>CM060980.1:141139950-141849095 GCA_030765065.1 Deroplatys truncata | reverse complement strand
GTTCGGTTTTTTCCTTCTGCGTTTGGTTCTTTGTCTTTTTGTTGAGTTTTTATACCTCTTAGTTTGGGTTTTTCCCTCTTCGTTCCGTTTTTTCCTCTTGTTGGCTTTTCTCCCTTTTCGTTGGGTTTTTTTCCCTTTTCGTTCGGTTTTTTCCTTTTTCGTTCGGCTTTTCCCCTTTTCGTTTGGTTTTTTCCTCTTTTCGTTGGGTTATTTCCCTTTTCGTTTGCGTTTTTTTCTTTTGGTTGGATTTTTTCAATTTCGTTGGGTTTATTCCCTCTTCGTTCCGTTTTTTCCCTTTGTGTAGGCTTCTTTCCCTTTTCGTTGAGTTTCTTCCGTTTTCGTTCGGTTTTTTCCCTCTTCGTTTGGATAATTCCCTTTTCGTTCGGTTTTTTCCCTTTTCGTTCGGTTTTTTCCCTTTTCGTTCGGCTTTTTCCCTTTTCGTTCTGTTTTTTCCCCTCTTTGTTTCGTTTTTTCCCTTTTCGTTCGGTTTTATCCCTTTTTTTTCTGTTTTTTCCCTCTTCTTTCGTTTACTCCCTTTTCGTTGGGTTTTTTCCCTTTTCGTTTAGTTTTTTCCCTCTTCGTTTAGTTTTTTCCCTCTTCGTTCCGTTTTTTCCCTTTACGTTGGGTTTTTTCTCTCTTCGTTGGTTTTTCCTCTTCGTTCCATTTTTTCCCTTTTCGTTGGGTTATTTCCATCTTCGTTTGGATTATTCTCTCTTCGTTCGGTTTTTTCCCTCTTCGTTTGGATTTTTCCCTTTTCGTTGGGTTTTTACCCTTTTCATTGGGTGTTTTATCTCTTCGTTTGGTTTTTTTCCCTCTTCGTTCCGTTTTTTCCCTTTATGTTAAATTTTTTCCCCTTGTTGGCTGTTTTTCCTTTTCGTTGGGTTTTTTTCCTCTTCTTTGGGTTTTTTCCATCCCCGTTCCGTTTTGCCCTTTATGTTGGCTTTTTTCCCTTTTCGTTGGTTTTTTCCCTCATCTTTCGGAGTTCACCCTTTTCGTTCGGTTTTTTCCGTTTTACGTTCGGTATTATCCCTTTTCGTTCGGTTTTTTCCCTTTTCGTTGGTTTCTTCCCTTTTCGTTTGGTTTTTCCCTCTTCGTTCCGTTTTTTCCGTTTTCGTAGGGTTTTTTTCGCTCTTCGTTTGTTTTTTTTCCCTCTACGTTCCGTTTTTTTCCCTTTATGTTGGTTTTTTCCCCTTTTCGTTGGGTTTTTCCTCTCTTCGTTTGGATTTTTCACTCCTCGTTCGGTTTTTTTCCTCATCGTTCGGTTTTTTTCCCTCTCCGTTTGCTTTTTTCCTTTTCGTTGGGTTTTTTCCTCTTCGTTTGGTTTTTTACCTTTTCGTTCGGTTTTTTCCCTTTAGTTTTGGTGTTTTCCCTTTACGTTCCGTTTTTTCTCTTTCCGTTCGGTTTTTTCCCTTTTCGTTGGGATTTTTCCATCTTCGTTTGGTTTTTTTCGTTTATGTTGGCTTTTTTCCCTTTTCGTTCGGTTTTTTCCCTCTTCGTTCGGTTATTTCCATCTCCGTCTGCGTTTTCATTTTTCGATGGGTTTTTTCCCTCTTCGTTTGGTTTTTTCCCTTTTCGTTCGGTTTTTTCCTTTTACTTTTGGTTTTTTCCCTTTACGTTCCGTTTTTTCTCTCTCCGTTCGGTTTTTACCCTTTTCGTTGGGTTTTTTCCCTGTACGTTTTGCTTTTTCCCTTTATATTGGCTTTTTTCCCTTTTCGTTGGGCTTTTCTCTCTTCTTTTCGATATTTCCCTTTTCGTTCGGTTTTTTTTACTTTTCGTTAGGTTTTTTCCCTTATCGTTTGGTTTTTTCCCTCTTCTTTCCGTTTTGTCCCTTTATTTTGGGTTTTTTCCCTTTTTGTTGGGTTTTTTCCCTCTTCGTTACGTTTTTTCCCATTATGTTGGTTTTTTCCCTTATCGTTGGGTTTTTTCCCTTATCGTTGGGTTTTTTCCCTCTTCGTTTGGATTTTTCCTTTTTCGTTGGTTTTTTCCTTTTCGTTCAATCTTTCCCTTTCCGTTCCGTTTTTTCTCTTCGTTCCGTTTTGTCCCTTTATGAAGGGGTTTTTCCCTTTTCGTTGGGTTTTTTCCCTTCTCGTTGGGTTTTTTTCCCTTTTCGTTGGGTTACTTCCATCTTCGTTTGGATTATTCTCTCTTCGTTCGGTTTTTTCCCTCCGTTTGGATTTTTCCCTTTTCGTTGGGTTTTTACCCTTTTCATTGGGTGTTTTATCTCTTCGTTTGGTTTTTTCCCTCTTCGTTCCGTTTTTTCCCTTTATGTTGGATTTTTTCCCCTTGTTGGCTTTTTTCCCTTTTCGTTGGATTTTTTCCTTTTCGTTGGGTTTTTTTTTCCTCTTCTTTGGGTTTTTCCCTCCCCGTTCCGTTTTGCCCTTTATGTTGGCTTTTCTCCCTTTTCGTTGGTTTTTTCCCTCTTCTTTCGGAGTTCACCCTTTTCGTTCGGTTTTTTCCCTTTTACGTTCGGTATTATCCCTTTTCGTTCGGTTTTTTCCCTTTTCGTTGGTTTCTTCCCTTTTCGTTTGGTTTTTTCCCTCTTCGTTCCGTTTTTTCCCTTTTCGTTTCGGTTTTTTCCTTTTTCGTTCGGTTTTTTCCCGTTTCGTTTGGTTTTTTCCCTCTTCGTTTCGTTTTTTCCCTCTTCGTTTCGTTTTTTCCCTCTTCGTTTCGTTTTTTCCCTTTTCGTTCGGTTTTTTCACTATTCGTTGGGTTTTTGCCCTTTTCGTTCGGTTTTTTTCCCCTCTTCGTTTCGTTTTTTCCGTTTTCGTTCGGTTTTTCCCCTCTTCGTTCGGTTTTTTCCCTCTTCGTTCGATTTTTTCCCTTTTCGTTGGATTTTTTCCCTCTCCATTTGGTTTTTTCCCTTTTCGTCGGGTTAGTTTCCCTTTTCGTTTGGTTTTTTCCCTCTTCGTTCAGTTTTTTCCCTTTTCGATGGGTTTTTTCCGATTTCTTTTGGATTTTCCCTCTCCGTTCGTTTTTTTCCCTCTCCGTTCGTTTTTTTCCCTCTTCGTTCCGTTATTTCCCTCTTCGTTCCGTTTTTTCATTTATCGTTGGGTTTATTCCCTTTTCGTTCGGTTTTTTCCCCTTTCGTTTGGCTTTTTCCCTTTTCGTTTCGGTTTTTATCCTTTTCGTTCGGTTTTGCCTTCTTCGTTCGGTTTTTTCCTTTTTCGTTGGGTTTTTTCCCTCTTCGTTTGGATTTTTCCTTTTTCGTTGGTTTTTTCCTTTTCGTTCAATCTTTCCCTTTCCGTTCCGTTTTTTTTCTTCGTTCCGTTTTGTCCCTTTATGTAGGGGTGTTTCCCTTTTCGTTGGGTTTTTTCCCTTCTCGTTGGGTTTTTTTCCCTTTTCGTTGGGTTATTTCCATCTTCGTTTGAATTATTCTCTCTTCAATCGGTTTTTTCCCTCCTTTTGGATTTTTCCCTTTTCGTTGGGTTTTTACCCTTTTCATTGGGTGTTTTATCTCTTCGTTGGATTTTTTCCCTTTTCGTTGGGTTTTTTTCCTCTTCGGTGGGTTTTTTCCCTCCCCGTTCCGTTTTGCCCTTTATGTTGGCTTTTTTCCCTCTTCTTTCGGAGTTCACCCTTTTCGTTCGGTTTTTTCCCTTTTACGTTCGGTATTATCCCTCTTCTTTCTGTTTTTTCCCTTTTCTTTGGGTTTTTTACCCCTTTCGTTGGGTTTTTTCCCTCTTCGTTTGGTTTTTTCCCTCTTCGATCCGTTTTTTCCTATTATGTTGGTTTTTTTCGCTTTCGTTGGGTTTTTCCCTCTTCGTTCATATTTTTCCTTCTCCGTTCGGTTTTTTCCCTTTTCGTTCGGTTTTTCCCCTTTCGTTTGGCTTTTTCCCTTTTTGTTCGGTTTTTATCCTTTTCGTTCGGTTTTTCCTTCTTCGTTCGGTTTTTTCCCTTTTCGTTGGGTTTTTTCCCTCTTCGTTTGGATTTTTCCCTTTTCATTCGGTTTTTTCCCTCTTCGTATGGTTTTTCTCCTCTTTGTTTGGATTTTTCCCTTTTCGTTCGGTTTTTTCCCTCTTCCGTTTGGATTTTTCCTTTTCGGTTCGGTTTTTTCCCTCTTCGTTCCGTTTTTTCCCTTTTCGTTGGGTTTTTCCCTCCTCGTTTGTATTTTTCCCTTTTCGTTCGGTTTTTTCCCTCTCCGTTTGGTTTGTTCCCTTTTGTTGGGTTTTACCCTCTTCGTTCCGTGTTTAACCTTTTTGTTGGGTTTTTTCCCTTATCGATTGTATTTTTCCCTTTAGTTCCGTTTTTTCCCTCTTCGTTTCGATTTTTCCCTTTTCGTTGGTTCTTTTCCCTTTTCGTTGGATTTTTTCCCTTTTCGCTGGGTTTTTTCCCTTTATGTTGGCTTTTTTCATTTTCGTTGGGTTTTTCCCTTTTCGTTTAGTTTTTTCTCTCTCCGTTCGGTTTTTTCCCTTTCCGTTCGGTTTTTTCTCTCTTCGTTTGGTTTTTTCCCTCTTCGTTCCGTTTTTTCCGTTTTCGTTGGATTTTTTCCCGTTTCGTTGGTTTTTTTTTCCCTTTTCGTTCGGTTTTTTCCCTCTTTGTTTGGTTTTTTCCCTCTTCGTTTTGATTTTTCCTTTTTCGTTGGGTTTTTTCCCTTTTTGTTGGATTTTTTCCTTTTCGTTCGGTTTTTTCCTTCTGCGTTTGGTTCTTTGTCTTTTTGTTGAGTTTTTATACCTCTTAGTTTGGGTTTTTCCCTCTTCGTTCCGTTTTTTCCTCTTGTTGGCTTTTTTCCCTTTTCGTTGGGTTTTTTTTCCCTTTTCGTTCGGTTTTTTCCTTTTTCGTTCGGCTTTTCCCCTTTTCGTTTGGTTTTTTCCTCTTTTCGTTGGGTTATTTCCCTTTTCGTTGCGTTTTTTTCTTTTTGGTTGGATTTTTTCAATTTTCGTTGGGTTTATTCCCTCTTCGTTCCGTTTTTTCCCTTTACGTTGGGTTTTTTCTCTCTTCGTTGGTTTTTTCCTCTTCGTTCCATTTTTTCCCTTTTCGTTGGGTTATTTCCATCTTCGTTTGGATTATTCCCTCTTCGTTCGGTTTTTTCCCTCTTCGTTTGGATTTTTCCCTTTTCGTTGGGTTTTTACCCTTTTCATTGGGTGTTTTATCTCTTCGTTTGGTTTTTTCCCTCTTCGTTCCGTTTTTTCCCTTTATGTTGAATTTTTTCCCCTTGTTGGCTGTTTTTCCTTTTCGTTGGGTTTTTTTCCTCTTCTTTGGGTTTTTTCCATCCCCGTTCCGTTTTGCCCTTTATGTTGGCTTTTTTCCCTTTTCGTTGGTTTTTTCCCTCATCTTTCGGAGTTCACCCTTTTCGTTCGGTTTTTTCCGTTTTACGTTCGGTATTATCCCTTTTCGTTCGGTTTTTTCCCTTTTCGTTGGTTTCTTCCCTTTTCGTTTGGTTTTTCCCTCTTCGTTCCGTTTTTTCCGTTTTCGTAGGGTTTTTTTCGCTCTTCGTTTGTTTTTTTTCCCTCTTCGTTCCGTTTTTTTCCCTTTATGTTGGTTTTTTCCCCTTTGCGTTGGGTTTTTCCTCTCTTCGTTTGGATTTTTCACTCCTCGTTCGGTTTTTTTCCTCATCGTTCGGTTTTTTTCCCTCTCCGTTTGCTTTTTTCCTTTTCGTTGGGTTTTTTCCTCTTCGTTTGGTTTTTTACCTTTTCGTTCGGTTTTTTCCCTTTAGTTTTGGTGTTTTCCCTTTACGTTCCGTTTTTTCTCTTTCCGTTCGGTTTTTTCCCTTTTCGTTGGGATTTTTCCATCTTCGTTTGGTTTTTTTCGTTTATGTTGGCTTTTTTCCCTTTTCGTTCGGTTTTTTCCCTCTTCGTTCGGTTATTTCCATCTCCGTCTGCGTTTTCATTTTTCGATGGGTTTTTTCCCTCTTCGTTTGGTTTTTTCCCTTTTCGTTCGGTTTTTTCCTTTTACTTTTGGTTTTTTCCCTTTACGTTCCGTTTTTTCTCTCTCCGTTCGGTTTTTACCCTTTTCGTTGGGTTTTTTCCCTGTACGTTTTGCTTTTTCCCTTTATATTGGCTTTTTTCCCTTTTCGTTGGGCTTTTCTCTCTTCTTTTCGATATTTCCCTTTTCGTTCGGTTTTTTTACTTTTCGTTAGGTTTTTTCCCTTATCGTTTGGTTTTTTCCCTCTTCTTTCCGTTTTGTCCCTTTATTTTGGGTTTTTTCCCTTTTTGTTGGGTTTTTTCCCTCTTCGTTACGTTTTTTCCCATTATGTTGGTTTTTTCCCTTATCGTTGGGTTTTTTCCCTTATCGTTGGGTTTTTTCCCTCTTCGTTTGGATTTTTCCTTTTTCGTTGGTTTTTTCCTTTTCGTTCAATCTTTCCCTTTCCGTTCCGTTTTTTCTCTTCGTTCCGTTTTGTCCCTTTATGAAGGGGTTTTTCCCTTTTCGTTGGGTTTTTTCCCTTCTCGTTGGGTTTTTTTTCCCTTTTCGTTGGGTTACTTCCATCTTCGTTTGGATTATTCTCTCTTCGTTCGGTTTTTTCCCTCCGTTTGGATTTTTCCCTTTTCGTTGGGTTTTTACCCTTTTCATTGGGTGTTTTATCTCTTCGTTTGGTTTTTTCCCTCTTCGTTCCGTTTTTTCCCTTTATGTTGGATTTTTTCCCCTTGTTGGCTTTTTTCCCTTTTCGTTGGATTTTTTCCTTTTCGTTGGGTTTTTTTTCCTCTTCTTTGGGTTTTTCCCTCCCCGTTCCGTTTTGCCCTTTATGTTGGCTTTTCTCTCTTTTCGTTGGTTTTTTCCCTCTTCTTTCGGAGTTCACCCTTTTCGTTCGGTTTTTTCCCTTTTACGTTCGGTATTATCCCTTTTCGTTCGGTTTTTTCCCTTTTCGTTGGTTTCTTCCCTTTTCGTTTGGTTTTTTCCCTCTTCGTTCCGTTTTTTCCCTTTTCGTTTCGGTTTTTTCCCTTTTCGTTCGGTTTTTTCCCGTTTCGTTTGGTTTTTTCCCTCTTCGTTTCGTTTTTTCCCTCTTCGTTTCGTTTCTTCCCTCTTCGTTTCGTTTTTTCCCTTTTCGTTCGGTTTTTTCACTATTCGTTGGGTTTTTGCCCTTTTCGTTCGGTTGTTTCCCCTCTTCGTTTCGTTTTTTCCGTTTTCGTTCGGTTTTTCCCCTCTTCGTTCGGTTTTTTCCCTCTTCGTTCGATTTTTTCCCTTTTCGTTGGATTTTTTCCCTCTCCATTTGGTTTTTTCCCTTTTCGTCGGGTTAGTTTCCCTTTTCGTTTGGTTTTTTCCCTCTTCGTTCAGTTTTTTCCCTTTTCGATGGGTTTTTTCCGATTTCTTTTGGATTTTCCCTCTCCGTTCGTTTTTTTCCCTCTTCGTTCCGTTATTTCCCTCTTCGTTCCGTTTTTTCATTTATCGTTGGGTTTATTCCCTTTTCGTTCGGTTTTTTCCCCTTTCGTTTGGCTTTTTCCCTTTTCGTTTCGGTTTTTATCCCTTTCGTTCGGTTTTGCCTTCTTCGTTCGGTTTTTTCCTTTTTCGTTGGGTTTTTTCCCTCTTCGTTTGGATTTTTCCTTTTTCGTTGGGTTTTTTCCTTTTCGTTCAATTTTTCCCTTTCCGTTCCGTCTTTTTTCTTCGTTCCGTTTTGTCCCTTTATGTAGGGGTGTTTCCCTTTTCGTTGGGTTTTTTCCCTTCTCGTTGGGTTTTTTTCCCTTTTCGTTGGGTTATTTCCATCTTCGTTTGAATTATTCTCTCTTCAATCGGTTTTTTCCCTCCTTTTGGATTTTTCCCTTTTCGTTGGGTTTTTACCCTTTTCATTGGGTGTTTTATCTCTTCGTTGGATTTTTTCCCTTTTCGTTGGGTTTTTTTCCTCTTCGGTGGGTTTTTTCCCTCCCCGTTCCGTTTTGCCCTTTATGTTGGCTTTTTTCCCTCTTCTTTCGGAGTTCACCCTTTTCGTTCGGTTTTTTCCCTTTTACGTTCGGTATTATCCCTCTTCTTTCTGTTTTTTCCCTTTTCGTTGGGTTTTTTACCCCTTTCGTTGGGTTTTTTCCCTCTTCGTTTGGTTTTTTCCCTCTTCGATCCGTTTTTTCCTATTATGTTGGTTTTTTTCGCTTTCGTTGGGTTTTTCCCTCTTCGTTCATATTTTTCCTTCTCCGTTCGGTTTTTTCCCTTTTCGTTCGGTTTTTCCCCTTTCGTTTGGCTTTTTCCCTTTTTGTTCGGTTTTTATCCTTTTCGTTCGGTTTTTCCTTCTTCGTTCGGTTTTTTCCCTTTTCGTTGGGTTTTTTCCCTCTTCGTTTGGATTTTTCCCTTTTCATTCGGTTTTTTCCCTCTTCGTATGGTTTTTCTCCTCTTTGTTTGGATTTTTCCCTTTTCGTTCGGTTTTTTCCCTCTTCCGTTTGGATTTTTCCTTTTCGGTTCGGTTTTTTCCCTCTTCGTTCCGTTTTTTCCCTTTTCGTTGGGTTTTTTCCCTCCTCGTTTGTATTTTTCCCTTTTCGTTCGGTTTTTTCCCTCTCCGTTTGGTTTGTTCCCTTTTGCTGGGTTTTACCCTCTTCGTTCCGTGTTTAACCTTTTTGTTGGGTTTTTTCCCTTATCGATTGTATTTTTCCCTTTAGTTCCGTTTTTTCCCTCTTCGTTTCGATTTTTCCCTTTTCGTTGGATTTTTTCCCTTTTCGCTGGGTTTTTTCCCTTTATGTTGGATTTTTCATTTTCGTTGGGTTTTTCCCTTTTCGTTTTGTTTTTTCTCTCTCCGTTCGGTTTTTCCCTTTCCGTTCGGTTTTTCCCTCTTCGTTCCGTTTTTTCCGTTTTCGTTGGATTTTTTCCCTTTTCGTTCGGTTTTTTCCCTTTTCGTTCGGTTTTTTCCCTCTTAGTTTGGGTTTTTCCCCCTTCGTTCCGTTTTTACCTTTTGTTGGCTTTTTTCCCTTTTCGTTGGGTTTTTTTCCCTTTTCGTTCGGTTTTTTCCCTTTTCGTTCGGCTTTTCCCGTTTTCGTTTGGATTTTTCTTCTTTTCGTTGGGTTATTTCCCTTTTCGTTGCGTTTTTTCCTTTTTGGTTGGAATTTTTCAATTTTCGTTGGGTTTATTCCCTCTTCGTTCCGTTTTTTCCCTTTATGTAGGCTTCTTTCGCTTTTCGTTGAGTTTCTTCCCTTTTCGTTCGGTTTTTTCCCTCTTCGTTTGGATATTTCCCTTTTCGTTCGGTTTTTTCCCTTTTCGTTCGGTTTTTTCCCTCTTCGTTTCGTATTTTCCCTTTTCGTTTCGTTTTTTCCCTTTTCGTTCGGTTTTTTCACTATTCGTTGGGTTTTTTCCCTTTTCGTTCGGTTTTTTCCCTCTTCGTTCGGTTTTTTCCCTCTTCGTTGGATTTTTTCCCTCTCCGTATGGTTTTTTCCCTTTTCGTCGGGTTAGTTTCCCTTTTCGTTTGGGTTTCTCCCTCTTCGTTCTGTTTTTTCCCTTTTCGATGTTTTTTTTCCCATTGCTTTTGGATTTTCCCTCTCCGTTCGGTTTTTTCCCTCTCCGTTTGGTTTTTTCCCTCTTCGTTCCCTTTTTTCCCTCTTCGTTCCGCTTTTTCCCTTATCGTTGGGTTTTTTTCCTTTTCGTTCGGTTTTTTCCCCTTTCGTTTGGCTTTTTCCCTTTTCATTCGGTTTTTATCCTTTTCGTTCGGTTTTTGCTTCTTCGTTCGGTTTTTTCCCTTTTCGTTGGGTTTTTTCCCTCTTCGTTTGGATTTTTCCCTTTTCATTCGGTTTTTTCACTCTCCGTTTGGTGTTTTCTCTCTTCGTATGGTTTTTCTCCTCTTTGTTTAGATTTTTCCCTTTTCGTTTGGATTTTTCCTTCTCGGTTCGGTTTTTTCCTTCTTCGTTCCGTTTTTTCCCTTTTCGTTGGGTTTTTTTCCCTCCTCGTTTGTATTTGCCCCTTTCGTTCGGTTTTTCCCTTTTGTTGGGTTTTTTCCCTCTTCGTTCCGTTTTTAACCTTTTTGTTGGGTTTTTTCCCTTATCGATTGTATTTTTCCTTTTAGTTCCGTTTTTTCCCTCTTCGTTTGGATTTTTCCCTTTTCGTTGGGTCTTTTCCCTTTTCGTTGGATTTTTTCCCTTTTCGCTGGTTTTTTTTCCCTTTATGTTGGCTTTTTTCATTTTCGTTGGGTTTTTCCCTTTTCGTTTTGTTTTTTCTCTCTCCGTTCGGTTTTTTCCCTTTCCGTTCCGTTTTTTCTCTCTTCGTTTGGTTTTTTCCCTCTTCGTTCCGTTTTTTCCGTTTTCGTTTGATTTTTTCCCGTTTCGTTGGGTTTTTTTACTTTTCGTTCGGTGTTTTCCCTCTTCGTTTTGATTTTTCCTTTTTGGTTGGGTTTTTTCCCTTTTTGTTGGATTTTTCCCTTTTCGTTCGGTTTTTTCCTTCTCCGTTTGGTTTTTTCCCTTTTCGTTGGGTTTTTATCCCTCTTAGTTTGGGTTTTTCCCTCTTCGTTCCGTTTTTTCCTTTTGTTGGCTTTTTTCCCTTTTCGTTGGGTTTTTTTCCCTTTTCGTTCGGTTTTTTCCTTTTTCGTTCGGCTTTTCCCCTTTTCGTTTGGTTTTTTCCTCTTTTCGTTGGGTTATTTCCCTTTTCGTTGCGTTTTTTCCTTTTTGGTTGGATTTTTTCAATTTTCGTTGGGTTTATTCCCTCTTCGTTCCGTTTTTTCCCTTTATGTAGGCTTCTTTCCCTTTTCGTTGAGTTTCTTCCCTTTTCGTTCGGTTTTTACCCTCTTCGTTGGGATAATTCACTTTTCGTTCAGTCTTTCCCTTTTCGTTCGGTTTTTTCCCTTTTCGTTCGGTTTTTTCCCTTTCCGTTCGGTTTTTTCCGTTTTCGTTCTGTTTTTTTTCCTCTTCGTTTCATTTTTTCCCTTTTTTTCTGTTTTTTCCCTTTTCTGTGGTTTACTCCCTTTTCGTTTGGTATTTTCCCTCTTCGTTCCGGTTTTTCCCTTTTCGTTGGGTTTTTTCCCTTTTCGTTTAGTTTTTTCCCTTTTCGTTTAGTTTTTTCCCTCTTCGTTTAGTTTTTACCCTCTTCGTTCCGTTTTTTCCCTTTACGTTGGGTTTTTTCTCTCTTCGTTCCATTTTTTCCCTTTTCGTTGGGTTATTTCCATCTTCGTTTGGATTATTCTCTCTTCGTTCGGTTTTTTCCCTCTTCGTTTGGATTTTTCCCTTTTCGTTGGGTTTTTACCCTTTTCATTGGGTGTTTTATCTCTTCGTTTGGTTTTTTCCCTCTTCGTTCCGTTTTTTCCCTTTATGTTGAATTTTTTCCCCTTGTTGGCTGTTTTCCCTTTTCGTTGGATTTTTTCCCTTTCCGTTGGGTATTTTTCCTCTTCTTTGGGTTTTTACCCTCCCCGTTCCGTTTTGCCCTTTATGTTGGCTTTTTTCCCTTTTCGTTGGTTTTTTCCCTCTTCTTTCGGAGTTCACCCTTTTCGTTCGGTTTTTTCCTTTTTACGTTCGGTATTATCCCTTTTCGTTGGTTTCTTCCCTTTTCGTTTGATTTTTTCCCTCTTCGTTCCGTTTTTTCCGTTTTCGTAGGGTTTTTTCGCTCTTCGTTTGGTTTTTTCCCTATTCGTTCCGTTTTTTTCCCTTTATGTTGGTTTTTTTTCCCTTTTCGTTGGGTTTTTTCTTTCTTCGTTTGGATTTTTCACTCCTCTTTCGGTTTTTTTCCTCATCGTTCGGTTTTTTTCCCTCTCCGTTTGCTTTTTCCCTTTTCGATGGGTTTTTTCCTCTTCGTTTGGTTTTTTACCTTTTCATTCGGTTTTTTCCCTTTAGTTTTGGTGTTTTCCCTTTACGTTCCGTTTTTTCTCTTTCCGTTCGGTTTTTTCCCTTTTCGTTGGGATTTTTCCATCTTCGTTTGGTGTTTTACTTTTGTTGGCTTTTTTCCCTTTTCGTTCGGTTTTTTCCCTCTTCGTTCGGTTATTTCCATCTCCGTCTGCGTTTTTCTTTTTCGATGGGTTTTTTCCCTCTTCGTTTGGTTTTTTCCCTTTTCGTTCGGTTTTTTCCTTTTACTTTTGGTTTTTTCCCTTTACGTTCCGTTTTTTCTCTCTCCGTTCGGTTTTTATCCTTTTCGTTGGGTTTTTTCCCTGTACGTTTTGCTTTTTCCCTTTATATTGGCTTTTTTCCCTTTTCGTTGGGCTTTTCTCTCTTCTTTTCAATATTTCCCTTTTCGTTCGGTTTTTTTACTTTTCGTTAGGTTGTTTCCCTTATCGTTTGGTTTTTTCCCTCTTCTTTGGGTTTTTTCCCTTTTCGTTTGGTTTTTTCCCTCTTCGTTCCGTTTTTTCCCATTATGTTGGTTTTTTTCCCTTTCGTTGGGTTTTTCCCTCTTCGTTCATATTTTTTTTTTCTTCTCCGTTCGGTTTTTTCCCTTTTCGTTCGGTTTTTATCCTTTTCGTTCGGTTTTTTCTTCTTTGTTCGGTTTTTTCTTCTTCGTTCGGTTTTTTCCCTTTTCGTTGGGTTTTTTCCCTCCTCGTTTGGATTTTTCCCTTTTCATTCGGTTTTTCCCTCTCCGTTTGGTTATTTCCCTCTTCGTGTGGTTTTTCTCCTCTTGGTTTAGATTTTTCCCTTTTCGTTCGGTTTTTTCCCTCTCCGTTCGGATTTTTCCTTTTCGGTTCGGTTTTTTCCCTCTTCGTTCCGTTTATTCCTTTTTCGTTGGGTTTTTTCCCTCCTCGTTTGTATTTTTCCCTTTTCGTTCGGTTTTTTCCCTCTCCGTTTGGTTTATTCCCTTTTGTTGGGTTTTTTCCCTCTTCGTTCCGTTTTTAACTTTTTGTTGGGTTTTTTCCCTTATCGATTGTATTTTTCACTTTAGTTCCGTTTTTTCCCTCTTCGTTTGGATTTTTCCCTTTTCGTTGGGTCTTTTTCCTTTTCGTTGGATTTTTTCCCTTTTCGTTGGGTTTTTTCCCTCTTCGTTTGGTTTTTTCCCTCTTCGTTGCGTTTTTTCCCATTATGTTGGTTTTTTTCCCTTTCGTTGGGTTTTTTCCCTCTTCGTTCATATTTTTCCTTCTCCGTTCGGTTTTTTCCCTTTTCGTTCGGTTTTTTCCCCTTTCGTTTGGCTTTTTCCCTTTTCGTTCGGTTTTTATCCTTTTCGTTCGGTTTTTCCTTCTTCGTTCACTTTTTTCCCTTTTCGTTGGGTTTTTTCCCTCTTCGTTTAGATTTTTCCCTTTTCATTCGGTTTTTTCCCTCTCCGTTTGGTTATTTCCCTCTTCGTATGGTTTTTCTCCTCTTTGTTTAGATTTTTCCCTTTTCGTTCGGTTTTTTCCCTCTCCGTATGGATTTTTCCCTTTCGGTTCGGTTTTTTCCCTCTTCGTTCCGTTTTTTCCCTTTTCGTTGGGTTTTTTCCCTCGTTTGTATTTTTCCCTTTTCGTTCGGTTTTTTCCCTCTCCGTTTGGTTTTTCCCTTTTGTTGGGTTTTTTCCCTCTTCGTTCCGTTTTTAACGTTTTTGTTGGGTTTCTTCCCTTATCGATTGTATTTTTCCCTTTAGATCCGTTTTTTCCCCTCTTCGTTTCGATTTTTCCCTTTTCGTTGGGTCTTTTCCCTTTTCGTTGGATTTTTTCCCTTTTCGCTGGGTTTTTTTCCCTTTATGTTGGCTTTTTTCATTCTCGTTGGGCCTTTCCTTTTCGTTTTGTTTTTTCTCTCTCCGTTCGGTTTTTTCCCTTTCTGTTCGGTGTTTTCTCTCTTCGTTTGGTTTTTTCCCTCTTCGTTCCGTTTTTTCCGTTTTCGTTGGATTTTTTCCGTTTTCTTTGGATTTTTTCCCTTTTCGTTGGGTTTTTTCCCTTTTCTTTCGGTTTTTTCCCTCTTTGTTTGGTTTTTTTCCCTCTTCGTTTGGATTTTTCGTTTTTCGTTGGGTTTTTTCCCTTTTTGTTGGATTTTTCCCTTTTCGTTCGGTTTTTTCCTTCCCCGTTTTGTTTTTTCCCTTTTTGTTGGGTTTTTATCCCTCTTAGTTTGGGTTTTTCCCTCTTCGTTCCGTTTTTTCCTTTTGTTGGCTTTTTTCCCTTTTCGTTGGGTTTTTTTCCCTTTTCGTTCGGTTTTTTCCCTTTTCGTTCGGCTTTTCCCCTTTTCGTTTGGTTTTTTCCTCTTTTCGTTGGGTTATATCCGTTTTCGTTGCGTTTTTTCCTTTTTGGTTGGATTTTTTCAATTTTCGTTGGGTTTATTCCCTCTTCGTTCCGTTTTTTCCCTTTATGTAGGTTTCTTTCCCTTTTCGTTGAGTTTCTTTCCTTTTCGTTCGGTTTTTTCCCTCTTCGTTTGGATATTTCGCTTTTCGTTCAGTTTTTCCCTTTTCGTTCGGTTTTTTACTTTCTCTACTACGTATAGTAAGTAGGGGAAGTATTGCATTCCACCCAAAAATTCGATACCGAGATTTCACCGGAAATATATGTTTTGAGACCCACTGAATCCAAAAAAAGCATTTTTGGAAACATGTCCGTGTGTGTGTCTGTGTGTGTGTGTCTGTGTGTGTGTGTCTGTGTGTGTGTGTGTCTGTGAACAGCATAACTCAAAAACGAACAGTCGGATAAACACCAAACTTGGTACTTAGGTTCAGTATCTTCCAGAGATGCGACACGAAGGTTTTCAAGAAAATCCCCCCACCCCAAACTACCCTTTACATGGAACATTTTTCGAAAATTTTAATTTTCTCAAAAATGGCTCTAACGATTTTGATGAAAATATCATATGTTTAAGATAATGTCATGAGAAATGAAATGTATATCTCGAATTTTCTGGGAATGTCTCCAAAAGTATTCTTTATTGTGAACGACTTTTGCATAACTGGTAAACCATAAGAGATAGACAAAATTTTACTACACAAAAAATGTAGATCGCGTTAAAATACACAATTTATGTCATATACATTTTTTTAGTTGAGTGAACCATTTTCGAGATATTGCTTGTTATTTCCTTAAATTTTGCAATACTTATACTTTTTCTCAAATTCGTTATTCAATTTTTTATGTCCTGGATATGCAAACAGAATAGAATGCGCCACATAGCAACCAGCGCTTAAAAGATTTGACTATCGCTTATAACCTACCATGTTCCCCTTGCATCTACAAGAAAGTTAGCAATAAGATTGACATCTCGATATCTTGATTAACATGAAGCATATGGAGAATAAACGTTTGTAAAAATAGTTCGTACAAGAGTTGAGAAAGTCATGTGAGTGTAGCACATCAGATTTTTCCCTTTTCGTTTCGGTTTTTTCCCTTTTCGTACGGTTTTTTCCCTTTTCGTTCGGTTTTTTCCCTTTTCGTTCGGTTTTTTCCCTCTTCGTTTCTTTTTTTCCCTTTTCGTTCGGTTTTTTCACTATTCGTTGGGTTTTTTCCCTTTTCGTTCGGTTTTTTCCCTCTTCGTTTCGTTTTTTCCGTTTTCGTTTCGTTTTTTCCCTCTTCGTTCGATTTTTTCCCTTTTCGTTGGATTTTTTCCCTTTTCGTTGGATTTTTTCCCTCTTCGTTCCGTTTTTTCCCTTATCGTTCCGTTTTTTCCCTTATCGTTGGGTTTTTTCCCTTTTCGTTCGGTTTTTTCCCCTTTCGTTTGGCTTTTTCCCTTTTCGTTTGGCTTTTTCCCTTTTCGTTTGGCTTTTTCCCTTTTCGTTCGGTTTTTATCTTTTTCGTTCGGTTTTTCCTTCTTCGTTCGGTTTTTTCCTTTTTCGTTGGGTTCTTTCCCTCTTCGTTTGGATTTTTCCTTTTTCGTTGGGTTTTTTCCTTTTCGTTCAATTTTTCCCTTTCCGTTCCGTTTTTTCTCTTCGTTCCGTTTTGTCCCTTTATGTAGGGGTGTTTCCCTTTTCGTTGGGTTTTTTCCCTTCTCGTTGGGTTTTTTTCCCTTTTCGTTGGGTTACTTCCATCTTCGTTTGGATTATTCTCTCTTCAATCGGTTTTTTCCCTCCGTTTGGATTTTTCCCTTTTCGTTGGGTTTTTACCCTTTTCATTGGGTGTTTTATCTCTTCGTTGGATTTTTTCCCTTTTCGTTGGGTTTTTTTTCCTCTTCGGTGGGTTTTTTCCCTCCCCGTTCCGTTTTGCCGTTTATGTTGGCTTTTTTCCCTCTTCTTTCGGAGTTCACCCTTTTCGTTCGGTTTTTTCCCTTTTACGTTCGGTATTATCCCTTTTCGTTCGGTTTTTTCCCTTTTCGTTGGTTTCTTCCCTTTTCGTTTGGTTTTTTCCCTCTTCGTTCCGTTTTTTCCGTTTTCGTTGGGTTTTTTCGCTCTTCGTTTGGTTTTTTCCCTTTTCGTTTGGTTTTTTCCCTCTTCCTTCCGTTTTTTCCGTTTTCGTTGGGCTTTTTTTTCTCTTTGTTTGGATTTTTCCCTGCTCGTTCGGTTTTTTTCCTCATCGTTCGGTTTTTTCCCTCTCCGTTTGCTTTTTCCCTTTTCGTTGGGTTTTTTCCTCTTCGTTTGGTTTTTTACCTTTTCTTTCGTTTTTTTCCCTTTAGTTTCGGTGTTTTCCCTTTACGTTCCGTTTTTTCCCTTTCCGTTCGGTTTTTTCCTTTTTCGTTGGGATTTTTCCATCTTCGTTTGGATTTTTCCTTTATGTTGGCTTTTTTCCATTTTCGATCGGTTTTTTCCCTCTTCGTTCGGTTATTTCCATCTCCGTCTGCGTTTTCCTTTTTCGATGGGTTTTTTCCCTCTTCGTTTGGTTTTTTCCCTTTTCGTTCGGTTTTTTCCTTTTACTTTTGGTTTTTTCCCTTGTTCTGTTTTTTCTCTCTCCGTTCGGTTTTTACCCTTTTCGTTGGGTTTTTTCCCTGTACGTTTTGCTTTTTCCCTTTATATTGGCTTTTTTCCCTTTTCGTTGGGTTTTTTCTCTCTTCTTTTCGATATTTCCCTTTTCGTTCGGTTTTTTCACTTTTCGTTCGGTTTTTTCCCTTTTCGTTAGGTTTTTTTCCTTTTCGTTTGGTTTTTTCCCTTTTCTTTCCGTTTTTTCCCTTTTCGTTGGGTTTTTTTCCCTTTTCGTTGGGTTTTTTCCCTCTGCGTTTGGTTTTTGCCCTCTTCGTTCCGTTTTTTCCTATTATGTTGGTTTTTTTCCCTTTCGTTGGGTTTTTTCCCTCTTCGTTCATATTTTTCCTTCTCCGTTCGGTTTTTTCCCTTTTCGTTCGGTTTTTTCCCCTTTCGTTTGGCTTTTTCCCTTTTCGTTCGGTTTTTATCCTTTTCTTTCGGTTTTTCCTTCTTCGTTCGGTTTTTTCCCTTTTCGTTGGGTTTTTTCCCTCTTCGTTTGGATTTTTCCCTTTTCATTCGGTTTTTTCCCTCTCCGTTTGGTTATTTCCCTCTTCGTATGGTTTTTCTCCTCTTTGTTTAGATTTTTCCCTTTTCGTTCGGTTTTTTCCCTCTAACGTTTGGATTTTTCCTTTTCGGTTCGGTTTTTTCCCTCTTCAGTAGGATATATAGGAGAGAGCTGGCGCAGTTTTTTGCGTTTATATGGGAAAGGATAGGGAAAACGAGGCTAGATGCGACGGTTCAAGGAGGAAAATGCGTTTATATGGGGGAGATAGGGAATACGAGGACTGACGCTAGGCTAGACAGTGGTAGGAGGGGGAATGCATCTTATATGAGAGAGGTAGGGGAATATGAGGAGAAGTGCTAGGCTAGACAGAGGCTGAGTAATGTATGGTTTATATGAGCGGTATAGGAAAACGATGAGAGGTGTTAGACTAGACAGGGCTTGAAACGTAGTGCATGGTTTGTATGAGAGATATAGGAAAACGAGGAAAGGTGTTAGGCTAGACAGAAGTCGAGGAGTAGATTATGGTTTATATGAGAAGTATAGGAAAACGAGGGGAGGTGTTAGGCTAGACAGAGGTTGAAAATAGAGTATGGTTTATATGAGTGGTATAGGAAAACGAGGAGAGGAGTTAGACTAGACAGAGGTCGAGGAGCAGAGTATGGTTTATGTGAGAGTCATAGGTAAACGAGAGAGGCGTTAGGCTAGACAGAGCTAGAGGAGTAGAGTATGGTTTATATGAGAGGTATAGGAACAGGAGGAGAGGTGTTAGGCTAGACAGGTAGTGTAGCAGTAGGAATATGGACTTATATACAGGAGAGATAGGGAATATGAGGTGCTAGACTTGAAAGCGACTTTAGACGTAAACTTAGCGGAAAACTGTTTCATGTCAATGTTCTAGACATACCCATCACGTAACCTATTCAGGGAAAAGGTGACTCGTTCAGGGGAAAAAGGTGACTGCTCAGGGAAAAAGGAGGTCCACAAAGGGAAAAAGTTGACTAGCAAAGGGAAAAACGTGACCAGCAAAGGGAAAAAGGCGACCAGCAAAGGGAAAAAAGGTGAGCCATAAAGGGAAAAAGGTGACCTGCAACGGGAAAAGCTAACCCACTAACACTAACAGGTAAGTAATTCAGCTAGTATTGCAAGAGGTTGACTGCATCATAGCAGTGTATGATTTCACATGTAATTCAGCTAGTATCGTATGTATTTAGGCTAATTCATCTAGTAACACAGAATAGATTCCAGAGGCTAACTGCATCATGGCTCTGCATAATTTCACAGATAATTCAGAGGGTATCGTAGGTATTTAGGATAATTCAAGTAACATAGGTGTTTAGAGTAATTAAGCAAGTATAACAGGAGGCTAGATTCCAGGGCTGGGTATAGCATAGTCTCGTATTTCACAGGTAATTCAGAGGGTATCGTAGGTATTTAGGATAATTCAAGTAACATAGGTGTTTAGAGTAATTAAGCAAGCATTACAGGAGGGCAGGTTCCAGGGGCTGGTATAGTTTCGTATTTTACAGATAGTTCAGGTAATATCGTAAGTATTTGGGTAATCAGTATAGTTTCACAGATACTCGTGATAATTTCGATCAGAGATTTGTATCACAGCTATTTAAGGTAAATGCAGGTGATTCAGGTTGTATCAATGGTATTTGAGTCATTTTAACAGATAATTCTGATAGTATCACAGCTGCTCGTACTAATTTAGAGCAGGAATTCGTATCTCAGTTAGTTAATGTAATTTCACTTGATTCGAGTAGTATCACAGGTATTTAAGTCATTTTAACGGGCAATTCAACTAGTATCACAGGTACTCATGGTAATATAGAGAGTAATTAAATTATAAAACATTTCTCATCCAACGTTACAACAATTTATATACTTTTTTCTAAATCTTACAAACTTATTATATGTTAAACAGTTATTGTACGATGCGGAGAGGGATAAACTGCATATTGGTTCACAAATTGAAAAGCTTTACGTCAACATACCTTTATTTTAGTTCTTTGTAGATGTCTCTCCCCTTTTATCTAGGCTTGAGACTAGCACTAGGATTGCTCCTAATGGCAGGGTTACCACCTTCCCTTCCATCTTCTTCTTTCTTCATCAGGCGTCAGCTATCTGCATATACAGCACACAGATAACCTTCTTTTTTAAGATTGTAGACTCACGAGAAAATCTTTATCTTTAACTTACATTCTTATAAGCACTGTTTGTAATGGCGTAATGTCCATACGCATATATTCGTTATCCCATCCTCAGCAATAATTCTTTTATCATCAAACGGAGTCAATGCAATTTTATTCACTTGCACTGTAGCAAGAGCATGCTTTCGTGATAGGATCAGATTCATAGGTGTTCTGATGATTTCACAGGTTTTAAGACAGTCTGTATAGCTGTCAAACGAAATGTACTGCTTAATAGCGCTACGTTTTATACCTTTAATCTTTTTTATCATTGACCCTTGAATATCTAAGGCATACATCTTAGGACGTAGTCCAACAAAGCGTAGGATGATTTTGCTATTAGCCTCATCTTTAAATTTTCCCAATACCTTCTTGTTCTGAGTAGAGTAACATATATGGTTGGCAGGGTAATCAGCTGTATCGAGATGCTCAAGAAAACGTAGCTTGTCCTGGTACACATCTTCAGTTGTTACACGATGAATGAACGAATCAGTGTCCATATACATAAGCTTCAGGTTTTCAGCTCCATAATAAGGCAACAAAACGTCGTAATGATAGTTATACATTAATGTCTTGGAGATGTCCAACACACTCATACCAATGTATATAGGCTTGTTGAATACAATCTGACGAGAGGCCATATGTACAGCAGCTAGATTATCAGCATATATCGTCCTGTCGATAAACGTAGGCTTGGCGATCAGCTTCTCTAGAGTTTTTTCATTGGTCACCAGTCGTATATCCATACGGTTACGCAGGTTCTCCATAGTTTTTCCAAACATAGCGTTGTTAAAGAGCTTGTAGAGATCCTTCTCGAAATCATTTGCAGCTTGTTGTCGTAACCTGTTGTTAAATTCCACATAGGGTTTCAACCACTGAGACTGTCGGAATTGTAGCACACGATGGATTTTTGTTAGTCGTAGTCCATGACTAAGAGCTTGCTTCAAAGCCTTGTAATGCACTACATACTTCTTTCGAGGTCCTAGATGAGGTATCAGTTTCTTTGTAGATGATTCCAATGGTTTCATACACTCTGGCAGGAAAGGTAGATCGTTGTGTAGATCGTGAAGTTCAGCAGGATACTCGATGTCGACTTCTAATATGTAGCCGTAAGGATCATCTTCTTGTAGTGTTTCTAAGCTGATTTCTTCAGGCGACACCCACTGAAATCCACCATAAGGGAGAGCGTGACACATTGCCCACCCATATTGGTTATTAGCGTCGTCATATGTGATAAATTGGGTTGGTCTCGACGGATCAAACTTCTCCATATATGTGTTATTAGCCTCAGCATACCGATGAGAAACTTGACATAAACCTCCTCTTATACCAGATTCCACCATGAGTAATTGATCATAATCCTGTAACAGTTCCAGCTTAATTCCAGTATACAGTAACATGGCGTCCCATGTAAGACCTGGAGAGGTAAAATAATGTGCAGGATCAACTTTGTGTGTTTTGAGGGTTTGCTCTCTGAACGTCTCAAAGACATCAGCTAGGAGAAGTACATCCGAAGTTAAGTAGAGATCGCTGTACTCTCCCAGGTTTCTCACATTAAACAGCTCCCATACATTTTTAGCATGATCGTAGTCAGCATCACTAATTTCTTCTTCATTTAATCTATTGTAGAAGGAGTCCTTAGGAGGTAAGCAGGTTTCGTTCAGGGCATCCCATGATGTAACAAAATCATATGGAAATACACCCTTACGGGTCATCAACTTCAATTTGTCTTCTCCAAAGTACTTTAGCGTTTCAGGATACGAGGTTAGATTTTTTACCAACTTATCCAAGCTTGTACTGAGGAACCGAAAACTATCTACAAACCGTAGCTTTATATCTCCAACATACTTGGAGAATGATATATAGCTTTCTTCAGAGCTAGGAATTACTTCCACACGTTCACTTGTACAACCCAGCTCCTTAACAATGAAGTGTGAGTCATATCCACTGAGGTTGTGCATGAAGACAGGGATATATTTAGGTGTTTTACAGGCTAAATTACATTCATTATGAAGACTTCCACGATATTCACCGCTGATGTGATCATGGTCGCGTACTTTATAGTTCTCTTCTGTAAAGGGTTTTCCACACAAGTAGCATACTGTAGAGGCGCTGAAATCCAACTGCTCTTGATCCGTAAGTTTCAGAGGCTTAGCAGATTTGTATATGTCCTCAATCATTTTTGCAAGAGATGTCAGGTACAGCATAAACTTCTGAGCAGCATCAGCACCACGATACACATAGGGTTGCTTAGGAAGACCAGTTTCGAGATGTTCAACGTTGGTTGATGGTTTAACGTAAACACAGAAGCTCATTGCTGTGTGCTCTTGATAAGGGGTTGTATAGGAAGTTTCAGGATTGGGTATACACGTATGGCATGGAGTGAGAATACTTTCAAAGTCTGCGTAGATGACGTAAGGTAGTTTCAACATCCTTTCAAAATTTTTAAACTGTACGATTGATTTGTCCTTTGTAGGCATAACTACCCTCGCAACACCATGTTGGTTACAGATTGATGTATGTTCCTGCAGTTTTTCCTGTCCACTTAGTCCATATCGATCATCAAAATGTGTAAAGCAGCGCTTACAAGTATAAACCCGTCCATTATGGCTAGTTTTCTGGCGTCGAACGAGTTTCTCAAAATTCTTTATATATACGTAGTGATGTTTTCCACTGCTGTCATTCAATAGTAGCAGGTCGCGATGTTCAGGTAGTTCAATGTCAACAACCTTTATCGGATACACTTCATGCTTCTCATCCAGCCCGAAAACGTTAATAGACATCTTGTTAAGCTTCTCAAATTTAGGTATTTGAGAAAGTGGAGTAGGGTAAGAAACACAGCTGAAGTCGTACTTATCTTGAAGTTTCTTATATTTGCTCACCCGTTGTGCATCCTTCTCAACGAATTTGGCCAATACAGAGTACATGAAACATAGCTCATCAGTTAAATTCTGGATGTTAATGCAGGCTTTTCTTGCTTCGACAGAGGGAGGTAGGGGTATGTAGCTACTTCCTCGCAACGGGTTGTACTTGTTAATACGAAGGCGTACCCCTTCCACAGCAAGCAGGGCCCAATTGCTTCCCTTAAGCTGAGACTCATCCATTTCAGTAACCAATTTCTTCATTTTGGTTTCCAGCATAGAGTCCAGATCAGTTTCTAGGAAAACAGCTTGATTTCTGGTTTTAAATGTCTTGTCACAGGTTTCACCAATACTGTTAACAAATCGACACTCAGCCAGCAGATTAATTTTAACACTCTTATGAATGCTAAGCTCTTTATGCACAGCCTGGATTATCCGTTGTTTTGCCTCTCGCAGATACATATTCAGGTCCTTAGGTGACTCGCATCGTATAAAATACGATTTCAATCGTCCTTCGAATGAAGTTTCGTATTCTTTCATATCACAGTCCTCCATTGTTGACAGCAACTGATGTTTAGTTGGCTCCAATCTTCTTTTCTTCTGAGGGCTGCTTATTTCACATATATCTTCGTGTCGCTGCCCCTTATAACCATCTTTGAAGGTTACATTACAATGTTTACATTTGAAGAGCTTCTTGCAGCTCATCTCGTGTCTTCTCTTGTCATAACCTCGGAGGAACTTCTTCCCACATTTTCCGCATGCATATCCAGTAGCGCTTGGAATAATATCCTTATACGCTGAGTTATTCATCTTTATTCTTGATGTAATAACGTATTAATCACTGATCAATGAAATGTACGCCTTGATACCACTTTAGAAAGCTGATTATTCTTGGAGAGAACACGATGTTAACACCTCAGAGATGATCAACAGAATGAAGTCCAATGCCCTAGATCACCATATTTATAGAGGGAGCACGAACCTTTATGCGTCAATTATATATCGTATTAACCCTTCTTCAATGAAATGTACGCCTTGATACCACTTTAGAAAGCTGATTATTCTTGGAGAGAACACGATGTTAACACCTCAGAGATGATCAACAGAATGAATTTCAATACTCAAGTTCGCTCTATTTATAGAGAAAGCACGAACCTTTTTTAATCAATTATATCCTGATTATTAATACTAAAAACGGTGATGAAGCGTGTAAGCTCTTATATATTTCAATTCGTGTTACACTGTTGTTCGAGCGTCTCCGTATAGCTTCGTATGTTTAGAGAGAAAGTGTAAAGTATTGTGAAGATGTTATGTATTGTTCGGCTATAATCGTACAGATTCGGAGAGCTTGACTGGTGAAGGTGATGAACGATCCATCAACCGAGCAGGAGGCAAGCAGCCCCAGTCTAGAGACAGGATGTTTATGACGTCACACCCAGAGACAGGATGTCTGCCAGTATCAAACACGTTTAAACTCGTCTCGTAACTACCTGTATATGCTGTCACATCAACAAGAGAAGTATTCCCACACGCTCATTCAGTCAGATGTTACATTCAAAGCCTACCACCACCCATTACACCGAAGCTAGCACAATCTCAAAAGCTTAAAAGGTCACGTAGAAGATTTTCCCCCTTACTTACTTAAATGTGTGTATATACTACATTATTTCATGTTTTCATTCCCTTTTCAATTCTTCCTTTCCATCTTGTTCTAGAAAGACCATTACATTTCACTACAATCATGAGAAAAGCAATTTTTCCAGAGTTACAGAGATTCTAAGCTTCTAGAATCGAACTCGGTAATACTTTTAATAAATGGGTTTTAGTAATTTAGCTTCCCCGCATCAGCATCTACCATTTAATCTTTACTCGAACCTGATAGGATTCATAGGCTTGAAGATATATGAAATCACCCCTTCGGGATTCGATCTGAGTACTTTAAAGTAGTTATCGTCATAATAACGATATTTAGGAACTAGGTACTCTGTTTACGTTTACCTTGACATGTCTATCTAAATTAAATTACGAGTTATTAAATGTTTACAAGTAAATTTCATTAAATCGGTATTCGAACCCAGAACACCAGGAACAAAATAATTTATAATATTAGCTTGACATGTTAAACAAAGCTGTATGCAGTTACATCATCGATCTAAGCGATATATTCTAGTGTACAGAGGAAAATTAAGGAAGTCATTAAAAAATCGGGATTCGAACTAGAGACAACTGATACAGTAAAAACAGACCTCATTAGTACTCATCATGCTTAAGCATGTTAACTTTCACCATATGACGTCACAGTCGGGGACAGTTTGACTATCGCAGCCATGTCAGGAAATGCATATTTTAGTCATCTCATATTTTAGAGTCATATACAGAAACCAGGCAAAACCATGAAAAATATGTCAGAGTGAACAACCATCGACAATCGAACGAGGGAAACCATCAGATTACTCTAGGAGCATAAAGTGCAACTGAAAGAAAATCGTGATAGCTGAGAAACCACTCCAGCATTCGCGTGCAGACCAGGGGAAACTATGAAAAAAATCAAAGGGCCGAGCGAGTGGCTGATAGAGTGTGCGACCAACAGGAAATCAAGCAAAAGGTCTCTAGAGACAAAAAAGATGCAATTGAAATGGAATCATGATAGCAAATGCCGCTACAGCATTAGGTAGCAGACCTGCGAAAATCATGAGAAACGTAAGGTCAGAGTAAACAATTGATTGAAATCTAACCCCTGAACCCTAGAAATTCACGACAACTGAAAAACGAAACCCAGATGTAGAGGAAATTTTGTACACCCTTGACGAAAAAACCCCGTCCGCTGGGGAAGTAACCTTTAAGTATACAATTGACGTCGGTCATACCGATAAGGGACGGTTTGAAAGGCTTCCTAATTGCTCTACGCAAGTCACCTGAGCAAACACAGGAAATTCCTAAACCAGACAATTACAAGCCTGCTAAAACATTTTTTCCTACAATAAGTAATTTAAATTCTACATGAAGATTATTCCAAAAAGTTTCATATCTCTTATTTCCTTCAATAAAATATCGAATATGACTCTAGCACCAGGGAAAAAAATTAAACGGAGGGAAGCGATATTTTCTTTTTACGCTGAAATTATAATTAAATGCATAGCGTTCTTGCATGAAAACACTGCCCATATAGATTATAGGAATGGACTCTGTTTAAAACATGTATTTTTTCACGCGTGGTGTATAGATTGTCTCAGTAAGCATTCGTGACTATTACAATTATCGCCAAGTATTATTTTACAAAAAGATCGGCTTATTCTCTTAGTAAACATAGGTTGAAATCGTTTTTAAACAACTCTCCATTCGAGAGATATTTTTTGATTATTCCAGCAGAGAGAGAGAGAGAGAGAGAGATCGAGCCATATTTGTTTAAAAAAGCTTTTTTTTTCATTCGCAGGAAATCTTCGAGAAAATTCGAGGAATTATTCAGTTGTACACCCTTGCTAAAATAGTTTGTATACCCTTTGAAGAATGTTTACCTGGTTGGCAGAGTCTACCTCTGTCGACAGGCTGTCGCCCGCATGGCATCTCGGGCATTTATACATTAGGGAGACTATTGTGCTTTAAAATGGGATAGCTATGTTTTACGCTTTCCACAACAAATTTTTTCCCGATAATTAATATAATTCTACATGAAGAATATTAATGATTTAAGTTTTCAATTAAACGTATACTGTATAGATTCTGTACTTAAACATTCGATTGTATCTTTGTCATTATTTAAATACTCGCGTACAAGAATTGCTAGCATATCAAAAATTGTAGAAGTTTTTCCACCCTTATTTAATTAAATTCATGTATATACTCTATTATTTAGCGATTTTTTCAATAATCATGTACATCATTCGTCAAAAAATCAGCGTACAATACGCATTTTTATACGTTTTAATGTTCGTTTATTTTTAAAACCGCTGCATTTGCCTCTAATTACGAACAATTAGATTTCAGATTTACTCAGATGTGTAGCTTGTAGAATCGAATTAGAAAATGTTTTAATAAATGTATTGTATTTTTTAGGTTAAACCATCGTTATTTGTATTCAGCGTAAAGATATTCATATATCATTTTTAAATCCCTCTTCTTAAATATAATGTATCGCAATCCATTTTTAAAATCAAATCATAAATGCGTTTAATGCATATAATAGATGTCTTCATATACCCAATATGGCTGCCATGCACGTTAAACATTCAATATGGGCGCGTCAGGCATCTTTTTCATTGAACATGCTTCCGACTCTCTCCGCTAGGTGGAGCGCATGATGCCTGCTACGAGGATGGAGGGGGACAAAACAGATTTATTTACGCCTGCATTGAAGATAGCGTACCAGTCGGCCTGAGAGCCTCGTTCAGGGAGGTCGTATAGTTCTCGCAGCCATGTTAATACGCGTCGTCGTATCGCATGTTCGTTACGTAATTTTTTTTGTTTTTTTGTTTTTACCTTTCTTAGTCATACATTCATCTAAGAGATATAATATTCGCAAGGATGACAGATGTCCAAATATACATAACAAAGAAATTAGTTACTGACATAAATGTAATATCGTATGTTCACCATTTTATTTTAATTACTTTTTTATTTTATTCGGGGGATGAAATTTGTATTCATGTCACTGGATTCAATCCTAGTCCTCCAGCCCGACTTGGAACAACAATCAATAACGAGCTACAATCCAAGGATATAATCGGTAATAATAATTTTTTTTTTGGATAAAGACCATCAAATAAAAAGACCTTTAAACGTATGTATTTCCCCTCACTTCCCCTCTTCCCCCCACCACGCAGTAGAAATATAATGGCGACACGCAGCTTCAAAGCCGATGCAACCACTGATAAGTTACTTTCTTCTATGCCGCCGACCCCCACCCCCGCTTTTTGCTATTCCGTCACCGCCATTTACGATGAGAACAATAATGCATTGTCCTGTATCTCTGATTTGCGGTGAAAGAATAGCACACGTGAAAACACTTAACCTTTGTGGGTTCACCCTTAAAAGCTACTGGAGCATGATACCCCCTCCTCTCTGCTCTACTCCAATACCGAGGCCAGTGTGGGAGTAGAGCCCAAAGAGAGGGCGTGCCCAGTGTACGGGATAGGATTAGAAAGGATGGGGTAGGGGGATCGGGTGTCCAGTAGCTTTTAAGGGTGAGGTCACAAAGTAAGGGGTGGGGGAGGGGTGGCCGCCAGCACGTGACCAGACCACGTGGGGGGAGGGGGCGGGGCTAGTGGCACGTGCCGTCAGGGCGGCATGTGAGGCCTCAAAGGGAGGGGGCGGGGCTAGCGGCATAGATCAAAGAACCTTATCAGATGGCGGCAAAATCCTTTGCGCTGGAATCGGCTTTATATTTCTACTGCGTGGTGGGGGGAAGAGGGGAAGTGAGGGGAAATACATACGTTTAAAGGTCTTTTTATTTGATGGTCTTTATCCAAAAAAAAAATTATTATTACCGATTATATCCTTGGATTGTAGCTCGTTATTGATTGTTGTTCCAAGTCGGGCTGGAGGACTAGGATTGAATCCAGTGACATGAATACAAATTTCATCCCCCGAATAAAATAAAAAAGTAATTAAAATAAAATGGTGAACATACGATATTACATTTATGTCAGTAACTAATTTCTTTGTTATGTATATTTGGACATCTGTCATCCTTGCGAATATTATATCTCTTAGATGAATGTATGACTAAGAAAGGTAAAAACAAAAAAACAAAAAAAATTACGTAACGAACATGCGATACGACGACGCGTATTAACATGGCTGCGAGAACTATACGACCTCCCTGAACGAGGCTCTCAGGCCGACTGGTACGCTATCTTCAATGCAGGCGTAAATAAATCTGTTTTGTCCCCCTCCATCCTCGTAGCAGGCATCATGCGCTCCACCTAGCGGAGAGAGTCGGAAGCATGTTCAATGAAAAAGATGCCTGACGCGCCCATATTGAATGTTTAACGTGCATGGCAGCCATATTGGGTATATGAAGACATCTATTATATGCATTAAACGCATTTATGATTTGATTTTAAAAATGGATTGCGATACATTATATTTAAGAAGAGGGATTTAAAAATGATATATGAATATCTTTACGCTGAATACAAATAACGATGGTTTAACCTAAAAAATACAATACATTTATTAAAACATTTTCTAATTCGATTCTACAAGCTACACATCTGAGTAAATCTGAAATCTAATTGTTCGTAATTAGAGGCAAATGCAGCGGTTTTAAAAATAAACGAACATTAAAACGTATAAAAATGCGTATTGTACGCTGATTTTTTGACGAATGATGTACATGATTATTGAAAAAATCGCTAAATAATAGAGTATATACATGAATTTAATTAAATAAGGGTGGAAAAACTTCTACAATTTTTGATATGCTAGCAATTCTTGTACGCGAGTATTTAAATAATGACAAAGATACAATCGAATGTTTAAGTACAGAATCTATACAGTATACGTTTAATTGAAAACTTAAATCATTAATATTCTTCATGTAGAATTATATTAATTATCGGGAAAAAATTTGTTGTGGAAAGCTTAAAACATAGCTATCCCATTTTAAAGCACAATAGTCTCCCTAATGTATAAATGCCCGAGATGCCATGCGGGCGACAGCCTGTCGACAGAGGTAGACTCTGCCAACCAGGTAAACATTCTTCAAAGGGTATACAAACTATTTTAGCAAGGGTGTACAACTGAATAATTCCTCGAATTTTCTCGAAGATTTCCTGCGAATGAAAAAAAAAGCTTTTTTAAACAAATATGGCTCGATCTCTCTCTCTCTCTCTCTCTCTGCTGGAATAATCAAAAAATATCTCTCGAATGGAGAGTTGTTTAAAAACGATTTCAACCTATGTTTACTAAGAGAATAAGCCGATCTTTTTGTAAAATAATACTTGGCGATAATTGTAATAGTCACGAATGCTTACTGAGACAATCTATACACCACGCGTGAAAAAATACATGTTTTAAACAGAGTCCATTCCTATAATCTATATGGGCAGTGTTTTCATGCAAGAACGCTATGCATTTAATTATAATTTCAGCGTAAAAAGAAAATATCGCTTCCCTCCGTTTAATTTTTTTCCCTGGTGCTAGAGTCATATTCGATATTTTATTGAAGGAAATAAGAGATATGAAACTTTTTGGAATAATCTTCATGTAGAATTTAAATTACTTATTGTAGGAAAAAATGTTTTAGCAGGCTTGTAATTGTCTGGTTTAGGAATTTCCTGTGTTTGCTCAGGTGACTTGCGTAGAGCAATTAGGAAGCCTTTCAAACCGTCCCTTATCGGTATGACCGACGTCAATTGTATACTTAAAGGTTACTTCCCCAGCGGACGGGGTTTTTTCGTCAAGGGTGTACAAAATTTCCTCTACATCTGGGTTTCGTTTTTCAGTTGTCGTGAATTTCTAGGGTTCAGGGGTTAGATTTCAATCAATTGTTTACTCTGACCTTACGTTTCTCATGATTTTCGCAGGTCTGCTACCTAATGCTGTAGCGGCATTTGCTATCATGATTCCATTTCAATTGCATCTTTTTTGTCTCTAGAGACCTTTTGCTTGATTTCCTGTTGGTCGCACACTCTATCAGCCACTCGCTCGGCCCTTTGATTTTTTTCATAGTTTCCCCTGGTCTGCACGCGAATGCTGGAGTGGTTTCTCAGCTATCACGATTTTCTTTCAGTTGCACTTTATGCTCCTAGAGTAATCTGATGGTTTCCCTCGTTCGATTGTCGATGGTTGTTCACTCTGACATATTTTTCATGGTTTTGCCTGGTTTCTGTATATGACTCTAAAATATGAGATGACTAAAATATGCATTTCCTGACATGGCTGCGATAGTCAAACTGTCCCCGACTGTGACGTCATATGGTGAAAGTTAACATGCTTAAGCATGATGAGTACTAATGAGGTCTGTTTTTACTGTATCAGTTGTCTCTAGTTCGAATCCCGATTTTTTAATGACTTCCTTAATTTTCCTCTGTACACTAGAATATATCGCTTAGATCGATGATGTAACTGCATACAGCTTTGTTTAACATGTCAAGCTAATATTATAAATTATTTTGTTCCTGGTGTTCTGGGTTCGAATACCGATTTAATGAAATTTACTTGTAAACATTTAATAACTCGTAATTTAATTTAGATAGACATGTCAAGGTAAACGTAAACAGAGTACCTAGTTCCTAAATATCGTTATTATGACGATAACTACTTTAAAGTACTCAGATCGAATCCCGAAGGGGTGATTTCATATATCTTCAAGCCTATGAATCCTATCAGGTTCGAGTAAAGATTAAATGGTAGATGCTGATGCGGGGAAGCTAAATTACTAAAACCCATTTATTAAAAGTATTACCGAGTTCGATTCTAGAAGCTTAGAATCTCTGTAACTCTGGAAAAATTGCTTTTCTCATGATTGTAGTGAAATGTAATGGTCTTTCTAGAACAAGATGGAAAGGAAGAATTGAAAAGGGAATGAAAACATGAAATAATGTAGTATATACACACATTTAAGTAAGTAAGGGGGAAAATCTTCTACGTGACCTTTTAAGCTTTTGAGATTGTGCTAGCTTCGGTGTAATGGGTGGTGGTAGGCTTTGAATGTAACATCTGACTGAATGAGCGTGTGGGAATACTTCTCTTGTTGATGTGACAGCATATACAGGTAGTTACGAGACGAGTTTAAACGTGTTTGATACTGGCAGACATCCTGTCTCTGGGTGTGACGTCATAAACATCCTGTCTCTAGACTGGGGCTGCTTGCCTCCTGCTCGGTTGATGGATCGTTCATCACCTTCACCAGTCAAGCTCTCCGAATCTGTACGATTATAGCCGAACAATACATAACATCTTCACAATACTTTACACTTTCTCTCTAAACATACGAAGCTATACGGAGACGCTCGAACGACAGTGTAACACGAATTGAAATATATAAGAGCTTACACGCTTCATCACCGTTTTTAGTATTAATAATCAGGATATAATTGATTAAAAAAGGTTCGTGCTTTCTCTATAAATAGAGCGAACTTGAGTATTGAAATTCATTCTGTTGATCATCTCTGAGGTGTTAACATCGTGTTCTCTCCAAGAATAATCAGCTTTCTAAAGTGGTATCAAGGCGTACATTTCATTGAAGAAGGGTTAATACGATATATAATTGACGCATAAAGGTTCGTGCTCCCTCTATAAATATGGTGATCTAGGGCATTGGACTTCATTCTGTTGATCATCTCTGAGGTGTTAACATCGTGTTCTCTCCAAGAATAATCAGCTTTCTAAAGTGGTATCAAGGCGTACATTTCATTGATCAGTGATTAATACGTTATTACATCAAGAATAAAGATGAATAACTCAGCGTATAAGGATATTATTCCAAGCGCTACTGGATATGCATGCGGAAAATGTGGGAAGAAGTTCCTCCGAGGTTATGACAAGAGAAGACACGAGATGAGCTGCAAGAAGCTCTTCAAATGTAAACATTGTAATGTAACCTTCAAAGATGGTTATAAGGGGCAGCGACACGAAGATATATGTGAAATAAGCAGCCCTCAGAAGAAAAGAAGATTGGAGCCAACTAAACATCAGTTGCTGTCAACAATGGAGGACTGTGATATGAAAGAATACGAAACTTCATTCGAAGGACGATTGAAATCGTATTTTATACGATGCGAGTCACCTAAGGACCTGAATATGTATCTGCGAGAGGCAAAACAACGGATAATCCAGGCTGTGCATAAAGAGCTTAGCATTCATAAGAGTGTAAAAATTAATCTGCTGGCTGAGTGTCGATTTGTTAACAGTATTGGTGAAACCTGTGACAAGACATTTAAAACCAGAAATCAAGCTGTTTTCCTAGAAACTGATCTGGACTCTATGCTGGAAACCAAAATGAAGAAATTGGTTACTGAAATGGATGAGTCTCAGCTTAAGGGAAGCAATTGGGCCCTGCTTGCTGTGGAAGGGGTACGCCTTCGTATTAACAAGTACAACCCGTTGCGAGGAAGTAGCTACATACCCCTACCTCCCTCTGTCGAAGCAAGAAAAGCCTGCATTAACATCCAGAATTTAACTGATGAGCTATGTTTCATGTACTCTGTATTGGCCAAATTCGTTGAGAAGGATGCACAACGGGTGAGCAAATATAAGAAACTTCAAGATAAGTACGACTTCAGCTGTGTTTCTTACCCTACTCCACTTTCTCAAATACCTAAATTTGAGAAGCTTAACAAGATGTCTATTAACGTTTTCGGGCTGGATGAGAAGCATGAAGTGTATCCGATAAAGGTTGTTGACATTGAACTACCTGAACATCGCGACCTGCTACTATTGAATGACAGCAGTGGAAAACATCACTACGTATATATAAAGAATTTTGAGAAACTCGTTCGACGCCAGAAAACTAGCCATAATGGACGGGTTTATACTTGTAAGCGCTGCTTTACACATTTTGATGATCGATATGGACTAAGTGGACAGGAAAAACTGCAGGAACATACATCAATCTGTAACCAACATGGTGTTGCGAGGGTAGTTATGCCTACAAAGGACAAATCAATCGTACAGTTTAAAAATTTTGAAAGGATGTTGAAACTACCTTACGTCATCTACGCAGACTTTGAAAGTATTCTCACTCCATGCCATACGTGTATACCCAATCCTGAAACTTCCTATACAACCCCTTATCAAGAGCACACAGCAATGAGCTTCTGTGTTTACGTTAAACCATCAACCAACGTTGAACATCTCGAAACTGGTCTTCCTAAGCAACCCTATGTGTATCGTGGTGCTGATGCTGCTCAGAAGTTTATGCTGTACCTGACATCTCTTGCAAAAATGATTGAGGACATATACAAATCTGCTAAGCCTCTGAAACTTACGGATCAAGAGCAGTTGGATTTCAGCGCCTCTACAGTATGCTACTTGTGTGGAAAACCCTTTACAGAAGAGAACTATAAAGTACGCGACCATGATCACATCAGCGGTGAATATCGTGGAAGTCTTCATAATGAATGTAATTTAGCCTGTAAAACACCTAAATATATCCCTGTCTTCATGCACAACCTCAGTGGATATGACTCACACTTCATTGTTAAGGAGCTGGGTTGTACAAGTGAACGTGTGGAAGTAATTCCTAGCTCTGAAGAAAGCTATATATCATTCTCCAAGTATGTTGGAGATATAAAGCTACGGTTTGTAGATAGTTTTCGGTTCCTCAGTACAAGCTTGGATAAGTTGGTAAAAAATCTAACCTCGTATCCTGAAACGCTAAAGTACTTTGGAGAAGACAAATTGAAGTTGATGACCCGTAAGGGTGTATTTCCATATGATTTTGTTACATCATGGGATGCCCTGAACGAAACCTGCTTACCTCCTAAGGACTCCTTCTACAATAGATTAAATGAAGAAGAAATTAGTGATGCTGACTACGATCATGCTAAAAATGTATGGGAGCTGTTTAATGTGAGAAACCTGGGAGAGTACAGCGATCTCTACTTAACTTCGGATGTACTTCTCCTAGCTGATGTCTTTGAGACGTTCAGAGAGCAAACCCTCAAAACACACAAAGTTGATCCTGCACATTATTTTACCTCTCCAGGTCTTACATGGGACGCCATGTTACTGTATACTGGAATTAAGCTGGAACTGTTACAGGATTATGATCAATTACTCATGGTGGAATCTGGTATAAGAGGAGGTTTATGTCAAGTTTCTCATCGGTATGCTGAGGCTAATAACACATATATGGAGAAGTTTGATCCGTCGAGACCAACCCAATTTATCACATATGACGACGCTAATAACCAATATGGGTGGGCAATGTGTCACGCTCTCCCTTATGGTGGATTTCAGTGGGTGTCGCCTGAAGAAATCAGCTTAGAAACACTACAAGAAGATGATCCTTACGGCTACATATTAGAAGTCGACATCGAGTATCCTGCTGAACTTCACGATCTACACAACGATCTACCTTTCCTGCCAGAGTGTATGAAACCATTGGAATCATCTACAAAGAAACTGATACCTCATCTAGGACCTCGAAAGAAGTATGTAGTGCATTACAAGGCTTTGAAGCAAGCTCTTAGTCATGGACTACGACTAACAAAAATCCATCGTGTGCTACAATTCCGACAGTCTCAGTGGTTGAAACCCTATGTGGAATTTAACAACAGGTTACGACAACAAGCTGCAAATGATTTCGAGAAGGATCTCTACAAGCTCTTTAACAACGCTATGTTTGGAAAAACTATGGAGAACCTGCGTAACCGTATGGATATACGACTGGTGACCAATGAAAAAACTCTAGAGAAGCTGATCGCCAAGCCTACGTTTATCGACAGGACGATATATGCTGATAATCTAGCTGCTGTACATATGGCCTCTCGTCAGATTGTATTCAACAAGCCTATATACATTGGTATGAGTGTGTTGGACATCTCCAAGACATTAATGTATAACTATCATTACGACGTTTTGTTGCCTTATTATGGAGCTGAAAACCTGAAGCTTATGTATATGGACACTGATTCGTTCATTCATCGTGTAACAACTGAAGATGTGTACCAGGACAAGCTACGTTTTCTTGAGCATCTCGATACAGCTGATTACCCTGCCAACCATATATGTTACTCTACTCAGAACAAGAAGGTATTGGGAAAATTTAAAGATGAGGCTAATAGCAAAATCATCCTACGCTTTGTTGGACTACGTCCTAAGATGTATGCCTTAGATATTCAAGGGTCAATGATAAAAAAGATTAAAGGTATAAAACGTAGCGCTATTAAGCAGTACATTTCGTTTGACAGCTATACAGACTGTCTTAAAACCTGTGAAATCATCAGAACACCTATGAATCTGATCCTATCACGAAAGCATGCTCTTGCTACAGTGCAAGTGAATAAAATTGCATTGACTCCGTTTGATGATAAAAGAATTATTGCTGAGGATGGGATAACGACATATGCGTATGGACATTACGCCATTACAAACAGTGCTTAAAAGAATGTAAGTTAAAGATAAAGATTTTCTCGTGAGTCTACAATCTTAAAAAAGAAGGTTATCTGTGTGCTGTATATGCAGATAGCTGACGCCTGATGAAGAAAGAAGAAGATGGAAGGGAAGGTGGTAACCCTGCCATTAGGAGCAATCCTAGTGCTAGTCTCAAGCCTAGATAAAAGGGGAGAGACATCTACAAAGAACTAAAATAAAGGTATGTTGACGTAAAGCTTTTCAATTTGTGAACCAATATGCAGTTTATCCCTCTCCGCATCGTACAATAACTGTTTAACATATAATAAGTTTGTAAGATTTAGAAAAAAGTATATAAATTGTTGTAACGTTGGATGAGAAATGTTTTATAATTTAATTACTCTCTATATTACCATGAGTACCTGTGATACTAGTTGAATTGCCCGTTAAAATGACTTAAATACCTGTGATACTACTCGAATCAAGTGAAATTACATTAACTAACTGAGATACGAATTCCTGCTCTAAATTAGTACGAGCAGCTGTGATACTATCAGAATTATCTGTTAAAATGACTCAAATACCATTGATACAACCTGAATCACCTGCATTTACCTTAAATAGCTGTGATACAAATCTCTGATCGAAATTATCACGAGTATCTGTGAAACTATACTGATTACCCAAATACTTACGATATTACCTGAACTATCTGTAAAATACGAAACTATACCAGCCCCTGGAACCTGCCCTCCTGTAATGCTTGCTTAATTACTCTAAACACCTATGTTACTTGAATTATCCTAAATACCTACGATACCCTCTGAATTACCTGTGAAATACGAGACTATGCTATACCCAGCCCTGGAATCTAGCCTCCTGTTATACTTGCTTAATTACTCTAAACACCTATGTTACTTGAATTATCCTAAATACCTACGATACCCTCTGAATTATCTGTGAAATTATGCAGAGCCATGATGCAGTTAGCCTCTGGAATCTATTCTGTGTTACTAGATGAATTAGCCTAAATACATACGATACTAGCTGAATTACATGTGAAATCATACACTGCTATGATGCAGTCAACCTCTTGCAATACTAGCTGAATTACTTACCTGTTAGTGTTAGTGGGTTAGCTTTTCCCGTTGCAGGTCACCTTTTTCCCTTTATGGCTCACCTTTTTTCCCTTTGCTGGTCGCCTTTTTCCCTTTGCTGGTCACGTTTTTCCCTTTGCTAGTCAACTTTTTCCCTTTGTGGACCTCCTTTTTCCCTGAGCAGTCACCTTTTTCCCCTGAACGAGTCACCTTTTCCCTGAATAGGTTACGTGATGGGTATGTCTAGAACATTGACATGAAACAGTTTTCCGCTAAGTTTACGTCTAAAGTCGCTTTCAAGTCTAGCACCTCATATTCCCTATCTCTCCTGTATATAAGTCCATATTCCTACTGCTACACTACCTGTCTAGCCTAACACCTCTCCTCCTGTTCCTATACCTCTCATATAAACCATACTCTACTCCTCTAGCTCTGTCTAGCCTAACGCCTCTCTCGTTTACCTATGACTCTCACATAAACCATACTCTGCTCCTCGACCTCTGTCTAGTCTAACTCCTCTCCTCGTTTTCCTATACCACTCATATAAACCATACTCTATTTTCAACCTCTGTCTAGCCTAACACCTCCCCTCGTTTTCCTATACTTCTCATATAAACCATACTCTACTCCTCGACTTCTGTCTAGCCTAACACCTTTCCTCGTTTTCCTATATCTCTCATACAAACCATGCACTACGTTTCAAGCCCTGTCTAGTCTAACACCTCTCATCGTTTTCCTATACCGCTTATATAAACCATACATTACTCAGCCTCTGTCTAGCCTAGCACTTCTCCTCATATTCCCCTACCTCTCTCATATAAGATGCATTCCCCCTCCTACCACTGTCTAGCCTAGCGTCAGTCCTCGTATTCCCTATCTCCCCCATATAAACGCATTTTCCTCCTTGAACCGTCGCATCTAGCCTCGTTTTCCCTATCCTTTCCCATATAAACGCAAAAAACTGCGCCAGCTCTCTCCTATATATCCTACTCTCTTCGTTCCGTTTTTTCCCTTTTCGTTGGGTTTTTTCCCTCCTCGTTTGTATTTTTCCCTTTTCGTTCGGTTTTTTCCCTCTCCGTTTGGTTTTTTCCCTTTTGTTGGGTTTTTCCCTCTTCGTTCCGTTTTTAACCTTTTTGTTGGGTTTTTTCCCTTATCGATTGTATTTTTCCCTTTAGTTCCGTTTTTTCCCTCTTCGTTTGGATTTTTCCCTTTTCGTTGGGTCTTTTCCCTTTTCGTTGGATTTTTTCCCTTTTCGCTGGGTTTTTTTCCCTTTATGTTGGCTTTTTTCATTTTCGTTGGGTTTTTCCCTTTTCGTTTTGTTTTTTCTCTCTCCGTTCGGTTTTTTCCCTTTCCGTTCGGTTTTTTCTCTCTTCGTTTGGTTTTTACCCTCTTCGTTCCGTTTTTTCCGTTTTCGTTGGATTTTTTCCCTTTTCGTTCGGTTTTTTCCCTCTTTGTTTGGTTTTTTTCCCTCTTCGTTTGGATTTTTACTTTTTCGTTGGGTTTTTTCCCTTTTTGTTGGATTTTTCCCTTTTCTTTCGGTTTTTTCCCTCTTAGTTTGGGTTTTTCCCTCTTCGTTCCGTTTTTTCCTTTTGTTGGCTTTTTTCCCTTTTCGTTCGGTTTTTTCCCTTTTCATTCGGCTTTTCCCGTTTTCGTTTGGATTTTTCCTCTTTTCGTTGGGTTATTTCCCTTTTCGTTGCATTTTTTCCTTTTTGGTTGGATTTTTTCAATTTTCGTTGGGTTTATTCCCTCTTCGTTCCGTTTTTTCCCTTTATGTAGGCTTCTTTCCCTTTTCGTTGGGTTTCTTCCCTTTTCGTTCGGTTTTTTCCTCTTCGTTTGGATATTTCCCTTTTCGTTCAGTTTTTCCCTTTTCGTTCGGTTTTTTCCCTTTTCGTTCGGTTTTTTCCCTTTTCGTTCGGTTTTTTCCCTTTTCGTTCGGTTTTTTCCCTCTTCGTTTCGTTTTTTCCCTCTTCGTTTCGTTTTTTCCCTTTTCGTTCGGTTTTTTCACTATTCGTTGGGTTTTTTCCCTTTTCGTTCGGTTTTTTCCCTCTTCGTTTCGTTTTTTCCGTTTTCGTTCGGTTTTTTCCCTCTTCGTTCGATTTTTTCCCTTTTCGTTGGATTTTTTCCCTCTCCGTTTGGTTTTTTTCCCTTTTCGTCGGGTTTGTTTCCCTTTTCGTTTGGTTTTTTCCCTCTTCGTTCTGTTATTTCCCTTTTCGATGGGTTTTTTCCCATTTCTTTTGGATTTTCCCTCTCCGTTCGGTTTTTTCCCTCTCCGTTTGGTTTTTTCCCTCTTCGTTCCGTTTTTTTCCTCTTCGTTCCGTTTTCTCCCTTATCGTTGGGTTTTTTCCCTCTTCGTTTGGATTTTTCCTTTTTCGTTCGGTTTTTTCCTTTTCGTTCGATTTATCCCTTTCCGTTCCGTTTTTTCCCTCTTCGTTCCGTTTTGTCCCTTTATGTTGGGGTTTTTCCCTTTTCATTGGGTTTTTTCCCTTCTCGTTGGGTTTTTTTCCCTTTGGTTCGGTTTTTTCCCTCTCCGTTTGGTTTTTTCCCTTTTCGTTGGCATTTTCCCTCTTCGTTCCGTTTTTTCCCTTTTCGTTGGGTTTTTTCCCTCCTCATTTGTATTTTTCCCTTTTCGTTCCGTTTTTTCCCTTATCGTTCCGTTTTTTCCCTCTCGTTTCGATTTTTCCCTTTTCGTTGGGTGTTTTTCCTTTTCGTTGGATTTTATCCCTTTTCGTTGGGTTTTTTCCCTCTTCGTTCCGCTTTTTCCCTTTTCGTTTTATTTTTTCCCTTTTCGTTGGGTATTTCGCTTTTCGTTCGGATTTTTCCCTGTCGTTCGGTTTTTTCCCTTTCCGTTCGGTTTTTTCCCTCTTCGTTCCGTTTTTTCCTTTATGTTTCTTCCCTTTTCGTTGGGTTTTATCACTCTTCGTTTGGTTTTTTCGCTTTTCGTTGGGTATTTTCCCTTTTCCCTTTTTCGTTTTTTCCCTTTTTGTTTGGATTTTTCTTTTCGTTCGTATTTTCCCCTTTTCGTTCCGTTCTTTCCGTCTTAGTTGGGCATTTTTCCTTTTCGTTGGGTTTTTTCCCTCTCTGTTCCGTTTTTTCCCTTTATGTTGGCTTTTTTCCCTTTTCGTTGGTTTTCTTCCCTCTTCGTTCAGATTTTTCCCATTTTGTTCGGTTTTATCCCTTTTCATTCTGTTTTTTCCCTTTTCGTTGGTTTACTCCCTTTTCGTTTGGTTTTTTCCCTTTACGTTCCGTTTTTTCTCTCTCCGTTCGGTTTTTTCTCTTTTCGTTGGGTTTTTTCCATCTTCGTTTGGATTTTTTCCTTTATGTTGGCTTTTTTCCCTTTTCGTTCGGTTTTTTCCCTCTTCGTTCGGTTATTTCCCTCTCCGTTTGCATTTTCCTTTTTCGATGGGTTTTTTTCCCCTCTTCGTTTGGTTTTTTCCCTTTACGTTCCGTTTTTCTCTCTCCGTTCGGTTTTTACCCTTTTCTTTGGTTTTTTTGACCTGTTCGTTTTGCTTTTTCCCTTTGTATTGCCTTTTTTCCTTTTCGTTGGGTTTTTTCTCTCTTCTTTTCGATATTTCCCTTTTCGTTCGGTTTTTTCACTTTTCGTTAGGTTTTTTCCCTTTTCGTTAGGTTTTTTCCCTTTCGTTCGGTTTTTTTCCTCTTCGTTTGGTTTTTTCCCTTTTCGTTGAGTTAATACCCTCTTCGTTTGGTTTTTTCCCTCTTCTTTCCGTTTTTTCCCTTTATTTTGGGTTTTTTCCCTCTTCGTTTAGTTTTTTCCTCCTTGTTCCGTTTCTTCCGTTTTTGTTGGGTTTTTTCCCTCTTTGTTTGGATTTTTGTATCTTAGTTCGGTTTTTTCCCTTTTCGTGCGGTTTTTTGTCACTCCGTTCGGTTTTTTCCCTGTTTTCGGTTTTTTCCCTCTTCGTTTAGATTTTTCCCTTTTCGTTCAGTTTTTCCCTTTTCGTTCAGTTTTTCCCTTTCGTTGGGTTTTTTCCCTTTTCGTTGGGTTTTTTCCCTTTTCGTTGGGTTTTTTCCCTTTTCGTTGGGTTTTTCCCTCTTCGTTCGGCTTTTTCCCCTCTCCGTTTAATTTTTTCCCTGTTCGTTTGGTTTTTTCCCTTTTCTTTTGGTTTTTTCCCTTCTCTTTCGGCTTTTTCCTTTTACGTGGCCTTTTTTCTCTCTCCGTTCGGTTTTTTCCCTTTCCGTTCGGTTTTTTACCTCTTCGTTCCGTTTTTTCCCTTTATGTTGTATTTTTTCCCTTTTCGTTGGGTTTTTTCCGTTTGTGTTGGATTTTTTCCCTTTTCTTTGGGTTTTTTCCCTCTTCGTTCAGGTTTTTCCATTTTCGTTCGGTTTATTCCCTTTTCGTTCGGTTTTTCCCTCTTCATTATGTTCTTTCCCTTTTCGTTGAGTTATTTCCCTCTTCGTTTGGTTTTTTCCCTCTTCTTTCCGTTTTTTCCCTTTATTTTGGGTTTTTTCCTCTTCGTTCCGTATTTTCCCTCTTCATTCCGTTTTTTCCCTCTGCGTTCGGTTTTTTCCCTCTTCGTTCGGTTTATTCACTTTTCGTTGGGTTTTTTCCATCTTCGTTCCGTTTATTCCCTCTCCATTCGGTTTTTCCCTCTTCGTTCCGTTTTTTCCCTTTATGTTGGAATTTTTTCCCTCTTCGTTGTGTTTTTTCCCTCTTCGTTTGGTTTTTCTTTCTTCGTTCCTTTTTTCCCTTTATTTTGGGTTTTTTCCCTCTTCGTTTGGATTTTTCCCTTTTCGTTCGGTTTTTTCCCTTTTTGTTGGGATTTTTCCCTCTCCGTTTGGTTTTTTCCCTCTCCGTTTGGTTTTTTCCCTCTCCGTTTGGTTTTTTCCCTTTTTGTTCGGTTTTTTCCCTTTTTGTTCGGTTTTTTACCTTTTCTTTCGGTTTTTTCCCTTCTCTTTCGTTTTTTCCCTTTTCTTTCGGATTTTTCCCTTTACGTTCCGTTTTTTCTCTCACCGTTAATTTTTTTCCCTTTCCGTTCGGTTTTTTCCCTCTTCGTTCCGATTTTTCCCTTTTCGTTGGGTTTTTTCCCTCTTCGTTTGGTTTTTTCCCTTTATGTTGTCTTTTTCCGTTTTCGTTGGGTTTTTTCCCTTTTCGTTTAGTTTTTCCCTTTTCGTTTGATTTTTCCCTTTTCGTTCGGTTTTTCCCTTTTCGTTCGGTTTTTCCCCTCTTCGTTCCGTTTTTTCCTTTTCGTTCGCGTTTTTCCCTCTCCGTTTGGTTTTTTCTCTTTTCGTTAGGTTTTTTTCCTTTTCGTTTCGTGTTTTCTCGTTTCCTTTCGTTTCTTTTATTCCCATTTGGTTTGGTTTTTTCCCGTTTCTTTTTTTCCCTTTCCGTTTCGTTCGGTTTGTTCCCTCTCCGTTTGGTTTTTTCTCTTTTCGTTAGGTTTTTTTCCGTTCGTTTTGTTTTTTCCCGTTTTGTTGACTTATTCCGTATCGTTTCGTTTTTCCGTTTCGTTTCGTTTTTTCCCTTTTTCGTTTCGTGTTTTCTCGTTTCCTTTCGTTTCTTTTATTCATTTCGTTTGGTTTTTTCCCGATTCTTTTTTTCCCTTTTCGTTTCGTTTTTTCCCTTTTCGTTTCATTTTTAACTTTTCGTTTCGATTTTTCCCGGTTGAATTCGTTTTTTTATTTTCGTTTTTTACCGTTTCCTTTTCGTTTCGTTTTGTCCCTATTCGTTTCGTTTTGTACCTTTTCGTTTCGTTTCGTTTTTTTCATGTTTCGTTTCATTTTTTCCCGTTTCGTTTCATTTTTCCCGTTCCTTTTCGTTTCGTTTTTTGTCTTTTCATTTCGTTTTACCCGTTTCGTTTCGTTTTTTCCCCTTTTCGTTTCTTTTTTCCGTTTCGTTTGGTTTTTTCCCGTTTCGTTTCAATTTTTAACTTTCCGTTTCGTTTTTACCCGTTTGACTTCGTTTCTTCCCTTTTCGTTCGTCTTTTCCCTTTTCAATTCGTCTTTCCCGCTTGTTTTTTGCCCTTTTCGTTTATTCCCGTTTCGTTTTTTCTCGTTTGTTTTCGTTTTTTTCCCTTTTCGTTTCGTTTTTTCCCTTTTCGTTTGGGTTTTTCCCGTTTCGTTTCGTTTTTTCCCGTTTCGTTTCATTTTTTCCCGTTTCGTTTCATTTTTTCCCGTTCCTTTTCGTTTTTACCCCTTCCGTTTCGTTTTTTCCCTTATCGTTTCGTTTTTTTCTTTTCGTTTTTCCCGTTTCGTTTCGATTTTTCCCTTTTCGTTTCGTTTTGGCCTTTTCGTTTCGCTTTTGTCCGTTTCGTTTCGTTTTTTTTCAGTTTGTTTCGTTTTATCCCGTTTCCTTTCGTGTTCTCCCGTTTCGCTTCATTTTTTCCCGTTCCTTTTCGTTTCGTTTTTTGTCTTTTCATTTCGTTTTACCCGTTTCGTTTCGTTTTTTCCCTTTTCGTTTCTTTTTTCCCGTTTCGTTTGGTGTTTTCCCGTTTCGTTTAAATTTTTAACTTTTCGTTTCGTTTTTACCCGTTTGACTTCGTTTTTTCCTTTTTCGTTTCGTTTTTTCCCATTTTCAATTCGTCTTTCCCGCTTCTTTTTTACCCTTTTCGTTTTTCCCGTTTCGTTTCGTTTTTTCTCGTTTGTTTTCGTTTTTTCCCGTTTCGTTTCGGTTTTTCCCTTTTTGTTTCTTTTTTCCCTTTTCTTTTCGTTTTTTCCCGTTTCGTTTCGTTTCGTTTCGTTTTTTCCCTCTCCAATCGGTTTTTTCCCTCTTTGTTCGGTTTATTCCCTTTTCGTTGGGTTTTTTCCATCTTCGTTCCGTTTTTTCCCTCTCCGTTCGGTTTTTTCCCTCTACGTTCGGTTTTTTCCCTCTACGTTCGGTTTATTCCCTCTCCGTTCGGTTTTTCCCTTTTCGTTGTGTTTTTTCCCTCTTCGTTGTGTTTTTTCCCTCTTCGTTCCGTTTTTTCCCTTTATGTTGGATTTTTTCCCTTTTCGTTGGGTTTTTTTCCCTTTTCGTTGGGTTTTTTTCCCTTTTCGTTCGGTTTTTTCCCTTTTCGTTCGACTTTTCCCCTTTTCGTTTGGTTTTTTCCTCTTTTCGTTCGGTTATATCCTTTTTCGTTGCGTTTTTCCTTTTTGGTTGGATTTTTTCAATTTTCGTTGGGTTTATTCCCTCTTCGTTCCGTTTTTTCCCTTTATGTAGGTTTCTTTCCCTTTTCGTTGAGTTTCTTCCCTTTTCGTTCGGTTTTTTCCCTCTTCGTTTGGATATTTCGCTTTTCGTTCAGTTTTTCCCTTTTCGTTCGGTTTTTTCCCTTTTCGTTTCGGTTTTTTCCCTTTTCGTTCGGTTTTTTCCCTTTTCGTTCGGTTTTTTCCCTTTTCGTTCGGTTTTTTCCCTTTTCGTTCGGTTTTTTCCCTTTTCGTTCGGTTTTTTCCCTCTTCGTTTCTTTTTTTCCCTTTTCGTTCGGTTTTTTCACTATTCGTTTCGTTTTTTCCGTTTTCGTTCGGTTTTTTCCCTCTTCGTTCGATTTTTTCCCTTTTCGTTGGATTTTTTCCCTCTTCGTTCCGTTTTTTCCCTTATCGTTGGGTTTTTTCCCTTTTCGTTCGGTTTTTTCCCCTTTTGTTTGGCTTTTTCCCTTTTCGTTCGGTTTTTTCCCCTTTCGTTTGGCTTTTTCCCTTTTCGTTCGGCTTTTATCTTTTTCGTTCGGTTTTTCCTTCTTCGTTCGGTTTTTTCCTTTTTCGTTGGGTTTTTTCCCTCTTCGTTTGGATTTTTCCCTTTCCGTTCCGTTTTTTCTCTTCGTTCCGTTTTGTCCCTTTATGTAGGGGTCTTTCCCTTTTCGTTGGGTTTTTTCCCTTCTCGTTGGGTTTTTTTCCCTTTTCGTTGGGTTTTTACCCTTTTCATTGGGTGTTTTATCTCTTCGTTGGATTTTTTCCCTTTTCGTTGGGTTTTTTTTCCTGTTCGGTGGGTTTTTTCCCTCCCAGTTCCGTTTTGCCGTTTATGTTGGCTTTTTTCCCTCTTCTTTCGGAGTTCACCCTTTTCGTTCGGTTTTTTCCCTTTTACGTTCGGTATTATCCCTTTTCGTTCGGTTTTTTCCCTTTTCGTTGGTTTCTTCCCTTTTTGTTTGGTTTTTTCCCTCTTCGTTCCGTTTTTTCCGTTTTCGTTGGGTTTTTTCGCTCTTCGTTTGGTTTTTTCCCTTTTCGTTTGGTTTTTTCCCTCTTCGTTCCGTTTTTTCCGTTTTCGTTGGGCTTTTTTTTTCTCTTTGTTTGGATTTTTCCCTGCTCGTTCGGTTTTTTTCCTCATCGTTCGGTTTTTTCCCTCTCCGTTTGCTTTTTCCCTTTTCGTTGGGTTTTTTCCTCTTCGTTTGGTTTTTTACCTTTTCTTTCGGTTTTTTCCCTTTAGTTTCGGTGTTTTCCCTTTACGTTCCGTTTTTTCTCTTTCCGTTCGGTTTTTTCCCTGTTCGTTGGGATTTTTCCATCTTCGTTTGGATTTTTTCTTTATGTTGGCTTTTTTCCATTTTCGTTCGGTTTTTTCCCTCTTCGTTCGGTTATTTCCATCTCCGTCTGCGTTTTCCTTTTTCGATTGGTTTTTTCCCTCTTCGTTTGGTTTTTTCCCTTTTCGTTCGGTTTTTTCCTTTTACTTTTGGTTTTTTCCCTTGTTCTGTTTTTTCTCTCTCCGTTCGGTTTTTACCCTTTTCGTTGGGTTTTTTCCCTGTACGTTTTGCTTTTTCCCTTTATATTGGCTTTTTTCCCTTTTCGTTGGGTTTTTTCTCTCTTCTTTTCGATATTTCCCTTTTCGTTCGGTTTTTTCACTTTTCGTTCGGTTTTTTCCCTTTTCGTTAGGTTTTTTTCCTTTTCGTTTGGTTTTTTCCCTCTTCTTTCCGTTTTTCCCTTTTCGTTGGGTTTTTTCCCTTTTCGTTGGGTTTTTTCCCTCTGCGTTTGGTTTTTGCCCTCTTCGTTCCGTTTTTTCCTATTATGTTGGTTTTTTTCCCTTTCGTTGGGTTTTTTCCCTCTTCGTTCATATTTTTCCTTCTCCGTTCGGTTTTTTCCCTTTTCGTTCGGTTTTTTCCCCTTTCGTTTGGCTTTTTTCCTTTTCGTTCGGTTTTTATCCTTTTCTTTCGGTTTTTCCTTCTTCGTTTGGTTTTTTCCCTTTTCGTTGGGTTTTTTCCCTCTTCGTTTGGATTTTTCCCTTTTCATTCGGTTTTTTCCCTCTCCGTTTGATTATTTCCCTCTTCGTATGGTTTTTCTCCTCTTTGTTTAGATTTTTCCATTTTCGTTCGGTTTTTTCCCTCTAACGTTTGGATTTTTCCTTTTCGGTTCGGTTTTTTCCCTCTTCGTTCCGTTTTTTCCCTTTTAGTTGGGTTTTTTCCCTCCTCGTTTGTATTTTTCCCTTTACGTTCGGTTTTTTCTCTCTCCGTTTGGTTTTTTCCCTTTTGTTGGGTTTTTCCCTCTTCGTTCCGTTTTTAACCTTTTTGTTGGGTTTTTTCCCTTATCGATTGTATTATCCCTTTAGTTCCGTTTTTTCCCTCTTCGTTTGGATTTTTCCCTTTTCGTTGGGTCTTTTCCCTTTTCGTTGGATTTTTTCCCTTTTCGCTGGGTTTTTTTCCCTTTATGTTGGCTTTTTTCATTTTCGTTGGGTTTTTCCCTTTTCGTTTTGTTTTTTCTCTCTCCGTTCGGTTTTTTCCCTTTCCGTTCGGTTTTTTCTCTCTTCGTTTGGTTTTTACCCTCTTCGTTCCGTTTTTTCCGTTTTCGTTGGATTTTTTCCCTTTTCGTTCGGTTTTTTCCCTCTTTGTTTGGTTTTTTCCCTCTTCGTTTGGATTTTTACTTTTTCGTTGGGTTTTTTCCCTTTTTGTTGGATTTTTCCCTTTTCTTTCGGTTTTTTCCTTCTCCGTTTGGTTTTTTCCCTCTTAGTTTGGGGTTTTCCCTTTTGTTGGCTTCTTTCCCTTTTCGTTGGGTTTTTTCCCTTTTCGTTCGGTTTTTTCCCTTTTCGTTCGGCTTTTCCCGTTTTCGTTTGGATTTTTCCTCTTTTCGTTGGGTTATTTCCCTTTTCGTTGCGTTTTTTCCTTTTTGGTTGGATTTTTTCAATTTTCGTTGGGTTTATTCCCTCTTCGTTCCGTTTTTTCCCTTTATGTAGGCTTCTTTCCCTTTTCGTTGAGTTTCTTCCCTTTTCGTTCAGTTTTTCCCTTTTCGTTCGGTTTTTTCCCTTTTCGTTCGGTTTTTTCCCTTTTCGTTCGGTTTTTTCCCTTTACGTTCGGTTTTTTCCCTTTTCGTTCGGTTTTTTCCCTTTTCGTTCGCTTTTTCCCTCTTCGTTTCGTTTTTTCGCTCTTCGTTTCGTTTTTTCTCTTTTCGTTCGGTTTTTTCACTATTCGTTGGGTTTTTTCCCTTTTCGTTCGGTTTTTTCCCTCTTCGTTTCGTTTTTTCCGTTTTCGTTCGGTTTTTTCCCTCTTCGTTCGGTTTTTTCCCTCTTCGTTCGATTTTTTCCCTTTTCGTTGGATTTTTTCCCTCTATGTTTGGTTTGTTTCCCTTTTCGTTTGGTTTTTTCCCTCTTCGTTCTGTTTTTTCCCTTTTCGATGGGTTTTTTCCCATTTCTTTTGGATTTTCCCTCTCCGTTCGGTTTTTTCCCTCTCCGTTTGGTTTTTTCCCTCTTCGTTCCGTTTTTTTCCTCTTCGTTCCGTTTTCTCCCTTATCGTTGGGTTTTTTCCCTCTTCGTTTGGATTTTCCCTTTTTCGTTCGGTTTTTTCCTTTTCGTTCGATTTTTCCCTTTCCGTTCCGTTTTTTCCCTCTTCGTTCCGTTTTGTCCCTTTATGTTGGGGTTTTTCCCTTTTCATTGGGCTTTTTCCCTTCTCGTTGGGTTTTTTTCCCTTTTCGTTCGGTTTTTTCCCTCTCCGTTTGGTTTTTTCCCTTTTCGTTGGGATTTTCCCTCTTCGTTCCGTTTTTTCCCTTTTCGTTGGGTTTTTTCCCTCCTCATTTGTATTTTTCCCTTTTCGTTCCGTTTTTTCCCTTATCGTTCCGTTTTTTCCCTCTCGTTTCGATTTTTCCCTTTTCGTTGGGTGTTTTTCCTTTTCGTTGGATTTTATCCCTTTTCGTTGGGTTTTTTCCTTCTTCGTTTGGTATTTTCCCTCTTCGTTCCGCTTTTTCCCTTTTCGTTTTATTTTTTCCCTTTTCGTTGGGTATTTCGCTTTTCGTTCGGATGTTTCCCTGTCGTTTGGATTTTTCCCTTTTCGTTGGGTTTTTTCCCTATTCGTTCCGTTTTTTCCCTTTATGCTGCATTTCTTCCCTTTTCGTTGGGTTTTTTCCCTCTTCGTTTGGTTTTTTCCGTTTGTGTTGGATTTTTTCCCTTTTCTTTGGGTTTTTTCCCTCTTCGTTCAGGTTTTTCCATTTTCGTTCGGTTTATTCCCTTTTCGTTCGGTTTTTCCCTCTTCGTTATGTTCTTTCCCTTTTCGTTGAGTTATTTCCCTCTTCGTTTGGTTTTTTCCCTCTTCTTTCCGTTTCTTCCCTTTATTTTGGTTTTTTCCCTCTTCGTTCCGTTTTTTCCCTCTTCATTCCGTTTTTTCCCTCTGCGTTCGGTTTTTTCCCTCTTCGTTCGGTTTATTCACTTTTCGTTGGGTTTTTTCCGTCTTCGTTCCGTTTATTCCCTCTCCATTCGGTTTTTCCCTCTTCGTTCCGTTTTTTCCCTTTATGTTGGATTTTTTCCCTCTTCGTTGGGTTTTTTCCCTCTTCGTTTGGTTTTTCTTTCTTCGTTCCTTTTTTCCCTTTATTTTGGGTTTTTTCCCTCTTCGTTTGGATTTCTCCCTTTTCGTTCGGTTTTTTCCCTTTTTGTTGGGTTTTTTCCCTCTTCGTTTTGATTTTTCCCTCTCCGTTTGGTTTTTTCCCTCTTCGTTTGGTTTTTTCCCTTTTTGTTCGGTATTTTGCCTTTTCTTTCGGTTTTTTCCCTTCTCTTTCGTTTTTTCCCTTTCCTTTCGGATTTTTCCCTTTACGTTCCGTTTTTTCTCTCTCCGTTAATTTTTTTCCCTTTCCGTTCGGTTTTTTCCCTCTTCGTTCCGATTTTTCCCTTTTCGTTGGGTTTTTTCCCTCTTCGTTTGGTTTTTTCCCTTTATGTTGTCTTTTTCCGTTTTCGTTGGGTTTTTTCCCTTTTCGTTTGGTTTTTCCCTTTTCGTTTGATTTTTCCCTTTTCGTTCGGTTTTTCCCTTTTCGTTCGGTTTTTCCCCTCTTCGTTCCGTTTTTTCCTTTTCGTTCGTGTTTTTCCCTCTCCGTTTGGTTTTTTCTCTTTTCGTTAGGTTTTTTTCCGTTTCGATTCGTTTTTTCCCTTTTCGTTTCGTGTTTTCTCGTTTCCTTTCGTTTCTTTTATTCCCATTTGGTTTGGTTTTTTCCCGTTTCTTTTTTTCCCTTTCCGTTTCGTTCGGTTTGTTCCCTCTTCGTTTGGTTTTTTCTCTTTTCGTTAGGTTTTTTTCCGTTCGTTTTGTTTTTTCCCGTTTTGTTGACATTTTCCGTATCGTTTCGTTTTTCCCCGTTTCGTTTCGTTTTTTCCTTTTTTCGTTTCGTGTTTTCTCGTTTCCTTTCGTTTCTTTTATTTATTTCGTTTGGTTTTTTCCTGTTTCTTTTTTTCCCTTTTCGTTTCGTTTTTTCCCTTTTCGTTTCATTTTTAACTTTTCGTTTCGATTTTTCCCGGTTGAATTCGTTTTTTTATTTTCGTTTTTTACCGTTTCCTTTTCGTTTCGTTTTGTCCCTATTCGTTTCGTTTTGTACCTTTTCGTTTCGTTTCGTTTTTTTTCATGTTTCGTTTCATTTTTTCCCGTTTCGTTTCATTTTTCCCGTTCCTTTTCGTTTCGTTTTTTGTCTTTTCATTTCGTTTTACCCGTTTCGTTTCGTTTTTTCCCTTTTCGTTTCTTTTTTCCGCTTCGTTTGGTTTTTTCCCGTTTCGTTTCAATTTTTAACTTTCCGTTTCGTTTTTACCCGTTTGACTTCGTTTCTTCCCTTTTCGTTCGTCTTTTCCCTTTTCAATTCGTCTTTCCCGCTTGTTTTTTGCCCTTTTCGTTTTTCCCGTTTCGTTTTTTCTCGTTTGTTTTCGTTTTTTTCCCTTTTCGTTTCGTTTTTTCCCTTTTCGTTTGGGTTTTTCCCGTTTCGTTTCGTTTTTTCCCGTTTCGTTTCATTTTTTCCCGTTTCGTTTCATTTTTTCCCGTTCCTTTTCGTTTTTACCCCTTTCGTTTCGTTTTTTCCCTTATCGTTTCGTTTTTTTCTTTTCGTTTTTCCCGTTTCGTTTCGATTTTTCCCTTTTCGTTTCGTTTTGGCCTTTTCGTTTCGCTTTTGTCCGTTTCGTTTCGTTTTTTTCCAGTTTGTTTCGTTTTTTCCCGTTTCTTTTCGTTTTCACCCGTTTCGCTTCATTTTTTCCCGTTCCTTTTCGTTTCGTTTTTTGTCTTTTCATTTCGTTTTACCCGTTTCGTTTCGTTTTTTCCCTTTTCGTTTCTTTTTTCCCGTTTCGGTTGGTGTTTTCCCGTTTCGTTTAAATTTTTAACTTTTCGTTTCGTTTTTACCCGTTTGACTTCGTTTTTTCCTTTTTCGTTTCGTTTTTTCCCCTTTTCAATTCGTCTTTCCCGCTTCTTTTTTATCCTTTTCGTTTTTCCCGTTTCGTTTCGTTTTTTCTCGTTTGTTTTCGTTTTTTCCCGTTTCGATTCGGTTTTTCCCTTTTTGTTTCTTTTTTCCCTTTTCTTTTCGTTTTTTCCCGTTTCGTTTCGTTTCGTTTTTTCCCTCTCCGTTCGGTTTTTTCCCTCTTTGTTCGGTTTATTCCATTTTCGTTGGGTTTTTTCCATCTTCGTTCCGTTTTTTCCCTCTCCGTTCGGTTTTTTCCCTCTACGTTCGGTTTATTCCCTCTCCGTTCGGTTTTTCCCTTTTCGTTGTGTTTTTTCCCTCTTCGTTTGTTTTTTCCCTCTTCGTTCCTTTTTTTCCCTTTATGTTGGATTTTTTCCCTTTTCGTTGGGTTTTTTCCCTCTTCGTTTGATTTTTCCCTCTTCGTTCCTTTTTTTCCCTTTATGTTGGGTTTTTTCCCTCTTCGTTTGGATTTTTCCCTTTTTGTTGGGTTTTTCCCTCTTCGTTTTGATTTTTCCCTCTTCGTTTGGTTTTTTCCCTTTTTGTTCGGTTTTTTACCTTTCTTTCGGTTTTTTCCCTTTACGTTCCCTTTTTTCTTTCTCCGTTCATTTTTTTCCCTTTCCGTTCGGTTTTTTCCCTCTTCGTTCCGTTTTTTCCGTTTTCGTTGGGTTTTTTCCCTCTTCGTTTGGTTATTTCCCTTATGTTGGCTTTTTACCTTTTCGTTGGGTTTTTTCCCTCTTCCTTCGGTTTTTTCCCTCTTCGTTCGGTTTATTCCCTTTTCGTTGGGTTTTGCCCTCTTCGTTGCGTTTTTCCCTCTTCGTTCCGTTTTTTCCCTTGATGTTGGGTTTCTTTCCTTTTCGTTGGGTGTTTTCCCTCTTCGTTTGGATTTTTTCCTTTTCGTTTGGTTTTTCCCTTTTCGTTTGGTTTTTCTCTTTTCGTTAGGTTTTTTTCCGTTTCGTTTCGTTTTTTCCCTTTTCGTTTCGTGTTTTCTCGTTTCCTTTCGTTTGTTTTATTCCCATTTGGTTTGGTTTTTTCCCGTTTCTTTTTTTCCTTTTCCGTTTCGTTCGGTTTGTTCCCTCTCCGTTTGGTTTTTTCTCTTTTCCTTAGGTTTTTTTCCGTTTGTTTTGTTTTTTTCCGTTTCGTTTCGTTTTTCCCCGTTTCGTTTCGTTTTTTCCCTTTTTCGTTTCGTGTTTTCTCGTTTTCTTTCGTTTCTTTTATTCATTTCGTTTGGTTTTTTCCCGTTTCTTTTTTTCCCTTTACGTTTCATTTTTTCCCTTTTCGTTTCATTTTTAACTTTTCGTTTCGATTTTTCCCGGTTGAATTCGTTTTTTTATTTTCGTTTTTTCCCGTTTTCTTTTCGTTTCGTTTCGGTTTTTTTCATGTTTCGTTTCATATTTTCCCGTTCCTTTCATTTTTTTCCGTTCCTTTTCGTTTCGTTTGTCTTTTCATTTCGTTTTACCCGTTTCGTTTCGTTTTTCCCTTTTCGTTTCTTTTTCCCTTTTCGTTTCTTTTTCCCGTTTCGTTTGGTTTTTTCCCGTTTCGTTTCAATTTTCAACTTTTCGTTTCGTTTTTACCCTTTTCGTTCGTTTTTTCCCTTTTCAATTCGTCTTTCCCTCTTCTTTTTTGCCCTTTTCGTTTTTCCCGTTTCGTTTTTTCTCGTTTGTTTTCGTTTTTTCCCGTTTCGTTTCGTTTTTTCCCTTTTCGTTTCGTTTTTTCCCTTTTCGTTTCGTTTTTTCCCTTTTCGTTTCGTTTTTTCCCTTTTCGTTTCGTTTTTTCCCTTTTCGTTTCGTTTTTTCCCTTTTCGTTTCGTTTTTTCCCTTTTCGTTTGGGTTTTTCCCTTTTCGTTTCGTTTTTTCCCGGTTCGTTTCGTTTTTTCCCGTTTCGTTTCATTTTTTCCCGTTCCTTTTCGTTTTTTCCCTTTTTGTTTGTTCCCTTTTCGCCTCGTTTTTTCACGTTTCGTTTCGTTTTTTCCCGTCTCGTTTTTTCCCTTTTCGTTTCGTTTTTTCCCCGTTTCGTTTTTCCCTTTTCGTTTCTTTTTTTCCCTTTTCGTTTCGTTTTTTCCCTTTTCGTTTAGTTTTTACCCGTTTCGTTTGGTTTTTTCCCGTTTCGTCTCATTTTTTCCCTTTTCGTTTTTACCCGTTTCGTTTCGATTTTTCCCTTTTCGTTTCGTTTTTTCCCGTTTCGTTTTTCCCTTTTCGTTTCGTTTTTCCCTTTTCGTTTCGTTTTTTCCCCGTTTCGTTTTTCCCTTTTTGTTTCGTTTTTCCCTTTTCGTTTCGTTTTTTCCCGTCTCGTTTCGTGTTTTCCCTTTTCGTTTATTGCCGTTTCGTTTCGTTGTTTTACATTTTCGTTTCGTTTTTTCCCGTTTCGTTTTTTTCCTTTTCGTTTTTTTCCTTTTCGTTTTTTCCCTTTTCGTTTCTTCCCTTTTCGTTTCTTCCCTTTTCGTTTGGTTTTTTCCGTTTCGTTTCGTTTTTTTTTTCTTTCGGGCAGTTAACGGATATGGGACAATTTTATATGGAATAAACAGATTGAAGAAGATTAGTTGCTGCAACGTATGGAAAGCCAATTTGAAGTAGGAGTTGTATTGTAGTTCAACTGTTGAGGAACTGAACTTGAAGTAGTTGCAACCGCACGTATGGTAAAAAGTTTTCGGTAGCCTTTGCCCCAAATGTTTAATAATATTAACTTTCTAATTTGACTGTTTCTTTAAGTATTAAATATTTATGTATGCCTCGGCTGCGTCAGTATTATTGTTAGAGACACGTTTCTCTTAGCAAGATTGTGGTGCGACTGAAGAATGTAGGCTTACACAGATTATAATTTTACTTCACTCCTTTTATTAATGCTTGACACGATTTAAATAGCACTTCACTGATGTAGAGAGCTGTGAGATTTTTTATTAAGTACTTGCACTTTTTAACGCAAAACTATTTTCGTCTCACACGAATATGTATTCAACACTTCGAGGACACATCTCGTGTCCGGTTAGAAACACTGTCTGCAGGCAACTTAATTCTAAATTTGTAAATTTTGCTATATTTCAGTTTCTGATTGGCTAATCCTAGTCCAATAGAATACCTTCATTTAACTAAAACTTTTTCTGGTTGTTGATTGGCTGTTTATAAACTATCTCAAAATTGACATTATTGTTGCTCCAATAATGACTAGTAGCATTATTAAACTTTCTTACTCATTATTGCCTTAAGGTTACCTCATTTCCTCACAGCTCCTACATTATTAAATTACGTATTACATTCACATAATATTATTACACATGTATACAATAATATAAACATATACAATGACTGTAATATACACTTGTTATATATTGTTTTAATGCGGACTGTTGTTATATTTTATATTATATAATTTGACTGAAATAATTTAAGTGTTGAAAATACTGCCTCAAGGTTTAGTTATGTTTAAAATTTCCAGGGATCGTATATAATTCCACAATGAAGGATTTTGATGAATAGAGCCTATTATAAAGTTGTTGCTGCCGTAAATAGTTCATATCTTGGGTATGAGAAAAGCTAACTGAAACACTCGGATATACTCCACTTAATAGTAGATTATAATAAAAGGGATAAAAATAGGTAAAAGTAGGAGCAAAATAAAACCAGTTAACTCGTGTGCATATACTATTTTTAGACAGCGCTCGAATTTGAAAAATATCAACAATATTATATTAATTTCAGAAACTAGCAGATCACTGTTTTGTTGATTCACTAGCAGTCATTTTCAGTGAAATTATTTTCACCATGTTTTGCCTTACACCAGGCAATGAAGCGATGAAATTCTGTATCATATTGCTTTCTGGATTTCTTTTTGGTTAAGTACTTCTACTGTTATTCCTTCTGCTGCTTCTGTAATTTCACTTCCATTTCAGTTTCTTCTGAATTCATAATTTTCGCCATTTAATCTTTATGTAGGTTAGATAAATGAGTAACGTTTAGATCAAAGAAAGCTGCCAATATAACGTATAGGTTAACTCTACAACGAATTGCAATAAATTGAAGTGTGATGATTTGTATTGTGAATGGACAATGCGAAAGACATGAGAAATTAATCGTGTAAAAAGACATAATGAAAAGTAAAACCTAATCAAACCAAGTCCAGTTATTAAACATGTGCAAATACAAAGGCTAATTGCCTTGTGATTGGACTTGAAACCAAATTTGGTCACACTAGTGCAATAACCTAAACTTTTAGCTCGTGAGCTCTGTTTTCTACTTTTAAGCCATGCTGTCTAAAAAAGAATGTAACGTCTTAAATAAATTTAAAGCTCCTCTTTTGGGATTCTAAATATAATTTCTTTATCAGCAGCAGAACAACAATCCTGAAATTCCACGAGAAGATACATTTGTACAAATAGGTATTCAGACGATGATACAGGCCCGCATTAAGAATGGAGCAGCGCATAAGAAAACGAAACAAAAGAGGAAGATAGGTATAAAACAGTCTTGAAAAAAGATGACTGGATAATTGTAAGCTCGGGCCTCATGCTAACGAAGTTGCCGTGAATTATAAAGCTGTTTGGCTCCCCGCTGTGGCTAATAGAATGGGGTTTGCGTGCTGGAGACGTCGTGTGAAAACTGCAGACGAGACTCACACCCCTGCCGTTCACGTCATGCCCTCCTTCAAATTGCTTGATTTCCAGTCACAAAGTCACGAGCAAGCCTCTAATAATATTCATAAAATTTTAGAAGTGGATAGCCGTGGTCTGAGGAAATGTTTGTTCCCTTTCGGAGTATAAAGTGTTTGCAAATAATACTAGCAGCTTCATTATTACTTTCTCTACGTATAGTAAGTAGGGGAAGTATTGTATTCCACCCAAAAATTCAATACCGAGATTTCACTGGAAATATATGTTTTGAGACTCCCTGAATCCAAAAAAAGCATTTTTGGAAACATGTCCGTGTGTGTCTGTGTGTGTCTGAACAGCATAACTCAGAAACGAACAGTCGGATAAACAACAAACTTGGTATTTAGGTTCAGTATCTTCCAGAGATGCGACACAAAGGTTTTCAAGAAAATCCCCCAACCCCAGATTACCCTTTACATGGAACATTTTTCGAAAATTTTAATTTTCTCAAAAATGGCTTTAACGATTTTGATTAAAATATTATATGCTTAAGATATTTTTATGACAAATGAAATGTATATCTCGAATGTTCTGGGAATGTCTCCAAAAGTATTATTCATTCTGAACGACCTTTGCATAACTGGTAAACCGTAAGAGATAGACAAAATTTTACTACACAAAACATGTAGATGGCATTAAAATAGACAATTTATGTCATATATAATTTTTTGTTGAGTGAACCATTTTCGAGATATTGCTTGTTATTCCCTTAAATTTTCCAATACTTTTTCTCAAATGGGAATTCATTATTCACTTTTTTATCCTGGTAATGCAAAGAGAATGGAATACTCCACATAGCAACCAGCTCTTAAAAATTTGACTATAGTTTAAAGTCTACCAATTCCCCTTGCACCTACAAGAAAATTAGCAATAAGATTAACGGCTCGATTAACATGAAGCATATGGAGAATAAGCGTTTGTAAAAATAGTTTGTACAAGAGTAGAGAAAGTCATGTGAGTGTAACATATCAGATTTTATTTTTTAATCATTTCAGTACTCTAGACTGCAATGCCTAATGTCGTACAACAAACGACAGGATTATGGATTCCTTTTGTTGTAACCTGGTCTTAGACGATATGATTTACGTTATTGCTACGGAAGCGCTTTAACTTTGGGCTTATTGTGTTACCTGTATCGTTTTATAGCCAATTCTTTATGCCTGCACTCTTTACAAAGGAATACAGTCTCATAACAGATATGGTTTCAAATTCTTCTGGTTTCAAAATGCATTTCCCCAAAAGCAATTTATCTCCTGTGAGCTTACAATGCGTTAGGCTGTTTCGTTTCTTTCCTGCAGAATCTGCAATCTGAATTACCCCGAAAAACTCTCGTCGTGTTCAGATGCTTTTTCACAGCAGCAGTCCGATGAGAAATGCAGTAATTGTTCTCAGTGAAGTCTATTACATTTAAGTAACCTTTTTGCTCTTTACTTACTGGTTTTCTAATAAATAGTTTAGCATGTTTGTTTCTGGAGTTTTAAGCCACGTTGTAACCCTGGGGAATAATTTGTCAGTTGATGCAATTTCCATTTAAATATAAAAGATTTTAAAAAGCCTTGAAGGTGGAGCTTGTCATGCCTAGGTTCGTTTCTATAGTTTGTTGTCATCATATTTTATTTATAAACCGATGTCCAGGATCTCTTCCTTTGGGCGCTAGAACCTCGAAACGGGACTGTCGGGCAACAGTAGACATCCCATTCATTATCCCCGTATCAGTTGTTACGGGGTGATACACAGCAGTCCATGACTATATTTAGAGCCAATGGCAGTGCTTGCGTGTTATTCTTATCAACAACGTAACTCAACTGGTGTCACCCAGACCACACCGTATTTCCAAGACTAGCGAAACAAGCAACTTATGTACTAACAAACACCCCTGTGAATGTCTTTCGCTAAAGTTTGAACGCTTTCCAAAGGTTCGACATCATATAACCGGGGGATACACAAAAATGTCGAGGTTGGCGACAGTTATTTTGAGCATCTTCAGTACGTAGTTGATTAAAATGGTATCTACTTACTTACAGCATTTCAGTTTTGTTCTTTCCTATCTTTTATGATCCGTACTACCCACGTCCATTTTCATAGTTCAGAGACCTTAGCTCGTAAACAACGCGCTTCTGGAAATGAGTTTGTTAACGAAATATGATCCCATTCACCTACCACAGAGCCTTGTCCTGTAAATAAAAATGTAAAATAGTGTCAGCACTCTGACTGTAATAGCTTCAATCTGGTAATCCTCGGCAGAAGTTGGAACCGCACAGTTTCAGTCCGACCTGAGAGCAAAATCCTTTTCAACTGAAGTTATATGACACGTCATAGGCTTGCTTAGATGTATCTAGTGGATATCACTGTGCAGGGGAAAGAATTTTGGGCTAGTAGTAATGGAAGCCTGTGATGTATTCCCGTTCTACCGGATTCCCTAGCAAGCCAAATACAGTGCGTTGTCTTAAACAAATAGGGATAGGCAGTTTATATGCAGATAAAGAAGTGTAATCGTAAGGAAAGGTGTGTTAGAATGTTTAGAGATAAATAGAAGTGAATTAAACTGACGCGACGTTTCCACAGGATGCAGCTTACCTCAACAAACACCACTGGTAAAACATGCTTTCTTAGACGTTAGCATAGGTGCAGCAGATATCTAGAATGTAGTTATGTCAGAATCAGTGATGTGTTACACTCACATGACTTTCTCTACTCTTGTACAAACTATTTTTACAAACGCTTATTCTCCATATGCTTCATGTTAATCGAGATATCGAGATGTTAATCTTATTGGTAATTTTCTTGTAGATGCAAGGGAAATTGGTAGGCTTTAAGCGATAGTCAAATATTTTAAGAGCTGGTTGCTATGTGGAGCATTCCATTCTCTTTGCATTACCAGGACAAAAAAAAATGAATAACGAATTTGAGAAAAAGTATAAGTATTGGAAAATTTAAGGGAATAACAAGCAATATCTCGAAAACGGTTCACTCAACAAAAGAAATGTATATGACATAAATTGTGTATTTTAAGGCGATCTACATTTTTTGTGTAGTAAAATTTTGTGTATCTCTTATGGTTTACCAGTTATGCAAAAGTCGTTCACAATGAAGAATACTTTTGGAGACATTTCCAGAGAATTCGCGATATACATTTCATTTGTCATGAAAATATCTTAAATATATGATATTTTAATCAAAATCGTTAGAGCGATTTTTGATAAAATTAAAATTTTCGAAAAAGTTTCCATGTAAAGGGTAATCTGGGATGGGGGAATTTTCTTGAAAACCTTCGTGTCGCATTTCTGGAAGATACTGAACTTAAATACCAAGTTTGGTGTTTATCCGACTGTTCGTTTCTGAGTTGTGCTGTTCACAGACACACACACACGGACATGTTTCCAAAAATTCTTTTTTGGATTCAGGGGGTCTCAAAACATATTTCCGGTGAAATCTCGGTATCGAATTTTTGGGTGGAATGCAATACTTCCCCTACTTGCTATACGTAGTAGAGAAAGTAATAAAAAGCATTACAGAAATCTGGCTCTAACGACCCGAGTTACTTAAACACGGATTCTACAGAGGAGAGGTTTCTCAGGGTGGAGGCTACTCACTAAGGGCAGAAGGCACAGGAGTTAGAGAGTAAGAATTACTAATGCTGAATCCGTCTAACAGTGTGCCCAAGAGGTTCCTTCTACTTGCATAGGCCCTAGGGGCCTAGTCTAGCCCTCCAGCAAATGCATATACCTGTGAGAATTCTAGCTCGTCTTGAGGCCAAAATAGTAGGCATTACACCACTCTGGCGACGTGGGCGGCAGCGTCAGTATGTTCTCGGAGATAGTAAGCGCTACTGAAAGAGTGTGACCTACTGGGGATGGCTTATATTGGTTTCTGATGCTTAATTAAAGCACCTCGGCATCCTACTGTGACAGATTCCTGATCTGCCTGAATTTCAACACTTTCTGAGATGTTCCATAACTTCCTTTGCGGGTTCGGGTCTCGGTGTAGGGCTTTTATAATATTGTGCAAAGGCAAAATAATCTGATGTAATACATTCACACGACTTTCTCTACCCTCTATCGTTTATTAGTGAGTATACAAGCTATTCTTACTAAAACTCATTTTAATATCTACTACGTTTTAACTCAAACTTTCCAGAAATAGTCGCATTACACATTTCTTTATAGATACAAAGGGAACAGCGATAGTAAAATGTTTAAGAACTGGATGCTATATGCTGGCCTTAAAATTTCGTACTGTTTCCATGCAGTGGCGAGAAACAACCGAATGTTGAAAGGACTAAACAATAAACAAGAAATTAACAATTCAAACCATTAATAACCGATATCTCAGAAATGGCTTATGCTGCAAAAAGCTTGTTTGAAATAAATCGTGTGTTTTAAAGAGATCTACATTTTTTTGTGTTGTACGTTTTCGTCTATCGTTCAATGTTGACCAATTATACAAGATAATACAAAATTCCTTCTGAATGAAGGACTTCAAAGGCTATTCTCAGAAAATTGAAGATATACATTTTATTTGTCATGTAAATATCTTTAATATGTAATATTTTAATCAAAAATCGACAGCCATTTTTAAATAAAAATTTTCGAAAATTTTCCATGTAAAGGATAATTGGGGATGGGGGATCTTCGTGTCGCATCCTTGGAAGATACTAAACTTAAAAATGAAGAAATATCAAGTTTGGTACTTATCCCGACTTTTCGTTTTTGAGTTACACACACACGCGCACATATTCGGAACTTTTTATAAAAATGCTTTTTGGGGGGTTCAGAGGACCTCAAAACATATATTTCAGGTGAAATCTCCACATCGAAGTTTTTGGTGAAGTACAAAAAATTATAGTTCCTACTTAGAGTAGTGCGGGGCAAAAGTACGCGGCGGGTAAGAGTACGCACAAGGGATATTTATATGAAGACGGCCGTGAAATTGGCAGCACTGTATGCTGTTGGAAGAATTACATGGCCGATAGCCTCTCTACATAGTTTCGTTGTGCTGGTGTGTTTCGTCTTTAAACTATGAGGTAAGATTGAAAATCATTCATCTTGATGTTATTTTTCGTGGTTTTGGAAACGTGATTGAGCTATTAGAAATGTGAGACAGGTATTTTAGCATTGTCATTTCTCAGACAAATTTCTGTAATAACGTGTGGTGGCTTGACCATTGTGTGAAACTGGCCACAGATGGCAGTACGGTCTGGGAAATGTTAAAGACGACAACGGGGCAAGAGTACGAACTGTGGAGTGGGGAAAAAATACGCACGCCCCACTGTTTCATTTGTACAATAAATTTAATTTAAACGCTGTACATGTATTTATAATGTTGCTAATGAATATTTCTTTGATAACTCTTATCTTAATTTGTATTTCAGGGTATATAAAAGAAAAACTGACCGAAAACCATATGACAAAGCAGAAGCTAGGACAAGGCTTTTCGAAACGAAATGTTGCACAGCATCTTGGCATATCCGAAGGAGCACTAAGAAAACGACTTAAACTGGTATATGGTCTCTTTTACTTTATTGTATATAATCTATACTACAGACAAATATTTTAAAATGTTCTAATATAGTAGATAAAATATTAAAATGCAAAGCAAAGCAATTGTAGTTCATTTTCCAAGTTAAAAATGCAATTAAAATATGTATCTTATACCTCTGTGTATTTCTATTCTTGCAGGGTTTCGGTGTGTCAAAGTTGGGACGTTTTGCTGCAGTGTTTACTGAACAGCATGCGAAGGAATTGGCACAGCTTTGCGGACTCCTTGATTCTCACTTTTATAGTTTAACATTGAAGGACTTGCGTACAACTGGCATTTCAGTTTGCTGACATTAACAAGGTAATCCATCCATTTAACAAGGACAGCAAATTAGCTGGCAGAGACTGGGCACTAAAATTTATGAAACTGCACAAAATATCACTCCGTGTTTCCACCAAAACAAGTCTTGCTCGAGTTATGGGCTTTAATAAAGCTCAAGTTTCTTTGTTTTTTGATAATCTTGAACAAATGATGGATCAATACAAGTTCTCTATCAATAATGTATAATATGGATGAATCAGAATAAGCACTGTCCCTAGTAAGACTCCTAAGGTTGTATCACCTACTGGTAAGAAAGCAGTTGGAACAATTGTTTCTACAGAAAGAGGAAATTTAACAACTGTTGTTTGGCAGTCAGCGCAGTGGAAATTATGTTCCCCCAGCCATAATATTTGCAAGAAAAAGAGCTAAACAAGAACTCATGCACGGAACTCCACCAGGTTCAATCATGATGTGCTCAGACAGTGAATACATCAACAGTGAGCTATTTTCTGAGTGGCTGAAGCATTTTCAGAAGCTTGTAAGAGGAAGCATGGAGAATCCAATACTTCTGGTGCTAGATAACCACACATCCCATATAAACTTGGAAGCAATTGTCTACTGCAGACACAATGGTATTCATCTATTATCGATTCCTCCCGATACTTCACATAGGTTGCAGCCCCTTGATAGATCATTTTTCAAGCCGTTAAAAGATCTATATTCTGCAATGTATGACAAATGGTTACTAAATAACCCAGGACGTGTAATAACACAATTTCAATTGCAGAGGAAAGACGAACAACAAAGAAGAGAAGTCAAAAATCGGAAGTACTGACTAGCTCACCCTTTAAAAGAAGATTGGAAATGAATCAAGCCTTAAATCATCCAGTGCTTCAAAACACGTCAAGCGTGATGTATCAAAATATGCACAAAACGATATGAGGCCCCAAAGGACCAAATGCCATTCAATCCTACCCAAAGCGTCAACTTCAACTTCAAATGAGAAAATCCACTGTCCAGGATGCGACGGGGAGTATGTTGAACCACCGGAAGAGGACTGGATTCAGTGTCAAAAGTGTGCAGAATGGTGGCATGTAGCTTGTTCCAACCATGAGGGAGGCAGCAAATTTATCTGCGACTATTGTTAAAAATGACAGACAATGAGAATATTTCAATCTTTTCTTTATTCAAATATTTTTATATTTAGGTTATCATCTTATTCTTAGATAAAGGATGTTCAATGATAGCCAGACTAAGGTCCTTGATGTATTCTTATAATGTAATTAAAGTTACAGCACCAAGCATTAAAATTAAACATTTGTGTTTTCTGCGTACTTTTACCCCACCTTATGCGTACTCCTACCCCATCTATGGGGCAAAAGTTCGCATGGGTCACATTTTAATTAAACATTTATAAAACTATTTTTCACGTGTAAAAACAGGTTTTAACCACTGTTTGTGATAAACGATAGAATAAAGATTGCATAATAAAAATTTCACATATACTGGTTAAACAGATACCGTTGCAGAGGCCTTGAAAGTTTAAGTGCGTACACTTGCCCCACACTACTCTACTATACGTAGTAAAGAAAGTAAAAATATAGATCTCGTTAAAATACGAATAATGTTTTGTGGTATTTAAGATTTCTGAGATATTCGTCTGTTATAGATTTAAATTACTCAGTTTTATCACATTCATTCCGTTCTCAGGATGTCGCGGAATGAGTATGGATATATAGCCAGCCGTTTTAATTTTCTCTGCCACGCACATACTAGCTAGAGACGGTATTGCATTTCACACAATACTTCGATACTGAAATTTCACCGGAAATAGATATATGTTTTGAGGTCCTTTGAATGCAAAAAGAATTACAAAAAGCTCTGTATGTGTGTCCGAGACTAAACTTCGGACAGATACCAGACTTGGTATTTAGGTTCAGTACCTTCCTAAGATGTGACGAAGATTTTCAAGAAAATCGTTCCACCCCAATTAGGTACCTTTTACGTCTTTCGAAATTTATTTTCTCTAAAATAGCTCTAACGATTTTGATTAAAATATCATATTAACGATGTTTACAAATAAATGCGCATGTTGAATTTTCCTAAAATAGCCTGTAAAGTCCTTTTCATTCGGAAAGGAATTTTGTATACTCTTACACAACTGCAACGTTAAACGATAGAGAGAAGCGCACTGCTGAAAAAATACAGAGCCCTTTAAGTCATACAATTCATTCCAAATAACCTTTCTTGTGGCATCAGCTATTTCAGAGATATCCGTTATTAATGGTCACTCTTTTAGAATCTGTCGATTGTCAGTTGTCTATAACGAAATGTGTAATGTAGCTATTTCAACAAAGGTTTAACTAGATTAAAATGAAGGAAGAAAAGTAAGCGCTAGTAAGAATAGGTTTATACCCATTAATAAACGACAGAAGGTAGAGAAAAGCACGTGAATGTAATACACAAGATACTTTAAAGGTTTGATTATTGCTTCAATTTCGCTTCGCTTTATCTCGATTAGAATGCAGTTAGGTTTTGCAAGATAGTTTGTGGAAGGGATATAAAAAAATTCTGGTGTGTTACACTCGCATGACTTTCTGTACTCTTGTACAAACTATTTTTACAAACACTTATTCTCCATCTACTTCATGTTAATCGAGATAAACATTTGCAGACTCTATCTTATTGCTAATTTTCTTGTAGATGTAAGGGGAATATATATTTACAAGGGCAATATAGAAATACAGTAGCCTTTAAGCACATACATATCTCTTAATAGCTGGTTGCTAGGTGCAGCACCATTCCCTTTGCCACAGATTAATACTCTTTGCATATCCAAGACAAAAAAATGAATAACGAATTCCCATTTGAGAAAATGAGTATTGAAAAATTTAAGAGAATAACAAGGAATATCTCGAAAATGGTTCGCTCAATAAAAAAATGTATATGACATAAATTGTGTATTTTAACGTGATCTACGTTTTTTGTGTAGTGAAATTTTGTCTATCTCTTATGGTTTACCAGTTATGCAAAAGTCGTTCACAATGAAGAATACTTTTGGGGACATTCTCAGAAAATTGGAGATATACATTTCATTTGTCATGAAAATATCTTAAACCTATGATATTTTAATCAAAATCGTTAGAGCCATTTTTGAGAAAATTAAAATTTTCGAAAAAGTTTCCATGTACAGGGTAGTCTGGGGGGGATTTTCTTGAAAACCTTCGTGTCGCATTTCTGGAAGATACTGAACCTAAATACCAAGTTTGGTGTTTATCCGACAGTTCGTTTCTGAGTTATGCTGTACACAGACACACACACAGCAACACACACGGACATGTTTCCAAAAATGCTTTTTTTTTATTCAGGGTGTCTCAAAACATGTATTTCCGGTAATATCTCGGTATCGAAATTTTGGGTGGAATACAATACTTCCCCTACTTACTGTACGTAGTAGAGAAAGTAATAAACGATAATAGCTAGAGAAAGTTATGTTTAAAGAAGGAATTGTTAACGCATTCCTAAGTGTTCGCAGTTGAAAATAGATTTAATTTAAAGACGGAATAAATTTATAGATGCGTTAACTAACGACAAAATAGGAATTTATGGAATGTTTTTCCTGCTCCGTCAGTGTTGAACGAAATGTTATCGTATTTCTCACGGTGTGTATGTGTATTCGGGGACGTAGCGCACCGCAATGAAGAGATATAAAGGTACCCATCTCTAATCACCTCAGGTTCCTCAAGTCGATCTCTGAAACGTGACCAGCCTAAGTTTTTTGTTTAATCGCGCGGCATGTGCGACCGGCCCCCCTTACACCTGTGCACGTATTATAAATTGCTTCAGTGGAGGTGGAGTGTTGGCGGAGGGAGGGGGAGGAATGGGCGTGGCCTGCGACCTCCACGGCTCTGTATAATATCATAATCGGAGAACCACCGCGGCTCACACGGTATTGACGATCTGGTTATGGGGCTAAAACCCAAGATGGCTGTCGTTATGTAGGAGGCCTAGCAGGGGGGCAAGGAGGGATACACCTGACGGTGTTTGGTGCAACAGCGTGTTAACGCTGCGCTCTGCAGGGATGTTTTAAAGTATAGTTGTGGTTCAGTTCTATCAGGGCATACCTTAAACTATACCGCATGTTAAATCGGGTTACCGCTATAACAGCATTCTTATGGCTACTTATTATTTCCACAAAAACGTCCAGCATTCTGCAGATGTTGCTTCCAAATATCCATTGCATTCCAGCAGAAAGGTCCATGACGACATTTCACCGGAAATGCATGCTTATGCGAGAGAGGGAGAGAGAGAGAGCAACAAGAAAAACAAAATGTGAATTAACACTTAATTTATACTTAAACCGGGCACTATTTAAGGACACGAGAGTTTTAGGAAATTTCCCTTGTCCAAACTACCATTACAGAGAGAATTTTTTCTGATGTTACATTCACATGTCTTTCTCTACCCTTCATTAGTGGCTTTACGGATTATTCTTACGAAAGTTTTTTTTTATTCTTCATTTTAATCGAGATAAATCTTTGCAGAAATAGCTACATACACATTTCGTTTGGATACAAAGAGAACAGCGATAATCAAATGTTTAAGAACTGAATGGTATGTGGTGGCCTTAAATAACATACTGTTTCCATGCAACCGCGAGAAACAACTGAAAATCGACAGGACTTAACGGAAAAGTATTGGACAATTCTAACCAATAATAATGGATATCTTGAAAATGGTTTAGTTACTTGAAATAAATTGTGTAATTTAGAGAGATGTATGTACATTTCTTGTGTAGTACGTTTTCGTCTATCGCTTAACGTTTACCAGTTACGAAGGCTTCTACAAAATTCCTCCCCTGAAGAGAACTTCACAGGTTGTTCCTAGAAAATTCAAAACACAGGTAGATTTTATTTGTCGTATATTTAAATATCTTAAATACATGTTGCTTAAATCAAAGAAAAATAAAAAATTAAAAAAAAATCATGTAAAGGGTAGTTTGGGACGGGAGAACTTCTTGAAAACCTTGGTGTCGCATCTTTGGAAGGTGCTGTCTCTTTGTGTTCACACACACACACACACACACACACACACACACACACACAGGTGCACCTATTACTAAAAATGTCCTTTGTATCCAGGGGACTTCAAAATATGTATTTCCGATAAAATTTCGGTAGCGAATTTCTGGTTGGAGTGCAATATCTTCTCTACCTACTATGAAGGTACGTGGTAGAGAAAGTAAAAATTATATTAAACTCCTGGTCATTATGTCAAATACTAATTATATTTTCGTTTAAATGGATTTAAAATTTTATGTTTCGCTTTACATTATATTGTTTCCTTAAATTTGTGTTCAAATGAAGATAAAATACTTCATCAGCTTCCATATCATCTATCTTGTATTTGAGGCCTTAAAGTATTACAAACTTTACAGAAGTATATGGCCAACATTTAACGAATTAGGATTTTTAAATAAGTTTATAGTGAGAATTTAAAAACGTTTACAGCTTTTTAGCTTGGAAATTGATTTAGTATCTATCGTGCGAGTTGAAACATATCCAATGATGCGAATTGTTGGACCCATAAAGTGAGTCTAATTAAAAAAATCTGATGTTACACTCACATGACTTTCTCTACTCTTGTACAAACTATTTTTACAAACTCTTTTTCTCCATCTATTTCATATTAATCGAGACAAACATTTGCAGAAATGATCTTTTGACATGCAAAGAGGATTATATTTTACACATAGCGACCAGTTCTAAAAATATTTGACTATCGCTTAAAGCGTACTATGTTCCCCTTGTTTTATATTTGCAAGGGCAATATAAAAATACAGTAGCCTTTAAGCATCGACATATCTCTTAATAGCTGGTTGCTAGGTGCAGCAGCATTCTCTTTGCCATAGATTAATACTCTTTGCATATCCAAGACAAAAAAAATTAATAACGAATTCCCATTTGAGAAAATAAGTATTGAAAAATTTAAGGGAATAACAAGCAATATCTCGAAAACGGTTCACTCAACAAAAGAAATGTATATGACATAAATTGTGTATTTTAACGCGATCTACATTTATGGGTAGTAAAATTTTGTCTATCTCTTATGGTTTACCAGCTATGCAAAAGTCGTTCACAATGAAGAATACTTTTGGAGACATTCCCAGAAAATTCGAGATATACATTTCATTTCTCATGACAATATCTTAAACATATGATATTTTAATCAAAATCGTTAGAGCCATTTTTGAGAAAATTAAAGTTTTCGAAAAATGTTCCATGTAAAGGGTGGTCTGGGGTGGGGGGATTTTCTTGAAAACCTTCGTGTCGCATCTCTGGAAGATACTGAACCTAAATACCAGGTTTGGTGTTTATCCGACTGTTCATTTCTGAGTTAGCTGTTCACAGACAGACAGACACACACGGACATGTTTCCAAAAATGCTTGTTTTTGGATTCAGGGGGTCTCAAAACATGTATTTCCGGTAAAATCTCGGTATCGAATTTTTGGGTGGAATACAATACTTCCCCTACTTACTATATGTAGTAAAGAAAGTAAAACGCTTTATTTTCAAAATATATTTATACATTTACAATGACTGCATATGGCATTTTCTTTAAAAGTGTGGTTAAGTGTAAGGAAACCTGTACAAATAAGGTGGTTATGCTAACTGGAGTAAGTGAGTAGTGTTTTTATAACCATTATAGAACACGAGTATGGTAAATATCGTATGAATGTTCATCCTAGTACTTGAAAGTCTTTCATTTTTCCAAGAAACAACAAAATCTTATGCCTATATTTCACCCATCCTCTCTTTCCCTCCCTTTCTCTTTGTGAATTTTATGTAAAAGCCTAAAAAACGTAAAGGAAATTTAAGTTCTTACTTGAATGCAAGAGTAAATCTTGGCACTATTTCTGCTGATGTGGAGTACGTATTTACACTTTTGGACACACAGATAAGCACTATAAATCTCTTGTTTAGTATAATGGATGTGTTCCTGAGGGCAATCCGAACCCCTTAGGCAAACTGATAGTCGTGGTGGTTTGTAATTGCCTTCTACAAAACATACACACACACCAATTTTGAATCGATATGAAATCGAGGCCCTTTGTATGCTAGTCGGAAACACTACCACGCTGTACGGAGGTGAATTATAGTTCATTTTGTTTAAAATACTATAAAATGTGCATTTCAAATAAAATATTTCTCAAACCGTTCCATTATGCTCTAGAGACTTAGTAAAATTGCTAGAATTCATCAGTACTAACACAAGTTCAGAATCTCCTTAACAACCGGTAGATCACTCACGTTCTATAGAATTCGCTGTCTGAAATACAATGTGCGTCATCTTTGTTCTGTTGTCTTTAGTGATATTAAAATACGTCTCAGTGTTGAGTAATTTTTCACATGGAAGTGATATACAAGTGTCAGTTCACGGCTGAATCAATCCTTATTGGTGCGGTGAAAAAAGAATACTCCTTCACTCATTACTGTGACTAAGGCTTGCCAACCGCTAACGAGTATAGTCCTACGTCTATAACACCTGTAGGCAACTCCTATAATAAAAGTAAATTATTTAGCAGAATATAAAAATTTGAAAACTTAGCCCTGATGTATATTTGCGCATGTCGGGCGCTACTGGTAGGCAGAGAATATGTGGAGGGCATAAGTAAATGTCTGCTTAAGGCGAGACAGCTGATGTCTGAAAAGGTTCATTAGGGGAGGGGGTGCAAACAGAGCTAACGTAACCCGTGGGACGTTGACGATTTATTACTTTCTCTACCACCTACCTAGTAGGTGCAGTGTACTACACCCAAAAATCTCTATGTTGTGATTTCTTAGAAAATACTTGTTTTGAGATCCCTGAATCCAAATAAATCAGTTTTAGAAAAAGGTGAGAGACAGATAAAGCTACCCAGAAACAAAGAAAAGAATATATAAATACCTAACTTGGTATATACTTCAATTTAGTACCTTCCAAAGATGCGACACAAGATTTTCAAGAAAACTTCCCATCCAAACTACCCTTTACGTGGAATATTTTTGTATATTTTTTATTTTCTCAAAAATGACTCTTGAGGATTTTTATTAAAATACTAGACGTCCTCATGACAAAATGTTAACCTTGATTTTCCTGAGCATAGCTTGCGAAGGAATGTTGTATAATTTTGAATAACTAGCAAACCATAAGAGAGAGACAAAACCTTTCTACATAAAAAATGTAGATCTCTTTAAAACACACAATTTATTTCAAATAACTTCAGCCATTTTTTAGATAACCGCTATTATTGGCTTGAAGTTTTTAATACTTTGTCATATTCTTAAACTGTTGCTGTTATTCAGTTGTTTCTCGCTGTTATGGAAATGTCAAACATCTATCGATTCGCTTTCCACTATCCCCCTTGAACCTATAACGAAGTGTGTAATGAAATATTATGCAAAGGTTTATCTCGATTACCATGAAGCACATACAAAAGTAAGCTTCTGTAAGAATAGTTTGTAGAAGCTTCATATATATAAAAGCTTGTGTTACATTCACATGACTTTCTCTACTCTCTATAATTTATTAATAGGTATAAAAGGTATTCTTACCTAGGCTTATTTTTCTATTTCATTTTAATCGAGACAAACCTTTTCAGAAGTATCTGCACTACACTGCAAAATGAATAGGGATATTTAAATGTTTAAGAGCTAGACGCTATACAGGATGGGCCATTTAAAATGATACTGTACAATATCCCCAAAACTAAGTGTTGTAGAAAGAAATGTGTTGAATAAAAGTTGCTTGACATTATGAGGGAAAGATAATGCTATTAGTCGTGTTTTATTTGTAGGAGGTTATTATGGTCATTTTGTGGTCAATTTAAATTGTCCCTGATTTTAGGTTCCAATTTTAAACAATTAAATTGACCCTAAAATGCCCATCATAACATCGAAATAAGACACGACTAATGACATTTACTTTCACCCATAATGTCAAGCAACTTTTATTAAAGACATTTCTTTCGACAGCGCTTACTTTTGGAGATAAAGTACAGTCTCAAATTAAACGGTCCACCCTGTATAGCGGCCTGAAAATTCCACTCTTTCCATGCAACCGAAAGGAACAACTGAATGTCAGGAGGTCTTTAATGAATGGCTCGGTATTGAACAATACGAACCATTAATAATGGATATCTCCGAAATGGTTGCTGCCACAAAAATTATTTTTAATAACTTGTGTGTTTTAAACAGATATAGGTATATTTTTTGTACAGCACACTTTCCTCTATCGTTTAGCCTTAATCAGATATACAAAATTGCACAAAATTCTCTCCGAATGAAGAGGATTTCATAAGCTATTCACAAAAAATTCAAGATATACATTCTATTTATCGTGTAAGTATATTTACGACATTTTAATCAAAATCGTTAGGCATTTTTTAGAAATTAAAGAATTTGCAAAAATATTCCATTTAAAGTGTAGTTAGAAATCTTCGTGTCGCCTCTTTAGCAGATACTGAACATAAATACCAAACTCAGTATCTATCCGACTATGCTATTCACACACACACACGCGCGCGCGCCTTTTTCTAAAAAGTCTTCTTCATAATTCATGGGACTTCAAAACATTAATTTTCGTATAAATCTAGGTAGGTGTCAAATTTTTGGGTGAAATGCAATACCTTCTCTACCTACTATGTACTTGGTAGAGAAAGTAAAAACGATTTTAATTTAAATTTAAGCTTTATTTAATATCCTTAATACAAAATGTTTTAGCCAATAGTTAAATTCGATAATGAATAACACTGTACTTATCGCAACATATTTTATTGAGTAAGCATTATACAAAACTTTTTGTAATGTCGTTATGAAATATAGACATACACAGTAATATAGATTCTACTTATCTTTCCTTTAACAACTAAAAATAAAGGTGTGGTACATCCGACATAATTTCAGAAATATAGGTATGAGCCTAGATACTTACACCCTCTCAAGAAAGTATTCGTCTGCAGGGAAAATTCTAATTTTTTACTTTCTCTACTACGTATAGTAAGTAGGGGAAGTATTGTATTCCACCCAAAAATTCGATACCGAGATTTCACCGGAAATACATGTTTTGAGACCCCCTGGATCCAAAAAAAGCATTTTTGGAAAAATGTCTGTGTGTGTGTGTCTCTCTGTGTGTCTGTCTGTGAACAGCATAACTCAGAAACGAACAGTCGGATAAACACCAAACTTGGTATTTAGGTTCAGTATCTTCCAGAGATGCGACACGAAGGTTCTCAAGAAAATCCCCCACCCCAGACTACTCTTTACATGGAACATTTTTCAAAATTTTAGTTTTCTCAAAAATGGCTCTAACAGGCTTTATTAAAGTATCATATGTTTAAGATATTTTTATGACAAATGAAATGTATATCTCGAATTTTCTAGGATTGTCTCCAAAAGTATTCTTCATTGTGAAAGACTTTTGTATAACTGGTAAACTATAAGAGATAGACAGAATTTTACTACACAGAAATGTAGATCGCGTTAAAATACACAATTTGTCATATACATTTTTTTTTTGTTGAGTGAACCATTTTCGAGATATTGCTTGTTATTCTCTTAAATTTTTTAATACTTATTTTCTCAAATGGAAATTCCTTATTCATTTTTTGTCTTGTATATGCAAAGAGTATTAATCTGAGGTAAAGAGAATGGTGCTGCACCTAGCAACCAGCTATTAAGAGATATGTATGTGCTTAAAGGCTACTGTATTTCTATGTTGCCCTTGTAAATATATATTCCCCTTACATCTACAAGAAAATTAGCAATAAGATAGAGTCGGCAAATGTTTATCTCGATTAACATGAAGTAGATGGAGAATAAGCGTTTGTAAAAATAGCTTGTACAAGAGTAGAGAGTCATGTGAGTGTAACACATCAGATTTTTTTATTTTTGGAACAGTCTCTTATCAGCAAGGATGTTCACAACTTACAGTGGTGTTAATCTTTCGGTTGATGCTACTTTTGGTTATTACATTAAATTGACACACACATTTACACTCTCATTCATACTTCCAGACTCTAGGGAGCATGGGGAATAAACCTAGCTAAAGAAAAATTCCCATCCTCCAGCTGGGAATGGACCCCGGGATCTAGATTTGGAGGTTAGCATGCTAACCACCAGATCGCACAGGCAGGTATAAATAATTTTTTTCTATTCTGTATGCACATTTTCATTTGGATGTTGCTGGTGTATAAAACGCCTCATCTACGGTAAGTAGAAGAATTGCATTTGAGTGAACTACTTTCTGAGATTTCACCGGAAATACAAGTTTTGAGATCCTTAAAAACAGCAAGGCGTGTGTGTGTGTGTCTTTTGTGAACAACATAACTCTAAAGCTAAAAGTTGGTTAAAAATCAAACTTGCGTATAAGTTCATGTTCCAAGGATGCGACACGAGATGTACAAAAATTTCTCCACACCAAGCTTACCTTTACATGCAAATTTGCTCTTTATTTCTTGTTTTCTAAAATGGCTCTCGGATTTCGATTAAAATACCGTATGTCACGAATTTTCTGGGAATAGCCTATGACGTCCTGATCATTCGGAAGGAGTTTCATACTCGTATAATCTTGTATAACTGCTAAACGTTAAGCAATAGACGAAGATGTACTACACAAAAAATGTTGATAAATCTCTTTAAAACACACAATTTATTTCAAATAACGTTTTTGGCATCAACCATTTCCGAGACATCCTTCACTAATGGTACAATTTGTTCAATACTTTTCCTTTAAAATCCTGTCGATTTTCAGTTATTTCTCGCATTGTCATGGTAAGAGTATGCAACTTTCAAAGCCATCGTATATACGTCCAGTTCTTAAACATTTGACTATCGCTGTTACTTTTGTATTTGTCATTTCTGCAAAAGTTTACCTTATTTAAAATTACGTAGATAGGAAAAAATATCTGATGTGATACATTCACATGACTTTGTCTATTCTCTATCGTTTATTTGTGTGTACACAAATTATTCTTACTAAGCTTATTTCTCTATCTAAGTACTACATTTTAATCCAAATAAACTATTGCAGAAATGCATACATTACACATTTCGTTATAGATACAAAGGCGTTCTCCGTGGTGTATTGGTTACCATGCTAGTTTCTAGTTCCCGAGTTCGCGGGTTCAAACCCGGCGGAGGGCGATGGATTTTTTTTGGTCTTGATAGAGTGGCCTCTGAGCAAAATTACAGGCCGTTCACGCCCACAGTAGTTAAAGAGCGCCCATAAATAAATCTCAATTTTATATATACAAAAAGAACAGCAATAGTCAAAAGTTTAAGAATTGAACGCTATATGCTGGCCTTTAAATTCCATACTGTTTCCATGCAATCGGAGAAACAACTGAATGTTGAAAGGAATATAAGAGAATGACCAAGAAATAAACAATTTGAACCTTTAATAACGATATCTCAAATGGTTTACAACACAAAAGAGCTTAGTGTGTTTTAAAGAGATCTACATTTTTTGTGTAGTACATTTTCATGTCACTTAACATTTGCCAGTTATACAAGATTATACAAAATTCCCTCCGAATGAAGAGGACTTTACAGGCTATTTTCAGAAAGTTCGATATATGCATTTTAATTGTCATGTAAATATCTTTAATATATGGTACTTTAATCAAAATCGTTTAGAGCCATTTTAAAAAAAATCAAGTTGGAAAAAAGGTTCGAAGTAAAGGGTAGTTAGGAGTGGGGATTTTCTTAAAAATCTTCGTGTCACTTCTTTGAAAGATTCTGAACCTAAATACAAGTTTGGTATTTATGCCACTTCTTCGTTCTTGAATTATGCTGTTCACTCATACGCACACAGGAACCTTTTTCTAAATGTGCTTTTTTGGATTAAGGGGATCTCAGAAATGTATTTCCTGTGAAATCCGTATATCGAATTTTTTGGTGGAATGCAATATCTTCTCTACCTATGTACGCGGTGGAGAAAATAATAATGTAATTAAGTTGGAAGCAGATAGAGGTAAGTTAATATTCAACCTTTTGTTAGTTAAAAGAAGGTGATTAGTACTGGGGCAAGTGAATATAACCGAACATAGATAATGCATTGTTTTAGCGTCCAGTATGCAAAGTTCATTTACCGGACAGTTTCTCGCAACGTGATACTCTCCAGTGAGAAGTAAAACAAAAAAATCTGTTGTTACACTCACATGACTTTCTCTACTCATGTAAAACTATTTTTACAAACGCTTATTCTCCATCTACTTCATGTTAATCGAGATAAACATTTGCAGACTCTGTCTTATTGCTAATTTTCTTGTAGATGTAAGGGGAAAATATATTTACAAGGGAAATATAGAAAAACAATAGCCTTTAAGCACATACATATCTCTTAATAGCTGGTTGCTAGGTGCAGCACCATTCACTTTCCCACAGATTAATACTCTTTGCATATCCAAGACAAAAAAATAACGAATTCCCATTTGAGAAAATAAGTATTGAAAAATTTAAGGGAATAACAAGCAATATCTCGAAAATGGTTCACTCAACAAAAAAAATGTATGACATAAATTGTGTATTTTAACGCGATCTACATTTTTTGTGTAGTAAAATTTTGTCTATCTCTTATGGTTTACCAGTTATGCAAAAGTCGTTCACAATGAAGAATACTTTTGGAGACATTCCCAGGAAATTCGAGGTATACATTTCATTTGTCATGAAAATATCTTAAACATGTGATATTTTAATCAAAATCGTTAGAGCCATTTTTGAGAAAATTAAAATTTTCGAAAATTGTTCCATGTAAAGGGTAATCTGGGGTGGGGGGATTTTCTCGAAAACCTTCGTGTCGCATCCTTGGAAGATACTGAACCTAAATACCAAGTTTGGTGTTTATCCGACTGTTCGTTTCTGAGTTATGCTGTTCACAGACACACACAAGGACATGTTTCCAAAAATGCTTTTTTTGGATTCAGGGGGTCTCAAAACATATATTTCCGGTGAAATCTCGGTATCGAATTTTTGGGTGGAATGCAATACTTCCCCTACTTACTATACGTAGTAGAGAAAGTAATATTTGTTAAAGTAAGCGGCGTAGACCGCTCCTCTTTTGTTTTCCCTAGCGTCAACCCGACTCGCACTTGTTTTGTTTCTCCGTATTATAAACCTCTCTGGAGAGACTTACGCCAGCTTTACACGGATAGAAGATACCTTGGCCGAAGGGGAGGTTCGCTAGAAAGGGAAGGCTTTTCTTTTTTCTTATTAAGTATAGTAAAGGTATGGAGGAGGAGGTGAGAGGAAAGCTCTCTTCTCTCTGTCTCGTAGCAAAGCAGAACCGCCGTGGGTTATATTGTTTTCTTTCTGCTCATTCTGTGTTGGGGAAGGGAGCTGGTTTTGTGGCTTTCTCTGATGATGCTGCTTTCAGATGCTAGGTGGGTTTCCTACGAAACACAACCACAAACATGGCTGCTAAGTTAAATATCTTCCTCGAGTGGCCACAAACATTACTCATTTAAACCACATGAATTATACATTGTATATATGAATACTAGGTGAGGCAATAAGGGTACTTTAAAAAACAAAGCAAAGCAATGAGGTACTTCAGAATAGTTACATGGTAAACAGGAATGCTGATGAAGTACCTTCGAAGTGTAAATAAAATGCAGGTGTAGATAAAAGTTTTTATGTGTAACAGTAACATCACCTTTGCAGTTTTGTAGCCAATTTTAGTTTCTCTACCACGTACCTAGTAGGTAGAAAGGGTATTGCATTCCACCCAAAAATTCGATGCAGAGATTATCGGAAATATATGTTTTGAGGCGTCCTGAATCCAAAAAAGCATGTGTGTTTATCTGTGTACCTGTGAAGAACACAACTCAAAAACTTGGGATTTAGGTTCAGTATCTTCCAAAAATGTGATACGAAGATTTTTAAGAAAATGTCCCCACCCGAAACTGCACTTTACATGGAACATTTTTAGAAATTTATTATTTTCTCAAAATGGATCTAACAATTTTGATTGAAATATCAATTTACACTACAAATAAAATTTATATATTTCATTTTCTGGGAATAGCTTGTGAAGTCCATTTCGTTTGAAATGAATGTTGTAAATCTTGTATAACTGTAAACGTTAAGGGATAGACGAAAATGTACTACATAAAATATATAATCTCTTTAAAACATACAATTTATTTCAAATGACTTTTTTGTGGTATTAGCCATTTCCGAGACATCCGTTATTAACAGTTCGAATTGTTCAATACTTCCATTCTTTTAAGTACTTTCGATATTCAGTTGTTTATCGCGATTGCTTACAGAGGATGTAATTTTAAGGCTAGCATGTAGCGTCCAGTTCTTAAACATTTGACTGTCGCTAATCCCTTTGTATCCATAACGAAATGTGTAATGCAGCTGTTTTCGGAAAGGTTTATCTCGTCTAAAATTAAAATAAACTTTGTAAACGTATATACTCACTAATAAACGATACAGCGATTTTTCTCTTATTCCTCTATCCACAATATATGCACACACACGCATTAGCCTATGAACAAAGGTCAGGCCTAGGGGAGTAGCGAAATGGTAGGAGAATGGAAACATGTCACTTGAACAGCTGAAAGGCATGCTTCTCAACGATGATCCACACCAGCCCAGAATAAGTCCGTCTCGTATTGGTTTCATGTCAAATGGCAGACACTGAATAAATTGGTTTTAGGCTCAGGAGCGATGGAAGGGGTAATAAAGCATGCATTAAATGAATCGAAGGGAACAGTAAAGGGCGCGGGATGGTCTGGGAGAGACGGTTTAGCATTTCGTTACCAACACAAACCACTCTACATTAAGGGGACCTAGGACAGATTTTTTAGTCAAAATGGCCAAAATTTTAAATTTTTTGTTTTCTGCAAAAATTAACTCTTTATAATGTTAGTCAAACATATAAATGCATTTTATGCTGATAAGCACCTTTTTAAAGGGTTTGGTAGCCATTTTTAAAAACCACTGCACGGAAATTTAAATGCCTGCCACGCCCATTTTTGTTCTCGCTTGCAAAATAGTTACTTTCTTTCCAAAAAATCATTCAAATTTGCACCATAGTCAGTGTGTATTGGTTGTTGCTTCCATCTGGTGTTCATTACTGTAACTACAACAAAACTTCATCTTCACAAGAGTTCAAAATATAGCCGAATTTTTTAGAAACAAAATATACAGCCGTCTCACACCAGTAAAATATATTTTTATTATAGTATTTAAATATTTTAAAAATTTATTTGTAAGATTTTATCTGTTTTATAAGTTTTAAATAATTATGTGTTATGTTTACATGCAGCTTGGCTTTGTGAGCTTATTACTGTCAGTGTCTTTCCAGTTTATTTATTGGTAATTGAAATGCATACACTAAGTGCAAGTTGGAGGAAACCCACAGGTAGGATGAGTAAAAGGAATCTAAAGGCTCTGAAAAATATAGAAAAAAGATGGAAAGGTGTTCCCAAAGAAACTATAGAATCACAACCTGGCCCATCAACATTGCCATGTGATCACAAAAGTATTTTATCTGATTCAAATAGTAGCACAGAAATTTCAGATTCTACTTCTGTTGTGCATAATACATTACCCACACATACCAGTACACATGAAATAATTTCTGCCAGTGACAAAAAGCTCAGATATTTTGAAACACCACTTACACAGCCTAACCTATATGAAAATAAATACATTTTAATTCACTCACAAGTTCTGAATGAGTTATGTAGCAATATAGTATGTGATGAGTGTGGGGAAAAGTCTTTGATTATTGAAACAGGAGAAAATAAGGGCCTAGCATGTAAGCTTACTGTAAAATGTAAGAATTGTGACAAGACATTTTCAGATGTTTACTCCAGCCCAAAAGTAAAGACTGATTCCAAAAGTAAAAAGGCTGCTTTTGATGTAAATAGAAGATGTATAGAGTCATTTTTAAAAATTGGAGGTGGTCACAGAACAATGGAAAGGTTTTGCATGAGCATGAATTTGAATATAATAGATTCTAAAACATTCACTAAGCATATGCATGCCTTAGCAGATGAGTCAGAGACCATAAGAAAAAATGTTCTTTCCAAATCAAGAGAAGCAGTGCATAAAGCCTATAAGGATCTGAATGCTGCAAACATAAATAAGAAAGTAATAGATATAGCTGTGTCTTTTGATGGAACCTGGCACAAGAGAGGGTTCAGATCTCTATATGGGATAGGGATAGTAATTGATATTTTAACTGGATTAGTCATTGACTTTGAAATGTTATCAAAATATTGCCCCATGTGTGTCCTCTCTCAAAATGAACTGGGAGAAGATACTCCAGAGTATAACATATGGCTTAGAGGACATAAAAGTATACCTGGAGAATTCTGTAAGAATTACTCTGGTTCATCTGTTGCTGTGGAAGTTTCTGCAGCAGATATCTTATGGAAGAGGTCTGTAAGTGAGTGTTCCATGCGCAACACAACTCTATTATCTGACGGTGATGCCAAAACATTCCTTCACCTGACAAAGGAAGCTATATATGGATCAGATACCACAATTATAAAAGAAGAGTGTGTTAACCATATTGCCAAAAGGATGGGTACAGGATTAAGGAATTTGGTACAGGAATGGAAAGCAAAAGGCACTCAACTTGGTGGGCGAGGACCAGGAACACTAAAAGAAGCTAATATTGTCAAGTTAACCAATTATTATAGGAATGCCATTGTCTCTAATTTACCTGATGTTGATAGGATGAAATCTGCCATCTATGCCACTTTGTATCATTGCTCATCTACTGATGAAAGCCCAAAACATAGTAAATGTCCTTCTGGAAAAGATTCATGGTGCTTCTACAATAGAAGTATTGCAGAAGAAAAAAAGCCAGAAAGCCATAAGGTTATGTCTATACAGTTTTCTTCTGCTATGCTAGTAAAAATACTACCATTGTACCAAAGACTAGCCTGTACTGAACTTTTGTCAAGATGCACCCAAGGTGGAACTCAGAATGCAAATGAAAGTTTGCATTCTTCAAATTGGAGAAAGTGTCCTAAGGAAACCTTTGTTTCCAGGAAAAGGTTAGACATAGGAGTAATTGATGCCATTTCTGAATATAATATGGGATGCATTGCTTCACAAGAAGTAAACGTCAGTTCAACTGGAGAAGAAATTACTGGAATAGGAAGAAAAATAGCCCTGAAAAGAGATTCACGCAGAAAGTATGAAAGTCGCCGCTCCACATTACAACAGCAGAAGTCCACCAGAAAGAAGAAGAAGGTGTTGAAATTGCAAGCAGAAGAGGCTAAGAAGAAGAAGGAGGGAAAGAGCTATGGTTCTGGACAATTTTAACCCTTTACACCAGGTACATTAGCCTGTATAAATGTTTTCAATATAAAATTTAAGTTTTCTCAGAACGACATTTTTCAATATGTCAAATGTCCCATGCGGGACAGTTTTCTTTAGTTTTGCATGAAACATGGCATAATAGTTCTACTGTTCTATCTAAGGAAGTTGTAGTATCATTTTTGGGCTACTATGTAAAACTTGGACACAGTGGGCTATTAATCCTAAACATTTTTACTTTTTAGGCTGTAATATCTGAATTAATGATTATAATTAATAATTTGTTATTCAAAGCACAAAATGAAAAAAGCATACTAGGATAATTTGCAAGGAGTTCAAATATTAATGTAACAAATTGGTACTGATGAAAAATAAAATTTGTCCCGCATGGAGTATTTCATAATTTTCAAATATCGTGATATGAAAAACAGAAAATAACTTATATCTGGAAAACTACTTCATCAATTTTATTGAAATTTACACATAATGCTATTTAGAATTAGGGAAACCAACATACAAAATTTTAATAAGATTGAAAAAAAATTGTAGAAAATCATATAATCTGTCCTAGGTCCCCTTAAATCGATATGATTCCATGCACTCGATGCACAAGTATGATATCTCAAATTAAACGTAATTTAAACTCATTGACGTAAATAAAATATTAATTTAAGTATAAAAATAATTCTAAATAAAAAGTCTCTGTAAGACACAATTTAAAAGCCACAAACTAAAGTTTACTTATTGTCCTAGGTAAGGCATTATAAATTAAATATCTGAGAGGTATGACAATTACACCTCTCACTTCTAATCAAATCACAGCAACTGGTGGGTAATTATGAATATCAGCAGCGAGATCAAAACGGTTAAAATTTTTCTTAACATAAAATAAACATTGCAAGATATAAATACAAGGAAGAGAGAAAATTGTATATGAAATAAAAAAGGCTGATATGTTACACTCACACGATCTTCTCTGCTTTTGTACAAAATATTTTTTACAAACGCTTATTTTCATTCTACTTCATATTAATCGAGATAAACATTTGCAGAAACTTACTGCTAATTTTCTTGTAGGTGCAAGGGGAACGTGGTAGGCTTTATGCTATAGTCAAATGTTTTAAGAGCTGTTGCTATGTTGAGCGTTACATTCTCTTTGCATGTCCAGGACATTAAAAAAAACGAATAAGAATTCCCATTTGAGAAAAAGTATGTGTTGTAAAATTTAAACAAGGAAATGTCACTCGAAAAAAAGTATGACATAAATTGTGTGTTTTAACGAGATCTACATTTTGTTGTTTAGTAAAATTTTGTCTATCTCTTACGGTTTACCAGTTATGCGAAAATCATTCAGAATGAAGAGAACTTTTGCGGACATTTGCAGAAAATTCAATGTATACATTTCATTTTTCATAAAAATATCTTAAACATATGATATATTAATCAAAATCTTTAGAGCCTTTTTTGAGTAAATCAACATTTTCGAAATATGTTCTATGTAAAGGGTATCCTGGGTTGGGGGATTTTCTTGAAAATCTTCGTGTCCCATCTTTGAAAAATGTTAACCTAAATACCAAGTTTGGTATTTTTGTGACTTTCCATTTTACTTTCCCTACTACGTATAGTAAGTAGGGGAAGTATTGTATTCCACCCAGAAATTCGATACCGAGATTTCACCGGAAATACATGTTTTGAGATCCCCTGAATCCAAAAAAAGCATTTTTGGAAACATGTTCGTGTGTGTGTCTGTGTCTGTCTGTCTGTGAACAGCATAACTCAGAAACGAACAGTCGGATAAACACCAAACTTGGTATTTAGGTTCAGTATCTTCCAGAGATGCGACACGAAGCTTTTCAAGAAAATCCCCCCACCCCAGATTACCCTTTACATGGAACATTTTTCGAAAATTTTAATTTTCTCAAAAATGGCTCTTACGATTTTTATTAAAATATCATATGTTTAAGATATTTTCATGACAAATAAAATGTATATCTTGAATTTTCTGGGAATGTCTCCAAAAGTATTCTTCATTGTGAACGACTTTTGGTAAACTGTAAACCATAAGAGATAGACAAAATGTTACTACACAAACGATGTAGATCGCGTTAAAATACACAATTTATGTCATATACATTTTTGTTGTTGAGTGAACAATTTTCGAGATATTTATTGTTATTCCCTTAAATGTTTCAATACTTATTTTCTCAAATGGGAATTCGTTATTAATTTTTTTGTCTTGGATACGCAAAGAGTATTAATCTGTGGAAAAGGGAAAAGTGCTGCACCTAGCAACTAGCTATTAAGAGATATGTATGTGCTTAAAGGCTACTGTATTTCGATATTGCCCTTGTAAATATATATTCCCCTTACATCTACAAGAAAATTAGCAGTAAGATAGAATCTGCAAATGTTTATCTCGATTAACATGAAGTAGATGGAGAATAAGCCTTTGTAAGAATAGTTTGTACAAGAGTAGAGAAAGTCATGTGAGTGTAACGCATTACATTTTTTATAAAAGGTTCCTTTAAAACATTATTTTAAAAGCAGTGAATTTTAGTTTTATTTGATTACTCCTTACCTATGAAATTCCCTGTAGTATTACGTTAATGTTGTTTATTTTGATATAACTTCTATAAACCATTCCTGCGAATGCTTATTTTTCCGTCTACTTTATAATGAAGATACATTTTTGCAGAAATACTTGAATGTACAAGAGATAGAAGAGAATGAGTTGTTAGATAGTCTATATGTTGACTTAGAAATTGCATACTCTCTCCATGACATCGCGAAAAACAACTGAATAGCGACAGGACTTTAAAAATGAGGATGTATTGAAAATTTTAAACCAATAACAACGGATATCTGCGAAATGACTGATGTTACAAAAAAAGTAATTTGAAAGAAATTGTGTGTTTTAATGAGATCTACATTGTCTGTGTAGTACTTTTGTTCTCTGATGATTTACCGGTTACACAAAATTATCAAAACTCCTTTAGAATGAATGAGGCTTCCTAGGCTATTCCCGGAAAATTCATGTTATTTGTCATGTAAATGCTTTACACATATATCATTTTAATCAAATACGTTAGAGCATTTTTGAAAAAGTGATATTTCGAAAAATCTTTCATATAATGGGTAGTTTGCGGAAGGGGAATTTTCTTGAAAATATTTTTGTTGCATCCTTGGAAGTTACTGAACCTAAATACCAAGTTTGGTGCTTATCCGACATTTCAGTTTTGGGGTATGCTGTTCAGACACACACGAACGTTTTTCTAAAACATATTTTTTACAGGTAAAATCTCGACATAGAAATTTTGGGTAAAATGAAATACTCCTTACTATAGGTAGGTGGCAGAGGAAGAATAAATTATTTTTAAGACAGTTTATTGCTTCAACATACAGAAATTGACTATCGGTACTAAAATTAATAAATTCTATTTCAAATTATGTAAAAGCATTATGTCCATGTGACCACTATTTGCCTGAACACGCATCTTGGATCCGTTTTCAATTTTTCAATAGGGTGTTGTTTTAGGTGTTTGACATCACGAATTCCTGTCTTATACTAAAGTGGTCTTTTCAGTTGACTCCACACAAAACTGTTCATAGATCTAAGGTCTGAAGTACAGGGTTTCCATAGGATATACCACAGTAAAATTGGGTCAGAAATCGGTAAAACCCGTATTTTGTTAATTTTAAAATGTATTGGACTCCAGGCATACCATTGTCTTGTGTTGTTCGATACAGATTTCCGTCATTGCTCCGGATGGTTTGGGCTAATTGTGTTACGTGTATCGTTTTAAAGCCAATTCATTATGGTGCACCTTTGCCAGATAATACACTCTCATAATGCATAGTTTCAAATTCTTCTGGGTCTAAAAGCATTTTTCCAAAAGCAATATATGAGAGGTGATCAGAAACTAAGGTTACAATACCGATATACCTGGAGTTTCGTCCGTTATATAGAAATTAGTAGTGTGTGGTAATTCTAATACATGCGGTTGGGAACTGCTCAGAGTTTCAGCCATCCGCCACCTACAGCGCTAGTTGTAGATAAACAAATGGTGACTCATTTGGAAAACTGGTCTCACGAAGAAATCTGCTCCGTTATTCAATTTCTGTGAGGGGAAACATTAACCGCGGCAGAAATTCACCGGTAGCTGGTAGAAGTTTACAGAGAGACTGAATGTCACTTGAGCATATCACAGAATGGTGTTGGAAGTTTGCGGCCGGTAGTGAAAACGTCAACGACGAGGATCGCAGTGGCCAACCCAGCTCGCGCGGAGGAGCTGACTCAGGACAACTGAAGGATCACGTTACGGCATATGACGGTAGAATTGGGAATGTCGTTCGAGAGCGTTCGTCACATTCTTCACGATGTTCTGCAGTACCGGAAAGTTTGTTCCCGATGGTTTCCACCAAACCTTTCCAACCAACACAAAGAGAAGCGCATGTTGGCAAGTCTGCAAGTTTTGCAATGGTTCTCTACGGAAGGGAACAGTTTTCTTCACCACATTGTCAAGGTAACGAAACATGGATTCACCGCTACACCCCAGCAGTAAGCGATTGTCAATGCTTGTGAGCTTGTTTAGGCGGTTTAAAACCATTCCTGACGTTACCTTGTGACTGATTAGAGCCTTAAGTGCAGCCTAGCTGTCTGAGAAGATAGGGTTCTGTTTACCAGTGTAAGCTCTTCTTACTTTTTAATGTATGCATTGAATAATAGCATACATTTGTGTTTCAAAACAGTAGCATATATACCCCCAAGAGGAAAAAAGCCTTTTACACCTTGGTCTTATGCCATAAAAACATGTCATTAGTTACAGCCATATTTAAGCGATACTTGTCCTGAAGTGTGTTTTTTTCACTCTCAACTAGCTGACTTTAAATGAGGTAAAATCTACCTACTTACCCCCCTCTATCAGGATATATCGGGTCAGTGTTCAGGGCAAATCGTGTCACATTTTTATTGCTCTCTGTTCATATATATATAATTTTGGTATCAAAAATTGATATGATTAATTTAATAAACTGCACTTCCCACAGGTAAGCGCTTTGTTTACTTACTGCACCAACACATCTTGCAAAGCATAATTATTTTTATTTTCCTTTGCAATGAATCCAATCGCTTAATTTTCTTTACGGCGCATCACTACTCCTAACTTTACTTCATCATAGGATGATGACGTTTCTTGTCCAACTCCTCTGATATTTTCATTCCCTTAGAAGCGTGTTCTATTTTGCGTTTTTTGGCCAAAGTACTTCCTTGAATATGCTCCGGGGATATTAAGAGAATCGATTTTGGTTTTCTTGTTGAAGGTTTGATCTACCCCTGTTTATAAGAGAAGACAGCAAATCGTGGAAAGAAAGTGTGAGGATCTGTCAGTTTCCGACTCAAGATTTTTCGTTTAGAGTTTATGGTAGAATGCACGATACCAGGATTAACTTCCATTTCTTTCGAACCACCTGTAGGGGCTGCATTAGATGTTGCGGGTCCAGTTTATTGTGCTCTCACCTGGTATAAATTCGCTTTCCTTCAAGAAATCTTCATCCAGTGGTTAAATTACAGAAATTGTTTATTTATAAAAATTTATCCAATCACCATATATATAAATGTAGCCTATATGTTTTATGACTTGGCAAGCACTAGGGATATGACATTTATTTTGAGTATCGGTTATAACGGTTGCACTAACGATTACCAGTAACGATTAGTGAGCTGCATTTTGAAGCCCAGGAGAAATCTGGTCCATCCTGTCAACTACAGATCCATCAGCCTATCTGCCCTCTTGAAGGTTTTCGAGAGGATACTACTAGCCGCTTGTCCCCTACCTTGGGAGACATTCAAGCCATTCCAGCACACCAGTTCGGCTTCCGTCCTGGGTACTCGACCCCCAGCAGTTGCTGTGCGTGGTGGAGGCTGCTGACGTGGGATACCAGGACAGGGCTTACACCGCGGCTATTTCCCTGAATGTTGAGAAGGCCTTCTCGACTACCTGGCATGCGGTTCTCCTCCTGAAATGTATTCACTTACTACAAATATATCTCAAACACCCACGTCTGTGGTTTCAGTTGCGGGACACAAATTTACACACAGACCAATACGAGGCTTAGTCCCTGAAGGTACTCTGCTATCCCCCACTAGTATGTGGCCGACCTACCTACAGAGCAGCACGTCAATGTAGCACAATATTCTGACGACATGCTCCTGTATTGCACAGATAAAAACCCTCGCAGAGCCTTCAACCCCATTCAGATACAACTCCGCCTCTTCAATGGGTGGTGCAGGCGTTGACGGTTATCCATAAATCCGTCAAAAAGCCACTCTATTCTCCTTACCAAGCGCCGCTTTCCCGCAGTCTCCTCCACATTCACCTATCTCAGAAGAAGGATAGAGTGGACGAACGCCATAACCTACTTGGGAGTTAAGCTGGATAAAGGCGTAACTTTCGAGGGACACATCCGGGACCTCGCGCCTGGGGCTACGGCTTTGTTGTACTCCATGCTGAGGTCGGGGATGCCTGTCTCGCTTAAGCTACGCCTTTTACGAGCACTTGCATACGAGATCTGAGGAATGCCCGCAGTTTCCAGTCTGCTGCTTCTGCAACGGGTGCAGAACCGGGTCTTCAAGCTATCTAGTCTGTATACCGCTCCTTTCCCGTGCAACTGCTTCACGAAGTCTCATCGCTTCCCTACATGGAGGATGAAATTAGGCACCGGACCTCAAAATTGTACGACCAGTTGCCACACCATCGGAGCGCCCTCGTTCGGTCTCTTGGGGATTATAACCCCAGAATACGCCGCTTGAGGCGTCACCGCTTCCCCTCATGACATGTGGGCACATCCGGCAACAACGGAGCACCTCCAACAGCAGCTAAGATTAAGGTCTTTATAATCCTTCCAAGGGTAGCTTGGATTTTCAAAATTACAACCCCTACTTAAAAGTGTGGAAAATACTTAACACCAGCGGTGTACAAGGTTGCCATTACCAGCAACCGTTGATGAGCAAAACTTGCTATACCTCCTTTTACTCCTCTACATAAATTTCACCATCACCCTGTAAATCCCACATCCCGTCACTACGTTATTAAGCCCTAATTAGGGAAGGTACACGCCGAACAGACCTTCGGGCTGCCTTCATGTCGTCATCAGTAACGATTAGATATAACTACGTTTCAATATGAACGATGTCGTTTGAGCTTAGCGGTCCGCACATATTTTGCTATTAACGTGCAGCTATAATCGTATGTGAATAGCCATTTTAATGCAACACATACAGCGTTGCTGCCTGAGTGCTGACTGACCAGTCATCTATGGCCTATGACCTATATTCGAAGCGATAAGCAACTCGCTGTAATAAACAAATATGTACCTGCAAACCCGTGTGAGGATGGCTCAGGTTGTAAACGAATTGAGATAACTAGTTCCCGATAAGCGATACCAACGCCGTGCACATGCAGTGAATGATGTCGCCCACGCTTGGTAATGGTTTCGTTTCTTCAGCATCCGTTAAGGTGATAACTAGTTGCCTTCGATACTTTGGTAACCGTTATTAGGTAACTAGTTACCTTGTAATCGTTACCTTGGTAACCGTTATGGGTAATTAGTTGCTTGGTAATCGTTACTTTGGTTACCGTTATTGGGCGATTAGTTACTTTGTAATCGTTACTTTGGTAACCGTTATGGGTAAACAGTTGCTTTGTAATCGTTACCTTGGTAACCCTCGTTGGTAAACAGTTGTTTTGTAATCGTTACTTTGGTAACCGTTATGGATACAGTTACTTTGTAATCGTTACTTTGGTAACCGCTATGGGTAAACAGTTGCTTTGTAATCGTTACCTTGGTAACCGTTATGCGTAAACAGTTGCTTTGTAATCGTTACTTTGGTAACCGTTATTGGGTAACTAGTTACTTTGTAATCGTTACCTTGGTAACCGTTATGGGTAAACATTTGCTTTGTGGTCGTTACTTTGGTAACCATTATTGTGTAACTAGTTACTTTGTAACCGTTATTGGGCAACGAGTTACTTTGTAGTCGTTACCTTGGTAACCGTTATGAGTTAAGCAGTTGCTTTGGAATCGTTCCTTGATAACCGTTATTGAGCAACTAGTTACTTTGTAGTCGTTACTTTGGTAACGGTTATTAGGTAACTAGTTACTTTGTAATACTTAATTTGGTAACCGTTATTGGGTAACTAGTCCTCTGTAATCGTTACCTTGGTAAACAGTTGCTTTGTAATCGTTACTTTGGTAACCGTTATTGGGCGACTGGTTACTTTGTAGTCGTTACTTTGGTAACCGTTATTGGGTAACTAGTTCTCTGTAATCGTCACCTTGGTAATCGTTACGGGTAAACAGTTGCTTTGTAATCGTCACCTTGGTAACCGTAATTGGTAAACAGTTGCTTTGTAATCGTTACTTTGGTAACCATTATTGGGCATCTAGTTACTTTGTAGTCGTTACTTTGGTAACCGTTATTGGGTAACTAGTTCTCTGTAATCGTTACCTTGGTAACCGTTATGGGTAAACAGTTGCTTTGTGGTCGTTACTTTGGTAACCATTATTGTGTAACTAGTTACTTTGTAGTTGTTACTTTGGTAACCGTTATTGGGTTACTAGTTACTTTGTAGTCGTTACTTTGGTAACCGTTATTGGGTAAATAGCTCTCTGTAATCGTTACCTTGGTAACCGTTATGGGTAAACAGTTGCTTTGTAATCGTTACTTCGGTAACTGTTATTGGGCAACTAGTTACTTTATAGTCGTTACTTTGGTAGCCGTTATGGGTTAACAGTTGCTTTGTAATCGTTATCTTGGTAACCGTTATGGGTAACTAGTTAACTTTGTAGTCATTACTTTGGTAACCGTTATTGGGTGAATCGTTACTTTGTAGTCTTTACTTTGATAACCTTCACATTAAGGTAATGTTTACAAAGTAATCGTTTAGGCCTTTTTTTTCTGCCCATCCGTAAGGACACTATGTGGATGTAATTTTTTTCTCACACTATTAGATCGTGTAAGCTCTTATAGCATGCATGGCCGTCGAAAGATGCAGATATGCTCCAGGAAGTGATGCGCCAGGACAAGAAAGCGTCGTCATTGATGCATTCGGATATTCTCTATGTTTAGCGTCCTTTAACCGATTAGATCATATGAGACGATGATTGAACGTGTAACGTTCTTGCAAGGCTGATTTATAAGTAGTCGATGCATAGAAGTCACAATTACTTAAACAAAAACTAGGAAAATAAAATGCCGGGCCCATTATAGCATGCATTGGAAGTAAAGCATTCCCCCAGAGTAATAATTGTTTTGTACTACCAAAGCTTAAAGGAATTGAACAAGGATTTCAAGCAGTTTTAAATAAAAGTAACAATCCATACAGCCCCAAAAGTTCTGAATATATTAACGTTCAAATGTAGAAACAAAGATGTGTTACAATTGAAGCAGATTGCATTTGAATTTGTCCTTCTCACATAGCATTTGCCATTTTCAAATGGAATTTAACACGCGATAATATAATATAAACTCGCTTGCATGAGATATTAAATGTCGCTCCACACACTGCATGAATTTAGAATTTTACTTACGCAAAAAGTACATGATATAAATAATTTAGACAAGGCCGAAAAGTGTGGAGACGACCGCTCCCAGACACGAAACACAATAAAAGCCCTTGACTGGCGTCGAGAACTGTCACTCTTTCTTTTGATGCCTCGCTCGGGGTCCGCACTAGGAAGGTCAGGTAATGATGACGTGGAGCCAACATAAGCGCTACCTACACTGGCGGAGAGGACACAACCTGGCGAGCGCTGTAGAAACCTGTAAGGCAGGCTGCCGGCGTAATAATAAGCAGGGGCCGAAAATTGTAGTTCATGATTGTAGGTACTTAACTACGGCCATTTCTGTAAAACAGCCAGTCGGTGAAAGAAGAGCCACAATTGGCTCAAATGAAATAGATAACATGATGCTCAAAATAGCCATCAACTACAAACTCGACTCTTCACTGTTGGCAAATCTTTTACCACCAAGTCATTTCCTCCACTTTGGAAACAAAAAATAAGCAGGGGGCTAAGTCTGGCAAATAGGGTGCATGAGGAAACAATTCGAACTTTAACTCATTGATTTTGGCCATGGCAACAATGGATGTGTGAACTGGTGCATTGTCTTGATGAAACAGAACTTTCTTTTTCGCTAAATGCGGCCGTTTTTACTTGATTTCATCATTAAACGCTGCAATAAGTTTGTATAATACTCCTTTCCTTGCTTTTATTTTTTGAAGATAATCAATGAAAATTATTGCAAGCGCATCTCAGAAAAATGACGCCATGAGCTTGCCTGCAGATGGAACTGTCTTCGCCTTTTTTGTAGCCGATTCTCCCCTTTCGATCCACTTTTTTGGCTGTTTCTTCGTCTCAGGTGTGAAGTGATGGACCCATGTGAGTAAACGCGACACCCGTCTTGCGCACAGCTTTCTTATGTCTAAATTTTCAGTTAGTATGCGAGGTACAGCACTTTTTGAAATGCCTACGATGACCTCATAGGCTATTCCCAGAAAATTCAAGATACACATTTTGTTTGTGATGTAAACCTCTTTAATATATGGCATTTTAATCAAAATCGTTAGAATCATTTTTCATAAAATCACAAATTTCGAAACTTCCTCCATGTAAAGGATAGACTGGGGTAGCGGGATTTTCTGGGAAATCTTCGTGTCGCATCTTTGAAAGGTATTGAACCTAAATACCAAGTTTGATATTTATCCGACTTTTCGTTTTTGATTTACGCTGTTCAGGCACGCACACACACGGACCTTTTTCTAAAAGTGCTACGTTTGGATTCAGGGGACCTCAAAACATGTATTTATGGTGAAATCTCGACATAAAAGTTTTGGGTGGAATAGAATGCTTCCCCTAGAGAAAGTAGCCTATAACAAGACTCTGTGTGCGTGTGTGTGTGTGTGTGTGTGTGTCTGTGTGTGTGTGCGTGCGGTGGGGGGGGGGAGGCTGCGCGCGTATGTGTTTGTTCAAACTCGCACACTCGTCCCAGCGATCCGCCAGTCCAGCAGCTCTCTGGTGTCCACGGGGAATGTTCTTTCCAGTGAGCACGTATCCGCGCCATCATACACCGAGACCTAGAGATAACTCAAATATGAGAAGGAATTGAAATGAAAGGCAAATCGTGGCAGAGAAGAAAATACCCTAGCATTCGCCAATCGACTCCGGTTAAAGCACGAAAACCCATGGGTCAGAGGGGGCGGTCACCGGGAATGAAACCGGGGGACCTCACAAATGCATGCCACAGGCGTTGCTGCCTTAGCTATTCCGCTAGGTGATCTATCTATCTCTCTCTCTCTCTCTCTCTACATATATAAGTAAATAAATAAACCTATACCTATGTATGAAAGAGCAGAACCAGAAGAAAATAGGAAGTGCAAAGAACATGAAGTCTTTATGCTTTGAACATTATTTTCTAACTTTCGCAATACCTATAATCACAAAATGTGAATTGAGTCTATATTAAGTACTCTGAAAATTTCAAACCTTTACTATGCGTTAATAAAAGGTTACGTAAACGAAATAAAGAAAGACAAAAAGAGGAAACATTTGGTTGAGAAAGAAAAAAAATCTGATGTGTTACACTCACATGACTTTCTCTACTCTTGTACAAACCAGTTTTACAAACGCTTATTCTCCACGTGCTTTATATTACTCGAGATATCGAGATGTTAATCTTATTGCTCATTTTCTTGTAGATGCAAGGGGAATATGGTAGGCTTTAAACGATAGTCAAATATATCAAGAGCTGGTTGCTATGTGGAGTATTCCATTCTCTTGGCATTACCAGGACAAAAAAAAAAGAATAAGGAATTCCCATTTGAGAAAAAGTATAAGTATTGGAAAATTTAAGGAAATAACGAGCAATATCTCGAAAATGGTTCACTCAAAAAAAAATGTATATGACATAAATTTTGTGTTTTAACGCGATCTACATTTTTTGTGTAGTAATATTTTGTCTATCTCTTATGGTTTACCAGTTATGCAAAAGTCGTTCACAATGAAGAATACTTTTGGAAGCATTCCCAGAAAATTCAAGATATACATTTTATTTGTCATGAAAATATCTTAAACATGTGATATTTTAATCAAAAGCGTTAGAGCCATTTTTGAGAAAATTAAATTAAATTAATTTCCATGTAAAGCATAATCTGGGGTGGGGGGATTTTCTTGAAAACCTTCGTGTCGCATCTCTGGAAGATACTGAACCTAAATACCAAGTTTGGTGTTTATCCGACACAGACACACACACACGGACATGTTTCCAAAAATGCTTTTTTTGAATTCAGGGGGCCTCGAAACATGTATTTCCGATGAAATCCCGGTATCGAATTTTTGGGTGGAATACAATAGTTCCCCTACTTGCTCTACACGTAGAGCAAGTAAAGATGCAAACAAGCTATATGGTAAGCGGTGAAACGGTTTTTTTTAGAAACCAAAATAAAATAGCTCTAAACATAACTTTCACTTGATTTATACCTTTAAAACAACAGAATACTCCGGAGATATTTGAGCAAGAAGAATTTTAAACATTAACATTATGACACAAATATTCATTCCCTTTCCACATAATGCTAAGTAGAATAGCCAGCAATTCTTCTCCTTGTCTCCTCCTCTCTCGTTATTGTAGTAATTTTATTATATTTTATTAAATTTTAAGATAAACACACATTTAAAGGTTTACCTAGAAACGATTAAAATAATTTTCTCATTGAAAAAGCAAAGCTGAGTGTAATATTTATTAAATATAAGTACAAAAGACTAAAACTGACGTCTTCTAAGAGAAACGTTTGACAAATGCATTCAAGATAATACACAACGTTCAAATTAGTTTTCAAAGATCTCAGACGGCTATGACCAGAGTGTGTCCGGAAAAATAACAATTTCAATGCTATTCATCTTCACGTACACAGCATAAACCATACGCTTGTCATAAGCCTATTTTATTTTCTAATTTTTTTCGGTATTCTATTGCATACTATTACTTTAGAAAGATACCTGGTCTTTTTGGACACTTTGGCTTTCGCTGCACACTTTCCCATCATTTCTGAACATTTAAATCTGTTATGGAGGCCTGGCATTGTTAAAGTGTGTCTGGTGTAAAACGCTGTTTCTTTGTGTAGTATAGTGCCCATTTCCACCCACATAACCTCGTTGTGGAACAATAGACTTCACGGCTCATACAGACGACGTGAATTTTGTGCCCAGACGACTATTTACGTTTCTAAAGAACATGGTGGGAACTCTTAACATTTCCCAATCACTCACATGAAAGCTATCTAGAGAAATATGATGTGTTACGCTCACATGGCTTTCTCTAACCCTCTACCGCTAATTAATGAGTATACGAGTTATTCTTAAGTTTATTTTCCTGTCTACTTCATTTCAATCGAGATGAACCTTTCCGGAAATAGCTACATTACACATTCTTTACAGATACAAAGGGAATAGCGATAGTCAATTAGAAGTGGACGCTATATGCTGGACTTAAAATTCCATACTGTTTGCACGATATCGCGAGAAGCAACTGAAAATCAACAGAATTTCAAGAGAATGACTAAATAATGAACAAACGAACCATTTATAAGCGATATATCGGAAATTGCTGATACTAAAAGAAACGTTATTGAAATAAACTTGTGTTTTATAAAGAGATGTAAAGTTTTTGTGTGGTAGATTATCCTTAATCTTGTAATGTCTTCACCAGTTATGCAAGATTAGATACATAAATTTCCTTGCGAGTGAAGAGGGATTCCCAAGCTAATTCTAGAAAATTCAAAATAAGCATTTTATCGTGTAAATATATTTAGTATATGGTATTTTAATCAAAATTGCTAGCCATTTTTTCAGAAAATAAAGTTTCAAAACGTATTCCATGTAAAGGATTATTTGGAGTGGAGGATTTTCTTGAAAATTTTCGTGTCGCTCTGTGAAAGGTACTGAACTTGAATACCAAGCTTAGTATTCATCCTACATTTAGTTTTTTAATTAGGCTGTTTACAGACACATACACATACAGGTATATGCACGTTGAGGTAGTATTTTTAACACACAAACGATATCAGTCTAATTATATACTAATATAAAATATAACAGCCCGCCTTAAAGCAATATATTTATGTAACAATATATAAAATGCATGTAACAATCATTGTATTATGTTTATATTATTATGTACTTATATAATAATGTTATGTGAATGTATTAAGTAATTTAGCAATGTAGGAGCTGTGAGAATAGAAGCAGAAAGTTGCTAACAATGAGGTAACTATGAGGCAATAATGAATTAGAAAGTTTAATAAAGGCTACTAGTAATTCTTGGAACAATAATGTAATATTTAAAACGGTTTATAAATAGCCAATCAACAACTAGAAAAAGCTTAAGTTAAGTAAACGTATTCTATTGGAGTAGGCTTGGCCAATCAGAGACTTAAAATACGGAAAAAGTACAAATTCAAGCGGCAGACGCTACTAGGCAGCGGTACGTATTCAGTGTAGACATAAAAATGTATTACGGCGTGAATAATGTAAAGTTTACGTGTTAAAAAGTACATGTAACAATAATCTCACAGCTCTACAGTAGGATATATTAGTGAAGTGTTATTTAATCGTGTGAAAGATTAATAAAACGAAGTTAAATACTATTATAATTTGTGTAAGCCTTCATTCTTTAGCCGTACCAACCCCTGCTAAGAGATACGTGTTTCTGCAAATTATTACTGACGCAGCCGATGCAAACATCCACCCAAAAATTCGATACCGAGATTTCACCGGAAATACATGTTTTGAGTCCCCCTGAATCCAAAAAAAGCATTTTTGGAAACATGTCCGTGTGTGTTTCTGTCTGTGAACAGCATAACTCAGAAACGAACTGTCGGATAAACACCAAACTTGGTATTTAGGTTCAGTATCTTCCAGAGATGCGACACGAAGGTTTTCAAGAAAATCCCCCCACTCCAGATTGCCCTTTACATGGAACATTTTTCGAAAATTTTAATTTTCTCAAAAATGGCTCTAACGATTTTGATTAAAATATCCTATGTTTAAGATATTTTCATGACAAATGGAAATGTATATCTTGAATTTTCTGGGAATGTCTCCAAAAGTATTCTTCATTGTGAACGACTTTTGCATAACTGGTAAACCATAAGAGATGGACATTTTTTTTGTTGAGTGAACCATTTTCGAGATATTGCTCGTTATTCCCTTAAATTTTTCAATACTTTTTTCCCAAATGGGAATTCGTTATTCATTTTTTGTCTTGGATATGCAAAGAGTATTAATCTGTGGGAAAGGGAATGGTGCTGCACCTAGCAACCAGCTATTATGAGATATGTATGTGCTTAAAGGCTAGTGTATTTCTATATTGCCCTTGTAAATATATTTTCCCCTTACATCTACAAGAAAATTAGCAATAAGATAGTCTGCAAATGCTTATCTCGATTAACATGAAGTAGATGTAGAATAAGCGTTTGTAAAAATAGTTTGTACAAGAATAGAGAAAGTCATGTGAGTGTAACACATCAGATTTTTCTATCATGATATGGGTGTGTTTGCAATGAAGATTAACAAAAATATTATTAATGTGAGCGTTCTTCATCCCTTGCATCGGCTAAGTCTCCGTATTTTCATCGCAATTTTTTTCTGTTCACATATTGTTGACTGGCTTATTTCAAATTTTCCGTGCGTTTGGAATGATTATTTGATTATATTAATGTATTTAGATGATTATGTACTACATTTATAGCTACATAATACAATTGAACAAAAATTGCGGAATCTTATCCATCCTACTCCAATCTGGTAAATCGTAAGGTATAGACAAACTTACTATAGCAAAAAGCATCTCATTAATACACACAAGTTTGTCAGTACGTTTTTGTGTGAAACGGTTGAAAGTATACGATAATGGAAGCAAAAGAGTTCCAATAAACATAAGTCCGCAAACAAGCGAGATTTATTATTGCAAATGTGTGGTTATGAGCGTCCACTGACATGAATTGCTTGAGGATGTTCCCCCTGAGTAAAATCGGAGTATGTGATACATGCATGATGGAGCACCGGCACATATTGCAGCTACTGTAAGAAGACATCTAACGTGGAGATGTCAAAGATGGGTAGGTCAAGGAGGACTTGCACCTTGGCATCCAGATCATCTGATCTCAATCCTTTGTATTTTTCGTATGAGGGTCACTTCAGCAACACTCCCGTTGATACAGTACTAGAACAGAAAACTGTACATGCTTGTCAAGAATTCAGAGATGATCCTGAATGTTTGAAAGCATTCGAATCTCACTTGAGAGACGAGTGCAGTATTGCATCCAGATGCAAGGACGACACTTTAAACGCCTCCTTAACAGGGAAGTATATAGTATTAACAACATATTACATACTAAAGTAGAATTGTATTCCTTGTTGAGTTGAGCTATGACTGAACTTTGGAGAAACTTAAAATGGCAATTAAAGGTAAAGCAAAAGTCTACTTTTAAAATTCATTTGAACTAATTAGGACGATGTTGCTTAATGAAGTCAGTGGCGGCTTTAATCATACACATGCAATTATCTCGTACATGGATCGTTAGCGGACTCATGTTTACTAGGATGTTTTTGCCTCTACTATCATATACTTTCAACCACTTCAGATTATGATACATCCGTATATGAAACTTGATATTTACGTTAAGCATCTTTTAAAGATACGACCCAGAGATTTATAAGAAAATCCTTTCACCCGAAATTAACCTTTACATGGAAGATGTAAATATAATATATTTAAGATTTTTATAGTACAGTTAAAATGTATATCTTTAATTTTCTGGCAATAGCCTGTGAACTCCCCTTATTGGGATGGAATTTTCTATAATTTTGTATAATTGGTGACACTAAGGGAGACGAAAACAAACTACACTACACATTTGGATCTCTTTAAAACACACACTTTATTTAAAAAGTTTTTTCTGGCATCAACCATTTCTGAGATATTGGTTGTTATGGGTTTGAATTTTTCATTACCTTTGCAATTTATTTAAAGTGCTGTCGCTAGTCAGCTGTTTCTCGCGATGTCATAGAAAGAGTATGGAATTTCTAGGCCACACACATTGACTATCAAACATCATTACGAAATGTGTAATGAAGCCATTTCTGCAAAGTTTATTTCGATTAATATGAAGTAGATAGACAAATAAGCTTTCGTAAGGGTAGTTTGTAAACATTTTACAGAAATAAACCATAGTAGGTCATGTGAATTTAACGCATCAGACGTGTAAACATTTCATTGTTGCTTCATCTTTAAGTATTCCTCTTGCACCTACAACTAAATGTGTAATTGTAATGAAACAACATCTGTAAATGTTTATGTTGAATATGGTGAAGTAGAAGGTGAGCGGAAAGTCCCTTTACACTACCTTTGAAAGTATATAGTTATGTACAGCTTACCTCCTATGGGTCCAAAACGTATGTGTGGGTTTCTCCATGTCCGAATGCTAATTTGCAACAGCAGATTAGGGATGATGGTTTGAAACGCCGCACAAACTGCGTTTTTTCAGTCGCTCCATTGTTTACGTATCAGCGTTTTCTCACATCTTCTCTCACAATACCTCACAGTGCATAATTAGATGTGGTGAGGACAGGACTTCTTGGAGGCCAAGGTAATGGAGCCGGAAATTGTTCTGGGCCACGTCCAATCTGCTATTTGGAAAAACTTTGTCCAGGCGTTGGCGGAGGCGGACGGCGAAATGTCCTGGTGCCTCGTCATGTTGAAAGAAAACGGTGTCTGCAATTCCTCGTGTTGTCTATTCTGGAATAACCGCTCTTCGATCATTTTCAAATAAGTGTGTTTATGGACAGGGCTATCGAAGACATAGGGATCCAGCAGGTGATCGCTGTCACCCCTGCCCAATCCTTTGTCATCCATAATTCGTATTCGTATTACACATCTCCGTCCTTCTTTGCTTCATAGAACCGGGTTAAGGCAGTGTGAAGGGACTTTCTGCTCACCCTGTAGATAGAGGGATAAATTTTGTAAGACTTGTCTGTAGAAGAGGGAGTATAGAAATGCATATGAATGTATTATGAGATTTTTTACTTTGTCTACTTTCCACACAAAAATTCGATATCGAGATTTCACCGAAAATACATGTTTTGAGGCTCCCTGAATACAAAAAATCAGCTTTAGAAAAACCTCCGTGTGTGTGTGAACAGTATAACTCGAAAACGAAAAGTCGAATCAACACCAAACTTTGTATTTAAGTTCAGCAACTTCCAAAGATGACAAAATTTCAAGAAAATCGCCCAAACCAAAATATTTTTCGAAATGTTTTTGTTTTCTAAAAAAATGGCTTTCACGATTTGGATTAAAACACATATTCAAAATATTTACATGAAAAATAAAATGTATGTCTTGCATTTTCTAAGAATAGTATCTACAGTCCTCTTCGTTCAGAAGGAATTTTGTGTAATCCTGTATAACTGGTAAACGTTAAACGATATACGAAAACGTACTATACAAGAAATGTAGATCTCTTTAAAACACACAATTTATTTCAAATAAGTTTTTTTGTGACATCACCCATTTCTGAAATATCCGTTATTAATGATTCGAAGTGTTCAATACTTAGCCATTCTTTTAAAGTCCTGTGAAGATTCAGTTATTTCTGGCAATTCCATTTAAACAGTAGGAATTTTAAGGCCGAGTTAACCGTCTAGTGTTTAAACATTTGATATCGCTGTTCCCTTTGTATCTATAATGAAATGTGTAATGTAGGTATTTCTGCAAAGGTTTATTTGAATTCAAATGTAGTAAAGAGAAACATGAGCTTTAATAAGAATAGACTGTATATACAATAAACGATAGAGGTGTGAATGTATCATATCAAATATTTTACATCTTGATAGCACGTTCATACTATAGTATTACGCTCTTCGCGTTATGGTGAAGAATGGTATTTTTATTAGCTCCACGTATGGACGCCAATTTGAGAAGTAGTTAGTTTATTAGATGGTTTGTTACGTTATTTTTTATAGGAGTTGTATTATAGTTCAACTATTGGTGAGCCGAAGTTGAAGTAGTTGCAACCGCACGTATGGTAAAAAGTTTCCGGTAACCTTCGCCCCAAATGTATTTTTAGGTGGCCTTTGCCCCAAGTTTAAAAGAAATATTTACTTTGTAATTTGACTGTTTCTTTAAATATTATATATTTATGATTGCCTCGGCTGTGTCAGTGTTATTGTTAGAGACACGTTTATCTTAGCAGGGTTGTGATGCGTCAAGAATGTAGGCTTACACAGATTGTAATTTTACTTCAATCCTTTTATTAATACTTGATGCGATTTAAATAACATTTCACTAATATAGAGAGCTGTGAGATTCTTTTTATTAATTAATTACACTTTTTAACACGTAAACTTATTTTTCGTCTCACACGAATACATATTATATTTCTTGAGGACACTTTTTGCGTCTGGTTAGTAACGCCTTCTGCAGGCAACTGACTTGATTTCAACCGTCTAAACTTGTAAATTTCTGTATTTCAAGTCTCTGATTGGCCATTCCTACTCCATTAGAATACCTTTATGTAACTAAAGATTTTTCTGGTTGTTGATTGGCTATTTTATAAACTATCACTAAAATTACATTATTGTTGCTCCAAACTGTTAAACTTTCATACTCATTATTGACTCAAGGTTACCTCATTGTTAGCAACCTTTAACTTATTATTCTCACAGCTCCTACATTATTAAATTACGTAATATATTCACATAACATTTTTACACATGAATACAATAATATAAACATATACAATGACTGTAATATACACTTTTTATATATTGTTACATACAAATATTGGTTTAAGGCGGCTGTTATTGAGTTTATATATTATAGAATTAGACTGAAATCATTTAAATGTAAAAAACACTGCCTCAATGGGTAGCAGCTCTACCGCAGCACAGTGATTGATCACCGAATCTGCTTGTGGGCTGAATCATCTGAAATACCACAGATGGCTAAATAAAATGAAATACTGTACAAACGAGAGGACAGGTTAGGTTACCTTTGTGCTGAAACCATTCCGATATTCGTGTCATCGTATTTCAAGTGCAAACGCACCCACATTAGCCCATAGAAGTGGATACGCCTGAAGCACGCTTGATCACACACCTACGCTTTAAAGTCAGTAGCTAAAGTTGATAATGAGCAAAGTTTGCTGCCAACGCTTAATCTTCACTTTGTGGAATACCCAGAACAAACATCACATTAAAGTTGTTATTTATGACACTATTTCTACGACCTCTTCGTGAATATGTCGCTGTAAAATTGTAATGAAGCTATAAGATATGATGTTCAGCTGTCTTCAATAATAGAGATCTGCTAGGTTTTGGTTAATTTAAGGTTAACGAATGCTTGTTGTCATGATAATTATTTAGAGATGAAAGGTCGAGAAAGCTGAATTAAACTACCTAAGAAAAATCTGATGTGTTACAATCAATGGCTTCCTCTGCTCTTTGAAGAAGTTATTTTGTTGTATTATAGTTCAACTGTTGGGGAGCCGAACTTGAAGTTTGATTGCAACCGCACGTATGGTACCCGGTTTCCGGTAGCCTTCGCCCCAAATGTACTTTCAAGTGGCCTTTGCCCCAAGTTTAAAAAAAATATTAACTTTGTAATTTGACTGTTTCGTTAAATATATATTTGTTTGCCTCGGCTGCGTCAGTATTATTGTTAGAGACACGTTTCTCTTAGCAGGGTTCTGATGCGACAAGAAAGTAGGCTTACACAGATTATAATTTTACTTCACTCCTTTTATTAATACTTGATACGATTTTAATAACACTTCACTAATATAGGGAGCTGTGAGATTCTTTTTATTAATTAAATAATTACACTTTTTAACAATTAAACTTATTTTTCGTCTCACACGAATACATATTATATTTCTTGAGGACACTTTTTTGCGTTTGGTTAGTAACGCTGTCTGCAGGCAACTGACTTCTAAATTTCTAAATGTTTCTGTTTTTCAGTTTCTGATTGGCTAATCCTACTCCAATAGAATACCTTCATTTAACTAAAGCTTTTTCTGGTTGTTGATTGGCTATTTTATAAACTGTCACTAAAATTACATTATTGCTGCTCCAATAATGACTAATAGCATTATTAAACTATCTTATTCATTATTGCCTCAAGGTTACCTCATTGTTATCTCATTGTTAGCAACCTTTAACCTATCACTCTCACAGCTCCTACATTATTAAATTACGTAATATATTCACATAATATTATTACACATGGATACAATAATATAAACATATACAATGATAATATACACTTTTTATATATTGTTACATAAACATATTGCTTTAAGGCGGGCTGTTATTGAATTTACATTTTATATAATTAGACTGAAATCATTTAAGTGTTAAAACTACTGCCTCATCTTGTACAAAATATTTTTAAAGACGCTTATTCTCCATCTACTTCATGTTAATCCAGATATCGATATATTAATCTTATTGCTAATTTTCTTGTAGATACAAGCGGAATATCGTAGGCTTTAACTGTAGTTCAAATCTTTTAAGAGCTGGTTGCTATGTGGAGCAGTCCATTAGCTTTGTATGTCCAGGACATAAAAAACACGAATAACGAATTCCTAGTTGAGAAAAACATACGCATTGGAAAATTCAAATAAATAACAAGGAATATCTTGGAAATTGTTCGCTCGACAAAAAAAATGTATATGACATAAATTGTGCGTTTCAACGAGATCTACATTTTTTGTGCAGAAAAATCTTGTCTATCTCTTACGGTTTACCAGTTGTGGAAAATTCATTCAGAAAGAGGAGGACTCTTGGGGACATTCCCAGAAAATTCAAAATATACATTTTATTTGTCATGAAAATATCTTAAATACATGATATTTTAATCAAAATCGTTACAGTTTTGAGAAAATCAAAATTTTCGAAAAATGTTCCATGTAAAGTGTAGTCTGGAGTGTGGTGATTTTCTTGAAAATCTTCGTGTCATATAATCAGACATAATGAACCTAAATATGAAGTTTGGTATTTATCCGACTTTTCGTTTTTGAGTTATACTGCTCCCAGACAGACATACACAGACCTTTTTCTAAAAATTATTTTTATTTGGATTCAGGAGGCCTCAAAGCATGTATTTCCGGTGAAATCTCGGGATAGATGTTTTGGGTGGAATGCAATACTTCCCCTTCCTACTATATGTAGTAGAGAAATTAGAAATTGTAATTAGGAAGGTGATTTGGTAAGGTAATCACAATGCCAGAACATTGCCATTTTTTGTAGCTCCAGTATAATCACTGAAGTGGCTTCACTTGTTTCGTCCTTCTGAAAAGATGAACTAATTTTATTCGCTTTTATTCCAAACAGAGCCGCAATTCCAAATGAAATGAAATACAAGGGGCAGCACACAGCTGTTAAAATGTGAATCACGCAGAGAGGTTTATTGACACTGTCTGTTGGAACCATAGACTTATTATGACATCGATACAACTCGCGTTACATCCTCTGTGGACGGCCGGCCGTGCCTCCTGGGTAAGAAAACAAAAGAATGTGCCGTCCTATGAACGCGGCGCTGAAGGCTGGGCTCATTAATTGGATGGTAGAGAGGACCCTCCACCCAGAGAATATATAAACACGCCCAAGCTCTGTATTAGCAATTTGTTTACTTTCTCATACCATACGTTCACATAACAATATAATAGGGAGAATACACCATCTGTGGAAACTCTTTGTGGGAGTGAATGGGTTCGAGAAATGAAATGTATCATAATGGCTTTTCTTAAAACGATTTAGTTCAAGAAGACTGGGGAAACTAACTCACAATTCACTCAAGGGACACTGCGACTAAGTTTTTAGGTAAAAATAACATTTTCGATTTTTACTTTCTCTACTACGTATAGTAAGTAGGGGAAGTATTGTATTCCACCCAAAAATTCGATACCGAGATTCCACCGGAAATACATGTTTTGAGACCCCCTGAATCCAAAAAAGCATTTTTGGAAGCATGTCCGTGTGTGTGTGTGTGTCTGTGTGTGTGTCTGTGTGTCTGTCTGTGAACAGCATAACTCAGAAACGAACAGTCGGATAAACACCAAACTTGGTATTTGGGTTCAGTATCTTCTAAGGATGCGACACGAAGGTTTTCAAGAAAATCCCCGCACCCCAGATTACCCTTTACATGGAAGATTTCTCGAAAATTTTGCTTTTTTCTCAAAATTGGCTCTAACGATTTTGATTAAAATATCATATGTTTAAGATATTTTTATGACAAAATGTATATTTTGAATTTCCTGGGAATGTCTCCAAAAGGATTCTTCATTGTGAACGACTTTTGCATAACTGGTAAACCATAAGACACAGACAAAATTTTACTACACAAAAAATGTAGATCGCGTTAAAATACACAATTTATGTTATACACATTTGTTTTTGTTGAGTGAACCATTTTCGAGATATTGCTTAGTATTCCCTTAAATTTTTCAATAATTTTCTCAAATGGGAATTCGTTATTCATTTTTTTTTTGTCTTGGATATGCAGAGTATTAATCTGTGGGAAAGGGAATGGTGCTGCACCTAGCAACCAGCTATTATGAGATATGTATGTGCTTAAAGGCTACTGTATTTGTGTATTGCCCTTGTAAATATATATTCCTCTTACATCTACAGGAAAATTAGCAATAAGATAGAGCCTGCAAATGTTTATCTCGATTAACATGAAGCATATGGAGAATAAGCGTTTGTATAAATAGTTTGTACAAGAGTAGAGAAAGTCATGTGAGTGTAACACATCAGATTTTTTAATTATAGATATATAAACATTCTTTAAACACCTAAGAATCGTGCTGACCGAACATTTTTCACAATCCGTCATTTCTAAACGCCCAGCGATGTGTTGAATTCACCCATGCGCTTCCTTTTAAACCCAAATGGACCCGCCCACCTCTCATTGGGTATGTAGTTTATACCTTACGTTTCAGTTTTTGCCTGATTTGTTTGCAAGCTTGCATACATAATCTCAAATGTGTTATTTAATGATTTAAGCATGCATTTTATGATTGTTTTATTCATTGACTCACAAGAAATTAATTAATACTGAAAAATGAGGACAATTTTAATGCCAACAACTTCATAAACACAATTGTTTGTTCCATTTACAGCCCGCCTTTAACTACGAGGGCAGTCCCAGAAGCACCCGACCTGTCATATATATAGGTTGTTTCAAACAAATGACTAGGGTAGAAAGTAACAGTCTTATAAAGCTGAACTTTGACGATGCTACGTCGTTGGTAATTGTTTGGCAGCCATTAATAGTGAACTCTCTCGGCGTATTTGTAAACACGGATAAAACTGGCCATCGTTATGTCGTACAATACCTTCATTTGAAAGGTCTTAGTTCAACTACTCTTAAAGCTGAGCTAGATTCTACTCTGAGGGAGTCTGCTCCTTGTTTAGAACAGCAAAATATTGGGTGGTAGAGTTTAAGCGAGGCCGTACGAGCTGCCATGACGAACTTAACAGTGGTCGACCAAATGAGGTGACCACGCCAGAAATTGTGAAGAAAATCCAAAAAATGGCATTGGATGACCGTCGACTGAAAGTGCGCGAGCTAGCAGACATCGTAGGCATTTCAAAAAGTGCTGTACATCGCATAATGACTGAAAATTTAGACATGAGAAAGCTGTGCTCAAGATGGGTGCCGCGTTTACTCACAATGGAATAAAAGCAGCGTCGTGAGGATGTTTCAGTCGAGTGGCAATGTTTCGCTGCAATAAAGCCAAGGTTTTGCGTGGAATCATAACCATGGACGAAATATGAGTCCATCACTTCACACCTGAGACGAAGGAGCAGTCGAAACAGTGGATTGAAAGGGGAGAATCGGCTCCAAAGAAGGCAAAGACAGTTCCAGCTGCAGGAAAGTTCATGGCGTCAGTTTTTTGGGATGCGCGTGGGATAACTTTCATGGATTATTTTCAAAAAGGAAAAGCAATCAATGGCGAGTATTATACAAAATTATTGCAGCGTTTGAATGATGAAATCAAGCAAAAACGGCCGCATTTAGCGAAAAAGAAAGTTCTGTTTCATCAAGACATTGCACTAGTTCACACATCCATTGTCATCATGGCCAAAATGAATGAGTTAAAGTTCGAATTGCTTCCTCAGTCACGCTATTCGCCGGATTTAGCCCCCCTGCGATTATTTTGTTTCCAAAGTTGAAGAAATGGCTTGGTGGTAAAGGATTTGCCGACAATGAAGAGGTGGAGTTTGCAATTGATGGCTATTTTGCAGAACTCGACGTTTCCCACTATAAACAGGCTATCGAAGCTATTGAACATCCCTGGGAAAAATGTATCGAGCTGAAAGGAGACTATATAGACAAATGAAGATGTTTTTTCCCAAGATGTTTGTGTTTTCTTTGTTAGGTCAGGTATCTCTGGGACCGCTCTCGTAGTTTGGTCTTATCGGCGGCCTTTCCTTTGGAACTTATTGCCTATTGGCAATAGTGTTAATTCATATTCTCTTGCCGTTAGGTTTCTTGTACTTTTGGGATTTTATTCATTGGATCACATACACATTCACACTCTCATTCATACTTCCAGACTCTAGGGAGGATAGGGAATAATCTTGGCTAGAGAAAAGTTCCCATCTTCTTAGCCGGGAATCGAACCCGGAACCCCTTGCACAAAAGGCAGATGCTCTATCGACTGAGCCGCGGGGCCATACACAAATTTATTTCTTTACAACTTCTAACACCAGCTTCAATCTAATCCTTACATTTATTTTCACTGTACTAAGGTATCACAAAATGTCACCATCATACTGCTCTGACAAATGTGAATGCGCAAGGTAGTTTTAAAAAGGTGCATTTTTTCGATAATTAAAAATATTTGAGCTGGGGCTTTCTTTCGCAGTCATTTATTTACTCATATGGCATGCTAATTTTCAAGTAATTGATTTTAAGATTAAAAGGTTTGAAAATTCAGTCCCAGTGTCCCTTAAGGTTGATAACATTTTCATTCCAATTCTTAAATACCTGCTCTGATAAATTATATACCTAAAGGGTACTCACAGGTGAAATTTCTAAATGTCGCAGTTTTTATGTAGATGTTTTCAAAGTTGTCACATACTTCAGGCAGAATTCTTTTAACATTTTTTTTTATTAAGAATTGTATTTTACTTTAATTATGCTAATTATCAGGTGTTCACATGATACAGAAGTCGTAATTTTGAAAAAATAAGAATACTACCACATTATTTAAATACTAATATGTTCAAGTATGTATAAATCTCTATATTTGGACACGCCTAAACAGGGTGGACCATTTTAGTTGAAATTGTGCAATATCTCCAAAACTAAGCGTTTTAGATAGAAATATCTTTAATAAAAGTTGTTTGATATTATAAGGGAAAGTAAATGTCATTAGTTTATTTGGAGGACGTTGTGATGGTTATTTTAGGGTCAATTTAATTTTTTTTTAAATGAGAACCTACCCTTTTTATATTTGTTCACTCCTCATAAAAACCTAAACAACATTTGTATAAAGCACTTTACAATTGTTTTTAAACCAACGTAAATAACAACGAAAATTCTGAATGGCTGTGTATGAAGAGTGCAATGAATGCTTGGACCATTCATGAATGATCATTTGAGGGTCAAGTTACGTTTCGTAATTGGGAACCAACATTTGTTATTTTGTTTCTTTATTCCTCATCACAAAATAAACAACTTTTTATAAACCATTTTCTAATGAGAAAACAACATACAAAATGTAGGTTCCCATTTAAAAAAGAATAAATTGACGCCAAAATGACCATCAATCCAAACAAAGCATGACTAATGGCATTTACTTTCTCCCATAATATCAAGCAACCTTTATCAAAGCATTTCCCTCTACAACGCTTAGTTTTGGAGATATCGTACAGTCTGAACTTAAATGGTCCATCCTGTTAGTTACACCCTCATTCCGTTTGACATATGTTCTTGGAACCACAAACTCCTATGTTTTTACATGTCTTAATAGGCCCTGTATGTTGGACACCCCTGAATCCTGGAAGCTGGAAACCACTATGTTTCTATCTTGGGCAATTCTTTAGTTCTGTTGTGTATTTCTGCTATGTATGTACCTGTTAGTATTGTGATATTCAATCGTGCATAGAGGTCCATGAAGATGTTCCTTCTACCACTCAAGAAGTGTTTTATCAACTGATGACAAGAATGAATAAATATTTTCAGATGAAAATGATGCGATTTATGTTCCTGAAAATCCACCCACCCATCAATGAACTGTTGAGTGCATTAAGGAATTGGAGAATTATGCATTTGCACTTGGTCAGCCCAAATTATTGAACTTTTATTTGGACTTGAACAAGGTATTGAGAAACAGTGGGCATTGTCAACAATTAAAAATATGAAAAAGTCTGTTAAAAGACACTTTTTGGTAAGTAGTGACAGTTAGTCAATACATATGTAATGTTTCAACTGAATGTTGTCGTGGTAATCGGCTCGTGTTATCTTATTTGATGGGCGCCTGTTATTGTTTTATTATTTTAAAATTTGGGTTATTTGTCCTCCGGCTAGCTATTATTACTCAGTCGAGCAAATATCTCTAAGAAGGGCGTGTAAACGGAAAGGAGTTGTTACTAAAAGATAACACTGATAAAAGAATTTATTTTTACACTTTTATTGCCGTCACACTTAATTAATAATTCACATCTTTAATCTTTATACACACCTGACAAACTGTGGTATTTCCGAATGTAATTACTGTTGTATTAGTTGCCGCGTACTTCACATTTTGTAACTAACACTGCGACGAGAGATTATTCCAAACTGTATGACTTGGACCTCACGAGAGATTCCTTAGAACTGCGTGATGTGTACCTCGCGAGAGATTCCTTAGAACTGCGTGAAACATGCTTATGGCTCTAGAATATATACTCTTTCTCTCCGAATTGCTTAAACATTATAATAGAGCTGCTATTGGTTACCAAATCGCGCCAACATTAGCGTCTGTTTTGTCAGCTAATCACTGCTACTAACATATATGCTCTAGGGAAGATATTCCCTCCATTTCTAAAGAAAGGCACGCTACCCTGACGTCATTTGTTTGTCTCATATTAGTGATAAAGAACTCACCCCCTCGGTTCATTGTTACCCACTTCCATTGCCATTCGGTTTATTGTTACCCACTTCTATTGTCAGTTTCAGTTAGGCCGTGTAAACTTATTTCCTAACAATACTTATGGCTAACAAACATCTAAAATCCTGTACATACAATAATATTAATTTACACTACAATCACTCTGGCATTCACAGCATGTTATGATATAAAATACTGCCTCAATGTGATTTAAAATGTATAACACTGTAACACAGTATATACATTATTTTTACTTCCTCTGCTACGTATAGTAGAGTACATGTTTTGAGGCCCCCTGAATCGAAATAAAGCATTTTAGAAAACCTATCTATATATGCGTCTGCGTATCTGTGAACAGCATAACTCAAAAACGTAAAGTCCGATAAATAACAAACTTGGTATTTGAGTTTAGTATCTTCCAAGGATACAACACGAAGCTTTTAAAGAAAATCCTCCAATCCCAACTACCCTTTAATGGAACATTTTTCGAAAATTTTGATTTTCTAAAAAATGGCTAACGGTTTTGATTAAAATACCATGCTTGAAAGATATTTTATTCAGAAGGAATTTTGTATTATCTTGTGTAACTTGTAACGGTTAAGCGATAGACGAAAAAATAACACACAGAAATGTAGATCTCTTTAAAACACACAATTTACTTAAAGAAAGATTTTTTGTAGCATAAGCCGTTTCTGAGATATCCGTCTTTAAAGATTTGAATTGTTCAATACTTATTCTTTTAAAGTCCAATTGATTTGCAGTTGTTCCTTGCGATTACATGGAAAGGGTGTGAATTTTAAGGCCAGCATGTAGCGTCCAGTTCTTAAACATTTGACTATTGCTGTTCTATTTATAATGAAGTGTGTAATGTAGCTATTTTTGCAAAGGTTTATTTGGATTAAATGTAATAGATAGAGAAATAATTTAGTAAGAATAGTTTGTGTATCCACTAATAAAGACATTGGAATGTATCACATGAGAATTTTATATTAAAGATATTTGCGAATCTGTTATTGGTAGAGAACATCGTATGAATGCATCACATCAGATATTTTAGTGATTAGAATCACAATCGTGCAAGAGATCCAGAAATAATAAGAATGTAAAGGAAGTGAACTGGTTTGCTATTATGCAGTGTATTCGTAGATAAATAAACAATGCTAGGCTTGCTGTAAATAACTTAACCTGCCATTGTCCCCTCCAAAAAGAGAGAAAGAAGGTGAACATTGCTCTGTCCCAGGAAGTAGAGCCGGCTCCATCAGAAGTAAAGCGTACTTATAATTTATGTTTAAGATTGTAATGGGTGCTTGTCAGTACAGTATGCAAATGGGAACGCCTTGTTTGTTCTCGCTTATACATTTTAACTACGTTGCCCACACACACACACATAATGATGCGAAAGCAAATATCACATGCATGTGTAAAGGGAATATGAAATGAGCAGGTGTAGAGCCTGGTTTCAGAGTTGTGTTGTAGCAGATGACTGGAGAAATAAAGAGAGATGTACGAGGGCTGTTCCAGAAGTACCCGACCTAACAAAGAAAACACAAAAAATTTAGGAAAAAACATCTTTATTTCTCTACATAGTCTCCTTTCAGCTCGATACACTTTTCCCAGCGATGTTCAATAGCTTTGATACCCTGTTTGTAGTGAGAACCGTCGAGTTCTGCAAAATAGCCATCAATTGCAGACTCCACCTCTTCATTGTTAGCAAATCTTTTGCCACCAAGCCATTTCTTGAACTTTGGAAGCAGAAAATAATTGCAGGGTGGCTAAATCCGGCGAATAGCGTGACTGAGGAAGCAATTCGAACTTTAACTCATTGATTTTGGCCATGGCGATAGTGGATGTGTGAACTGGTGCGTTGTCTTGATGGAACAGAACCTTCTTTTTCGCTAAATACGGCCGTTTTTACTTCATTTCATCATTCAAACGCTGCAATAAGTTTGTATAATACTCGCCATTGATTGCTTTTCCTTTTTGAAGATTATCCCATGCGCATCCCAAAAAACTGACGCCATGACCTTGCCTGCAGATGGAACTGTCTTCGCCTTCTTTGGAGCCGATTCTCCCCTTTCAATCCACTCTTTTGACTGTTCCTTCGTTTCAGGTGTGAAGTGATGGACTCATATTTCATCCATGGTTATGATTCCACGCAAAACCTCGGCTTTATTACAGCGAAACATTGCCAAACGCTCGACTGAAACATCCTCACGATGCTGCTTTTGTTCCATTGTGAGTAAACGCGGCACCCATCTTGCGCATAGCTTTCTCATGTCTAAATTTTCAGATAGTGTGCGATGTATAGCACTCTTTGAAATGCCTACGATGTCTGCTAGCTCGCGCACTTTCAGTCGACGGTCAACCAGTACCATTTTGTGGAATTTCTTCACAATTTCTGGCGTGGTCACCTCATTTAGTCGACCACTGCGATGTTCGTCTTGGCAGCTCGTACGCCTCGCTTAAGCTCTGCCACTCAATATTTTACTGTTGTAAACGAAGGAGCAGACTCCCCCAGGGTAGAATCTAGCTCAGCTTTAATATTAGTTGGACTAAGATCTTTCAAATGAAAGTATTGTATGCCATAACGATGACCAGTTTTATCCGTGTTTACAAATTCCCTGAGAACGTTCACGATTGATGGCTGCCAAACAATTGCTAAACAATATAGCATCGTAAAACTTAAGCTTTATAGGGTTGGTACTTTCTATTACAGTCATTTGTTTGAAACAACAACCACTATACATCAGGTTGGGTACTTCTGGGACTGCAAGTTTTTTATTGCTGAATTGTACGTCAAAATCTTCGCTTTATCTCATCTTTGATTCATCGTGCATAACATATGAATGTCTATATACGGATGAAATAAATTATATAGGGTAGGAGTGTGAAGACCAATACCTCGAATAGCCTATAGCATAGGACAAACACAAACATTATAGGGATAATTGGCACTCTACTTTGAACCAAATAGGCTGCAATTTTTTATTTGGTTTCAGAGAGTCGCAAAACGGTGAAATCACTAATGAATTTTTCAGTGGGATAAAATTCTAGCTTTGATTGCTATAGCAAATTAGTATACAGAAAGTTTAAATATAAACTGCTGTTGTATTCACATGACTTTCTCTACTAATTTTTTAACAAATTATTTTTTTAAAAAAAAGCTTATTTTTCTACCTACTTCACCTTAATCCAGATAAACATTTCTAGAAACGCTTTCATTACATATTTCCTTGCAGGAACATACAATGGATGTAGAGGAATACAATAGGCTTAAGCGATAGTCAAATCGTTAAGAGCTATGTGAAATAACAAGAAATATCTATGAAAGGTTAACTCCACAAAAAAATGTATTTGATATAAATTGTGTGCAGTTTTTGTGTAATAGGATTTGCCAATTATGCGAAAGTCATTCAGAATGAAGAGGTCTTAGAGGACATTCTCAGAAAATTCAAGAGATACATTTCATTTTTCATGAAATATATTTAAAACGTATGGTATTTGAATCAAAATTGTAGCAGCCAGTTTTGATAAATTTAAAAATTCGATTAGTTTTTCACTTAAAGGGTAGTTTAGGGTGGGGAGTTTTTGAAAATCGTGTCGCATCTTTGGAAGCTGCTGAACTTAAATACCAATTGGGTATTTAACCGAATTTTCGTTTTTGAGTTACACTGTTCAGGCACATACACTGATATACATTTTACTGATTTGTTTTTGTATTTGGGGGGGGGTTTAGGTTGGATGGAATATAACACTTCCTGTTACCTACTATACGTAAATAGTAGAGAAATTAACATTTAAAGCATTGAGTGCTAACATCTATTGAAATATACATCCTCATGATGCTTTAAATTATGATGTGAGGGGAATTAAATTTTCAGACCCCCACCATTAGCCACGGGATATGTAAATCAAAGATTCAGACATGTTTTTTAAATGTTAGCCTTCACTTCACAGATGGAACACATTTTTTGCCCACTTCCCAGCCATCGATTGTTCCGTTGCAATTTGTAGCCCGGAGCCCAATGTTGGAGCAGGCTGTGCCCACTACGGACAGTCTTGAACAAAGGAACACGAGTTGGCGCGGCGACAGAAGGCCACTGTTGTCCACGGACACAAAAACAAGACCCCATTTGCGTCCAATTACCCGACCGGTAATACGTTCAGCCTGGTCTGAATCAAAAGGCTCTTCTCGCCACAAGAGTGCTCCTGGACAATAGACCTTATTTTATTCACCGCCCCAATCAATTTTTCCTATTCACAATGTGTATACAGGTAGTTAAACTTTTATGTAGGACTTCCCGATCGTCGGCTGTTACCTCGGAAGTCCGCACAAAAAACGTTAATGGTCAGCGTGCGCTGTCACACCGTGTGTGCATGACTTCTAACCCTGACGTGACTGTTGGCTTTAAAATGATAAATTTGTATTAAAGGAGCATATGATTATCGTCTTTCATGGCCAGTGATCACAAAGGGGTTCGAAGCTTGGTACCGACAAAAGCGCAAGCAGGGTTACCACTCTTAACAATGCGATAAAAGTGGGCACGCACAAAACTAAACTGTTTAGCCCTAAACCACTTTGGCAACAAAGGATGTCGTGTCTCGAGGTAGCCATTAAAACTCTTGAGAGCGCATGCGAATCTCTTAAGGCCAGAGTTGCAAATCACACAAAAATAATAAAAACTATTTATTTCTCTAGCCACTGTTGTTTATCTTTGTACATATTTTACAAACTATTGTTGCAAAATCTTATTTTCTGTACCACGTACATAGTAGGTATTATATTCCACCCAAAAGCTTGATACCAAGATTTTATGGAAACGCTGGTTTAGACGATTCCTGAATTAAAAAAGAAAAGCATTTTTAGCATGTGTGTGTGAACAGCACAAACGAAAAGTCGGACAAACACCAAACTTGGCATTTAAGTTCAGTATCTTTCAAAGATGTGATGCGATGATTTTCAAATCCCCGCAGCCTCAACTAACGTTTGCATGGATTTTTTTCGAAAGTTCGGCTACGATTTTGATTAAAAAATCATATATTAAGGATGTTTTACATGATAAATAAAATTTATATCTTGAGTTTTCTGGGAATAGCCAGTGAATACCTCTTCTTTTGGAAGGAATTGTGTATAATCTTGTATAACAGGTAAACGTCATGTCAAAAATAAAACCGTATCTCCTGCACAAAAAACGTAGATCTCTTTAAAACACACAATTTATTTCTTGTAACTTTCCTTTTGTTACATAAGCCATTTCTGAATTATCGTTATTAAGGGTTGAATTTTTTTTAGTGCCACTTACACCCCGCCTTTAACTACATTGGACTTATCGGCGACTTTTCCTTTGGAACTTATTATTAACTCTTCTCTTTGGGTTTCTTGAACTTTTTGGGTTTTAATCATTAGATCCCACACATTCACACACTCATTCGTACTTCCAGACTCTGGGGAGGATAGAGAATAATCTTGGCTAGAGCCGGGAATCGAACCCAAGACTCCTCGCACAGCAGGCAGGTGCTCTACCGACTGAGCTACGGGGCCAGCCAGGATTGAAGTATTCAACATTTTGTCATTATTTTAAAAACTGTCGATTTTCAGCTGTTTCTCGCGATTGCATGGAAGCAGTATGAAGTTTTAAGGCCAACGTATAATGTCCAGTTCTTAAACATTTGACTATCGCTGTCCGTAACTTAACGAAATGTGTAATTAGCCCTTTCTGCAAAGGTTTATATGGATTAAATAAACTTTAATAAGAATAGTTTGTACACCAATTAATAAACGATAGAGGGTAGAGAAAGTCATGTGAATATAACACAGATTTTTTTTATCTACTTCATTTTGATCGAGACAATCGGTTTTGAAAACAGTTTCGTTACTGTTTTTTAATTTAATTTATTGCTAAGAGTCTTATAAGTGGTATGGCTCAGCTCCAGTCCTGGCTATTCTCTCGGCCGTACTCAATTTACGTACTTACAAATCACTTATACCAATAATTTCATAAACATCTAACCATGGTTTAACTTTTATATCTACTGACTTAACACCGACATGTCATCCCCTTACTTACGCTAATAGATATGTGCCGCCTCTTTAATTCTCTACTACGTATAGTAAGATTTGAGGCCCCCTGAATCCAAATTAAACATTTTCGGTAACATCTGCGTATGTCTATGAACATGACAACTCAAAAACGAAAATTCAGATAAATATCAAACTTGGTATTTAGGTTCACTATCTTCCAAAAATGTGTAATAAAGAGATTTTTAAAAAATTCTCCACCCCAGACTGTCCTTTAAATGGTACATTTTTCGAAAATTTTTATTTTCTCAAAAAAAATGCTCTGAACCGTTTTGATTAAAATACCATATGTTTAAGATATTTTCATGGCAAATGAAATGTATAATTTGAATTTTCTGGTCCTCTCATTCTGAACGACTTTTGTATATTTGGTAAACCATAAGAGAGAGACAAAATATTACTACACAAAGATGTAGATCTCTTTAAACTACACATTTATGAAATGCACATTTCTTTGTCGAGTGAACCATTTCGGAGCTATTCCTTGTTTGTTTGAATTTTCCAATACTTATAATTTTTATCCAATGGGAATCCGTTGCTCTTTTTTTGTGGGGGGGTTTATGTCCTGGACAGACAAAGAAAATGGAATGCTTCACATAGCAACCAGCTCTTAAAAGATTTGACTATTGTTTAAAGCCTACCATATCTCCCTTGCACCTACAAGAACATTAATAATAAGACAGTTTCTGCAAATGATTATCTCGATTAACATGAAGTAGATGAGAATAAGCGTTTGTAAAAATAGTTTGTACAAGAGTAGGGAAAGTCATGTGAGTGTAACACATAAGATATTTTATAAATTTCATTACACAATTCGTTGTAGGTACAGGAGGCTGAAACGAGTAAAATGTTAAAATAAGAAAAAGGATCGATATACCCTGACTTTGAAATTCTATGCTTTTTCACCGACATCGCAAGAAAAAACTCAATGATGAAAGCGCTTCAAATGATGATAAGGGTATTTAAAAATAACTCATAACAATAGATGTCTCGGAAATTGATGATTCCACAAATTTATTTTTGAAATAAATTGTATTTTGAACAGATCTACATTTTTATGCAGCAAGTTATTGTGTATCTCTTGCACACATATATTCAAATTGCAATCCGAATGAAAAAGACCAGTATTCAGATTTAAATACCCTAAATATTTGCTATTTTACTTAATCGTTAGACATTTCTAAGAAACTCAAAATAATGAAACTTTTTCCTTGTCAAGGGCAGCATGGGGTGGGGAATTTTCTTGGAAACTGTCGTGACGCATCTTTGAGAGATACTGAACATAAATACCAAGTTGTTATTTATCCAACATTTCGTTTTTGAGTAATGTTTACGAGCACCACTCGCGGTCCTGTTTCTGAAAATGTTTTTTTACTTTCTCTACTACGTATAGGGAAAATATTGTATTTCACCCTAAAATTCGATATCGTGATTTCACCGGAAAAATACATTTTCCGCCCATGAATTAAAACGAAAACTTTTTGGAAAAAGGTCCATACGTGTGTCTGTGAACAACATAACTCAAAACGAAAAGTCGCAACACCAAACTTGGTATTTGAATTCAGTACCTTTCAAAGATGCCACTAATTTTTATTTTCTAATAAAATAGCTCTAACAATTTTGATTAAAATACCATAAATAAAATACATTCACATGACAAATAAAATGTATATCCTGAACTTTTTGGGAAGAACCTGTTAAATCCACTTCATATGGAAGAAATTTTGTATAATCTTGTGTAACTGATAAATATTAAGCCACAGACGAAAACGTGCTACATAAAAATGAAGATCTCTTTAAAACACACACTCTATTGAGAATAAATTCTTTGTGGTATACGACTTTTCTGAGATATCCGTTATTAATGGTTTGAATTGCTCATTATTTGGGCATTCTTTAGTCCTTTTAATATTTAGTTATTTCTCAGGATTGCATAGAAACAGTATGGAATTTTATGGCCAGCAAATAGGTCCAGTTCTTAAACGTTTGACTGTCGCTGTTCTCTTAGTATTCATAAAGAAATGTGTAATGTAGCTATAAGTTTATTAGGATTAAAGTGTAGTAGATAGAAAAATAAGCTTGAGTAAGAATAGTTTGTACACCCACTAATAAACGATAGAGGGTAGAGAAAGTCGTGTTAACGTATCATATCATATATAATTTTTAAACCTCTTTTTTACTTTCTCTTCTAGGTAGACTAAGTAAGGGAAGAAGTGTATTCCACCCAAAAATTCATACCGATATTTCACCGGAAATACATGTTTTGAGACCCCCTGAATCCAATAAAAGCATTTTTGGAAGCATGTCCGTGTGTGTGTCTGTGAACAGCATAATTCAGAAACGAACAGTCGGACGAACACCAAACTTGGTATTTAGGTTCAGTATCTTCCAGAGAGGCGACACGAAGGTTTTCAAAAACATCCCCCACCCCAGATTACCCTTTACATGGAACATTTTTCGAAAACTTTAATTTTCTCAAAAATGGCTAACGATTTTGATTAAAGTATCATATGTTTAAGGCAAAATTTTACTACACAAAGATGTAGCTCGCGTTAAAATACACAATTTATGTCATATACTTTTTTTGTTGGGTGAACCAATTTAGACATATTGCTTGTTATTCCCTTAAATTTTCCAATACTTATACTTTCTCTAATTCGTTATTAATTTTTTTTTGTCCTGGGAATGCAAAGAGAATGGAATGCTCCACATAGCAACCAGCTCTTAAAATATTTGACTATCCCTTAAAGCCTACCAATTCGCCCTGCATCTACAAGAAAATTAGCAATAAGATTAACATCTCGACTAACATGAAGCATATGGAGAATACGCGTTTGTAAAAATAGTTTGTACAAGAGTAGAGAAGGTCATGTGAGTGTAACACATCAGATTGTTTTGATTAATGAATGCTAGAGAAGGTAAAAATGATTGAAAGTATTTTAAATGTGAGCACATGTGATAATGCAGCATGTGAAACGAATATATAACATTTAAGATAAATGTTACACACATAATGACGAAAGAATGGAGAAACTTGGGTTTGTAGTTAAATACTGGCTTTTGCACGGAGAACTATGAATAATGTCGTAGTCGTTCTCAAATGTGCGTTTTGATGTTATTTCAGGGAGATGCAATTGGTCTAAACTACGTGGAATGAAAATGTATCACAAACGAAACAGAAGTGTGTAATGAATTTATCTTCGTGAAGTGATTGTAAAGGAGATTTCAACATTGGCAGCAGCATTCTCCACAAGAAAGAGGGATGAAGGTCCTAAAGTGAGGCATATTGCATGATGGGTTATAGTCCTTGTACAGGTTTATAGCCTCACTAAGCCCCATCTTGCGTGTTTCTAATGGAAAGCCTTTGTATAGTCACGTACAAAACTTGATGATGCATACCGCCACAGACAAACAGAAGACGGCGCGATGAAGGCACAACTGACCTGGTGGCGTGGGAGGCTTGTATTTGAATATGGAAATAACATTCATTGGGATGTAGAACTGCCTGTTTCACACGTGCTCTCTCCCTCTCCGAAAAATGCTTTCGTACTATAGCGTTGTTATCCTGTTTTAAACTCTCTGCCACAATCTGGGCGTTAAAACACACACAGTTGTATTATAAAGAATGTAAATAAATAAATAAATGTTACAATACTCGGAGGTAGGTAGATGGGTAACATGTGATCATATTTGTTTAATAAACCCATGCCCAGAAACTCTTTGTTTACAAGCTTGAACCTCTGAAATTGGAAGAGGGGGTAGGCAGTATGGATTACAAAACATAGGAAATAGGTAAAAATAAAATAGCTGCTGTTACTTCGATACATTTTGTGCCTCACCTGGTTATGTGACATCGGACTCTATGTGCCAAATTGATTCTCCCCGGAGAAATCTACTTTAAGTGACTGGGCTGTACTAAAGGAAGGCTGACATGTACGGGAACAGAAGTGAAACGACTATGATAGTGGTTCTCAAGCAGACGACAACAACAAGAAGAAAGGGCGCAGTTATTTTGAGTCACGCAGTACGTCAGGCGATTGTGGTCGTCAACCGCGCAGGCGCCGAATCAGTTCCAGCTTGCTTCAATGTGCTGTCCACAAGGCTGATGAGTCTTTCTTCGACGGCGAGCTAAGTTACGAAGAAAACAACACGACAACGTTTAGATAGAAGGCATTCTGGACGTATTTTCTAAATTCGTTTTTGGCTTAACCTATTCAAAATTCTTTTTAGTAATTCTTCACCGGGAAAAGATTGATCATCTGAACAATAGACTTATTGTGGTTAGTTTTGAAATATATCGGTAAATGTGAGAGCAGGAAGCAATTCTGTAATTATTGTAATTTAATTTAAAGCATTGAAGCCGTAAAGAATGGTGAACGAATAAGGGTTAGTTAATTGTAATTATCTATGTTATTGAAGTGTCAGTTTATAAAGTGGAAGAAATTCGGCTTGTTAATTAATTTATGGAATATATTTTCAACTAGCAATCTGCCATTATTCCTAATTTAATCCACTTCTTCTTGCGTCAAAGGACCAAGTTTCAACTAATAAACGCCTCTCCAATCTTTGGAAACATGTTGTGGGTTCGGTGATGCCTGTTGAGGTAACGTTGTTGATAAAGTCGACATACCTCTCTTGCATTCCTTCCGGCTTCCTGTAGATGAGAAGCATCTCGGTGTACTCTGTATTTGTTGCCATTGTTCATTTACACTTAACGAAAGCCACACAAAGCGTGATAGTACACAGTAAAGCACGATACTACTAAGCAGAATACAATAAACACTAACGTTGACTGATGTATTACCATGGTAAACAACTTTTAATTAGTGGGTGCATTCAGCGGACCAAGCGCTGCAGCAGTTCATTCAGAGGTCTTGTTGCAGCGAATGAAGCGAAGAAGTAATTCGCTGCACTGGCAGCAGAAGAAGTAAAAAGGATGTACAGAGGATGTATCCTAACGATATCTTTGGTAGCGAGGAGCTGCATAAAAGGATGAAGACAGGATTTGTTTTAATCTTAGGACTATTTAAGATATTATTATACCTCTTCCTCTATAATATGTATGCAGCAACACAGTGTAACAGGTAGGTACTACTTTACCCTTTTGCACGTTTATGTTCCAAATTCTTTAATACGTTTTAAATAGATGAGTTGCATTGACTTCCATTACCTGCAAGTAAGTAAACAAAATTGATGCGTTACGTTCACATGACTTTCTCAATCTATAGTTTATTAGTGTGAATACAAACTATTCTACTGAATGCTTAGATTTCCATCTACTTAATTTTAATCGAGTTACACCTTTCCGGAAATAGCTACATTACAAATTTCGTTATAGATACAATTGGAAAAGCGATAGACAAATTTTAAAGAACTGGACTTTACATGCTCGCCTTAAAATTCCATACTGTTTCCATGCAATCCGAAAAAAACTGAAAATAGATGGGACTTAAAAAGAATGACAAAGTATTGAATAATTCGAACCAATAATGACGAATATCTCGGAAATGGCTTATGCTAAAAAAAGAGCTTATCTTAAAAAATTGTGTGTATTAACGAGATCTGCAGTAGCACGCCACACAAAGCAGCGCATTTTCGCCTATCCAGTTGTACAAAATTATATAAAATTCCTTCCGAATGAAGAGGGCTTCGCAGGCTATTCCCAAAAAGAAAATCGGCATATACAATTTGACATGCAAATAGCCTTAATGTATGCTAATTTAACAAAACTAGTTAGATTGCTTTTAGGAAATGATAGTTTGGGGGATTTTTTTGAAAATCTTGTATCGCATCTTTGAAGATGCTGAATTTACATACTAAATTTGGTATTTATCCGACTTTTCGCTTTTGAATTTTTGTTTTCTCTATTACTTATGGTAAGTAGGGGAAGTATTGTATTCCACCCAAAAATTCAATACCGAGATTTCACCGGAAATATATGTTTTGAGACCCCCGAATCCAAAAAAGCATTTTTGGAAACATGTCCGTGTGTGTGTGTGTGTGTGTCTGTCTCTGTCTGTCTGTCTGTCTGTCTGTGAACAGCATAACTCAGAAACAAATAGTCGGATAAACACCAAACTTGGTATTTAAGTTCAGTATCTTCCAGAAAAGCGAAACGAACGTTTTAAGAAAATCCCCCCTCCGCAGATTACACTTTACATCGAACATTTTTCAAGAATTTTAATTTTCTCAAAAATGGCTCTAACGATTTTGATTAAAATATTATACATTTAAGATATTTTCATGACAAATGAAATGTATATCTCGAATTTCCTGGGAATGTCTCCAAAAGGATTCTTCATTGTGAACGACTTTTGCATAACTGGTAAACCGTAAGAGATAAACAACGTTTTACTACACAAAAAATGTAGATCGCGTTAAAATACACAATTTTGTCATATACATTTTTGTTGTTGAGCGAAACATTTTCGAGATATTCGCTTGTTATTTCCTTAAATTTTCCAATACTTAACTTTTTCTCAAATGGGAATTCGTTGTTCACATCTTTTTGTTCTCGTAATGCAAAGAGAATGGAATACTGCACATAGCAACGAGCTCTTAAAATATTTGACTATCGCTTAAAGCCTACCAATTCCCCTTGCATCTACCAGAAAATTAGCAATAAGATTAACATCTCGATATCTCGATTAACATGAAGGATATGGAGAATAATCGTTTGTAAAAATAGTTTATACAAGAGTAGAAAAAGCCATGTGAGTGTAACACATTTTTTTATTCGGGCCTCGAAACTTGTATTTACGGTGAAATCCGATTTCGAATTTTTTGGATGGAATGCAATACCTTCTCTACTACTATCTACGCGGTAGAGAAGGTGATAACATAAGAGTGAATCATAATTTGAACCTATCTCTGCTGTTGCTCGTGACATCCGAAAAAATCTCCGAAACTCATCTAAAGAATATTGCGGTGCCATTTCTCAAAATAAATCAGGTTTCTTGCAAGAACTGTCCTATCTACTTCCGCATTCTCAAGTGGAATTACTTAATACGTGAAAACATTGTTGACATTTCCCTATCTGCAAACGCAAATTGAAAATGTCTTCTTGATCCATATTCTAAAATAAAAGTATTTCCATGTGCTTTCACCGCAAGGAATCAAAGCATAAGTAATCCAGAAAACAAATTACGAAATCTCCGCTTTCGCTTGCAGCCGTGCATTCAACAAATCCTGCAGAGCTGGTGCAGCGAGTGCATTAAATGCCGCTACAGCTCTTGGCCCGCTGAATGTACCCAACGAATGCGACGTCTATTGCTGTCGTGGAATCTGTGGTTTGTGGACTCAATACCGCGTCAACAAAGTGTTTCTGGATAGGGGTTTATAAACAAAATATAATCACATAACACACTGCTCGTTTGAGGTGTCATTAATCGTTATAATTAAGGCTCGGAAGTTAAAACCTTGTGTGCCCGAGCGGTGTTCACCATCAATAAACACCTACCAACACAGAGGCTCTGTCTCCAAGTACAAGTTGTGTTAGCTTTATTTATGTTACACCTGCAGCCCCAGTTGACCGCAGGGCACACGGGTCTCAAGTTCCGAGCCTTATTTAAAATTTTAATAATTGTCCCTGCAGAATTGAGGCAAAGAAAATAGCTGTGATACAGTTATGTCTATGTGCTGTTTGTTTCCCCACTCCGTAAATTTTAAAAGTAAAAGGTCATCCTTGTGGTAAATCTTCCCCAATGTTGTTAATATTAGCAGTAATTAAAACAATAATAATAAAACTTGCCACCCTCAAAGAATGAAAGGTTTACCTCGCGTGCTCTAAAATTAACAATGCATTTTATGGCTTCTATTGCAACAAGGTTTAAATTACTCATTAAAGGTTTCCTCGCCTCTGAACCGTAAGACATTTCGGTCTTCTGCATGCAATGAGTGAGGAGTGCAATTTAAGAGCAGTATGCACAATAAATCACAGTTTAACACAGTTCTGCGTTCTCTCTTGTTTCCATTTCAAATGGTCTTTGGAATTGTTTTACGAGGTGGGAAGGCTTAACACGCATGTTAGTTGTTGACGAAGGGTTGTACCCCCCTGTGAAATAATAATATTATTACCTTTGGAGGTGATGATGAGCTTAGGGTGGAATAAGACAGCCATAAAAATAAAACAACGCATGATAAATTATAATCCGTGAGTCACGCAAACAAAGTCAGCCAGTGAGCGATGGCTTAACGATTTCTCCTCCCTCAGCAAAGGGCAGGAAGTTCCTCGAGGTAACATTATCTGTCGCTTTCCTTCTAGTGAAACTATAACGCAAATATGTAATTTAGTTTTTGCTGTCAGTCAAGACGCTCTTTAGATGTCATTTCTTTCTGGGCTGTGAACAGGCATACAGAAATCAACGTCTCTATGCTGCAACATGATGGTTTGTTTCACAAAAAGGAAAACAGTTTGGACAACATTAGGTCTTCATCTTTCAAGGCTAAGATCATTAACATCTGTTCTGGTTCCAGACAACTCTAGATATTCCTTGAGGATGTCAAAAACTGAAATTAATTCCATTAATTGACCTAATAGTGGTCGAAACTACGAGGGGCGTCCAATAAGTAAGTTTCCCTATTGTATAAACAAATTACACACAATTGATCATGTTGAATTAATTTTATTTATATTATACAATTCTTCTGTTGCTTTTCTACATAGTCAATATGTATTTCCAAGCATTTTTGGGGACATGACACAAGTTCTTCCAAGCCAATGTTGTACCAGGTCGGGTCCTGTGCTCGCAACCAGCTGTTCACTGATTTGACTTCATCATCGGTGTTAAAAGTGCTTATCTTTGAGTTGGAGGAACATGTGAAAATCACTCGGGCCAGCTCCGGTGAATACGGAGGATACGAGAAAACTTCTATGTTGAATCTTGACCAAGGAGGAGCTCAGAAGATTGAACTGGAGAGTTTACTCGCTTCCTCCATATTCACCAGATCTTTTTCCAAGTGCTTTTCAGATGTTCCCCTGACTCAAAAGTCATCATGGAGGTAAGCACTTTAACACCGTGACGAAGATCAATCAAAAGTGAACAGCTGGTTACGAGCACAGGACCTACCTAGTACAACGCTGGCTTGGAAAAACATGTCAGGTCCCCAAAAATGCTTGGAAAAACAAGTTGACTATGTAGAAAAGTAACAGATGGCTTGTACAATATAAATAAAATTAATTCAACATGATCAATTGTGTGTAATGCTTTTTATAAAATAGGGATACTTACTTATTGGACGACCCTCGTATGAAGCCCGGGACTTAAAGCACTTACAACATTGTAAGTCGCCATTGGGGTATGATATCTCAATACAATTTGAAATCTCCTTGTGGTTTACCGGAAAAAATGCGAATCAGTTGGAGAATTTAATTTCGTGCCGGCATGTTGCCATGGTGGGTCAGTGGCTAGAACAACCGGACAGAGACTGGGAGATCCGCGGTTCAAATCCTGGCTATGGAATTGAATTTTTCAGTTATCTGATTCCACCTTTGCAACATTGTCCAACACAAGGCGTGGAAGAGCAATTAATTCTATGTTGCTGATGGGTTTATACTTTCTCTATATTGCATGCCACCCATGAAGACGTGTTTTGAGACTCGCTAAAAATATCTGATGTCTGTTATTCACATGACTTTCTCTAACCCTGTCGTTTATTAGTGGGTACATAAATTATTTTTATGAAAACTGCGTTATAGCTGCATTACTCTTTCATTATAGATACAAATGTAACATCGATAGTCAAATGTTTAAGAACTGGACGCTATATGCTGGCCTTAAAATTCCATACTTCCAGGACAACGCAAGAAACACCTGAAAATCGACGGGGTTTGAAAAGGACAAAGTAACAATTCAAACCATTAATAACGGATGTCTCGGAAATGGCTAATGCCAAAACAAAAAAATTATTTGAAATAAATTTGTATTTTAAAGAAATCTACTTTTATTTTAATTGCGTTTCGGTTTATCGCTTATCGCTATTTTCAGAAACGGTCTTCCTTTAACGGGTTGTACATTTCATATCATGACCCAAATTTTCTAACACAAAGTGGAAATATGAATGATGGAATAAAAAAAACAAGAAAAGCCAAATGTAAATTCAACACTTGGTGCAGGAAGTTGACAAATAAGCAGATAGTGCAGGAAGATCACTATGCCACTAAGGACATTGCACAGTATGTCACTAAATGTACACTCATAGAACTGCCTGTAGTTACACAAATCGATAGCAGCCGTGGCTTCTCGGGAGATCAGCTATGTCAAGTTTACAAAAGTTAAGCTTTCGGCCACTTTCTGTTCTGTGACCAGCATCAGACTTCTATAAACTTGACACGCCTGAGAAGTTATAATTGCAAACCACCGTGAAAACTCTAGGTCTTAAAATCATGAGGTAGAAACATTCGCCCGATAGGAAATATATTTAAAAAAAAGCTATAAAACAATTAAACACACGAAAACGGAAATAAAATTAAGAAAAAGAATATTAAATAGTATGTATAATGAACATAAAAGGCTATATATAAATGTTAAGTAAAGAAGATAGATAAAAGCACGCGAAAGAATCGCAATAATATTAACCTTCAGACTGCTATGTTGGGTCCAGATGGACCCAAGTGTTTAGTTTTTTTTAGTTTTTTTTGAGTGAAATATGTAATTTAGAAGTTTGAAGTTCTTATAATATATTAAAAATTTAACCCGCTTTATTACTATAAAACAGTTCCGTAAAATGTTCAATAAAATACAACTTGGGGTCCACTGCACACCTTATAGCAGTTCATGTCTCATAAAATTTTCTGCATTTAGAGTTTCATATTGGTTGCCTTATGTTTTTACTTTCTCTACTACATATAGTAAGTAGGGGAAGTATTGTATTCTACAAAAAATTCGATACCAAGATTTCACCGGAAATGTATGTTTTGAGACCCCCTGAATCCAAAAAAGGCATTTTTGGAAACATGTCCGTATGTGTGCCTGTGAACAGCATAACTCAGAAACACACAGTCGGATAAACACCAAACTAGGTATTTAGGTTCAGTACCTTCCAGAGATGCGACACGAAGGTTTTCAAGAAAATTCCCCCACCCCAGATTACCCTTTGCATGGAATATTTTTCGAAAATTTTAATTTTCACAAAAATGGCTCTAACGATTTTCATTAAAATAATATATGTTTCAGATAATTTTCATGACAAATGAATTGTATATCTCGAACTTTCTGGGAATGTCTCCAAAAGTATTCTTCTTTGTAAACGACTTTTGCATAACTGGTAAACCATAAGAGATAGACAAAATCTTAATACACAAAAATACAGATCGCATTAAAATACACAATTTGCCATATGCATTTTTGTTGTTGAGTGAACCATTTTCGAGATATTGCTTGTTATTCCCTTAAATTTTCCAATATTTATACCTTTTCTCAAATGGAAATTCGTTATTCATTTTTTTGTCCTGGTAATGCAAAGAGAATGGAATAACTCCACATAGCAACCAGCTCTTAAAATATTTGACTATCGCTTAAAGCCTACCAATTCCCCTTGCATCTACAAGAAAATTAGCAATAAGTTGAACATCTCGATATCTCGATTAACATGAAGCATATGGAGAATAAGCGTTTGTAAAAATAGTTTGTACAAGAGTAGAGAAAGTCATGTGAGTGTAACACATCAGATTTTTTTAGTATGCAATGTTGGTTTGAAGTTGTGTAAAAGCAGTTCAGTTCTCTCCTAGTGTGCATTGTAAGGTGCATCATGTCGAAAAGGAAAGGTGAAACTTTTAAAAGGCTGATGTCAGTTGTGTCCAAGAAAAAATCATAGAAAAATAACCAAGTGTGAGAGTTGCAAGAAGTTGATTTGCTATACCACTGTAAGAAAATGCAGAGTAGTATGTCTTGGATGTTACACTTAGTGAACGTGAACTGTAAAACTCCATGTGAAATGCTTAAACTGTGCTGGTAATATATAATAAAAATGTTAAAATGCAGCTGTGAATTCCAGTGAAAAATAAAACAAAATAAAGTGAAAAATAAAACAAAATAAAGTGAAAAATAAAAAATAAAGCAAATTATTTCATCTAATGGGATTGGAAAATAAAAATATTGTAGTTTGTAATTAAGTTGTTTGTTTGATAATGCTAATTTTGAGGTGTATTGCTGGTAAAAAAATGTTGGGGAATCAGAATTGTTGCTTTAAAATAATTTTATTTGTTCTAAGTAGAACATAAGATAATTACATTGTGTTAATTCGAGATTTCTGCCTGGGGTCCACTTGGACTTCTCTGAGGTTTAAGGAGATAAAAAAAGCATAGAAGTGTGAAGGTTAAAGGAAAATAAATATTAAATATAGAGGAAAAGAACTGTACTTAGCAAAAAACAGAACAAGTCAAATGGGTGGCTTTTGCTAGGTGCAGGCAGCTTCAAGCAATGAATAACAAATATCAATATCAATTTATTGTCATTAAACAGTTATATAACTGCAATAGACATTGTCAGTATATACAATAATACAAATCAATAATACAACATAAACCACACCTTGTGCAACTTTTACAGGAAAAAAGTAACAAATATCAATATCAGATGCATTAAAATCAATAAATTCATTAATAGAATAAAATGGATGATCCACAAGCCAAGAATGCAATCGCTTACAAAATATTTTATAAGGCAAATCTTTTACAGCTTAAGGTAGCTTGTTAAAAAGTTTAATGCCAATATAGGAGTAACTTTGAGAAGTTTTCTTAAGCCTATGCTGAGGAATATCGATCATTTGACCATTACGGATATTATAATTATGAATATTGGATCTCGTGCCATACATATGTTGATTCTGTTTCATAAAACCCAATACAGTATAAATATACAAATTTATAACAGTCAAAATATTATATCTTCTAAAATAGGGTTTACAGTGTGTTCTAGTAGTTATCTTAGCCATAATTCTTATACCTTTCTTTTGCACAAGTAATACATCTTGGATATACGAGCTATTACCCCAAAGTAAAATACAGTAATTAATAATACTGTGAAAGTATGCAAAATATGAGACACGTATATACTCAAAGGGTACACAATTGACTAAGTTTCTCATCAGGAATAAAACCCTTGACAACTTTCTGCATAAAAATGTAATATGTGACTCCCAGGTTAAAAATATATCAATAAAAATGCCTAAAACTTTACATCAGTACAAATCTTTGGGACAACAACATTATTTAAAGTAAAAATTATACTTTTAGTTTTTGAATCATTAAGTAAAAACTTATTTGCTTGAAACCATTGTGATATATACATTATATTATTTTGAACCTCAGTTTCAAGATACTGTATATTTGCATTGTTGTGAATAAAAGTTGTGTCATCAGCAAATAATATGGTTTTAGATTCAGTATTGGATGGTAAATCATTAATCATGATTAGGAATAGTAGAGGACCTAGGATAGAGCCCTGAGGAACACCGCACATTGCTGAAGCCACATCCGAAACCTTATGATTAATCTGAACAACTTGTTTGCAGTTAGAGAGATAAGAGAGTAATTTATTAGGCGTACCACAAATACCATAATGTGCTAATTTATCTAACAGTATACAGTGATCCACACAATCAAAGGCCTTGCTTAAGTCACAGCATGTGACCCAAGCAAAGCTCTTTGATTCAAAAGTATTCGTTATATTATCAATAAGTAATCGAACTGCATCAATAGTAGATTTACCAGCCCTAAATACAAATTGATCAATAGAAAAGACCTTGTTTTGTTCAAAATAGGAATACGTTTGGTTGTGGATTAATACCTCAAATATTTTAAAAAACAGTGGCACATATATCGGTCGATAATTTTCCAATAATGATTTATTACCTTTTTTATGAACTGGTGTTATTTTTGCTAATTTAAGTTTACTTGGAAATATGCCCTCAGTGAAGCATTTATTTATACAGATAGTTAATGGCAACACAATATAACCAATTATTTACTTTAAAAAATTATTTGAAATATCATAGATATCTCTGGAATCAGAACTATGCATTTTAGCAACGGCGTTCAACACATCATCACATGACACTTCCTTAAGTTGAAATGAAACTACAGGCACCTCACAATTTGACAAGTAATCAAGCGCCAGTTTATTAGGGTTTCAAATATTTCTTTTTACCTCTTGTACAGATTCTATAAAAAATCATTAACCTGATTAGGAGAAAAATGAACAGAGGCAGTCTTTTCACCTTTGACCGTTCTATTTATAACATTCCATGCAGCTTTAACTTTGTTATTAGAGATTTCAATAAATTTAGCATTTGCAAGTTTCTTGGCTTGTGACATTAATATTCTATATTCGTTTCTAATCCGCTTAAAAGAATTTTAGCATATTCAGTGAGTGTACATTTATATATATTGTAACAGAATAGCAAATATTTTCTCATCTGTTTAAGGTCAGAAGTAAACCAAAATTTCTTTGTAGCTTTACCACGAGCTTCACCATTAAAATATCTAACATTCCTTTTAGGAAAACACAAATTGAATAGCATTAAAAACATAGTTAAAAATTCATCAAAAGTACGCTCAGCATTCAAATTATTACCGAGTCGAATCGTCCTCCATTCAGTTTGCGATAAACAATCGATAAAATAAATAAATTTATCTTCACTGTATGGTCTAATAAAACGAGTTATATATCTGAGTTTAGTCACAGGCTGTGAAAATGATAGAATGGTCAGATAGCATAGGGTCAATAACCTCAATATTATACAAAATAAAATTGGAAGGGACGGAAGCTTCGACAATGCCAGGAAAATCCTAGACACCACTAATAAAATAAAAAAAATCTGATGTGTTACACTCAGATGACTTTCTCTACTCTTGTACAAACTATTCTTACAAACGCTTATTCTCCATATGCTTCATGTTAATCGAAATGTTAATCTTATTGCTAATTTTCTTGTAGATGCAAGGGGAATATGGTAGGCTTTAAGCGATACTCAAATTTTTAAGAGCTGGTCGCTATGTGGCGCATTCCATTCTCTTTGTATGTCCAGGACATAAAAAAATCTGATGTGTTACACTCACATGACTTTCTCTACTCTTGTACAAACTATTTTTACAAACGCTTATTCTCCATCTACTTCATGGTTATCGAGATAAACATTTGCAGACTCTATCTTATTGCTAATTTTCTTGTAGATGTAAGGGGAATATATATTTACAAGGGCAATTTGGAAATACAGTAGCCTTTAAGCACATACATATCTCTTAATAGCTGGTTGCTAGGTGCAGCACCATTCCCTTTCCCACAGATTAATACTCTTTGCATATCCAAGACAAAAAAATGAATAAGGAATTCTCATTTGAGAAAATAAGTATTGAAAAATTTAAGGGAATAACAAGTAATATCTCGAAAATGGTTCACTCAACAAAAAAAAAGTATGACATAAATTGTGTATTTTAACCCATTCTACATTTTTGTGTAGTAAACGTTTGTCTATCTCTTATGGTTTACCAGTTATGCAAAAGTCGTTTACAATGAAGAATACTTTTGCAGACTTTCCAGGAAATTCGAGATATACATTTTATTTGTCATAAAATATCTTAAACATATGATATTTTAATCAAAATCCTTAGAGGCATTTTTGAGAAAATTAAAATTTTCGAAAAATCTTCCATGTAAAGGGTAATCTGGGGTGGGGGGATTTTCTTGAAAACCTTCGTGTCGCATCCTTGGAAGATACTGAACCTAAATACCAAGTTTGGTTTTATCCGACTGTTCGTTTCTGAGTTATGCTCTTCACAGACCCAAACACAGACACACACACAGACACACACGGGCATGTTTCCAAAAAGGCTTTTTTTTGGATTCAGGGGGTCTCAAAACATGTATTTCCGGTGAAATCTCGGTATCGAATTTTTGGGTGGAATACAATACTTCCCCTACTTACTATACGTAGTAGAGAAAGTAAAAATGAATAAGGAATTCCCATTTGAGAAAAACTATTGGAAAATTCAAGGGAATAACGAGCAATATCCCAAAAATGGTTCACTCAACAACAAAAATGTATATGACATAAATGGTGTATTTTAACGCGATATACATTTTTTTGTGTAGTAAAATTTTGTCTATCTATTATGGTTTACCAGTTATGCAAAAGTCGTTCACAACGAAGCATACTTTTGGAGACATTCCCAGAAAATTCGAGATATACATTTCATTTGTCATGAAAACATCTTAAACATATGATATTTTAATCAAAATCGTTATAGCCATTTTTGAGAAAATTAAAATTTTCGAAAAATTTTCGATGTAAAGAGTAATCTGGGGTTGTGGGATTTTCTTGAAAAGCTTCGTGTCACATCTCTGGAAGATACTGAACCTAAGTACCAAGTTTGGTGTTTATCCGACTGTTCGTTTCTGAGTTATGTTGTTCACACACACACACACACGGACATGTTTCCAAAAATGCTTTTTTTGGATTCAGGGGTCTCAAAACTGTATTTCCAGTGAAATCTCGGTATCGAATTTTTGGGTGGAATACAATACTTCCCCTACTTACTATACGTAGTAGAGAAAGTAAAAATTTAAGCGAGATAATATGATACTTGTAGGTGGTATATGCTGCTAACTTTCTAAATTATAGAAGCCAATATAAGGCCATAGATCAGAAAGGAAAATAGAAACTGGGCTGAAATAGAGAATTTATGTAACGTAGGAACTTGGTTTCTGACGGTGTTCACGTGTTTTACTTTGCTGCTACGACGACGCGGATACGTCATTCATCCAGCTTAACGTAATCAACTTTACCATCATTGGGGAGGCGGATAAGCTAGGTTTGGGAGAACGGTTAAAGTAATGGCAAGACACAACGAAATATAATTAAGTTGAAATGTTTTAAATTAATATTAATTATTTGAATGTAGGAGTAAGCAACTGAGAAGTGTTGTGTTCCGGAGTAAGTAAACAATTATTCTTTGAGAGCAAATACATAACGGGACAATTACGAAATAATTAGCACTATTACTTTACCTCCGGTTCACACATACACATTCTGAGAAGTAAAACCCTCTGTTCCAAGCAATTCTCCTGAGGAACTACTTGCCACACCGGAGCCAGCCGTGGAGATAAAGCACATTTTCCTTCTAAACTTCCCCATAAGATAGATTCCAACAATCCTACATCAATCAATAGCAATTAAATACGCGCCAGACTCCTATTTGCTGGTGTAATCTATTTACGTACCTTGATGATTGATCGGCTGCTCTCAATCTCTCTCTCCCTTCGTCGTGGCGAAAGAATCTCGTAGATGAAGATGCTATAATTATGGAACGATACCTCGGCTGTCATTGCGGTAAAGAGAGGTGATGGAGATTCGGGGTCGCCGTAAAAAGAGTTATTTTTACTTTCTCTACTACGTATAGTAAGTAGGGGAAGTATTGCATTCAACCCAAAAATTCGATACCTAGATTTCACCGGAAACACGTGTTTTGAGACCCCCTAAATCCAAAAAAAGCATTTTTGGAAACATGTCCGTGTGTGTGTGTGAACAGCATTATTCAGAAACGCACAGTCGGATAAACACCAAACTTGGTATTTAGGTTCAGTATCTTCCAGAGATGCTACACGAAGGTTTTCAAGAAAATCCCCCACCCCAGATTACCCTTACTTGGAACATTTTTTGAAAATTTCAATTTTCTCAAAAATGGCTCAAACGATTTTGATTAAAATATCATATGTTTAAGATATTTTCTCGACAAATAAAATGTATATCTTGAATTTTCTGGGAATGCCTCTAAAAGTATTCTTCATTGTGAACGACTTTTGCATAACTGGTAAACCATAATAGATAGACAAAATTTTACTACACAAAAAGTGTACATCGCGTTAAAATACACAATTTATGTCATATACATTTGTTTTGTTGAGTGAACCATTTTCGAGATATTGCTTGTTATTCCCTTAAATTTTTCAATATTTATTTACTCTAATGGGAATTCGTTATTTATTTTTTTTGTCTGGGTTATGCAAAGAGTATTAATCTGTGGCAAAGAGAATGGTGCGGCACATAGCAACCAGCTATTAAGAGATATGTTTATTCCTAAAGGCTACTGTATTTCTATATTGCCCTTGCAAATACAAAACAAGGGGAACATAGTACGCCTTAAGTGATAGTCAAATATTTTTAGAACTGGTCGCTATATGTAAAATGTAATTCTCTTTGCATGTCAAAAGATCGTTTCTGCAAATGTTTATGTCGATTAATATGAAGTAGATGGAGAATTGGAGTTTGTAAAAATAGTTTGTACAAGAGTAGAGAAAGTCATGTGAGTGTAACACATCAGATTTTTTTTTATGTCCTGGTAATGCAAAAAGAATGGAATACTCCACATAGCAACCAGCTCGTAAAATATTTGACTATAGCTTAAAGCCTACCATATTCCCCTTGCATCTACAAGAAAATTAGCAATAAGATTAACACCTCGATTAACATGAATCATATAGGGAATAAGCCTTTGTAAAAATAATTTGTACAAGAGTGGAGAAAGTCATGTGAGTGTAACAAATCAGATTTTTACTCATAAGTTTCAAGTTAAAGAGACATTGACTTATTGGGTCTCAGTTTCTATTAACAATTTGACACACTTGCAAAATTTCGAGATGAAGATTAGCGCTGGTAATAACTTGATTTCCTATCGGGGAAATACTTTCACATAACTGATTGTTATAAAGTATTACTATTCTTCCAAATCTCGCGTTTTATTTGTTACAGGATTAATGAAGATCTTTCTATTCCATTATCACGATTCACTATTTATACTGATTTTACATTTTCGGCGCGCTTTTAACATCACAACTTCCGTGGGTTTTGCTCTAAAGCTGATGACGAATTGGCGTGAATGTTTGTCTAACTATGGATTATATAGTATTACAACTTGGCGTACTTATTTAATCTTGAATTTTCTTATTACTGCTTGTCGCCGCGCTTTCCAACGTTTGAAGATTACTTACTTAAATCTTATTCGAGTCAAAGTCGCATGACTTTATACAATACAAAAATACCCCTCGAAATTATTTTTGGGTGAAAAACCTGGCGTCTTCGCTTAAGTCTTTCTTGCGCTTACAATTACACACCTAGCCTTAATTTACTCAAACAGATAAAGGAAAATTTGCAACTATGGCCATCTCTCTGGGACATACAGAACGAAACGAGTGTACGACACATTCTGAAAGCCGCTAAGTGGATAGTGTATGTACCTAGATTATTGCACGTATTAAATGAGGACAATTATGTTGGCCAATTGGAGTATTGTGAATGGTTTCAGCTTTGGTAAATGAAGATAAAGAGGTTAAGAAGATTGTATGGTCTGATAAGGCAAATATTCAAACTTAACAGAAGAAAATTCACGTTGACGAGTACCGGGGCCGTGAACTGCCATCTAGGGTTTTAATAGGAGTCTCTTTTTCTTTGAGGATACAGTTATTTACTAGGTTTCTGGAAAGCAAATAGACTTGCCAGCTATACGTGCACTTTATGTAAACAGTGAGTTGTTCTGTCTACAACACGGGGCGCCTCCACACTACCATCCAGAGGTCGAGAATCTGGGGACACTGGATAGGACGAAGAGGTGTTGGAGTTTTGTGTGTTTGGTCGCTAACGCTAACCATTTTAAGAACCGAAGGAAACTGAAGAGATGTAAGAAGGTGGTAATAGGTGTTTTCGTGGTTTGTTGGGGTGGTTCCCCTTCTACTATGAATGTTACTGTCCGTTTCCTGTCCCCATCATCACCATATCTATTTTGGCGTTTATAGGACCAGGGGGCGGCGGTTCGCATGTTGCGGCAGGACGGCGGAAAGATTTCTTTCTGACATTTGGTAGATTGCTTGGTTCCTCTTCCTGGGAGTCGTTTCTTTTGCGACAGAGCCCCCTGGTTGCGAGAGGCTTAGGCTGCGTTAGCCGGCGTTAGGGTTGGCACCAGTTGCAATCGTTAGGTACCCTGACCTTGCTAGCGCCCATCGTCCGGATCTGGTCACCCTTCGGGTCTTCCCTTCATCCCGTTGAAAGCAAAACGGGCCCACTATGGCCTACTTGGCGGTGCTGTGTTCCAATTACTGCTTTGTTCCTAATGACTCCCAACACGAATTTGCGTTCGTTAAAGCGTGTATACGTTTTTACTTTGTCTGCTATGTGAAGTAGTTAGTGAGTGAGTAGAGTAAGTAGAGTGAGAAAGTAAGTAAGTAGAGTGAGAGAGTAAGTAAGTAGTAGAGTGAGAGAGTAAGTAGGTAGTTAGTAGAGTGAGGGAAGGATGGTAAGTAGGGAAGTATTGTGTTCCACTACAAAATTTGATGTTGAGATTTTATAAGAAATGCACGTTTTGAAGCCTTCTGAATAATTTTCAGAAAAAGGTCCGCGCGTGCGTGTGTAAATGAAAAGCGTATCTCACAAACGAAAAGCGGAATAAATACTCATACTTGGTGTTAGAGATCAGTACCTTCCGAAGATGGAACACTGAAGATTTTCAAGGAAGTCGCACACGAACTATCCTATACATGGAACATTTTCCAAATTTTTTGGTTTATAGAAATTGGTTCTAACAGTTTTGATTAAAATGTCAAATACTAAAGATATTTACATGACAAAGAAATCTATATCTTGAATTTTCTGGGAATAGCCTTTTAATCCTCTTCATTCGGAAGGAATTTTGAATAATCTTGTACAACTGGTAAATGTTAGTAACAGCCGTATCTTACACTTCTCAAACATTTAATTCACTAAACACAAAAAAGTATTAAATTTACCTTATTTATTTCCATATTATTCTTAGGAGGTGTACCTCCTTTCCTAGAATTTTCCCAGTACTCAAAAAAAAAAAATAATAAAAAAAAAGTAGATCTCTTTAAAGCATACAACTTATTTTAAATAATTTTTTTGTGGCATCAGTCATTTTCGAGATATCGTTATTAATGGTTCGAACTGCTCAATACTAAGCAATTAATTTAAAGTCATTTCGATTTTCAAATGTTTCTTGCGATGTCGCGGAAAGAATATGGTATTTTAAGGCTAGCGTATAGCGTCCAGTTCTAAAACATGTGCCTATCGCTATTTCCTTTGTGTCTATAACGAAATATGTATTGCAACTATTTCCGGAAAGCTTTATCTCTATTAAAGTGAAATAGTTAGGAAAATAAACTTTCGTAAGAATAATTTATATACCCACTAATAAACGAGAGAGAGAGAGAGAGAGAGAGAGAGTAGAGAAAATCGTGTAAATGTACGTAAGATCTTTTAGAGTGATCTTATGTATCAATCATCGTCTTACTACGGCTAATTTGGATAAGATGCCTAAGTGGAAGTAATGAGTGAAATCTTTTTAGTGCAAACAAAGTACTTAATGGTTTCTGTTTTGCCCACATTTTATAAATAACCTTCAGAAGAGTATGTATCAGCATGAACTGTATAAGTAACACCCAAATTTAGGCGTTTTCCCCCGATCCTCTCTACGTAGCAACAAAAGGATTGAAAGTAAGATAAACAGAAGGAAGCAAGAATAAAGCGGAGATAAAGGGATAGGATAGGATCGTGATGCAGTAGCAAGGGGGGGGCACGCATGCCTGGGGGGCCCTTGTGTGTTCGCACTTGGTGTCGTGCACGCGAACTCTCCGTCAGTACTGTGTTCGCGGGGCCATAAAGCTTGCCTCCGGTCGTGATGCTATCGCCTGCAGGCAACACTTGGTCTACATTGTAACAAGGCGGCGGAATGCTAACTGGTAAACGAGGTGCCTGCCGTCTAGTAGTAGGCATACCAGGTGCAACTGCGCCTACTTAATTCCTCTACCATCTCTGTGCGGCCCGCTCATCCAAAACATGCTACAAATTGCATGTGTGCAAAAAAAATAACCGAAGAGCAAAATGGAACTGGTTCCGGAAACTAAACTGTTACAAAGGACGACGGCGGTAGCAAGCATTTAAATGCAAATACACTAGCACTGCTGGAGTACGGAAATTATCGCAGCTGCGGGTCACTCCTTTACTACTTACGTTTAGTAAGAGGAAGTATTGTATTCCACTCAAAAGTTCGAGATTTCCCGAAAAACTCATTTTGGTATCCCTTAATCAGACAATAATATTTATTTAGCATTTAAGCAATGGCGGCTAAAACATGAATGTGCAGTGTGGTGCCAAGAATATCTCTCTGAAATTGTTATATGATGCAATAAATATACCACCACCACCACCCCACTACTGTTACTTTCACCACCACCACCACCACCACCACTACTATTACCACCACCACCACCACCACTACTATTACCACCATCGCCACCTCTACTATTATCACCACCACCACTACTATTTCCACCACAACCACTACCACCACCACGACTATAACCACTACCACCACCACCATTACTACTACCACCACCACCATTACTACTACCACCACCACCATTACTACTACCATCATTACTATTACTAGTAACTATTTCTAGCACCACGACCACTGTTACTAGAGCCACGACCACTATTAATAGCACCACCACCACTATTATTCCCACCACTACTATTACTACCATCACCACTATTATTACAACCACTACCACCACCAATACTACCACTAGTATTACTACCACCACCACTATTACTACTACCATCACCACTGCTATTATTACTACCGCCTCAACTATTGCTACTACCATCATTACTATTACTATCACTACTATTACTAGCACCATGACTACTTTTACTATCACCACGACCACTATTACTAGCACCACCACGACCACTGTTACTAGCACCACAACCACTACTATTACTATTATCACCACTATTATTACAACCACTACAACCACCAATACTACCACTACTATTACCACCATCGCCACCACTACTATTACCACCATAACTACCATAATCACTACCACCACGACTATAACCACTACCAACACCACCACTATTACTACTACCATCATTACTATTACTAGTACTATCACTACTATTTCTAGCACCACGACCACTGTTACTAGAACCACGACCCCTATTACTAGCACCACCACTACTATTACTACCATCACCACTATTATTACAACCACTACCACCACCACCAATACTATCACTACTATTTCTAGCACCACGACCACTGTTAGTAGAACCACGACCACTATTACTAGCACCACCACCACTATTACTAGCACCACCACTACTATTACTACCATCACCACTATTATTACAATCACTACTACCACCAATACTACCACCACTATTACTACTACCATCGCCACTGCTATTATTACTACCGCCTCAACTATTGCTACTACCATTATTACTATCACTACTATCACTAGCATCACGACTACTATTACTAGCACCACCACGACCAGTACTATTACTACCATCACCACTATTATTACAACCACTACAACCACCAATACTACCACTACTATTACTACCACCACCGCTATCATTACTACCGCCACCGCTATCATTACTACCGCCACTTCTATTATTACTACCGTCACCTCTACTATAACTACTACCACCAGCACTACTATTGCTACTACCACCAGCACCACCGCCATTACTACCACCACCATCACCACTATTACTACCACAACCACTACCATAAATTACTACCACCACCATCACCGTTATTACTACCACCACTACTATTACCACCACCACTACTCCTATTGCCACCAACACTATAAGTATTACTACCACTATTACTACCAACTCAACTACTACTACTGCTGCTACTGCTGCTACTACTACTACTACTACCACCATAATACTAATACCATCACTACTATTATTACCACCACAAATACTGCTACTACTACTACCATCATACTACTAATACCATCACCACTATTACTACTACCACAGCTACTACTACTACTGCTACTACTACTACTACTACTACTATCACCATATTACTAATACCATCACTACTATTACTGCCACCATCAACGCCATTATTACTACCACTACTATTACTACCACCAATATTTCTACTATTACCACCCATTACTACCACCATCACTACTATTACTACCACCATCATCACCGACACTATTACTACCACCTAATCACCACTATTACTACCACCACCATCAACACTATTACCACCACTACTACTATTGCCACCAACATTACTAGTATTACCACCGCGACTATTACTACCACCGCGACTATTATTACCACCACAACTACTACTACTACTACTGCTACCACCATCATCACCACTATTACTACCACAGCTATTGCTACCACCACTATTACTACTATCCCCAAGGCTCCGTTTTGGGACCAACATTATGGAACCTTTATTATGATGGGGTTTTAAATTTGGAATTACCAGCAGGATCTAAAACGATTGGATATGCCGATGACCTGGCATTATTAATTTTTGGAAATACAAGAGAGGAAATGGAGGAAAAAATTGCCTGGTCCATGAATAAGATTGATATTTGGATGACCCAAATAAGATTATGTTTGGCACCTGAAAAAACCTAAATTGTTATTCTGGAGGGTAGAAGAACGTTTAAAGAAATACATATAAGTTTTAATAACCGGAAACTGAGTTCTAAGAACTGCCTGAAATATTTAGGAGTCAAAATTGGACATAATATGAGTATGTGGGCACACATAAAATATGTGGCTAGTAAGGCAGAAAAAACTGTTGCAGCCCTGGGACGGCTTATGCCAAATATCGGAGGACCGAAACAAGGGAAAAGATAAGTACTTGGGAGCGTAATTAACTCCATAATCCTTTACTGCGCTCCAGTCTGGAAGTCCTGGATAGAAAAGAAAACATATAGAAGAGTAATTGAAAGAGTGCAGCGAAAGATTGCCATAAGAACAGCAAGCGCATATAGAACAGTTTCCACTAAGGCAATTCAAGTTATAGCAGGAACTATACCTATACATTTATTAGCCAAAGAGCGGTCATATGGAAAGATAAATAACAAACTACATAGAGTACAGGCAAGAGTTTCTTCTATTAAAACAAGGCAAACGGAATGGGAACTAGAAAGTGAAACAGCACAATGGACCAAGACTTTGATACCAAATATAGAACCTTGGCTGAAGAGAAAACATGGACAAGTGGGATACTACCTTATCCAATTCTTATCTGGACACGGAGGCTTTAAAACTTATTTATATAAAATGAACCTAGTGAACAACGAGGCCTGCACATACTGTGAAGAAAAAGACACACCTGAACATGCAATATTAATATGTAACAAGTGGAGTAGTTTAAGGCAGAAATAAGCGCGACAAATTAGGCAAGATATAACGGTGGACAATATTATGATACAAATGCTAGAAAACGAAAAGAATCATTGAAGAAATGATAACTAGCATACTTAAAGGAGAAGAAAAAGATGAAAAAAAGGATTAAAATATGAGTGCCACATACGCGAAGTAATACAGAAAGGTAGTCCCACGATGTGTGCATTACTCCCAGCAGGGCTTTTTTAATTGGTGGAAATCCAACTCACCTGGTGGCGTCTTTGAAAGATTTTTCCCCTGCTATAAAAAAAAAACTACTATCACCATATTACTATCACTACTTCTACCACCACCTTTACTACTACCACAACCACCACTATTACTATTATTACCACCACAATCACCACTATACCTATCACCACCTCTACGATTATTACTACCACTACCTCCACCACTACTACCACTACCTTGTGATTAACAACTCCAGAAGATTTACTCTTTGTTGGAAAGTATCACATAAATCTTCAATCTGTGAAAACAGGAGTAACGATACGGTTCTAGTGACAGCGCAATTCTGGTCTTCAAAAAAAGAATTCTGCAGTCCCCTTTTTAATATTTTCTTCAAAGAACGGATTTACTTCCAGCAGTTCTTGAGATATCTTTCAGAAAAGGCTCCTTGTTACAAATTATTCAGATTTATTGACTTTTGTTTTCGGAATTTCCTCAAATACAAGTCCCTTGTGGAACTTAAGAGACGTGTCATTTCAAGGTGAATCGCCTTCTAAGGATTTGCAATATTAAGTGCAATTTAATGCTAGAGGTACTATTGCACAGCGTAAGTACACGCACCAATGAAGTCAAAGTAAATACCACGGTCCCCGTTCAAATAACGCGCGCAAACTCACAGCTGGCCGGATGCAGTTGCTGTCTGCAGCTTCTCTTTCAATCGTCTGCTTGCAATGCAAGCAGCATTATAAAAAATAATTAACCTAATCTTGAATATAAATAATAAGAAATTAATGACGAATATGATATAACGAAGCACCATTTTATGCTAACTTTTGCACTGCAGGTGACCGGAACCTTATTTCTCACTTCTCAGTAGCACACTTTGTCGTAGGTATACAATAAAGTTGGTGCCTATCTTTCGCATGAATATCAGATATCCTCTTGCCCCTCCAAACCCTACTCGAGTCCAAAGTGAAAGCTCAGAGTGCTATGAATCCGTGCTAGGACAGAAGTGGCACTTGCAAGTTGCTTACTTCAGCTTCTATGGTTTCCTATTGTCAGACAAGCCATTTCATTCCGCCCTTAAGAATAAGCATGACTGGAGTTTTATGTAATCGTGGAGTGTACACAACTCCGGGAGCCGCTGCTGCCTTTAAGAATAAAATACAATTGACCACGCCATATAACGCAAAAGAAAACATACATTGTTTGTTGTCATAGACTACCTTATGACTAAATTAACATAGAAAGTTGAACAACAAACTGTCCAAAAAATATTCAGTGTTCCAAAATCCCCCAAAATAGTATGGAAAAATCTGATGTGTCGCATTCGCATGACTTTCTCTCCCCTTTTCGCTTATTAGTGTGTAGGTATACAAGTTATTTTTAAGAAAGTTTATTTTCCTATCTACTTCATTTTAGTCCAGATAAATATTTCCGGAAATCGCTGCATTGCACATTTCGTTACAGATAGAAAGGGAACATCGATAGTCAAATGTTTAAGAGCTGGACGCTGGTCTTAAAATTCCATACTGTTTCCATGACAACGCGGTAAACAACTGAAAATCGATAGTACTTTTAAAAGAATGGTTAAATATTGAACAATTATAACAGATCGGAAATGCCTGAAGTCTCAAAAAGAGTTATTTGAAATTAATTGTGTGTTTTAATAGATTTTTTGTGTAGTACGTTTTCGGCATTGCTTATTTTACAAAATTCCTTCTGAATTTGGCTATTTCCAGAAAATTCAAGATGTACATTTTATTTTTCATGTAAATAACGTTAATATATGGCATTTTAAATCAAAATAGTAGTTTTTTTAGAAAAATAAACAATTTTGAAACAGGTCCATGTAAAAGCGTATTTTGATGTCAGAGGGGGGTGGGATTTTCTTGAAAATCTTCGTGTTGTATCTTTGGAAGGTACTGAACCTAAGTACCTACCAAATTTGGTATTTATTTGAGATTTCGTTTTTGATTTGTTGTTTTAGCTTCAGAGAGCCCCAAAACATATTTCTGGTGACATTTCAACATCGAATTTTTGGGTGGAATGCAATACTTCCCCTACTTACTCCACGTAGTAAGTAAAAATGAATTTGATGTTTATAAGGTATGTTAGAAAATCACATATTAAAAACTTTAGAGTCTCGGTTTTAGCTTTATAAACCATTTGCTGTCTACGACGTTGTTCTGAAATCTACGAAAGTAGGAATAGGTTTCTGAATATTTGTAAACTGATCAAAATTGCCTTATGCTCTGTTTTGAGTCGTTGTACGTGTTTCTAAAATGTTTAGCGTAGTGTTTTCCAGCAGACAAGTGGATAAATCGGTCCCCAAGCTGCTTATTGGACTAAGGGTTCGTTAGCTTGCATGTGTGCGCATGCGTGCAGAACAATTTGATGCCTCAGAAGGCTAGGCACCACTCTACCAACTGTCACTGGCTACAGAATCGATATGCAAACGAAATATAATAATTAACGCAGGCGCGAAGCTGGCAATATTCCACAAGTTAAGATGTAGCCGTGATTGCGTCACTCTGGTCGATTGGGTTGATAACAGGAATGCTCCTGTTTCCTGGAAGGACCGCTAGATGGCCACGGTGGCGCCCGAGGCTTCCTACCGCTCCTGCTGCCATCGCACGGAGACCATTAGAGGCGGGGCTAATGATAATTTGAATTTTTAGGCAATCCTTACCAAAAACAAAAGAATGGCCGCCTCGGAGTAGCGTGTAAACCGGTTCTTATGAACTGCCAGGATAAGAGTTAGAAGAAAAAAGTATATGCCTGCATCGTATTAGAGCGTTTTGAATAATGACTTCATCAGAAGGTTTGAAATCCTACTAGCTACTTGGAATCTGTTTTTGCTGATTTTTGCTACTGAACTAACTGGTACTACCTGTCCCAGATTAACATTTGCATGTGGTATAAACAGGTTCATCTCCAAGTAAAAGTCTGTTAATAAACCCAATCTATTAGACTATATGTATGTAAATATGATAAACAGAGAAAACTTGTTTTAACCTCAGAAACCAAACAAACGATGTTGATACTTTCTTCATTGTTAAAAGATACTGTTCTTTTGGACGGACAGTGTCCATAAGATAGCCTCTAATTTCAGCCTCTAAAATACTATAAAGAATTAACAAGACCTAGATATTAAAATTGAAGTAGCTTTGTTGTTGATGTTAGCCCCACGTTTGGGAAGCCAATATGAAGTAGGTAGTTGCTGCTACGTATTGAAAGCCAGTTTGAAGATGTATTTCTGTTACGATGTTTGCAACACGCTTTGGACGTTAATTTGAACTAGGTCGTATTGAAGGAGTTGTATTATAGTTCAACTTTTGGGGAGCCGAGCTTGTAGTAGTTGCAACCGCACGTATAGTAAACAGTTTCCGGTAGCCTTCGCCGCAAATGTATTTTCAGGTGGCCTTTACCCTAGTTTAAAAAACTCTGTATTTACTGTAATTAACTCTGTATTTTTACTGTTTCTTTAAATATTATATTTATGTTTGTCTCGGCTGCGTCAGTATTATTTTAGAGACATGGATATCTTGGCAGGGCGTGATGCGACAAGAATGTAGGCTTACACAGATATTAATTATTTTTTCTTAATCCTTGACATAAATTAAATAGCCCTTAAATGATATAGGGAGCTGTGAGATTCTTTTATTTAATACTTGCACTTTTTAACACGTATACTATTATGATCTCACACGTAATTAATTTCTCGAGGACACAACTCGCGTCTCGTTGTGAGCACTGTCTAGAAGCAACTTGTCTGGTTATGAGCACTGTTTGCAGGCAACTGAATTGATTTCAACCGTTTAAACTTGTAAATTTCTGTATTTCAAGTCTCTGATTGGCTAATACTACTCCAATAGAATACCTGCATTTAACTAAAGCTTTTTCTGGTTGCTGATTGGCTATTTTTATAAACTGTCACTAAAATTACATTATTGTTACTCCAAGAATCACAAGTAGTACTGTTAAACTTTCTTACTCATTACTGACTCAAGGTTACCTGATTGTTAGCGACGTTTGACCTATTTCTCACAGCTACTACATTATTAAATTACGTAATACATTCACATAACATTATTAAACGTGTATAAAATAATATAAACATATATAATGACTGTAATATGCACTTATTATATGTATATATATATTTGCATACACATATTGCTTTAATGTTACTGAATTTATATATTATATAATTAAACTGAAACCATTTAAGTGTTAAAAATACTGCCTCACACCTCACGCTTGCCTGACCATTACACAGACAACCACTATAAAATAGTTCCCGTGATGGCACAAAGTAAGTAGGTACCACACATAATATAGATAATTATATAAACTCTGAACACATTAACAATTTAAATAAACTCTGAGCAAACTATCAATTTAAGTGGAAGCAGGACAAATTAACAATTAGATAAACTAGAACAACTTAATTTGGATAAAGCTTAAGGGAACTACAAAAATTAAAAACAATTACATATTGCCTAAAATGGCTAAAAATCACACTGCATAGAAAATTCAAGTCAACTATATTTTAATGCAGCAACAGTTGCTTTTCGAAAAATATGATGTGTTACACTCGCATGACTTTCTCTACTCTTGTAGAAATTATGTTTACAAACTCTTATTCTCCATCTATTTCATATTAATCGAGATAAACATTTGCAGAAACGATCTTTTGACATGTAAAGAGAATTACATTTTACACATAGCGACCAGTTCTAAAAATATTTGACTATCGCTTAAGGCGTGCTATGTTTCCCTTGTTTTGTATTTGCAAGGGCAATATAGAAATACAGTAGCCTTTAAGCATAGACATATCTCTTAATAGCTGGTTGCTAGGTGCAGCACCATTCTCTTTGCCACAGATTAATACTCTTTGCATATCCAAGACAAAAAAAAATGAATAACGAATTCCCATTTGAGAAAATAAGTATTGAAAATTTTAAGGGAATAACAAGTAATATCTCGAAAACGGTTCACTCGACAACAAAAAAATGTATATGATATGAATTACGTATTTTAACGCGATCTACATTTTTGTGTAGTAAAATTTTATCTATCTCTTATGGTTTACCAGTTATGCAAAACTGTTCACAATGAAGAATACTTTTGGAGACATTCCCAAACAATTCGAGATATAAATTTTATTTGTCATGAAAATATCTTGAACATATGATATTTTAATCAAAATCTTTAGAGCCATTTTTGAGAGAATTAAAATTTTCGAAAAATGTTCCATGTAAAGGGTAATCTGGTGTGGAGGGATTTTCTTGAATACCTTCGTGTCGAATCTTCGGAAGATACTGAACCTAAATGCCAAGTTTGGTGTTTATCCTACTGTTCGTTGCTGAGTTATGCTGTTCACAGACACAGGCACACACACGGACACGTTTCCAAAAATACTTTTTTTTTGGATTCAGGGGGCCTAAAAACATTTCCGGTGAAATCTCGTTATCAAATTTTTGGGTGGAATACAATACTTCTACTTAGTATACGTAGTAGAGAAAGTAAAAATGTTAGTGGTTGAAAATAAGAAATGAAAATCAGATTGACTTACATAAGCCTCTCTTTAAGTTAGAATGCTCCCTTCTTCTCTAGCTCTCTTTTGGCCCCTCTCTTCGTGTCTGCAAGAAACAACAAACAAACAACGACGTCTATATAGGTTGCAGGTAAATGCCATTCACTAACTTTTCAGAGAGTGCAGTTGACGCCTTCTTTTGTTATCCGTTCCGAAGATGAACGGGAAAAGTAACACTTATCCAAGAAAACTGATGGTAGCATGTTGTCTGATCTGAAAAGGAGGCATGTCAAGTAGCAGCGCCTAGGTATTTAAATTTTTAAATGCACACAGAGGCGAAATACAAACATATTATGGGAACATGGTCTCAAATACATAATCTATTAAATTAAAAAAGCCGACACACCACATACGTTGACTAACAGAAATACTCGGTAAAAAGACACCGCTCAATGGCAGCCAGTGAAATTATTTGGAATTCGTTAGCCAAAATGACCCAATAAGAAAGAAAGTAATATGCAATAGCACACTGCATATACATTTTTCAAATGGTAAGTTACTATTCATTTTTACTTTCTCGACTACGAATAGTAAGTAGGGGAAGTACTGTATTCCTCTAAAAAATTCGATAAAGAGATTTCACCGGAAATACATGTTTTGAGACCCCCTGAATCCAAAAAAAGCATTTTTGGAAACATGTTTGTGTGTGTCTGTGTGTGAACAGCATAACTTGGAAACAAACAGTCGGATATATACTAAACTTGGTATTTAGGTTCAGTATCTTCCAGACACGAAGGTTTTCAAGAAAATCCCCCACCCCAGATTACTCTTTACATGGAACATTTTTCGAAAATTTTAATTTTATCAAAAACGGCTCTAGCGATTTTGATTAATATATCATATGTTTAAGATACTTTCATAAAAAATGAAATGTATATCTTGAATTTTCTGGGAATGTCTCCAAAAGTATTCTTCATTGTGAACGACTTTTGCATAACTGGTAAACCATTAGAGATGGACAAAATTTTACTACACAAGAATGTAGATCACGTTAAAATACACAATTTATGTCATATACATTTTTTTTGTTAAGTGAACCATTTTCGAGATATTGCTTGTTATTCCCTTAAATTTTCCAATACTTATTCTCCAATGGGAATTCGTTATTCATTTTTTTTACGTACTGGACATACAAAGAGAATGGAATGCGCCACATAGCAACCCGGTCTTAAAAGATTTGACTGACGCTTAAAGTCTACCATCTACAAGAAAATTAGCAATAAGATTATCATCTCGATATCTCGATTAACATGAAGCATATGGAGAATAAGAGTTTGTAAAAATAGTTTGTACAAGAGTAGAGATAGTCATGTGAGTGTAACACATCAGATTTTTCAATGTATATTAATCTTCCCAAAATCTATTCAAGTGGACTTAATGTGTAATAGTTTATTTCTGTCTGTACTGTTATAAAATACTTTACTACTCCACACTTTCATTTTTACCTTCTCTACACGTACATAGTAGGTAGCAAAGGTATTGCATTCCACCAAAAATTCGATACCAAAATTTTACTGAAAATACGTGTTTTGAGGCTCCATGAATCCAAAAGCAATTTTTTAGAATAGGTCCTTGTGTGTGTGTGTGTGTGTGTGTGTGTGTGTTGAACAGCATAACTAAAAAATGAAAAGTTTAATAAATACTAAACTTGGCATTTGGGTTTAGTACCTTTCAAATATGCGACACGAAGGGTTTCAAGAAAATCCCCACATTCTTTATATGGAAGAGTTTTTTTATTTTTTTATTTTCCAAAAAAAATGCCTTGGAGTATTTTGACTAAAATGGCATTTACATGACTAATATGATGTTTATCTTGAATTTTCTGGAAACAGCCTTTGAAGTCCACTTCATTCGGAAGAAGTTTTGTATAATACTATACCTATATCTGGTAAACGTTATAGCAATAGACGAAACGTAGTACAGGAAAAAATTAAATCTCTTTAAAACACACAATTTATTTCAAATAATTTTTTGTAGCTTCAGAAATTTCAGAGATATCCGTTAATATTGGTACGAGATGTTCAATACTTTGTCATTCTTTACAAGTGCTTTGGGTATTCAGTTGTTTCTCGCGGTTGCACACACAGAATATGAATTTTTGAGGCCAGCACATAGCCTCCAGTTTGACTTTCGCTACTCCCTTTCTATTTATAACGAACTGTATAACGTAGCTATTTCTGGAAAGATTTGTCCGGATTAAAATGAAGAAGATAGCAAAACCTTTCATAAGAATAACTTGTATATCCACTAATAAGCGTTAGAGGGTAGAGAAAGTCATGTGATTTGTCGCGGTATCGTTCATGTTATCTTATTGCTGAGCGCCTGTTATTGTTTTACTATTTTTAATTTTCAGTTCTTTGTCCTCCGGCTAGCTATTATTATTATTATTATTATTATTATTATTATTATTATTATTATTATTATTATTCAGTCGAGCAAATCTCTTAAACAGGGTGTGTAAACGGAAAGGAGTTGTTACTAAAAGATAACACTGATAAAAGAATTTGTTTTTACACTTTTATTGCCGTCACACTTCGTTAATTTCACAGATTTACTTTTGATACATGCCTGACTGAAACTGTTATATTTTCGAATATAACTATAATCACTTATTTGCCGCACATTATTAATTCGCGTATTTCACATCTTTTAACTAACTTTACGAAGCGAGAGATTTTGTAGAACTGCGCGACGTTTAACGCGTGAATGATTCTGATGAACTGGGCGACGTGTAACTTCTGAATGATCCTGTAGAACTGCGCGACGTTTGCCTTGTGAATTATTCTGTAGAACTGCGCGACGTTTAACCCGTGAATGATTCTGTTGGACTGAACGTTCCCCGTCTCTGGCTTTAGCTTTTTATACTCCCTCACCCCGATATGCCTAAACATTATAACAGAGCTGCTATTGGTTAATAAAACGCGCCAACATTAGCGTCTATGTTTATATCCAATCAAAATTACGAAAACATATGCTCTAGGGAAGATATTCCCTCCATTTTTAAAGAAAAGTGCACTAACCTCACGTCATTTGCTTGTCACTTCTAATTGATAAACAACTCATCCCCTCGCTCATTGTTAATTGCTCCTATTGTCAGTTTCAGTGAGGCCGTGTAGACTTATTTCCTAACAATGCTTATAATTAACAAACATCTCAAATCATTGTCATACAATAATGCTAATTTACACTACAATCACTCTGGCATTCACAGTGTTGTGATATAAAATACTGCCACAGAATGTAACGCAGAACTTTTTTCTTCCCCTGCTCATTTACACTTGTGAATATTTCAACGTAGAGCTCCCAGTGTTTCAGAATTTGAGTTATGTAAATTTCTTTAAGCTACGTATTGTTTCTGTAAGCTTAAGGTTTGTTTTAATGTGTTTTATGTATTCATTAAACTGTTGCGAATAATGCTAGAGATGAATAAAAGCATGAGCTCAAAGAAAGGTTTGTGTTTAGTTGCTATGGATCGTGCCACATAAATCCAGAGAGGTGGGCTATTCCTGGCCATTATATCTGTCACGACGTTGCTATTGATGTGATGTAGTCTTCTTTATTGAGATCCTGTTGAAATGTTGTACAGGGTGTCCAAACGTGCAATAGTTAAAAGCCAAATACTCTCGTAGTCTCGGTCCTAAATCTAAAACTCTTAAACAGAGGGGAAGTTTGAGTCAATGAATAACATATTATTGATAATTAATGTTAATTGTTCATTCACGCTGGTTGGAAGTTATGTCGTGAATTTTCGGGAAAAAAACTTGAAATATGTCATATAAAAAGCTGTAGGCATTGTAGAGTAAGGTTCTGTTTGCGGTTTTGCAACTTTGGTAATTTAATTGCCCAAACGCGACGTTTAAATGGACGTGGTGTGTGTAAATAACGCGTGAAATTTTAAAACTTGATTTTATTGTATTTGTTTTCTTAAATTTTTGCTAAAAATCGAAATGGCACCGCGGTGGCTTCTGAGGCTTACATTCGGGAGTCCGGGGTTCGATTCTAGTCGGGCCGGCCACTCTGGTCATGTTTTTTTTCGTAGTTTTACCAGGTCGGTAGGCGAATGCGGCATGGTTCTTCTACCACGAATTTCCTGTCCGTTTCCTGTCCCTATCCTTTTCTTTCAACTCGTAATAATGTTTCAACGTTGTAAGAACGGGCGGTTGGTACGCTGCAGCGGGTAGGTGGAATTTGCGCTATGTAAAGATTTCTCCTTGGCGCTTGGCTGGCCCGCTGTGAGTGGCGCGTTCCATTCCGGGACACTCAAAATGAAGATGGTTAACACAGAATCGCTGGCGTCAGGATTGGAGTGGTTCTGGAATCGTTAGGGATCCCGAGTTTGCTAGTGCGCATCGTCGTAAGGACCTGATTGTCCTTTGGGTCTCCTCTTCATCTTTCCTCCCAGGGGTCACTTTGGAAGCACAAAAGGCTTACTATGGCCTCCGTGACTGGAGGCCCCTCCGTGACTGCCCCTAGTCATACGTTTTGGCCAATTTAAAATGCTCCCCATGTAACTTTTGTTAATTTTCTTTCGTAACTTCAGTATACGCTCTGTGAAGATATGAAGACGCTTAAGGGCTTTTTCTTAATATCAAGTATCATTTTAAATTTAGGGTTTTAGAAAATTTTACTTTTTAGAAAATTAAAAGTTTTCTGGAAAAAGTGTTAATGTTACAATTTAATTTTTTTATTATAAAGCACTATACTACGGTTGTCATCAAGTGGAGCATTTTAATTTTATTTTATTTTCATTGAAAGTAAGGTATAAGATCATGAATTAATTTTGTGATAGTATGTTGAATAAATCTGTGATAAACTTTTCAACTAAATTGGTTGAAATTTTTAGAAATTAGCAATTTCGCTTTTGAGTACCAAGGCTTAGAAGAGTGGAAAATTTGATGTTAATAGTCACAGGAATTTCTCTCTATTGTTATTCATGTTAATCGAGTAAATGCTTCTAGGAGAAGTTTCATTACGTTTGTTGCGGGTACGAGAGGGGATACATGAGGCTGAAAGATGTTCAAGTCCTTGAAAAGTGGGATGCTGTAGACTAGCTTTGAAGTTACACACTCTTCCTATAACATAAACAACAGAAAGAAAAAGTAATGAAACATTGAAACCTGTAACTGCGGCTATCTCGGAAATGACCGACGTAACAACAATTTATTTGAAATAAGTTGTGTGTTAAGGAGATCCACGTTTATTGTTCAGCAATATTTTTCAATATCGTATGGAAAAACATGGAATTAGTTCGTGAAAATGTTCGTGCAATGATTTATTACGACTTTCGACGTGGATTATCAAGACAAGAGTGCATCGATCAACTAACTTCCACATTTGGCGACAAAGTTCCATCCTTTGCACTGTGAAACGCTGGTATAACGAATTTAATCGTGGCCGCCATTCGCTCAATGATGAAGTTCGTGAAGGTCATCCAAAATCAGTTGTGCCAGAAAACATTGATGCTGTGCAAAAACTAATAATGAAAGATCGTCATGCGACATATTGTGAGATTGAGGCAACCCTAGGCATTAGTTCCACCGGCATACATAAAATATTGCGTGGTTATTTAGCCGTGAAAAAGGTTTGCTCTCGTTGGACACCAGATAATTTGACGCAATCTCAAAAAGATGCTCGTGTTGATTGGTGTACAAAAATGCTCAAGAAATACAATGGCGGTGCCTCAAAAGACGTATAGAAGATTGTAACAGGTGACGAATCATGGATCTATGCGAATGAGCGGGAACGTAAACAGCAGTCGACTGTGTGGGTGTTTCAAGATGAAGCAAATCCAACAAAAATTGTTCGCACTCGAAGCACTTCGAAGGATATGATCACCTGCTTTTTCAGTAAAACTGGCCATGTGGCAACAGTGCCTTTAGAGGAAAGTAAAACAGTCAATGCCGAATGGTACACAACCATTTGTTTACCGGAAGTCTTCGGTGAAGTAAGGAAAACCAACAAGAACCGTAGGATCGTTCTTCATCAAGACAATGCGAGCGCACACACATCTCGTCTAACAGAGTATTTGAAGGCTCAGAAAATTGAATTGATGGATCATCCGCCATACAGTCCTAATTTGGCACCCAATGACTTCTTTTTGTTCCCGAACATCAAGAATAAATTGCGTGGACAACAATTTTCGGTGGCAGACGAAGCCGTTGATGACTTAAAAATCCCTGTTTTGGAGGTGTCTCAAGAAGACTGGAATAAATGCTTTTACAGATAGTTCAAACGGATGCAAAAGTGTGTTGATCATAAAGGAGAATATTTTGAAAAACTATAAAGCAGATTTCAATCAGAAATTACTTTGTTTTAATTATTAGCTCAAAATCAAAGTAGTGCCCCTCGTATACCGTTTAAAAAAATCTTTAGGGATTTTTGAAAAAATATAAAACTACAATTAATTTTCCATGCAAAGGATAGTTTGGGGAGGGGAATTTTCTTAAAAACTTTCCCGTCGTATCTAACCTTATAAGATACTGAACTTAAATATCAAGTTTGGTATTTGTCAAGACTTTTCGTTTCTGAGTTATTTGTATACTCGCATACACACACGCTGGCGGACTTTTTCTAAAAGTGTCTCTTTTCTTTTCTTTTCTTTTCAGAAATCTCAAAACATTATTTACAGTGAAATCTCGATATCGAATTCTTACGAGTAGGTGGAATGCATATTTCCTCTGCCTACTACGTATAAGTAGGTACTGAGGGGTGTCCCAGGTTCGATTCCCGGTGATTGTCCACTCTGACCGTGGTGTTTTTCGTGCTTTTCCCCTGGTCACCAAGACGAATGCCGGGATGCTGCATTCTACTACATTCCTTCTTTGTTTCCTCTCATTTCACCCCCATTTCACGTTTCAGGTGTGGTTTCAGTCCTGCCGTGCTGGCGGTGCCGGGCAGATGGCTTAGGTGCATGCGCGTTGGAAAGATTTCTCCCTGTAAACGCCAGGGTGAGCTGACCCGCCTGTTAGGGTCGCTGCGCCGCCCTCTTGGAATTCCTCACCACTGGTGTGCGGGTGTTCAAACTGGAAATGTTGGGGACTTCTGTGTGTCCCTGTGAGCCTGCCTGCCTGCGGACCTGGGACCTCCCCTTCCGATAACACATCCTCTATAAGTAGGTGCTAGATAAAGTAAAACGTGGCCGTAAAATAATTTTATTCGAGTTAAATAGCTTTTCTCAACATTCTGTATGGTGTTCAAGGGTTCAGGTAATTTACAGATTCTGTACAGAAAGAGGTTATTCAACGGAGGGAGATACCTCGCGCGCTGCGACCTGCATAGATCTATTGTGGCTACCACCCCACCCCTCAGGAAGAAGGGATGAGATGAGGGAACCATAGTAGGCTTCAAGCCATAGGAGACGCGTGGAAATTCCATTTTCACGACTTCTCAATATCCAGCTTTCTTGGTGTTACGTAAGCGTATTACAACCTAATACATCGTTTTATACTAGATTTACTCAATTTGGACGATGTTTATGAAATCATGATTTCGAGATACTGGAGGCTCGAAATACCATTTTCATTACTTCTCAATATCTCATCTTGGTGTTATTTAGGCGTATTACAGCGTAATACATAGGTTTATACTAGATTATAAGTTTATACTAGACTAGGTGGTGCCCGAAGTAATTTTATTATGTGCTAAATTTTTCAGTGTATAATTGATATATGATATGTAAATGACATATGTGTACAATGTGAAAACCATATAAATAGTAATTTTTTGTGTAATGTAATATTTGTCGTGTACATAATGTTCCTGTTTAACTAAGTTTAGAATGTCTTGAAATCTGCAATTCGGGTAGAAATATGCGGTTCGCATGTGCAGCGAAACGGGATCTTTTGTGTTAGTCTAGGGTAAGGTTTAATGACTCTATTTGTTTCCGCTCTGGAAGCATGGAGCGAGGCAAATATAACACAGAACGGCAGTTTACCAAGAGAAGCCCGGGAAAAAGGTCACATGAAAGGTCACATGATATATACAAACTGACCAATAAGAAATCCGATACCAAAATTTTAGGTGGGAGAGTGTGTTCTTTAAATAGTCGAGATTCGCCCCAAAATAAAGCAGTTCACAGTTGACTTTTAGATTACACAGTTGAGCAGTTCACGTTTGACTTTTAGATTGCACAGTTGAGCAGTTCACAGTTGACTATTAGATATGAACAGTTCGATACTCCGTCAAACGAAATTGGCGTGCAAATGATAAGTGAACAGGAACATTATGTAGTGTTAGAGTGAGGAAGTAACAATAAATATCCATAAACCAAACATTACAGTGAGTAGTATATTCTCCTCTGAGCTCCTAGTACCACCTCTGAGATCGACGAGCTATAACAATCATGATAGGCAGAGTCCATGCAAACATCACCGCTGAGAACCAACTAGCCAGGGTAACAGTGAGAAGGACAACAAGACGAAGCCACTTCGGATGGAGAAAACGGGTACAGTGAATTTTAGCATTACTTCTATCTCTATCACTACACCACGTTCGATTCCACCGAGCGTGCATCGAGTCCGGGACTGCCACCAACGGCGCAGTCTTTGAAACAATCAGAGAGGGGTACCGACGCCAGATTTATACTAGGAGACGCGCGGAAGTCCCTAATATTTCCAAGCTCGCAGACGTCCCATTGTTGGAGCCACCTAGAGAGGGCGAAGAACGACCCACCAATCAAGCAGTTCTCTGGTGTCGACAGGGAATGCTCTTTCCATTGAGCATGCATTCGACACCGCCATACGCCACAAAACCTGAAGCACACCTGAAAGATGAGAAAGAAATGGAATGAAAGAAAGGAAATCGTGGTACAGAAGAAACCCCCGACCCCGGGGAAACCAGGAAAACCTCATGGGTCAGAGTGGGCGTTCGCCAAGGATCTAACCCGGGACCTCCTGAATGCTATACGGATACTGTATTTTGGTCAGTAATATTCAAAGGAATTATTGGGGGATTTGTTTCGTTATTCGAAACAATGTAGAACTTTTTATTATTAAAACTAATTATTTCCGGGCTTATTGGCCGTCACCCATTTTGGTGGACAACCTCAGAGGACACGTGAACATGATCACACGTGTACTCTGAGGATGTCCACCAGTGTGTGTCAAAACGTCAGGTAATAACGACATGACCTCTAGATCACGGCCAATAAGACCGGAAATAATTAATTTTAATAATGAAGACTGGCCTACTCCAGTGTAGAACTTGACTAAGAAGTTATGCAAAATCTCAATAAGGCTTTTATGAAAAAGAAATTAAGCAAAGTTTAATAAATCTTTTATACTCGTACATTTTTCAGAAGTAGTTAACCCTCGCACAGGCACTTGGTCAAATAGGTCCTCATTATAGCAACCGTTGACGAGATTGTTTTTGCTTTTCTTAACTAATTAACATGACTGGAAATACAGGTTATTTATTATAAAATGTTGAATGCCATAGCATTTAACCCAATATATCTGGAACGTGATATAGTCGCCATCTCACTTACAAAGTATATTTTATCCGAAGTCATGGTTCATAGATGGGGCTCGTCGTGTGTCCTCAAGCACTAAAGTATACTAGTCAGCCAAGAAATGAGGGCGCTTGGAAAAGGGAGCCACTGTTTTTGTTGGCAATACGTAATGTAACACTAGAGATCAGAAGGGAATGAGGGGAAGGCGATAGCGGAATTTACAATTGCACAATGAAAACAGTATTACATTTTGCAGGTCTATGCCTCGCTAGTAAATGCAATTTGGAATTGCGGAAGTTTTCATTTAACTGGCCGTCCTTCCGATGCCCCGTCCACTTGTTCCATAACTTTTTAGTTCCTCTTCCCACCGAACGCACTAATAACGTGGCCGACTAGTACGTTAAGCACTGACAAGCTGTAACCTGTTAAGCGAATAAATAATATGTGTAAACAGTTTTCAACTGAGTCAGAATTTGCACAACCATCCAAGCCCGAATTTTTGCACAGTTCTTCAACAAAGTGTTTGAGTCATTATGGGCTGTTTTAGTCTTTAGCACGAAAAGTACCTATATAGACTGTTTTGTATATGGTCACCCCTGATTTGGGCGTTATGATTGTAACCCAATCGTTAACATTATCTTAGCAATTGATCGTGATCTGACAAGGCTCTCTAATTGCCCTGTTTGAAATGTGAGCATCATTTGGTCTCTTCGAAATAGTACAGACTTTCATAACTGGGAGCCCGAAGGCTTTTCTGCATTAAAATATATATTTTTTTCTGCTCTTCGGTCACAGTTCAGAATTAACTGGCATTTTTGAGAAGTTAACTGCTTGCTTCCACTTTAAATGTATAGCGGATAAACAAGCTACTGATAAACAGCCTAAGAAGTGTTTAGTGGATTTTGTTGTGTAAGGAGATTCAAAATATGATGCAGAGAATGTAGTTAAATAAAAAGAATAAGGTAGCAACACATACCGAGGAAAGTCAGTAGAAATTACATTTAAAACCATAATTGTCATCTTGCTAGATGCTATGCAAACTTGCATTTTGCCCATGTTAAAGTAGAAATGAATAGATAACGGAGTTTTTGTTGTTGTAATTTTGTCGATCTCCCGCACGCCAGCCTTATTGTCAATTTGTAGCAGGACGGCTTGTCTGGTAGTGGGTTTGATATTGGTGACCTATAATCGAGTTAATCGGTTATGAAGCAAAAACACGCACCTGACAATTATTTATATATACATATATAATAAATAATAACAAATAAATAGAATAAATACACATAAAATTAGTCATACTTGTAGCATAAGGAATGCAATTTCAAAAGAGCTAAAGTTTGCAGAAGAGTAGACCATAACATAGCTGTTAATAGAGCTTGAGGCTATAACGGGACACACCGGAAAGGACCCCTATCTCTTAAGAATTCTGCCAAACATGTGGCTTTCTGAACAAAAGGCAGAGCATTCCAACGCGACCGACAGGCACCAAGATGTACGTGCTTAATCGGTCTCCAAATTCACCGAAGCAGAAAAACCAACGCTAGAAATGAGCGACAGGCCATAACATATTCCAGATTGAACATAGCAATTCGCACTAGTCTTGGTAGGAGAACCGCCAATAGGAATTAAGCGTAGAAAAGAAAGTAGCAAATAACCGACGTGATAAGTCACGTGATGAGGGACCAAACCAAGTCGCCTAGAAAATGGGCGTGAAAAGGAAACGATCCTAGACAGAACGAGGTAGGAGCCGGGAAGACGAAAATCACTCTCTTGGTCTCTCGTTCCGACCGGCATCATGCTAAAACGCTAAGTGTTACATTCGCGACGCAGAGGTCGGCGAAATAACTAAGTCTATATTAACAAAGTTCAAGTATAGCGTCGTGCAAGAGAATAAGTGATAGTCACAGAAATTAGCGTGTTATAGCGAGGAACGACAACTCATCATCCGGACTTAGATTAGGTGACAGCGACTTAAATAATCATCATAACTGTAGCGATCGGTTTGTGTCTTGTGTGCGGGACAGAGGAAGTGTGTTTTTGGCAAGAATAAAGTGACCAGAAACCGAAGGTCGTCTACTGGTTACCTGTGCCTTCTTTGCTTATATACCTGAGATAGGAATCCTTCCCCGGTCCAATATCACATTACCACTGAAAAGGGAACGAACTCATGAGGGCCTAAGAACCGACGACAACACACGCTCCCGCATCCACAGCGAACACACCAATCCAACCATACCACATCCATAGTACCCGACCTGTTTTAACCCGTACCAGCGTGTTATACTCCCACTCCAGTTATAAGAAGGGTAAGGTTTTTTTAGGCACTCAGGGTAGATGATGGGTGATTTGGTGTGCACGAGCCTCTTCTCCCTCAGGATTGTTATGGATCTGAGATTGAAAATACATGAAAATTCTCCTTCACTTCCGCTCAGTTTATGTGAAGATCCACACAAGACAATACAACTTGATTCCTTCTCGATATTCCCGTCACACCAATTTGGCCACCGCGGTCCCGTTTACAATTCTACATTAATAGCTATACTTCCCCCTTAATTGTTCATTTCTTACAAAGAAATTATGACGATAAACTGTGTTACCTCCTGAAATTAACACCATTTTCTACATACACATTGTCACATCGTGGAGCACAGCTTTCCCCTACAAAAGCTGGACCCGAAGTTTCGATGTGTCACACGTCTTGAGACTCGCTCCCGGCCTAGATAATTCTCTAGTCTAACTCCCTTTTTCTAGGCACGTGCTTTTTATATGTTTCTTTTGGTTATTTGTCTAATTTTTTCTCAGTTTTTATTGGTTATCAAGAATTAGAAAGTTCGTCTTCACCGTGTAACTCTAGTTCGTTATTTTGCCTGAGTGAATTTTAAGTCTTCAGGTTTTTCCCGTCCTTAATATTCTCAGCCAGCTGGTGGTTTCCGGGTCCGTGATTTCTATAGCTGTTAAGTGTTTTTTAATGACCTCTCCTGGTTGCAGTAGAAACCTGGTACACATTAACGATTTTAGCTAGTTTCTTTACCTTCAGAATTACATGGTTTCGTCTGTTTTACATTTATTCATTTTCATTTATAATTAAATTTTCTTATTTATTGCATTCGGTTCCTCTTCTCGATCCCTATTATTTTCTTTTACTTCCCCCTTTCTTATCCTTCTTATTTAATTTGTTGCTCTTCATTTTCATCATTTTAAATATTTCTTTTCCTATTCTTATTCTTGTTACTATTATTATCATTCATATCTTTATTATTATTCTTACTATTTCGTTTCTTGCGAGTATTGTTACATGCTGGAGTAGGATCCAAAAGTTTTCCAGCAAATTATTAAATTTCGATCACCCCAACACGCACATGGGGGAGCGTAGCTCACTAACGGCAAGAGGACCTTGGTGTATTATACAAAAATATTGCATAACACACATTACCTGGAATTTATTGACAAACGTTTGGCTACTCTACACTGTGCACTGGGGAGATGCCCCGAGGCATCGAGGACTGACCGCACACGCGACTTGCTGCTTCAACTACTCACACACAAGTGACGATAACACTCAAGTGACGCTAACTATATTTCCCCCTCCAGCCGTGTCTAGCCAAGCCAGCCAGGGATGGCATCATACCGGACCGAATTCAAACAAAGCCTTCTCTCTGGCATGTTCCGCGCCAAAAGGAGGGCTCGTTAGACCGATAAATAATCAAAGGAACCTAATAATGCTATCGACAATGCAACGCAATAATGCGTCAGGTAATGACAATGCTTAATGATACGCCATAATATTACTGCTTCAAACTCCATTGGAGAGGATATCTTAATTGTTTCCCAACATCTGTACCTATACAAGTTGCAGTATCTTGGTATCAGTGCCAACATCCTTTCCTAGATCTTCTCTGGTAATGGAAAGAGGAAGTATGTTTCTTGCAAGGAATGGGCAGTCAAAGAGGATGTACGAGACAGCTCCCTCATCCTCTTTGCACGTTCCACGAATGGGTTCATCCTTGTAGAGGCCTACTTTACGTAGATGTTTCCTGAAGTGACCATCTTCAGAAATAAATGCTGCTTTCCTTATTCCTGTTCTATCCAATCTCAGGAGAGATGAGGAAAGAGGGATGTAAGGACCTAACACCATTTTCTGGCTTGTCTTTGTTCAGGATAGATTTTCCTTTTGAGTTGGTGTTTTCCCTAATCCATGCTTTTAAGAGGTGTATTAAAAATTAGCAGATCCTCCAACTATACTTGTGTTTTTCAACTGTATTCTGCGGTCTCTCTCTGTCTCATAAATTTTTCCTGTCTCTCCTTTTTTGCAACTTTGGTTAAGATTGTTTTTCTAAATCAGTAACAATATCTGTGTTTCTATGGTACAAACAGCGCCAAAGAAAATCTTCGGCGGATTTTGTATCGTTTTCCGGGGTCCTTTTAGGCGTGTCCTTCACCTTACCTATCGCAGAGCGTGATGACTTGATAACACATCCATAAAGGGGAAAAGAGGGAAGGTTGATGCCTTTTCTTTTTCTGGTGTTGTTGAAACCAAAACATGTTCATTGCCTCAGAACCAGTCATGCCGTATACTAGCAAAATTACTCGTGAACGTATCATGGGTATGTGGGAGGCTGGTCGCCCTGTTACAGCAATTGCAACGGCAGTGCATAAAAGCGTTTTTATAGCAAATTACTGGATAAAATATTCCAGAAAAGTGGTGAAGACGGTCTACATTCTCGTCAGAAAGTGGACACTCTTCGTAAAACACCGCAAATGACGATGTTCGTTTACTAAATGCAAATTATCCTTTTGTTACAATTGGCTGATCACGTTTAGAAATATGTATATGGTTTTACCGAATATGACATATATATTATGGCAATAAAATTGGGTTATATTTTTTTCCATAATCCTGTTGTATTCCTATGACCAGCAATATGTTAGTAAAGGTATGTTAATCAATTATAATTTTAATTATAGGGAAAACATGCTGCTTTACTTATTTATTATTTAGTTATGTTTGCTTCTATGCAGCGACAAGCATTGATATCACTGTAAGAATACAGTTCTGTTTATTTTTTGTTATAAATTGCTGCCTTGCTATGTATTTAATGAATACCATTCAAATTTTAATTTACACCCCATGAAAACCTTCTCACACTACACATTCTAAATTTCGCTAACCTGGGCGCTCATGTTTCCCCCTTAGCTTTTAACCTTTTCAAAGGTGTATCCTGCACTAGCCGATAAGGTATAGGCTACCAATTATGATAAGAGGTCTGCATGACAAACTGAATGCACTCACTCTACCTCTTTCAGCCAATACGATCGAGAGCGTAAACATATATTTCGTTTCTACGCCATTTTGTAACCTTTTTGGTATTGGTGTAACTATTTAGCGGAGGGAGTGACGCACCCTTGCACCGTGGCCTAAAGAACCAATGAAATGCCCATGGCTTCGCAAGGCCACGTACAATGATAAGGTGACATAGACGCGAGGTGTAGTGAGATTTTCTTAGGCGCTCTTTGTACCATAAAATTTCAATATAGAGGATTAAAACACGTTTTCATACCCAAAATTAATAATTTACAAGCCAAGTGTGGGACAGTTAGGTCTTTAGTGGAAAAAGGATTAAAAATAAATACAAATGAAGTTCAAGTTGATGGCTTTGTCTACACTTACATATGGTTCAGAACAATAAAGAAAGAAGAATGCATATTGTTTGTGGAGATGAGATTTAAGTGACATGTCCTAAAGGGTGTAGATCACATTTGAATATATTTCACTTAACCAAAGGATATATAATACTAACATAAAATGGAAAGAAACAGATTGATAAAATGTCAGATAGATGATAATGAACGAACCGGTAGAGATTTGGGTAGGCCACGCAAGCATGGCTTGATATTAGAGACAGGTGTTTTCACTTATTCTATTAGATGTAAAAACATGGGGAATAGACAAAGTAAGAGTTTGATGTTTAATGTGCAAGACATGTGAAATTTTGCGTAGATAAGACATCTCATTCATTTTATAATGGAAATATATGTGTACAGTATCTGTTAAAATGGGTAAAAAACAAATTCTGATGCCGTTTACATAACTTTCTCTACTCTAGACTTTAAACGATAATCAAATCTTTTAAGAGCTGGTTGCTATGTGGAGCATTTCATTCTCTTTGCATGTCCAGGGCATAAAAAGGAACAAAAAAAAAGAAAAGAAAAACAATAACGAACTCCCATTTGAGAAAGTATAAGTAGTGGTAAGTTCAAACAAATAACACCGAATATCTCGGAAATAGTTCACTCAAAAAAATGTATATGACATAAATTGTGTGTTTTAACGAGATCTACATTTTTTGTAAACAAAAATTTTGTTTAGCACTTACCGGTTTGCCAGTTTTTTGGGGACATTCCCAGAATATTCAAGATAAACATTTTATTTGTTATGAAAATATCTTAAATATGATATTTTAATCAAAATCGTTAGCCGTTTTTGAGAAAATCAAAGTTTTCGAAAAGGATTTCATGTAAAGAGTATTTTCTTGAAAATGTTCGTGTGGCATCTTTAAAAGATACTGAACCTAAATACCAAGTTAGCTATTCATCCGTCTTTTCGTTTTTGAGTTATGCTGTTCAGATACACATACGAACCGCTTTCTAAAAGTTTCTTTTTTTGATTCAGGGCGCCTCAAAACCCTTGTTTCGGGTGAAATCTCACTATCAAATTTTCGGATGGAATGCAATACTTGCCCTATTTACTATGCGCAGTAGAGAAAGCAATAAATCAGCAGAAAGGTTTGAGGCAAGGTTGCGAAATGTCGCCAACCTTGCTTAAAATCTTTTTAGAGTGCCTGAAGAAACGCTATGATTCATGTAGAGGTATGGGCATAAACATTAATGAGCATAACTTGCATTCCCTGCTATATGCCGGTGACGAGACCAGGGCGATATGGAGTATATATTTCGAAAATTTGTACGGTAGTATAGTTTACATGGATTGAAAATGAATTTTTATGAAGTCAGAATACAGGTTTGTTGGAGGGAAGGGAGAGGATTTGGTTGTAAATGACACAACAACAAAGAACGTCAATTATACCTTGGTCAGCGAGAGTTGAGATGCAATGTAAACAAATGCACGTGTTCTTGTCCGTAGCAGGTGTCGTATTCTTCTACTTCAACTAGTTCCCAAAACGTTGGCTCAGTTTAAGCTTTTTTGGGGGTTATTTCATTTTATTTATATACCTATGAAATGATCTGGATTAGTCAGAGCTATTCCATAAAGGTTTTATTACTTTCTCTACTACGTATATGAAAGTAGGGGAAGTATTGCATTCCACCCAAACATTAAATACCGATATTTCACTAGAAATACGAGTTTTGAGGTCGTGTATATGGATGTGTGTCTAAACAGCATAACTCAAAAACGAAAAATCGAATAAATACCAAACTTGATATTTAGGTTCAGTGCCTTTCAAAGATGCGATACAAAGATTTTCAAGAAAATCTCCTCACCCCAGACTACTCTTTACATGGAATATTTTTAGAAAGTTTTGATTTTCTAAAAAATGGCTCTAACGTTTTGATTAAAATATCATATGTTTAAGATACTTTCACTTTGTCATATATAGTTTTTGTCGAGTGAACCATTTTCGAGATATTCCTTGTTATTTGTTTGAATTTTCCAACACTTATACTTTATCTCAATTGGGAATTCGTTATTCGTTCCTAAATACTCAAAGAGAATGAAATGCTCCACATAGCAACCAGCTCTTAAAAGATTTGACTATCACTTAAAGCCTACCATATTCTCCTTGCACCTACAAGAAAATTAGCAATAAGATAGAGTCTGCAAATGTTTATCGCATTAACATGAAGTATATGGAGAATAAGCGTTTGTAAAAATAGTTTGTACAAGAGTAGAAAAGGTCATGTGATTGTAATACATCAGATTTTTTAGTCATGCAAATATCTGTTCTGAGAAATACCACAGTCAATGCGGGGGAGGGAAGATTTCCCTTCCATTGTATTATACACGTATGTACCTTACTTCCCCGCTTCTCTCTCCAGACGGGACAGGCATTTTCAGGTAAGAACGGGCCCGTTTTCGCATACAAATAACCTATTGCCGTTCAGTCACGGTATGGACAGTGGCGGCGTGGTTTAAGTAGTGGCAAAAGGAGTTCGTTTTACTTAATATTGAAGCAGATCGGCTTTGATTTTGTGAACGGGAAAAAAAACAAAAATGTTTGACAGAATATATTAGTGTGGCGCATTTACGAAATAAAGGAGGTGGAACTGGGTGGTGTAACAAGAGTATAGTGGACCGTCTGATCATCAGTACTGCCGAGAATGATTCAGAAGATGGTTCGGAATCTGATTTGGAAGGAACAGAGTGGCCGCAAGAATCGGAATAAAAGTAAAAGCGATAATGTATTATTATTTGCCTCCAGTAAAGTATTAGTTATGATCTACAAAAGTAGCGTATTTCAAAGAGAACAAACGTTCATTAAGCATATAATCTCAATTACTGCACATTAAGCAACGGCTGTGATACAATCCCAATCCGAACAAAATACCTCCTTTCCTTCCTCCCACTCCTCCATCTTCTCCTTTTCGTTTACACGCGGAAGGATATGCAAACATCAAGTCTCGCTGAACCAGGTATAGTTCAAATATTTAGATATACTTTCATACAGAGCTGCGGTACCTATGAAAAGGAAACTTGACAACAAATCAATCAGGTTAGGAAAGCAACGAAGTCCTTAAATGGCGCCCTATGAAATAGAGAAGTGATGAAAATAACCGAAAAACGTACCCCGTAAACCAGGTATGGTTTGTCACATCTACACTATATTCACTCTTAGGTTGATCCGCGGCAAAAAAAAAACCACGTGATCAGTGCACCGTATTGCAACACGATATCAATGCGCCCAGAAAGGTAGTCCCATGCTAATCTCTGAATTTTAGAATGAATTTATCCTTAAATAGCATAATATTCTATACAAATACCTAAGGTTTTATTTAACGCTGATTTATACGTAAAAAAGAGCTACAAGTCCCATGATGCAATTTTTATGAGTCACCTGACATCCGGGTAGCCGCAGAATATTGTTTACAGCCAGAAACGAGCAGTTGTGTTCAGTATCATGGAGGACAGTGAATTCGCTCTTGTGTTTTCGTGAATTACGTAAAGCATTAGCCGCGCAAACCATTGACTAGTGGTGAAAAAACAATGTTGAATCTTTATTATAAGTTATGTGAGAAATATCCAACACTTTCCGCGAAAGAAATGGTGAAATTAACTTCTGAGTTCACCGGTGTTTCGAGTACAAGTATAAACAGTGCTTGTGCAGAAAAATCTGAAACAAGAAAAGTGGTTACACCCGGAAAAAAAAAGAAAGCATATGAAATACGGGATGCAAGAATGTAGTGATTTTAAGAAGAATGCAATTTGCGTAACAGTGCACAATATCTTTTTTAAACTGAGCCGCCAATAGTTAATAAAGTGCTGCTTCCAGAGAGCGAATACATTAGGTTATCACATACCTGTTACTTTATTTTTCGCTCATTTATTTTAGAATTAACTATTATTATATGTGCAAACGTTTATTTTGTTGCAACAATCTTATCGTCTTTAACCCTAAACAGAATATGCTAGTCATCGCACATGGTCTGAAAGTTTGACAGTATTTCTGTGCGAATGGCGGAGCGATACATTATAACGGTGCACTGGTCACCTGGGGTTTGTTTTGACGCGGATCAACCTAAGGGTGAATACAGTATAGGAGTGAGGGCCGTGGAGGTGCACTATATCCTAACGTGGCTACTGCCCCTCTATCGGCACAGTGGCGCAATGCTGATACTTAGTTTTGAAAAGCTAGAAACGCCTGTTTATTAAAATGCAATAAATAACAAAACAAAATTAAGCGTTTTATTTATTATCCGTACAAAAATGTTTGAAGCTCCAAATATTTCATACTTATCAAATTAAAGAAATAAGTATACCTAACATAGCTTATGAACTTGCAGGAAAGCGGAACAAACAGTACTCAGTACTTAAAGTTTTTACAATACTTAGACCACGTATGTTGCATCTTTGTATGCTACAAAATATGAAAGAGGCCATTTTACCCTAAATGCCCGACCAACTATTGTGGAATGCATCTTGTAATTGCTCATAGCAGTGTTCCACCACTGAGCTACAGTACTGACTGTGTGTTGTAAACAACAGATGAAAAAGGGAGGGATGAAGGTAGCTTGATATGTGGGGTCAAGAATGCACATCCCGGCTGTAATCAATGTTAGAGAGTGTAACTTGTGCATGGGTCACATCTGGATAACATTCGAACTGGATGGTTACGTTGAAGTATGAGAGTATCTCAATTACAGGTATAAAGAATAATATTAGAAAAGGGATGAAGGCAGAACATGGTGAATAATAGAACTGAGTAACGGATATTGCAGTGCTACGGACATGTACAAAGAATGAAGGAGGAGAGATAGCTCAGATGGATCACTGATTGATCTCCCACAAGAAGAAGGAAAAGAGGAATACATACATACATACATACATACATACATACATACATACATACATACATACATACATACATACATACATACATACATACATACATACATACATACATACATACATACATACACTATGTCATCAAAAGTATCCGGACACCCCCACAAACATACGTTTTTCATCTTAGGTGCGTTGTGCTGCCACCTACTGCCTGGTACTCATTATCCGCGACCTCGGTAGTCATTAGGCATCGTGAAACAGCAGAATGGGACGCTCCGTGGAACTCACGGACTTCGAACGTGGTCAGGTGATTGGGTGTCACTTGTGTCAGAAGTCTGTACGAGGGATTTCCACGCTCCTAAACATCCCTAGGTCCACTGTTTCTGTTGTGATAGTGAAGTGGAAACGTGAAGGGACACGTACAGCATAAAAGCGTACAGGCCGACCTCGTCTGTTGACTGACAGAGACCGCCGAGGGTCATAAAGAGTAATATGCAGACATCTATCCAGACCACCACACAGGAATTCCAATCTGTATCAGGATCCACTCCAAGTACTATGGCAGTTAGGCTTGAGGTGAGAAACCTTGGATTCCATGGTCGTGCGGCTGCTCATAAGCCACACATCACGCAAGAAAATGCCAAACGACGCCTCGCTTGGTGTAAGGAGCGTCAACATTACACGATTGAACAGTGGCAAAACGTGTGTGGAGTGACGAATCACGGTACACAATGTGACGATCCGATGGCAGGGTGTGGGTATGGCGAATGCACGGTGAACGTCAGCTGTCAGCGTGTGTAGTGCCAACAGTGAAATTCGGAGGTAGTGGTGTTATGGTGTGGTCGTGTTTTTCTTGGAGGGGGCTTGCATCCCTTGTTGTTTTGCGTTACACGATCACAGCGCAGACCTGCATTGATATTTTAAGCACCTTCTTCCTTCCCACTGTTGAAGAGCAATTCGGGGATGACAATTGCATCTTTTAACACGATCGAGCACCTGTTCATACTGCACGGGCTGTGGCGGAGTGGTTATACGACAATAACATCCCTGTAATGGACTAGTCTGCACAGTCCTCACTTGAATCCTATAGAACACCTGTAGGATGTTTTGGAACCCGACTTCGTGCCAGGCCTCAGCGACCTACATCGATACCTCTCCTCAGTTCCCCACACCGTGTAGAATGGGTGCCATTCCCCAAGAAACCTTCCAGCACCTGATTGAAAGTATGCCTGCGAGAGTGAACGCTGTCATCAAGGCTAAGGGTGGGCCAACAACATATTGACTTCCAGCATTACCGTTGTAGGGCGCCACGAACTTGTACGTCATTTTCAAACAGGTGTCCGGATACTTTTGATCACATAGTGTACATACATACATACATACATACATACATACATACATACATACATACATACATACATACATACATACATACATACATACATACATACATACATACATACATACATACATATATATTTATTCACCATAAGAAATCATACAGAGTTATAGGTTTCGTCCACAAGTATATACAAGGAAAACACATGTACAAGTTGTATTAAGAAAAACAATATGCAGGTAGACAAGCTCTTGTCAATCCATATATGTCATCATTTAAGATAACCTTGAAGAGAACAGCAATTATACAATGGTTTCGAAGGCAGACATCCTCTTGGCCGAAGTGGATCCCTCAGATGAAAACAGGACCCATGAAACAAATGAGTTCACAAGATATGTAAATATTTAGGTTTTGCTCGTACACTATTCCACATTCATCTAAAGAGTAAAACCGATTTTTCCAAAGAACTTATGTAATTCTACCTTATATTTATTTGACGATGTTATATTTTTAAAGTACCTGGGTAAATAGTTATATAATTTTAAGCCGGTATACTTGAAGGATGTTTCAAACAATTTGGTTTTGTGAGTGATCGGTTGTAATTTGTCCTTTTTGAATTTCACCATTTGTGGCATAATTTGAAATATTCTTCTTGGGGTTAAATTAGCAATTCTTTCATACACAAACTGGGCAAGGTCAAAATGTTCAAGCTGTGGAAATATTCCCTGCAGCTTTCCGTTTTTGGGATTCCGTGTTTAAGTTGGTGTTGTGTGAAAAACGTTATGGATACATTTGCTTAGAGGATGGACCGAAAGAAAACATAAAATTAGAGAAGATACATCATTAAATTTTATAGAACAATGGCAGTTCCAAAGGTTGATGCATGACAGCGAGTCCAGGATTATGAGCGAGAAAGATGAAAGTAAATTACAAGTAGCAGAAATGAAATTTCTGAAAAGGTTACGTACCAGAAGAGATCTCTTTCGAAATGAAAATATACGGGGAGAACTGGGTATATATAAAGTAAATGATAAAATTGAGGAGTCCAAGGGAATTGGAAACAGCATTTGATTAGAATGAATAATCAAAGAACACCATTGATGATACAACAGTATGAACCAAGAGGTAAAAGAGATGTTGGACGCCCAAAGACAGAAGAGGAAAGTTGCCGAATCATGCAGTGAAGAGAATACGAACGGATTCCTGGCGGACGTGTTCTGATTTTTCAATTTTATTTAATAGATTTATGCCTATTCGTTATTCTATTTACTCAATTATTACGTTGAGTAGTAGCATTTTTATTCTTTTCCATCTGCATAACTCTTATTTGTTCTTTTCACTTTCTCTACTACGAATAAGTAAGTAGGGAAAGTATTGCATTCCACCCAAATTTAGACATCAGGTTTTCACTGGAAATACACGTTTAGAGGCCCCTAAACAAAAAAAGATTTTTAGAAAAAGATCCTCGCCTGTGTGTGAGACTGTGAACAGCATAACCCAAATAGGAAAAGTCGGATAAATATCTAACTTGGTATTTAAGTTCAGTATCTTTGAAAGATGCGACACGAAGATTTTCAAGAAAAGTCCCCCACTCCAGACTACCCTGTACATGGGACACTTTTTGGAAAATTTGATTTTCTCAAAAATGCCTCTAAGGCTTTTGATTAAAATATCATATATTTAAGCTATTTTTATGACAAATAAAATGTGTATCATGAATAATGTCCCCCAACGTCCTATTAATTTTGAATGGCTTTCGTATAACTGGTAAACCGTAAGAGATAGACAAAGTTTTACAATCAAAAAATGTCGATCGCGTTAAAACACACAATTTATGTCCTATAGATTTTTTGTGGATTAAACCACTTTCAAGATATTCCTTGTTATTTGTTTGAATTTTCCAGTACTTATACTTTTTCTCAAACGGGAATTCGCTGTTCATTTTTATGTCGTGGACATGCAAAGAGAATGGAATGCTCCACATAGCAACCAGCTCTTAAAATATTTGACTATCGCTTAAAGCCTACCATATTTCCCTTGTACCTACAAGAAAACTAGCAATAAGTTTCTGCAAACGTTTAGTTTGTACAAGAGTAGAGAAAGTCATGCGAGTGCAACACATCAGATTTTTATACAATATTCTGTTAACCTCCATAAAGAATCTGAAGGCAACCCAGAGCAAGGAGATGCATATATACAACTTCATCTGCCCTTCTACTGTAGACAGTTCCCAACTCTACACGTTCTAGCAGAACACGTTTCTAAGAAGCTACAATGCTTGTACTCATTAATCACAAAATCAGCAAATGTGGGCTGATTAATTTGCATCATTTCACCATTTAAATGCAGCACACTTATATGAGCTTCTTAATTACCCGAGTTTCGGCAGGTGTAAAATTAGAGACTTGCCAAAATGATCCATCATTATAAGCTTCAAGTTATTAAGCATGTTCGATACGTAAACTGGCACATAGAAACATTGCATTAGCTTCCTATCAGAAATAGTTTACTCCATTCCGGTGCTAGCAGTCTCGAGTGATTATCAATCTACCGTGTTAATGACTTCCGCAGAGAGAGTATTTTACGCGCTGACAATATCGACAAGGAAAATCTTGTGCTGCAGGTTGTACCACAAAACATACGAGGTGTGGTAATTAAAATGGTCCTAGGAAATGAGAAAGAAAGTCGTAAGTCACAAATATACTTCCTCGATGCAACATCGTTGTTTTGTTTTGGCGTAGCCAGGTCAAGTAAGCAGAGGTTATACTAGATTACTAGCAGAATCCGCAACTCTGCTTGTTTTGCTGGTTACTAAGATATGAGGCAGTATTTTTAAAATTTAAATGATTTCAGTCTGGTTATATAATGTGTAAATTCAATAACGGCCCGCCTTGAATATGTATGTGGTAGTTTGTAAAATGTATGTAACAGTCGTTGCATATGCTTATATTATTGTATACATGTTCAATAATGTTATGTGAATATATTACGTAATTTAATAATGTAGGAGCTGTGAGAAATAGGTCAAAAGTTGCTAACAAACAGGTAACAATGAGGTAACCTTGAGTCAATAATGAGTAAGAAAGTTTAACAGTACTACTTGTGATTCTTGGAGCAACAATAATGTAATTTTAGTGACAGTTTAAAAATAGCCAATCAACAACCAGAAAAAAAGCTTTAGTTAAATGCAGGTATTCTATTGGAGTAGGATTAGCCAATCAGAGACTTGAAATACAGAAATTTACAAGTTTAAACCGTTGAAATCAATTCAGTTGCTTCCAAACAGTGCTCATAACCAGACGTGTTGTTTCTAGACAGTGCTCATAACCAGACGCGAGATGTGTCCTCGAGAAATTAAATACGTATTCGTGTCAGACGAAAATAGTATACGTGTTAAAAAGTGCAAGTATTAAATAAAAGAACCTCACAGCTCTCGATATCAGTGAAGTGCTATTTAATTTGTGTCAAGGATTAATAAAAAGGAGTGAATTAAAACTTAAAATCTGTGTAAGCCTACATTCTTAGTCATACCAAAACCCTGCTAAGAGAAACGTGTCTCTAACAAATACTGACGCAGCCGAGGCAAACATAAATATATAATATTTAACGAAACAGTAATTTTATTATTTTTAAACTTGGGGCAAAGGCCACCTAAGAATACATTTGGGGGAAGGCTACCGGAAACTGTTTAATATACGTGCGGTTGCAACTACTTCAAGTTTTCGGCTCCCCAACAGTTGAAATATAATACAACTCCTACTTCAAATCGGCTTTTCATACGTAGCAGCAAACAACCTAGAAGCAACCATCTTCTTCAAATTGGCGCCCAACGTGGGGCTAATAAAATAATTCTCTGACATCATTCTCTCCCCCTTCCTTTATCTCCCTCAATTCTGTTAACCCCATTTTATTCTCTTCTTTCCTCTCTTTCTCTATCTCTTCTACACTCTTTCTCCCACTCACCTCTAAACCCTTACCAAAACATCTCACCCTCTCTATTCCTTTTCATTGCCTCTCTCTTACCCTTCGCCTTCTCCTCTCTCTTCCACTCTGTGTAACGTACTTCATTTGATATGTTTTTTCAGGATGTTAATGAAAATTAAATCATAAATTCGAAATTATACTGTTTCCTGTGTAACTGGTTTATGATCGCGAATGGCAGTTAAAAAGTAATATAACTTCTTAAATATTTACTACATCGAAATTTTATGTATAAACACTACTCGTAAGAATCACGGTGCTTATAAAATTTTGTAATATAGCACTTTTCAAAAACTCGATTAGTTATTTATGCACGATCCCATAATGGGAGTTATTAAGACGCTCGCGTAGAAAATTTCAGGAGCGTCTTAACCAGTTTTTCTAAGACATTTAGATATACAATAAATATTTAATATTTAGATGCATACGAAAGAAAATAAAATGTGATAAATTAATTCCTCGATACGTATTTTAGATGCGCTTCGATTAAAGGGCGCAGTTATATTTATTTTACAAGATAGAGACAGAAATGTTTGTTAGTGAATTTGAAGAGGTGTAATTTAGTTCCACACTTCCGTATCCTGGAGGAGGCGAGGAATGTAAGCAAGAATTTACTTCCTGAAAATAAAAGAAAATGTATGAAATGTTAGACAAGTTCATGGTTTGGCGAACAAGAAAAAATGTCGCCTGTGTGATCAAAATGTGCTCATAGTTTACTTTGAAGAAATGTCAAAAACAATGAAATCCGCAACCTTGTGGACAAATTATTCGGTGTTGAAGACTACTCTAAGTGTAAAACATGGAACTGATATATCAAAGTATAAAAATTCGTATTACCTGTTAAAAAGAAATAGGTAGGGTGCATGGGGTAAAAAGCAAAAACAATTTGACAAATGAAATTAAAACCTTCATTTACGAAGCACCTGACAATACGTATCTACTGATACAGGTATGTAAACATAACTATTCAATCTGTATTGATATGAATATAGATGAACATATTTAAGTATAGAAGTCAAAAAAATATTATTTTGATTTTCTGATTTCGGGATCCATTAGAAACTGCACGCCCCTTTGGCTATATAGTCTGTTCTCTAAGTGAAACCTAAGGCTTGTGAAAGCGGCAGCTTCATAGCAACTAGTTCGGCCGTTTATGCATGAAAAGGTCGCAAACCCACAAGCTATTTCTACTAAAGTTTATTTTTCTATCTACTACATTTTAATCCAAATAAACCTTTGTAGTAATAGCTACATTACACCTTTCGTTATAGATACAAAGAGAACAGCAATAGTTAAATGTTTTACAACTGGACGCTATACGCTGATCTAAAAATTCCATACGTTTCCATTCAATCGCGAGAAACAACTGAATGCATAAAGCACTGTAAAGAATGAACAATTCGAACCCTCAAGAAGGGATATCTCAGAAATGGCTTGCGCCCCCCAAAAAAGACCGCATTTAAAGTAAATTCTGTATTATAAAGAGATCCACATTTTTGCGTGGCCCGTTTTCGTCTATCGCTTAACGTTTAGCGGTTGTACAAGATTATACAAAATTTCTTCCAACTAAAGTGGACTTCATAGGCTATTCCCAGAAAATTCAAGATATAGATTTTATCTGTCATCTAGATATTTTTAACTTCTTGTATTTTGATCAAAAACGTTAGCCCTTTTTTAGAAGTTAAAAAAATTAGGGAAATATGCCATGTAAAGTGTGGTTTTGAGTTGGAGGATTTTCTTGTAAATCTTTTGTGTCATACCCTTGGAAGGTACTGAACCTAAATACCAAGTTTGGTATTTGTCTTGGTATGCGTTTTTGAGTTATGCTATTCACAGACACACACGTGCGAAGCTTTGTCTAAAAATATCTTTTTTTTGTATTCTGGGGGCCCCAAAATATGTATTTCTGGTGAAATCTCGCTATCGAATTTTTCGGTGGAATATAATACTTTCTATACCTGTTAAACGTAGTAGAGAAAGTAAAAATTGCATTGCTTCATTCCAATGTTCTCATGGTGCTTCTTCCAGTAGGTAAGAGTTTTTGGTCAGAGTCCATTCTTAACAGGTGCTCTGCCATTGCTGTTTGCATGCCTCAGTATATTTGACTTCATATTTTTAATACGAATGTACACAATTTCTGTCGTGATGTAAATTATATTGTACCAGTTCTCTCTATAACCTCATCTTCTCTGGCGTTTTGTCACTCTCCAATTGCCACAGCTGTTACGACAAAGACCAGTTACAGTATCCGGTGCAGGTGCATTTGAAAAAAATCTGATGTGTTACACTCATATGACTTTCTCTACTCTTGTAGAAACTATTTTTACCAGCGCTTATTCTCCATATGCTTCATGTTAATCGAGATGATAATCTTATTGCTAATTTTCTTGTAGATGCAAGGGGAATATGGTAGGCTTTAAGCGATAGTCAAATCTTTTAAGAGCTGGTAGCTATGTGGCGCATTCCATTCTCTTTGCATGTCCAGGACATAAAAAAAATGAATATCGAATTCTCATTTGAGAAAAAGTATTGGAAAATTTAAGGGAATAACAAGAAATATCTCGAAAACGGTTCACTCAACAAAAAAATGTATATGATATAAATTGTGTATTTTAACGCGATCTACATTTTTTGTGTAGCAAAATTTTGTCTATTTCTTATGTTTTACCAGTTATGCAAAAGTCCTTCACAATGAAGAATACTTTTGGAGACATTTCCAGAAAATTCGAGATGTACATTTTATTTGTCATGAAAACATCTTAAACATATGATATTTTAATCAAAATCGTTAGAGCCAATTTTGAGAAAATTAAAATTTTCAAAAAATGTTCCATGTAAAAGGTAATATGGGGAGGGGGATTTTCTTGAAAACCTTCGTGTCGCATCTCTGGAAGATACTGAACCTAAATACCAAGTTTGGTGTTTATCCGACTGTTCGTTTCTGAGTTATGCTGTTCACAGACAGACACACACACAGACACACAACGGACATGTTTCCAAAAATAACGTTCAGTTCGGCTAGACAACAGCTGAATTGTTTGATGGATCGATTCTTTACTGTCGAGATGTTTGAATGCACAGTAGTGTCATAAAAAGCCACAGTTGGGATATTGCAATGGTTCTTTACCTCGCTTCCAACAGGCTGCGATGTTAATATTCTTGATCTAATAAAACGTATAACTCATAAGGGGCGGCTGGTGTCTGAACTTCAGTGGATCACAAAGTTATAGGTAGCTGCAATTTCAATTTGTGAAAGCAATGAACACTGCACCGTCAATTCTGCTTTATAAATATTCGTTATTAAGATGTATACAGTTTCAGATGTCATCAAAAGGTTCATTATAAGTTTATTTACACCTGTGGCTATTATAAAGCCAAGTCTTTTGGGGGAAGTTGTGAAGATACTACAAATCATTCACACCATGTTTTTTCCATGGCTGTTCAGTGCATCTTCAACACCAACTAAAACTCGTGGAAAGCAAACATAGGACGTTTTAACATCACATCCACACAACCAGTTATATTCTCATAGACATTGCTGTTTTGAAAATTCCCGTTAAAACAACTTTTGTTTTAACAGCCGAGTGATTTTTACTTTCTCTACTACGTATAGTAAGCAGGGGAAGAATTGTATTCCACCCAAAAATTCGATACCGAGATTTCACCGGAAATATATGTTTTGAGACCTCCTGTATCCAAAAAAAAGCATTTTTGGAAACATGTCCGTGTGTGTGTGTGTGTGTGTGTGTGTGTGTGTCTATGTCTATGTCTGTGTATGTCTGTCTGTCTGTCTGTCAACAGTATAACTCAGAAACGAATAGTCGGATAAACACCAAACTTGGTATATAGGTTCAGTATCTTCCAGAGATGCGACACGAAGGTTTTCAAGAAAATCCCCTCGCCCCAGATTATCCGTTACATGGAAAATTTTTCGAAAATTTTAATTTTCTCAAAAATGGCTCTAAGGATTTTGATTAAGATATATATTTAAGATACTTTTATGACAAAGAAAATGTATATCTTGAATTTTTTGGACATTCTCCAAAAGTGTTCTTCATTGTGAACGACTTTTGCATCACTGGTAAACCATAAGAGATAGACAAACGTTTACTACACAAAAAATGTAGATCGCGTTAAACACACAATTTATGTCATATACATTTTTTTTGTTGAGTGAACCATTTTCAAGGTATTGGTTGTTATTCCCTTAAAAGTTCTAATACTTACACTTTTTCTCAAATAAGAATTCGTTATTAATTTTTTTGGTCCTGGTAATACAAAGGGAATGGAGCACTCCGCATAGCAAGGAGCTCTTAAAATATTTGACTATCGCTTAAAGCTTACCAATTCCGTTTGCCTCTACAAGAAAATTATCAATAAATTTAACATCTCGATATCTCGATTAACATGAAGCATATGGAGACAAAGCGTTTGTAAAAATGGTTTGTACAGGAGTAGAGAAAGTTATGTGAGTGTTACACATCAGAGTTTTTGTTAAGTGAACCATTTCCGAGATATTCTGGTTATTTGTTTGAATTTTTCAATACTTATACTTTTTCTCAAATGAGAATTCGTTATTCATTTTTTTGTCCTGGACATGCAAAGACAATGGAATGCACCACATAGCAACCAGCTCTTAAAAGATTTGACTATCGCTTAAAGTCTATCAGATCCCCCTTGTACCTACAAGAAAATTACTAATAACATAAACATAATGTAGGTGGAGAATAAGTAAAATAGTTTGTAAAACACATGTTATTGCAACGCACCAGATTTTTACATTTGGTATAGGTCTATCAAGACGTTTAATCCCTTTCCATTTCAAGTTTGGTGTTGAAAAAGATGGTATTAAAATATACTGAACGAAATTCATTGTTTTCCGTATATCATCGTACACCTGTATTTCACTCTTATTCACCAATTGAAGCGCAGCAGAACCAGCGCAACGTACAGGCAACATAAGGTTCAGTAAATGGATGACCGGATGAGAGTCAAACAAGACGATCATCCTATTCCATGCTCTCTGAAAATTACATTAACCAACAACATAGAGCCTTATGCCCCACACTTCCCCACCACACACCTCTGTGCTCCCTTGGTTGGTCATCCCTATACCTAGCCATTATGACTTTGGGTTGCAGCCGGGAGTGCACTATTTGGTCACCTGCAAACAATGCTGGTTACTGAAGTCCTCTACACAAGATCAGGTCGGAATGAACCCGAAATGTACATAAAAATGTTATTTACATTAAAGAGAAAGTCAGAATTGTTACAGCACAAACGTGCTACTATATTAAGAAGCCCCCCCCCCTGTGTCCCATACTACTAATAAGGCAAGATAAAACATCAAATACATTTATCATGCTAGACGCAAGTCCAGCTCACAACCTTGAAGAAGATGGTTTTTTACGTTATTTCTTACCACGCTTTGGGCGTTAACTTAAAGTAGGTTGTATTGAAGGAATTGTATTATATTTCAACTGTTGGGGAGCCAAACTTGAAGTGTGTTTGCAACCGCACGTATGGTCCCGGTTTCCGGTAGGCTTCGCCCAAGTGTACTTTCAGGTGGCCTTTGCCCCAAGTTTAAAAAAAATATTAACTTTTTAATTTGACTGTTTCTTTAAATATTATACTTATGTTTGCCTCGGCTGCGTCAGTATTTATTTTAGAGACATGGATATCTCGGCAGGGTTGTGATGCGACAAGAATGTAGGTTTACACAGATTATAATTTTACTTCACTCCTTTCATTACTGTTTGACACGATTTATATAACATTTCACTGATAGAGAGCTGTGAGATTCTTTTTATTATTAAATACTTGCACTTTTTAACACATAAACAATTTTCGTCTCACACGAATACGTATTATATTTCTCGAGGACGCATCACACATCCAGTTATAATCACTGTCTGAAGGCAACTGAATTGATTTCAACCGTCTAAACTTGTAAATTTCTGTATTTCAAGTCTCTGATTGGCTATTCCTACTCCAATAGAATACCTTCATTTAACTAAAGCTTTTTCTGGTCGTTGATTGACTATTTTATAAACTGTCACTAAAATTATATTATTGTTGCTCCAATAATGACTAGTAGCATTATTAAACATTCTTACTCATTATTGCCTCAAGGTTACCTCATTGTTTACTGTTTATTAGCAACTTTTGACCTATTTCTCACAGCTCCTACATATCAATTTACGTAATGCATTTACATAACATCATTGAACATGTTTACAATAATATAAGCATATGCAATGACTGTTACATACATTTTACAAATTATTGCATACACATATTGCTTCAAGGCGGGCTGTTATTGAATTTACATATTATATAATTTGACTGAAATCATTTAAGTGTAAATAATACTGCCTCAAACTCTCGTATTAACTCATCTTTTGAGATGTCTCTGGCTGTCTCTTTCTTGTTAAGACACTTTCACAAATAGATAAAATGTTTTTATCTGGGACAAAAATTAAAATACTAAAATACAATAGTTCTAGGTCTCTTAAACCATCTTGGACAAGAGACTGGATGCATTTAATTGTAAAATGTCAAAATCTACTTTTCGTCCTTTACTAATAGTGAGAATAAACGAAGTTTCTTTTTCTGTGGAAAATAAATGTACCTACTTCCTAGAGTAGGAGATAGACATTAGAAATGGAAGAGGATTCTAGCCAAGAAGACTATTACACCTTGACGCAGAATTTAAACGAGTCGAAAGAGTCATGTGAGGTTGAATTGATATAAAAGCAAGGAAGAAGCAAGAGATGAACAATGCTTGACACATTTATAATGTTATTGTGTTAACCTTTTTGAGTTATGAATTATTAGAAAATGTGTTAAAAGATTTAAATAACTTACAAAGATAGTTTGCTATAAATTAATTTATTTTGTATAAAAATGAAGAAAGAGAAGACAATTTAATAATTATACAGAGAAAAATACGTTATTCTAAAGGAACAAAAACATGCATTTAAGAAATACGCATTAAAAACGCAAATGTGCATTTAAAAGGGAAGATTAAATTAATGTCATATAAAATAAGCAATCGGATTGTAAATTGTTTAATGCAATTAACTTGTATATGTGTTAAAATTTATTTCGTTAAACATAGCAACAACGTTAAAATAAACAACGTTCAAGTTTTTGTATATTATTGATAAAAAGACATCTTGAGTCTAGCTTAGGAGAATTGATTTAAACTATACATCATAATATATTGTTAAATATATTGAAAATAATATCAACAATGACGATATTAAGTGGACTATTGAGTTAAATAAATTAAATGAGTAAGTAAAATAGGAACCAGAAAATGGTAATTATTGTATTAAGTAAAAATTTACATTTCTTCAAAAGAAATAAAACTTTTATGTGGCGTTAATCATTTATTAATGTAATTAATTGCCTTATCTTCATAAAAGGTTATAAAATACCTTGAGAATTCAGAAGACTGTCGCTTATTGCTGAGCTGATATGTATTTCAAAATCGTATCAAAAGCCAGGCAGATACAGCAGTTAAAGTAAAACTTCCACTAAATCCTTATAACGTAACGACAGTTAGAAAAAACCAACAAACACACCATATTACCGATACATTTTCTGGAGCGGAAATTTCAAATAAGGTAACGAAGAGCAGAGTACGAGGCGACAAGATCCTGAGACGGAGCAGAGATGAACCCAGTACCCAGGACAACAGGGGCTGCATAATAGCATAAAGGAATCTTCCCCACCATTCCCTCTTCAACCTACCATACTCAAGTGTGGCGAATCTGATCGTGGCAGCCTACACAACGGGGTCCCTATGTTTTCCAATTTTAAATACCTCCAGCCGCCCTTTCGATGTTCCCCTATCCTCGCAGACAGGTGTATAACGTTTATGCCAGAGAAAGACAGTTCTCTCCTGAAAATCCATCGCAAACCTGAAGGATGAAGAGAGAAATTAAATGAAGAAAATTAGCAACAGAAAACTCATGGTGATATATAATCTATATCAAGGGAAATACACTCTAATCACACTTCATTTTCTTACAGAGTTTCTAGGTTTAGGACTAGCCATTTGGTATAAATATAAAGTTCCAAGAAAATTACAGTTTAGTTATTTACTCCAAAAGTAATACTTCGGATTTATTCGACCGTTGTTACCAGTCTCTGCATGACATCAATACTTTGAAGCTAATTTATCACTAGTGCCACTAGCAGAAGAATTAGCGAAAGGTGAGTGGAAGGGATGGATGTCAGCAGTTTCTAGGTTACCATAGTGAAATGGGACTTGTATTGTACCTTTACAGTATTTACATTTGGAACTTCTTTCGCTTGCGTCTCGTAAACTCGCAATCTCAGCAGTTTTGTAGCGGTGTGTCTCGGCTTTAATGGCACTACTTTAACCTTTTTTAATAAAAAACAAATGAAGTATCCTTTATAAATATTTTAAAATAGTTTAATTCTTTCTCCCTTTTATTAATAAAAACATTATTTGTTTTTTATCATGTTTTGTCTCGCAACTTGATGAAACTCTGGGCAAGAACGGAGTATATCCTTCACACATCGGCCAATATCGTAATTATAGGTTCCCCCTGTATCCTTCCACTCAACCTTGCAAATTTTGTGGTCGGTGGTCACTTACATCTCGCGTGCAAAGAACACACCGAAGGTCCTAGTGAGAACCAGTTCTGCAGCGCCGCAGTACTTCAACCTGTTCACGAAGTCAGAAGCGCATGCAGTCCGAGGTTCAATTCCGCACCTTCACTTTGAGACAAGGGGTCATTGAACTAATAATGACGTCTCATTTAAACCGACTGGTGGTAAAAGCCGAATAAATGTGAAGATCCGTTCGTTATGTCTTCCATAGTAATAAATTACTAAATAACATTAAAGTGTTTCCTGAATTTAATTCACAAATCATAATTGTGACAATTAAATGAGTTAAACGTGAGGATATGAAACATGTATTTACGAAAAAACAACGAAACTCTTTAGTACTTTGATCACTGTCATAGTAAGATGTTCTAAAAAAGAATGTTCCTTTAAAGTTTAGGAAGAGCCGAGGAAGGGTCGGTCCTAGTACAGCAATCAATAGACCTATACTAAGCCGTTTTAATAGGTGTTTATCAACTTTGAGGTATGGCAGGTTTGGCGACTTCTTCAGCTTAAGAGCTAAGTCTCAAAACTAAGAACGGAATCGAGGACACATCCCTACTGGGCTTTGAAACACTAATATCTCCTTATTCCTACAATTAGATTACCTGGGAGCTCCAAAGATGGGTTCTGAGTTCCCTAAGCTCTGTAGATAGATTTGGTAATTAATAACGTAAATTCATAAACGTAAACGATATAACATTTAGTAATATTTTACACATGTTTTAAGGGTAGATACCCGATAACAAATAAGCATAGGAAATAACAACTTACAAAATATTGGAAATACGATTAAGAATCAATGTTAAAATATTGGGAATAATTTAAAATGTGAATTCAACTTGTAACATAGCTATAATTAGAATAGGCGAGCTAGCAATCGAGAGGTGAAAGTCCATCAACACACGCACTAATGTGCACAGGGTTCAGAAAATGGAAAGAGAGGGCAGAGAATAGAAAGAGACAGAAAAATTGGTCCATTTCCCGGAACTTGAGGGAGTTGGTAAAATAGGAAACGTGTACTTGAGAGAAGGGGAGAGACATTGGGTTTTGCCGAATAAGTCAGCAGGACCCGTAAACAGAAATTTGGTACATTTTGTCATAGCATGCGATGTAACGCTACTTAAGAACCAATGGAAATTTTTTTAACAAATAAAGACGCAAATTATGGCGTCATAGGAAACCAGATAAATAGGGAGGAAAGCCCCGAGTTTACAGGATTCTCCCAGATACTTCCTTGGCACTAGTTTGCGTGCTACTACCGTAGCAACGGATATTAGAATCAGTGATTAATTAAGTTGTTGCAACCAGGCGGTAGATGCTGCGTATGTGGGTAAGAAGATTGTGTGACGAATTAGCTAACTCCACAGAATAACAACATGATGGCGGGAAGGTTTAAGCCATAAGATTTAATACGCACTTCATAAGGGAAATTGCTAGCCATCTGAATAGATATAATTTCTTCAATAAATCAAGGTTTTGGGAAAATCGCTTATTATTTTGCCTTCACCCACAAAATCTCCGAGGTGTTGTCCAACTAGATAGGATAGAAATTCTTTCTTCAGCTCTCCGACTGGCAGCCGGCAAAAACGCCAAGAAAACAACGGGGATCTGGGAGGTACGGAAGCCAACATGAACTCCCGCCACAATGTGATATTGATTTCTGCTGCATTAAATCCTGGTTGTTTCCATGTCTATAATCAATTAATTCACTTTTAAATCCCTTATAGTACTTATATAATCCTGATTTTCAGCTGAATTTTAAAATATATTTCTGTTTGAATATTTGAGCACCCAGGTAAAGGAGAGCATGTGTGAAGGTAGCTCTGCTGTGTGCGAGGGTCATTTGAATGAAACGTTTTAGGAATTGAGGCAGCATTTTTAACACTTAAATGATTTTAGTCAAATTATATAATATAAATTGAATAACAGCCCACCTTAAAGCAATATGTGTGTGTAACAATATATAAAAAGTGTATATTACAGTCATTGTAAATGTTTATATTATTGTATACATGTTCAATAATGTTATGTGAATGTATTATGTAATTTAATAATGTAGGAGCTGTGAGGATAATAAGTTAAAAGTTGCTAACAATGAGGTAACCTTGAGGCAATAATGAATTAGAAGGTTTAATAATACTACTTGTAATTCTTGGAGCAACAATAATATAATTTTTGAAACAGTTCATAAAATAGCCAATCAACAACCAGAAAAAGCTTTAGTTAAATGAAGGTATTCTATTGGTCTAGGATTAGCCAATCAGAGACTTGACATACAGAAATTTACAAATTTAGGCGGTTTAAATCAAGTCAGTTGCTTGTAGACAGTGCTCATAACTGGACAAGGTTGCAGACAGTGTTACTAATCAGACGCGAGATGGTCCTCGAGAAATTTAATACGTATTCGTCTGAGACGAAAAATAGTTTACGTGTTAAAAAGTGCAAGTAATTAATAAAAGAATCTCACAGCTCTCGATATCACTGAAGTGTTGTTTAAATTGTGTCAAGAATTAATAAAAAGGAGTGAATTAAAAATTATAATTTGTGTAAGCCTACATTCTTCAGCCACTTCACGCCCTGCTAAGACATCCATATCTCTAACAAAAATACTGACGCAGCCGAGGCAAGCATAAATATATAATATTTAAAGAAACATTAAAATTACAAAGTTAATATTTTTTAAACACTTGGGGCAAAGGCCACCGGAAAGTACATTTGGGGCGAAGGCTACCGCAAAGCGGGTACTATACGTGTGGTTACAACAAACTTCAAGTTCTGTTCCCCAACATAAGAACTACAATAATACAACTCCTTCAATACAACTCCTACTTCAAATTGGCTTTCCATACGTGAAGCAACAACTTACTTGAAATTGACGTCCAAAGCGTGGTGCAAATAATTTAAAAATAACAATACAACAAACCAATTACTTCAGAATTGAGTACAAAGTAATGTCACAGATTTTTAAAATTATTTGCAACTTACTCCTGTGCAGTGTGTCTGTTTACGTACCTTGATAATTAATCGGCTGCTCTCACTTTCTCTCTCTGTTCGTCGTTTCTCCGTCGTAGCGGAAAAGTCTCGTAGATGAAGATGCCATAATTAAGGAACGATGCCTCGGCTGTCAGTTGGGTAAAGTTATGAGAGGTAATGGAGATCCAGGGTCGGCGTAACACAAGAATTATTTTTTCTAAACAGTTGCAACAAAAATGTCAGTATGAGGCAGTATTTTTAACACTTATATAATTAGACTGAAATCATTTAATATTTAATTCAATAACAGCCCGCCTTACCGCAATATATGTATGTAACAAGATATAAAAAGTGTATATTACAGTCATTGTATATGTTTATATTATTGTATACATGTGTAATAGTGTTATGTAATGTATTACGTAATTTAATAATGTAGGAGCTGTGAGAATAATAGGTTAAAAGTTGTTAACAATAGTGAATTAGAAAGTTTAAATGCTACTGGTAATTGTTGTAGCAACAATAATGTAATTTTTATGACGATTTAAGTTCTTAATCGGACGAAACTTTCTTTCCGCCAAGGACCTTTCACAGTTTAGGGAACACATGACATCCAGAAAAGCAACTCGTGACCTTCCCAGTCAATTTCATACACTTTGCCTTCTTTTATGGTGGAGAATCTTGGTGCCTCCATTGCTTAGACTGTTCTATCATTTAGGGTGTATAGTAGTGCATCTGTACTTCATAACATTTTACAAATAGACGCAAAATGTCGGTGAGATTTCTCTGAAAATGAGCCAAATTTTACTCCGAGATTTGCATTCTGAATTCGCTTTTGACCCTGAGTTAGCAGTCGCGACACAATTTCTGCTGATAACTTTTCATGTCCAACTCTTGTCTTAAAATGCGAAACACACATTCCCTTGAAATTTCCTAAGAATCAGAAATTTTGGACACCATTTGGCGATCCTACAAGTCTTGCAGTTTATTGTCGTCTCCGTGATGTAGTGGTTACCATGCTAGCCTCTAGCTCCCGAGGTCTCCGGTTCAAACCCGGCGGAGAGCGATGGATTTTTTCGGGTTGTAAAAGTTCTTAGGATGGTTTCCTTCGGAAGGGAAGTAAAGCCGGTGGTCCTGTGTCGTAGATTTACGGCACGTAAAAGAACCTCAACCTGATCAAAATTACCAGTCTTTCACGCCCAATATAGAATGGGACGCTAAGGACCACAGCAGTTAAAGAGCGTCCATAAATAAAACTCGATTTAATTTTTTTTCTTGTAGTTTTTGCATGCTTCATTTCCAAGCGTTCACACCCGTGTTTAAACTCCTTGGAAACGGTTCAAAGTCCTCTAGAGTGTTTGTCTTTCTACTTCGTTCATGCCCTTCCTTACGAAGTGCTTAATAACCTCAGGATGTTCGATATTTACAATGTTTTCTTATACAAAGGACTATACTGTAACAAACAACTATGCCTACTATGTCTTGAATAACGTCATTGCACAAATGGTTTTATGAAAGATGGTTGGTTTTGAAAACAAAACTGCTTCGAAAATGCTATTGCAATCTGTGGAGTATTTGGAGAGCGTTTCAAATGATCCTGTTGTTTGGGATTACTAGAAAATAAAAAAGGTGTAATTTAAAAAGAAATATTACATTTTCGCTTTATTAGGAAAATAATGCTTGGATAACGGAAGTGGAGGACTCGCTATTTTAAACAATGTATTGTCTGGAGGACCCAGAGGGGGTTCTAGTATTGCTGAATTGAGCATGAGTAGCACACAAGAAATGTCTGTCCCGGCATAAGTTGGAAGACCTGATACCCAATGTCCTCGTGAACAGCCTACCTTGTTAAAATTGAAGGTGCAATTCACGCAGGGTTACAAATGGTCAAAGACCATTTACGCAACTTGGCTGACACAAGTTGACAAATGAGAGTACAGTCACTAGGTAGTGTTGTTGCTTGTATAGTAGAGAATTATTGTCTCATAAACATGTCAGTCCAAGTGAAGAAAACCATTACAAGTATACTGAAGGAATAACGAACAACAAAGTTGCAGTTTGGTCAGCCTATATGGTGGCCGATGTGCAGCCTTCACATACCTTAAAAAGGGTGAAAGAAACAAGTTAAAAATTAACTGTTATTTTTGGTCTGATATCACAACAGCTTGTACTAGATAAGTCTAGAGACGTTCTCATTGAACATCTGAAACTATTTTACGACATTGTTGTATGAAATAAAGTAAGAAACACTTCAGGTTTCTGTTCCTCTCAAAGTATGTCATGTCAGCCTTTTAAACAGCATGTCGTTATGTGATGACTTTGAAATCCCATGCTCTTTGCATGATCAGGAGGGAGAAAAAAAATACTCAAATGTGTGCTTTAACGAGATGTATATTTTTTCATTCTCTGCTACGTATAATAAGTGGGGGAAGTATTGCATTCCACCCAAAAATTCAACACCGAGATTTCACCGGAAATACACCTCTTGAGGCCTCCTGAATCCAAAACTAGCACATTTTAGAAAAAGCTCCTTGTGTTTGTGTGTGTGTCGGATAAATACCAAACTTGGTATTTACGTTCAGTATCTTTCAAAGATACGACACGCAGATTTTCAAGAAAATCCCCCAACCCAGACTACCCTTTACATGGAACATTTTTGATTGCTCAAAAGTCCTGAATAGCTTTTGCATAACTGGTAACCGTAAGAGACAGACAAAAATTTAGTCACAAAAATGCAGATCTCTTCAAAACGCACATTTATTCTCATATACATTTTTTGTGTCCAGTAAACCATTTCCGAGATGTTTGTTTGAACTTTCCAATACTTATACTTTGTCTGAAATGGGAATTCGTATCGGTTATTTATTTATTTATTTTTTATCCTGAAAATACAGAGAGAATGAAATGCTACACATAGGAATCAACTCTTAAAATATTTGACTATCGCTTAAAGCCTACCATATTCCCCTTGCATCTACAAGAAAATTACCAATAAGATTAAAATGAAGTAGACGGTGAATAAGCGTTTTTAAAAATAGTTTGTACAAAAGTAGAGAAATGTGAGTGTAGCACATCAAATGCTTTTATATAGTAAGGTTTTTGTCTAGCTGTTACGGTATACCAATTATACAAAAGTCATTCAGAATGAAGAGGACTTCAGAGGCTATACCCAGAAAATTTAAGATACACCTTTCATTTATCATTAAAATATCTTAAACATACGGTATTTTAATCAAAAGTGTTAGAGCAATTCTTGAAAAAAATAAAAATTTCCCCAATTTTCTCCATGTTGAAGATAGTTTAGGATGGAGAGATTTTCTTGAAATCCTTCGTGTCGTATCCTTGAAAGATACTAAACCTAAATACCAAGTTTGGTGTTGAACGGACTTTACTTGTTTTACTTTAACGTACATAGAGAAGATATTGGAATCTACCCGAAATTTTAACACTGAGTTTTCACTGTAAATTGAGGCAGCATTTTTAACACAAATGATTTCAGTCAAATTATATAATATAAATTCAATAACAGTCCGCCCTAAAGCAATATGTGTATGTAACTATATATATATATAAGTGTATATTACAGTCATTGTAAATGTTGATATTATTGTATCCATGTTTAATAATGTTATGTGAATGTATTCCGTAATTTAATAATATAGGAGCTGTGAGAATAATAGGCTAAACGTTGCTAACAATGACGTAACAATGAGGTAACCTTGAGACAATAATGAATTTGAAAGTTTAAATGCCATAAGTCATTATTGGAGCAACAATAATGTAAATTTTGAGACAGTTTATAAAATAGCCAATCAACAACCAGAAAAAGCTTTAGTTAAATGAAGGTGTTCTATTGGAGTAGGATTAGCCAATCAGAAACTAAAAAGGAGAAAATTTTACAAATTTAGAGTTCAGTTGCCTGCAAACTGTGTTTGTAACCGGATGCGAGACACGTCCTTGAGAAGTATAATACGTATTCGTGTGTGACGAAAATAGCTTACGTGTTAAAAAAGTGAAAGTAATTCATGAAAGAATCTTACAGCTCTCTCTATATCAGTGAAGTGTTATTTAAATCGTGTCAAGCATTAATAAACGGAGTGAAGTAAAATTATAATGTAAGCCTACATTCTTGTCGCATCACGCCCTGCTGAGAGAAACGTGTCTCTAAACAATAATACTGACGCAGCCGAAGCAAACTTAAATATATAATATTTAAAGAAACAGTCAAATTACAAAGTTAATATTTTTTTTTATAATTGGGGTGAAGGCTACCGGAAACTGTTTACCAAACGTGCGGTTGCAACTACTTCATGTTCGGCTCTCCAACAGTTGAAATATAATACAACTCCTTCAATAAAAAATAAATAATATCTCAAATTATATGTTTTGAGGCCTTTGAATCCAAATGAAACATTTTTAGAAAAGGTCCACGCGTTCGCGCGCGCGTGCGTGTCTGTGAACAGCATAATAAAAAATGAAAAGCCTGGTAAATACCAAACTGGTTTTAAGTTCAGTATCTTCCAAGATACATTTTCGAAGCTTTTTATTTTCTAAAAATTGTCTGTTTCGATTTTGATTAAAACATCATATATTAAAGTTATTTACATAGAAAATAAAACATATTCTTCAGTAATATAAATGCTGACGCAGCCGAGGCAAACATAAATATATAATATTTAAAGAAACAGTCAAAATTATAAAGTTAATATTTTTAAACTTGGGGCAAAGGCTACCGGAAACTTTTTACCATACGTGCGGTTGCAAGTACTTCAAGTTCGGCTCCCCAACAGTTGAACTATAATACATCTTCTTCAAACTGACTTTCCATACGTAGCAGCAACAAACATTCTTCAAGAATAGTTAAAGAAAAGTGGGTAGAGAAAGTCATTGACAGTCTTTTTAGGTATAAAGTTGAACTGCTCGTAGAGAAAGATAAGACTACTTATAATAAAAAGATTCTTGGTAGTCTATACCAGTTGCATTTTTTAAAATTAGTGTGGGTTTCAAGCCCTCAGTCACGAAGTGCTGCCTATCTTTCAGGGATATCAGCAAAGAAAGGCGTTCCTGGGTACCAGTATGATTCCATTTTCATATCTGCTGGACATTACAGACATCCTCTTATTTCCACTAGTATTGTACACGGTAGCTAGGGAAATAGAAGCCGAATTATGACTAATTGAGATTTCACCAGAAATACACGTTTTAAGGTTGCCTGCTTAAAAAAAGAATTAGAAAAAAATATGAATTCGAGCGTGCGTGTGTGTATGAAGACAAATCAAAAACCTAAACTCAGTAAAATACAAAACCTGGTATATAACAACGCCTTCCAAGGATGCGAATGAAGATTTTAAAAAAAAGTTCCTTCACTTGAACTTCTTTTTGTTTAGTTATTTTTTATTGTCTCAAAATAGCTCTAACAATCTTTTTTTATTATTATAAGACATGTGCATGATAATTAAAATGTATATTTTTTTCGGCAAATAGCCTCTGAAGAACTCTTCATTCTGAATACATTTTGTATAATTGGTAAACTCTAAGAGAGAGACAATATGTCACTTCACAAAAAGTGTAGATCTCGTCAAAGTTCACAATTTAATCAAATACGTACATTTTTTTCCTAGCGTTAAACATTTACTAGATATTATTTGTTACTGGTTTGAATTTTCAAATACTTATACTTTTTTCAAGCAGTAAGTTGCTTATTCTTTTTTTCTCGTGGCCATGCAAAGAGCATGGCATATTAAAGACATCACATAGCGACCCGCTTTTTTAAAACCTGACCATCGCTTTAGCTTAATGTATACTTCTTATACAGTGCCTTCGTTTTATGTCAAGGCCACAACCCTTTATATACGTATCGGCCGAGACGGCAGTAACCTCGGTATTATGCCACAGCGCAGAAGTGGCGCAGGACGTGTCAAGGGTACGTTTATCAGCTGTGAACTGTCTCAGTCGTTGCTTTGTCTTCGTATTTTGAAGTGTTTCGAGTGTGTTGTGTGCGATTTCCTTAGGAATGTTGTTCTCTTATTAATGAAATTATCATTCACATGCATAAGTTCTTCTTGCCTAATGTTCATAATTTCTGCGTTTATATCGTTCTGATATTTGACTATGGTGTGGGGATTGTTTCTATAAACTTTATTTTTTAGCGTTTAGCGATCCCGTTGTTCTAAATTTGTTGACCAAATATCTGTCTCTACCCGAACTAGATAACTAGAAAATTGCTGTTAAAATTGTCTACATACCTATCTACAGTAGGGACGATAGTTCTGTGCCGGTGACCTACTTTCCTAGCGCACTGAAGAGAGTCTATGCCTAACGCCATTTACTCTCCTACAGGCAGCTGTCTGCTGGAAGATGTGGGACTTCGCTGATACGACATAAACACAACACCACACTGACTGGTTTATTGTCACTATGTTCAGATTGCTCTATCATTCTTTTATATTTACATATCATACACAAACCTTGTTACGCAAATGCATTGTCTTAAACTAGCAGAGCTTTATTAGTGTGATAAACGTTCTACACCAGAAATATCACCACCGTCGTTTTCTTCTGCAAGACTTTGCCTTTCATCTTCTTCAGTCTTCTTCTCCTTCGCTGTCACTATATTCCCTAAATTGGATTACAAAACCTTCTATGGCATTTACAAACAGGCCTTGTTGTTCTTCTTCATCAATATATTTGTCTTCCTACTTAATAACGTGTTGACAAGCATTTTCGCACTTTTCCATGCTAATGTCGTCAACATGTTCTTAGCTAAGCTTAATAAATAACATCACCTAATTTAAAAGGGTGTTCTACCAAGCTACCCTGCTTTATATCATCCCAGATGAGTTCTACTCGATTAAGACCCGATGAATAGGCTGGTAATCGGAGAACATTTTGTGCATGGCCTACAAACTATCAACATAAATTTTCGGAACAGGCCTTGACCCTTACTTAGGTTGTAAAGCTCCAAACTTAGCATCCTTTTCATGGAATGGGGCAAGTTCTGCATCTTATTTTGGTAGAGACTATGGGGCCTATTCCAACTGCACACTATGGTACGGTGCATTATCAATCACCAAAACATATCTGGGAGCCAAGTTAGGAATTACTTTTTCCATTAGCTATTTTTTTTTGTATTTCCCCCCATCATTTTGTGGTATATTAACTTTTTTATTTTTACATAAAAATTCGCAAAAGGCAAGAACCTCCAATAAAAACACCAAAATACACAATATATGCAATCCAAGTTTCATTGCAGAAACACAGAAGCGTCATTTAGGGGGGCAGGGGGTCAATTGCTCCCCTCCACCTAAGCTACAAGCAATAATTAGGTTACATTATTGCTCTACCAAAAGAAAAATTACGACATCTGTACTTTTAATACAAATATTTCACATTTAAGAAATAAAATGCTTTCTTTTAGGTCAAACATATCGTTAAAATCCACATGAAAATTCGGGAAACTGCTCCAGTCAATCTTGCGCTCCCCATGCAGAAACCTAAATGACTCTCCTACAGAAACATATAGCAACTAATTTATAAACTCAAAGTTCAAGGCAGCATGAAGTCATAAACAGACGACTGACAAGAGAGATGTTACTCGGACAAGTGCTACCGCTAGACTGAACTGATTGCACTCACTGCGCATGCCCGAGAATTGCGGCTCGCTCACTGTCCAGTTAACCAGTGAGCATCCAAGCTTCACCGGCACAGAACCATCGTCCCTACTGTATATGATTCAGTTTTTACATACGTATCGTACAGAAAAATAAGCTGTTCAAGCGTGAATTTGTTAGCAGGCATTTCCGTGCACTAAAGCGTGAATAACATTCCGAAGGAAAACATACACAACACACTCGAAACACTTCTCAACACGAGGACAAAGCAACGACTGAGACAGCTCACAGCTGATAAACGTATCCTTGGCAAGTCCTGCGCCGCTTCTGCGCCGCTTCTGCGCTGTGGCATTATACCGAGGTCCCCGCCGTCTCAGCCGATACGCATATAAGGCGCTTGTGGCCTTGGCATAAAACGAAGGCACTGTGTATGTAGGTCACAATTTAGCAATTAAGTCACAACAAAACAAAAGAGAATCAAACCTGCTTACAACGGTGTGATACGCATGCGAAACCAATGCCAAAATACTTTAACAAACTTCAAGTAAGAACTTTTTGATTACCTCTACTTATACTGTATTCACTCTTAAGTTGATCCGCGTCAAAACAAACCGCAGGTGACCAGTGCACCGTTATAATGTATCCTTCCGCCATTCGCACTAGAAATACTGTCACACTTTCAGACCACGTGACTAGCATATTCTGTTTAGGGTTAAAGATGATAAGATTGACAGTTGTAACAAAACAAACGTGTGCACATACAATAATAGTTAAGTCTAAAATAAATGAGCGAAAATAAAGTAAGAGGTATGCGATTACTCAATTTATTCGCCCTCTGGAAGCGGCATTTTATTAACTGTTGGCTCATTTTAAAAAAGAAATTGTGCACTGTTACGCAAATTGCATTCTTCTTAAGATCACTACATTCTTGCATCGCGTATTTCATATGCTTTTTTTATTCTTTTTTTTCCGTGTGTAACCACTTTTCTCGTTTCAGATTTTTCTGCACAAGCACTGTTTATACTTGTACTCGAAACACCGGGGAACTCGGAAGTTAATTTCACCATTTCTTTCGCGGAAAGTGTTGGATATTTCTCACATAACTTATAATAAAGATTCAACATTATTGTTTTTTCACCACTAGTCAATGGTTTGCGCGGCCAATGCTTTACGTAATTCGAAGAAAATACAAGATCGAATTCTCCGTCCTCCATGATACTAAACACAACTACTGGCTGTAAACAATATTCTGCGCCTACCCGGATGTCAAGTGACTCATACAAATTGCATCATGGGACTTGTAGCTCTGTTTTACGGTATAAATCAGCGTTAAACAAAACCTTAGGAATTTATATAGAATATTACATTATTAAAGGATAAATTCATTCTAAAATTCAGAGGTTAGCATAGTACTACCTTCATCGGTGTATTACTACCGTGATGCATCACGGTGCACTGACTACGTGGGCTTGTTTTGCCGCGGATCAACCTAGGAGTGAATATAGAGTAGTGTGTGTTGAGGCTTTCTGTATTAAGGGAAAACTGTGTATCTTTTATGTTAGTAAATAACTTTAGGTCCAAAGAGAAGGTGTAAGGTTTAAAATTTACCTGCTCTAGCCGTGTGTCTACATCAACATCAACATTGTCTATATTATTGTACAATAATTTCATAAAAACTGGGGGAACTAAATGAAATTAACGAATTCGTCATTGGAGTTTAAAAATCCTACCTTGTCGAGCATCCAGCTAGTTCAGATATATGGATATAAACCTTCAAGCTACAGAAATATAGGAATATCTGCAAAACGATAAAAAGAAACATGAGGTCAGAGTAGGAGATCTCTCCTGAACCATGAGGAGTTGATGACGATGATGAGCGTAACAGCTACACAATTTGCATTCTATTTTCATTGTTTTATTGCTTAGTACACTGTTTAGTGCTGCAACAATGCAAATATAGCTCACAGTTCGCTATATCGACTAGGTGCAGTATGACCAACTCCCCTAACACCACACGCAAGCATCTCCACGCATCTCTCGGACAAACCACATGAAAACAGCCTAATAACTAGTCAGTGAAGACATTTATTCTGCTATATCACTCCCTCTACAGAGGGATATTCGCTAACAACTGCTAGTTACCCCTCTTATCACAATGCAGTGGTCTCGAAACATGATACCAATCATCAGCAAATCTAATTCTATCCCAGTAACAAACACATTTCAGATCTTCCTGCTCAGAGAGATGAGCCATTACACGAATTTTATTGCAGTACTATCGCAAAACGCAGCTCCGCATTACTAGCTGTGGAATTTATTCTCTCCCCCGCCTCCCTCTCCCATTTTCCTTCCTACAGTCTCCATCACCGCTACCCTCCCCCGCCCCTATTCGTTCTGTCAGCGTACCTACACTCTAAGAAACAAGTATTATTACTCTATTTATTTTACGTTGCTTTAACTACAGGGTCATATCGCGACGGATCTATTAGTGGATAACTCTTAGATCGAGATATGGTGGACAGTTAGCCTTCTAGGTCTGATCCCTGTAACCGCCCGCTTCGTCGTGCCCACAGAGACCCTAGTGCATAGCAACTGGATCTTCTGCTTCGTGCCGTGCCGGGGCCGCTCTAAATGTATTCCTCTTGAAGGACACTGCGCATGTTCAAATGCAGAGAGCCCCCTAAATATAATTCTGCCCACTACATCGTTGTAATCAGTCCTGTTAAAAGTTTTATCTCTTTAGAAATTGTCTGTAGTTCGTGAATAATAAATAAATTCGTTTTTAACATGAGAAGCAACATACAAAAATTGGGCTACATAATAATATAAAGGTCTTTCAACAAGAGTGTCCTATCTTTAACATGTGATAGCTGCCGTTGTTATTGTGTTACAGCAGTCATTTTTTTCATGTCGTTACAGTTGTTATTGACAAATAGCCATGGAACGTTACACCATTCAGCAACGCATAGAAATTGTGAAGATTTATTATTAAAATGGATCATCTGTTCGCGTATTGCGTGAAGCTTACGGTGTGCGTAAATCGTCCCTGCGAGAGAACGATTCGGCGTTTGATCAATAAATTTGAAAGAAGTTACATATTTATAAATGCAAACGGAATAGTGATAGTCGAATGTTTAAGAACAGAGCACTATATGCTGGCCTTAAAATTCCATACTCTTTCCTTGCAATCGTGAGAAGCAATGAATGTCGACAGGGCTTCAAAAGAATGGCAAAGTATTGAACTATACGAACCATTAATAACGAATATCTCGGAAAATGCTTATGCCACAAAAAGTTAATTGAAATAAATTTTGGTTTTAAAGATACCTACATTTTTACTTTCTCTACTACGTATAGTAAGTAGGGGAAGTATTGTATTCCACCCAAAAATTTGATACCGAGATTTCACCGGAAATACATGTTTTGAGACCTCCTGAATCCAAAAAAAGCATTTTTGGAAACATGTCTGTGTGTGTGTGTGTCTGTGTGTCTGTGTGTATGTGTCTGTGAACAGCATAACTCAAAAACTAACAGTCGGATAAACACCAAACTTGGTATTTACGTTCAGTATCTTCCAGAGATGCGACACGAAGATTTTCAAGAAAATCCCCCCACCCCAGACTACCCTTTACATGGAAGATTTTTCGAAAATTTTAATTTTCTCAAAAATGGCTCTAACGATTTTTATCAAAATATCATATGTTTAAGATAATGTCATGAGAAATGAAATGTATATCTCGAAATTTCTGGGAATGTCTCCAAAAGTATTCTTCATTATGAACGACTTTTGCATAACTGGTAAACCATAAGAGATAGACAAAATTTTACTACACAAAAAATGTAGATCGCGTTAAAATACACAACTTATATCATATACATTTTTTTTGTTGAGTGAACCGTTTTCGAGATATTGCTTGTTATTTCCTTAAATTTTCCAATACTTATACTTTTTCTCAAATTCGTTATTCATTTTTTTTATGTCCTGGACATGCAAAGAGAATGGAATGCGCCACATAGCAACCAGCGTTAAAATATTTGACTATCGCTTAAAACCTACCATATTCCCCTTGCTTCTACAAGAAAATTACCAATAAGATTGACATCTCGATATCTCGATTAACATAAAGCATATGGAGAATAAGCGTTTGTAAAAATAGTTTGTACAAGAGTAGAGAAAGTCATGTGAGTGTAACACATCAGATTTTTTGTTTACCAGTTATGTAAGGTTATACAACGTTCCTTCCGAATGAAGAGGACTCCACAGGTTATTCGCAGAAAATTCAAAATATACATTTTATTTGCCATGTAAATATATTTAATAGGTGGCATTTTAATAAAAATTGTAGAAGATATTTTAGATAACATCAAAAATTTGAAAAATGTTCCTTGTAAAGAATAGTTTACAGTAGACTTTCTTGAAATTTTCGTGTTGCATCTTTGGAAGTTATTGAACTTAAATACGAAGTTTGGCATTTATCCAAGTTTTCCTTCTTGAGTTGTGTTGTTAAAGACACACACGGGCCTTTTTCTAAAACAGTTTTTTTTATTCAGCAGGTCTCGAAACATGTATTTCCGGTAAAATATTGGTATCAAATTTTTGGGTGAGGAAGTAAGCAAACAAAATGTCGGTTCGGTATTTCTTGACTGAAAATATATTGAGTAATACCTATCAAAATATATACTACATTGTCTTCACGGTAGTCTATTACCTAAGTTAGTAAAAGCTATCAGACAATTTTCGTATGCTTTTATTTAAGTATAGCTCTGATAAAAATTGTGTGTTGTGTTCATGAAGCACATTTAATAAATAAATCTGGCTATTTTCAACTGCTAGATGAATTCAGAATTGTGACAAAACGGAATGTACCCAATAGTCTGATAATCGTTAAAATAGCCTCAGTTTCCATCGCAGCGTGGTCTGAATTAGATTGTCAGCAAATGGTGTAGTGCTAGTTGCCTACCCCTTTCTCAGTCAACTTCTTGGTGTTACAGTCAATATTTCAGGGCTCCCTCGCTTGATGCACAGCGCTGAAAATTGAATGCTTCTCTTGCACCCCTCCTGCTGCTACTGCTGCATGACTGAGCTTTCCATTGGTTGCCCAGATGAGGTGCTGGATTAATGTGGGGAAGGCCAGACCGGGCGTGGGGCACTCGATAAATCGATATCGGTTTATATAGCAGCAGGTTACTCCTCCCGTAGTCATGGTTACAAGTCTGCATGCTACCTGGCGTTAGAAGCCGATTTGCTCTTCTCAGTTCCTGTAATAATAATAATAATAATAATAATAATAATAATAATAATAATAATAATAATAATAATAATAATAACGTACATTGTAGGTGGAAAGGGTATTGAAATTTCACCGGAAATAACTGTTTTGAGGTCCCCTGAACTCCCAGAAAGCGCTTTTAGAAAATGATTTGTGTGTGTATGGGGGGTGGGATAAATGCCAAACTGGTGTTTAAGTTCAGTATCTTCCAGTGATGCGACACGAAGATTTTAATGAAAATCCCCCACGTTTTAACGATTTTAATTAAATTAAATTGAGTTTTATTTATGGACGCTCTTTAACTACTATGGTCCTTAGCGTCCCATTCTATATTGGGCGTGAAAGACCGGTAATTTTGCTCAGAGGCCTCTTTATCAGGCTTGCCGTAAATCTACGACACGGGACCACCGGTTTTACTTCACTTCCAAAGGAAGCCATGCTAAGGATTTTTACGCCCGAAAAAATCCATCGCCCTCCGACGGGTTTGAACCCGCGACCTTGGGAACTAGAGGCTAGCACGTTACCACTAGTCCACGGAGGACGACTAATGAGATTTTAATTAAAATACCAGGTATTAAAGATCTTTACATGACAAAATGTATATTTTAAATTTTCTGGGAATACCTGCATAGTCATCTTGTATGACTAGTAAACGTTAAACGATAGAAGAAAACGTACAACACTAAAAATTTAGACCATTTCAAAATGCACAAGTTACTAAAAATGATTTTTTGTGGCATAAGGCATTTCCGAGATATCCGCTATTGAGGATTCGAATCATTCTTTCCAAGTCCCCGACAGCAAGTATACAAATAGAAACAAAGGAACCTCCACTTGAAGCTAGAATAAAACAATTGACCTTAACATATGCACACAAGATAGCGACGATGTCGGATTCTCGAATGAAAAAGTATATATTTCATAACAGATCTAAAGAAATACTTATATCTGAGTGTCTCCAAATACCTCCAAGAAGTCAACATTGGACTTCCTCCTGTGTCACAAATAAACCCCTCTCTTACTATTCCGCCCTGGACGATCATTTGCGGTAGGATTTCTCTTCGGTGATTGTGAGCCCCAGGTTTGGCAGCCAATTTGCGGTGGTATTTCTGGTTGTTTTACGGTACAGGATTTTTTAGGGATGGTCCCGGGTTCGGTACTGGCTCAGGGTTCTTTGCATGGATCTTGGATCTCGGGTTAGTGGTGAACACGACTGTTTGTTTCCCTGCTCGTTTATTTTACCGTCACCGTTTTTAACAGTTGATTCCTGCTATTTACTTCGACACACACCCGCGCTTGTCCTATTTGTTACACTTTTCATCATCGCGCCTATCCACTGCCACCTAAACTTTTCTGACAACCATTCCCCAGACTTACTACAATCAAGTGTGCATACTAAAATGTTCTGTTTTTCTGTTTCAAACGTTCTATATCTCCCCATTCCACTATCACCTGATTCCTAGCTTCTTTCATTGGAGGCCTAAGGCTAACTGGCTTTTGGCGAACATTGACCCTTTTCTACTAGCCTGCGTTCCCAACCACCTAACGGGACACTTAACAATATAGGGAAAAACCACTCGTTTCCGGCCGCTGATGGCCCTGTTTCTCAACCCTTATTTCAACTTACAATAACATTCGCTTTACAGTTTTTATTTAACACTATCCTCACTGTTACTGATATTTATTCTCCCTAAGATCTTAATTTTTATTTTAGTACTCAAAATATACTGCTTCACACTTCACCTAAAATAAATTTAGAACTGAACACCATCTCCAAAGAACACGCGAATTCTTCAGTTTATCATTAACTATTTAATGAATCACATGACAGATATGGAAAACGTGCAGCAGTCTACACGATGGATCGAAGTGTAATGATAGAAATACTTGTGCTGTTATTTATCCAGACCACACTAGACTCTATGTTATTCAGACTTCCTGATTTTTGTACCATCTTCTCAAGTGAACTGTTTGTAATTAAACAAGCTGTGAATTATGTATTGAATACTCAATGCTCAGAGTTATTTGTTATATACTCGGATTCTAAAAGTGCACTACTTACAATAAACAATCTGCCATTAATCCATATTTTTACACAAGAAATTCAATCACTACTTCATAGAGCCAATAAGCAAGGGAAGCACAAGCCACTAAACATCCACTAAGTGACCCAACTTCAGCCCATGATGTTATCTCAATCATTAAAAAGAAGCTCTACCAACAATGGAAGACAGGATGCCTTGACTCCACGAGAAGCAAACTCCGTGATATAACATTGAGTTTTTCGACACATCTTTCCAGTAATTCCCTTTCCAGATAAGACCAGATTTTAGTATCCCGACTAAGAATAGGCCATATCAAGATCACGCATAGTTATCTTCCTTCAAAGGACCAACCACCCACTGTCACCAGTGTAACATACTGTTAACGACGAAACACATAATCGTGGAATGTCCACAATACGATCAATAGAGACAATATCACCAGATACCCAATGATTTATAAACAGCACTCAAATATTCGATGTACTATAAGACAGTTGAAATTTCCAAAAGCATAAATTTATGTAAAAGTATATAATAATCAATCAGTTTGATTAATTATGATGTCACAATTTTATATTAGTTCATTTTAATGTTTCAAAACGGTCAATATGTTAAATAACCTCATTGTTTTATTGTGAAATATTTATTTTTAAATTAATAAAGTCGCGATATGACTAATATTTAAAGAGACTATAAAATTTAAAAAAAAAGTCCTTTCGATTTTTAGTTGTTTCTCGCGATTGCTGGAAACAGCGTGAAATTTTAAGGCCAGCGTATAACGGCCAGTTCTTGAACATTTGACTATTGCTGTTTCTTTATATTTCTAACAAAGTGTGTAACGTAGCTATTTCTGCAAGGATTTATCTCGATTAATTTAAGTAGATAGAAAAACAAAGGGTACACTAAAACCTGTTGGTTAAATTTTGGCCCGTATCTCTTAACTGTCATGTGCACTAGTCGCATCTTGCTGGCTACTATCGTGGAAAAGGTTGTTGTGCGATACAACCAGTTCCTTAATTAACGATATCATTTATTTTAATATACTGGCGATAATTGTATGTATTTATATTTTAATAACAGTATGAATCAATTGCATTGCGCAACAAAATGGATGCATCTGGAATTGCTATAACTTCTTATTAACAAGTAGGTAGGAGAATCTTAAGATTGAAACTGGCTCTCAGGATGATAAAATCACTTGCATCTATCCTGACAATGTGCTTTTATCGCTTTTATTCGTCTCAACTTGCATTGCAAGGAGCTTCTTTGTAATACATAGCCTTTCAAAGGTATATTAGCCAATCAGAGAAAAGGGGAAGGAAAGGGAGCGCGAAAGAATGCATGTCAGCGGGGCAAGGTTGTAAGAAGCTGGGTTTAGGTGAAAGCGCGTGTCAGATTTTTAAAAAGCGAATCGCTGTGATGGCTTTGTTATTCAACGTCCTTCAGGACCATGAATGCCGACTTATCATTGGGAAGAAGGTGCATATAGGCAAGTATTTGTAAACTTAAGTGAATAACAAGGAATATCTCGGAAACTGATAATGCCGCAAAAATGTTTTTGACATATAGCTACATTACATTTCTCTTACGGTTTACCAACCGTACAAAAGTCAATCAGAGTACAGAGCACTTCGCAGACTATTTGCAAAAGATTTAAGATATACATTTTATTTGTCATGAAAGTATCTCATACATACGGCATTTTGGTCAAAATCTTAGAACCATTTTTGAGAAAATAAGAAATGACAAATTTTCCATTGTTTGGTATTTATCCGACTGTTCATTTTTACTTTTTCTACTACGTATAGTAAGTAGGGGAAGTATTGTATTCCACACAAAAATTCGATACCGAGATTTCACCGGAAATATATGCTTTGAGGCCCCGGAATCCAAAAAAAAGCATTTTTGGAAACATGTCCGTGTGTGTGTGTGTGGGGGGGGCTGTGTGTCTCTGAACAGCATAACTCAAAAACCCAAACTTGGTATTTAGGTTCAGTATCTTCCAGAGATGCGACACGATGGTTTTCAAGAAAATCTCCCCACCCTAGATTACCCTTCACATGGAACTTTTTCGAAATTTTAATTTTCTCAAATATGGCTCTATCGATTTTGATTAAAATATCATATATTTAGGATACTTTCATGACAAATGAAATGTATATCTCGAATTTTCTGGGAATGTCTCCAACAGTATTCTTCATTGTGAACGACTTTTGCATAACTGGTAAACCATAAGAGATAAGACAAAAGTTTACTACACAAAAAATGTAGATCGCGTTAAAATGCACAATTTATGTCATATACATTTGTTTTGTTGAGTGAACCATTTTCGAGATATTGTTTGTTATTCCCTTAAATTTTTCAAAACGTACTTTTTCTCAAATGGGAGTTCGTTATTCTTTATTATTATTATTATTATTATTATTATTATTATTGTTATTATTATTGTTATTATTGTTATTATTATTATTATTATTTTTGTTTGTCCTGGTAATACAAATAGAATGGAATACTCGACATAGCAACCAGCTCTTAAAATATTTGACTATCACTTAAAGCCTACCAATTCCCCTTGCACCTACAAGAAAATTAACAATAAGGTTAATATCTGGATATCTCGATTAACATGAAGCATATGGAGAATAAGTGTTTGTAAAAATAGCTTGTGCAAGAGTAGAGAAAGTCATGTGAGTGTAACACATCAGATTTTTTGTATCTGCTGCTCTCTCTCACACACAGTATTTTTTTCTTAATTTTTGTGTGGAATGCAATACTTCCTCTACGTAGTATAGGTAAGTAGTAGAGAAAGTAAAGAATTCACAATATTTACAAGTTGTGAATTCGGGATGTTATCCTTACTACAAAGGCAATGTCGGAATAACTTACTTAACAATGGATGCAATAACTTAAACGGGGTATAAGAAAAGTTTGATATTATAAAAGTTTCTGTATTCATTGTAATTTAATTTCACAGCTATTCTACGAATATTTATTTAGAAGCTAGTTTCCCTCCCTACATGCTTGCTTATAATCAAAACCTTCTATAATAATTTCGTGCACTGATATAACACTCAACTGTTTAAAAGGCAAAGAATCAGCATATGCTAGCAATGATATCGCATACACATTGGATGAGTTCATGAGAAACAAAAATATTCCTTATTTCTAAGTGAATTGCTTGAATCACACATGTATTTCCGAGAACGTTAATGAGCAAAAATAAACATAAATTGCACATTTTAAACCATCTATATCTTTTGTAGTAAGATTTTATTTATCAATGTTGAAATAGGACAATATTAACAGTGAAGAGTCAATTGATAAAATAAATTAGTCGAAATGATATTAAAAGCTTTCACTTACGTCATGATGGTAAAAATATCGTTTCGAGGCTTCAAGGCCCCATCATCGGCAGGAGACGACTAGTAGGGTCTTGATGCCTCGAAACGATCGTCCATCTTTTACCATCATGACTTATGTGAAGGTTTTTAATATCATTTCGACTCATTTACTTTATCAAGCTTTTATTTATCTCTCTTTGGATTCCAGGCTATAGAAAGTTCAGAGAAAATGAAGATAGTTTTAAATGGTTACTTACAGAAAATTAATTTATTGTTTTATAAACAATTTGGTTTATTTTATTGAGTGAGAAATTATTAGATTAAGCTCCTCTTCAGTTCGAATTAAAATTCTTAAAGATTTGGATGTATAGTGCTTTAATCAATACGATAAGTATTTGTTTAAAACTAAAAATACCCAAGTAATGGACAATCTCCAGAAAATCTGCATCTTGCACCCTTAAAATGCACCTTTCATTTTCACGTTCTCTAGCAGCTACTTAAAGCACGAAGGGGAAGCACAGTATTCCACACAAAAATGTAGTATGACAATTCCTAGAAATATATGTTGTGAAGAGCCTTAAATAAAAAAGCAATTTTTTTTTGTAAAACGATATGTGCTGGCATGAACGGTATCCATACCAAAATTTATATTTATTTAAATTTAGTTCTCTCAAGGATGAAACACAAAGATTTTTAAGAGCATATCTCCAAACTACCCTTTATATATACTACTAAAAATGAAATTATTCTATATCTTTATTTATATTTTTATTTTCATTTATATCAACGGTCATTATGGCGGCTTTGCCATAATTGCTCATCAGCAATATTCACTCGTTTACCATTGTGCATTTGGGGTTCCTTTACGTTGGTTTTTTCTTTATAAACATTAAATTCACACACAGAGATTTACATTTCACTCATACTTCCAGACTCTTCGGAGGATAGGGAATAGTTCTGGCTAGAGAAAAATTCCCATCAACCGGGAATTGAACCCGGCAGCTCTCCATTTGGAGGCAGGCATGCATGTCTTAGCCTCTTGTATGCTTTTTTTTAATTTGTTTGAAGTCGCTTGAACACGCTGGTCATGTCGCAACTCTATAAGGATACAAAGCACTATAATAAATTACACTGTAAATGTGCATTAGTAAGACAACATTATATTTTGACGTATTAATAATTTGGGGGTTTCATTGTCATTACCAGACACATTGTTGTTTACGTCACTCCTGGCTGGTAGCTATGCTAGCCAAGAGTAGTGGAGATAGCGTCTGTCTTGCTGTGTATCCCGTGTGCAGCGGATCGCGCGTGTAAGACGGCCTTTGGATCGGAGAAATCTCTCCTCACATTTCATAGTTAATTTTGTGGGAATATATAAGTAGATTTGGGTTATGGAGTTTGTACTGTGAAAAAACCACGCCTTCCTCTTAACCTCCACACCACGTTTCGGTCTTCCGCAGCCAAGTGAGCCTACGTCCTGTAGCGGGGTTTAAAAAGGGAAAAAGGTATTACACCTTTCGGTTCTTGGATCGGTTCTTGGTGTTGGTTTGGTAATTCGGGAGGATTGATGTTGCTGCCGGCTACACAGGTAGAGGAATATGGATTCTGGAAACTCTTACCTCAGGGAATGTGGATGGGAGATGAAATGAAGCTCATTTTTCTCCTCTCAGATGGCCCGTTTATTGAAGACCCACACTGTTGTCCTCGTCCGAATATCCTTTCACACAAGACGCGATTTCTCCTGTCATCCCCTGCTATTGTTTCCGTGCACTACCCCTACTTAAGTATTTTTCGAAGTTAATGACGTTACAATGTTCCTTTAATGACTTAACCTTTAGTCATATCCTAGCTACCCTTTTTACTCACGGCTCCTTTAAACTAATTTTTCCCATACATAAATACTCTTAGACATCTGCACCGTTTCCCTCTCTGATATAAAATACTTCGAATTCCTACATCTATCTAATTCTCCCTCACTGCACAAAACAAGAGTCAACTTCTCTACCCTACGGTTCGACACAAAGTATTCATCTTACACACGTCTGAAAGTTCCTCTCTGTCATAGATAATTTTCTATTTAATGCCTCTCTTCTAGTTTCGATCTATATTTTTGCTATGTACGTGACTTTTCTTAACTTTTATAGGTTCTCTCACTGAATTTTTCCTCGTCTTCCATTGGCTCTTAATTTCATCGTCCAAGCCTCGCTCGCGTCTCCCATTAACAACTTATGTTCACATGAGTGAATTTTCTGTGCACTTGACTGAATTTGGTTTCTGGCCCGTTGTCTTCGCATTCTGAGAGCTCTACTCGGTTCCTATTGTGACTTATCGCTTACTAATGTCCCTCTTCCTGTACGTTCTTCAATTTTGAACCTTTCACGGTTTTTCGCCAAGTCTCTTCCTTCTCAAATACACGTTTTCTACATTTTATTTCACTTTCTGATTATTAATTAATATATAATCTTATTTTACTTCCCTCGTTATGATTTTATTCCCCCCTTTCTAATTCTTAATGATCTCTTTTATTCTTTCCTCATATTGGTATTCCCCTTCTTATTTTGATTAGATGCTTATTAATATACTTATTATGATGTATTATTTATTATTTATTTTCTTCGGGCGGATCTTATCACTTCAGTCTCCTCAATGTACGTACTGGGTACTAAAAATTAATTCAATTTTTCGTGTGAACATTTGGGTCTCTACCCAGCATGTAACAATATCTTAATTTGCTTAATATACTTAAGTACTATGTCTTAGAACACTGGATTACTGATGGCGTCACACATACAGTCCGGAATTTCACAATCTCGTCTTGCACTTGTATGGTGATGACAACCCAGGATCACATAAGGTACAGTTAGTACACAATTACAGAAGTTACAAAGTGGAGGAAGATCATGACATATAAGGTAGGAGTGAGTGATGAGTATGTCTTATGGTAACCGTTTGAGAGCAACTTGGTCCTGTTAGACTCAACAAAACGAGTATTGAAACAATTCTGGACGTTTGACATGTTTAGCAGGAAGTGAAAAAGTTAATGAATCAATTATAAAATAGTATAATATGGTTTATATTGGATAGAGAAAGTTGTATAAGCGTAATCCATTAATATATTTTAATAATACAATTTCTCTTTTTCAGCTGTCATTAGAAGTTATGCATTTTGTGTATATAATGGAATACTGGTATTATCCTCTCAAATTACCTTTCCTGGCCTTAATTAATTAAAAGTGTGAAAGATTATTTCGCTTGTAATTTTCCATACTGCCTAGAAGAAACAGTATAAGAGTTTATTAAAACAATACATTAAACTCGATTTGGTATGTATGGATCGAATTCAAAATGGAATGCATTAGAAACGAAAGAATACTGACAATCTGATTTGAAGTGTATGACTCGGGCTGCTAAAGAAATGGTAAATTATACACCTATGCGACGCCCTGGAAGATGCGGACAGAAAATGTGGTGTGAAATAGGTATACAACAGGCGGACTAAAGTATTCGACTTTACTTGAAAAAATTCTAGCAGCAAAATTCATGGAGATAAAATTCTCGTTTTTAATACACAGAGAAAAATATTATGTTTTAAGTGTTGTTACCTTCTTAAAATATTTGATTTATTAATTTTACTATAATGCTTTGAAAATTGCGCCTATTTTTTAACCTTTTCATCTGTGGTGTTTATAAAATTATTTTATATGCACTTAATAGTACGAATTTTTCGTGTATCGTGTCTCAATGTAAATACTGATATTTTCATCGACGAATTATTTAAACTGGTGGAGAAATAAATTAGTGAAGCCGTAAGATTTGAGGCGTTGATGAGGAAGTTCAGGAAAAACTAAGGTTAAAAATTCCTAACTCTGACATTTTATTCTCCCTACAAATAAAAGCCTATTTTACAGCAAAATAGGTATCGCTAAAAAAATATCGTTCTATTTAATGTCTGAATAATAATTCTGTAAACTTCACGCGTAAAAAGGTTGAATAATCGGTACATTTTCAAACATTTGTAGAACTAATAATATAAAAGATATTGAAGCTGCTAAAGTAAGTAAACTACGATAGTGTTTGCTCTTTCCATATATTAAAAATGAGAACTTTTATCTCCATTAATTTGGTTAAGATATTGTTACAATATAAATACTGACAAATATATCTCAAATAGCCAAGGGTATGTTGTATTCATCTATATGGTGAGAACTTGAAAAACTATACAGGGTGGACCATTTAAGTTGAGACTGACAAAATATCTCCAAAACTAATTTGTAGAAATAAATGTCTTTAATAGAATTTGCTTGATATATGGGGGAAAGTAAATGCTATTAGTCGTACTTTGTTTGGAGGACGTTGTGGCGGTCATTTTAGGGCCAATTTAATTTTTTAAAAGGAAACCTACATTTTGTATGCCGTTTTTTCACTAGAAAACGGTTTATAAAAAATCTGTTTATTTTCTGACGAGGAATAAGGAAACAAAATAAATGTTGGTGCCCAGTTACGAAACTTTACTTGACCCTGAAATGGCCATCCATGGATGGTCCAACCATTTATTGCGCTTTTCGTACTCAGCCATTCAGAATTTTTGTTGTTATTTACGTTGGTGTAAGAAAATTGAAAAGTGATTTATACAAATGTTGTTTAGTTATTTTTATGAGTGAGGGGGTAGGTTCCCGTTTAAAAATGATTAATTGTCCCTAAAATGACCATCACAACGTCTCCAAATAAAACACAAATAATGTGTTTACTTTCCCCCATAATATCAAGGAACTTTTATTCAGGACATTTCTATCTACAACGCTTAGTTTTGGAGATATTGTACAGTCTCAACTTAAATGTATATACAGGATGGAAATGAAAATTCTGCATATAGGATTTTAACATGAGAAAACAGTTTTTCTTTAATACACTCTCTCTCTGTTAATTTCAAAGGAACATATTACAAGTGTATTATAATAACAGTTAAAAACTGAATTAGAATAAAATATTAAAAATTCTTATTTTTGTTTTCTAATCCTCCTATCAGAAATGATTCAATGTTAAAGGCTGTTGTTACTTTTCTATGACATATACACTGTTTTTAAGAACTATCATGATTATCGTTTACTACAAACAAAGTTAATGATGTAAAAATTAACAAGGTTTCTAAAGTTAAACAACAAATAAACTTGCTGCTTTTGAATTCTATTCCATTTTTAAAGTTTTTAAAAATAGTCTTAAAAATTTATCTCTGAAATCAACAGGGAAGACAAACCGAGTTCCCTTTAAAATCCCTGTGCTCAGTCATTTTATATGGGAAATCTAAGAATTAAGAAAGATAATGCACCAACATCTGTGCCTTTTAGGAAACCTCGATTCAGTATCGAGGAGTATTATACTGGTAAATGTTAACCATATACGAAAGTTAATGTAAATTGAGTTGCACGTGTAAATGACTAGGTAGGTAAAGGGAAAGCGCTTTTAAATAGTACTATACAACTTCTTATGTTACGTAATAATCATGAGAAAAAAAACACGTGTAGGTGCATAATATTTGACTTTTAATTTACATCCATCAAATCAAAACTCTCAACCAAAATGTTAAGTATGTTCTCCAATGTAATTTATGTAGATGATAGGCGTATCGCTTTGTGTGATCTGTTAGAATATTAAATGTATTAAAGTATAGTACTGAATATGTTTTTATGTAAGTAAATTGAGTTTTTCATTTATTTATTGATCTTAAAAGAAGCCCATGTCGGATCGTTTTATTTTCACACATATATGAGGAGTTTTTTTTTTAACGAAAACACGAAGCTCTCTTGCAGCTGTGCAGGAAATTACGGAATGTTCGTTGCCTGAGGTAAAATTTAAAACTGAACAGTAAACGGGGAATGTAGGCTTTTAAGTGGTTCGTCTATATTTTTTGTCCCATTAGAGCAATGCAGGCAATATATTACATCCGTGTTGCTATAGATCATCCACAGTGGTAGATCTGGGAGCGATGCGATTTTGATTTCTGTATATCTGATTTGTTTATGTCGTCACACGTTCCATTTGGCAATTCATCAAGGAAAAAAATATCGCTCATAAATTACAGACTTGTCAATTCAGTCACAACCTGACGTGAACTGGCTGGCTGCATATACGGACCCTCTTTTTTATTCTGGAATATTCGCTGGGGAAAAACTAATAAAATGTTTTGCCGGCTCTGAGTTAGTGATTGGTTTTTAGATAGCAAGAAAATAAATTTCACATCGATATGTACATCATATGTTAAATAGATTATGATGATTTTTGTTTATTTTGTTGAACAATGTTTACAGCCCGGGAAAGGAAATTTGGGAAGGAAGCGCTCCAGGCCTAAGGTTAGTCAATATATTACATCCAATGTATTATGTCATCCTCCGTGGTCTAGTGGTACCATAATAGCCCCATGTTCCCTATAATGCGGATTCAAATCTGTAAAGGACAATGGATATTTTTGGGCGTAAAAATCCTTTCCTCAGTCCTCAAAACTGGCAATGCCCGAAAGGTACACTAAACTCAGGCTTTGAACGTTTTCTTCCTAAATTTCGTTTCCTAATTATTTCTTTTATGTACCATCAGTAAGTGGTGGATCAGCGTGAGCGTTTTTATAAGGTTACTTACCTTGTATACTGTAGTCTGGTTATATTGAAGGAGCGACAGTGAGTCCAGATGTAAACAACGGGCGCGTGCTTGCAGTGCTCGTATAGGTTGTGTCAAACTAACATGCGGAGATTGTCAAAACCGAACGTTCTCCATCTCTCACTTAAACAAAATCGATATCCTAAGAAACTTCTTTAGACATCGCAAGAGGTAATAGGTGCATACGAATAATACACCAAATGTGTAGTGAGCTTTTGTCTCTCTTACGGTTTACCTACTTCTTTCTCCGTTTACCCGCCACTTAAAAGCCAATACCTGTCGGAAAGCAAGCAGACTATTTGGAACAGGTAGAAGAACTAGGATGGGTGATCAGCCCCAAGCCTGGTATGAGAGCGATGAAGGAGATGACATCAAATGACGGTGAAATGGATGAAAGGTGGTGATGGAGCAGTTGGTGGAATGAATAACGGGGCAAACTGCAGAACCCGGAGAAAACCCGCCCAGACGCGTTTCTTCCACCATAAATCCCACATACTGTTCCCTGGGATCGAACCCAGGGTGAGAGACGAGCGGTCTAATCACTCGGCCACAACGCCATCTCCTTACGGTTTATCAATTATACAAAAGTATTTCAGAATGAAGGGCACTCTACAGGCCATTCCCAGAAAATCCAACAATCTAAACATTTGTCATGAAAATAACTCGCCAAAGCTTATAGTACTTTAATAAAAATCGTTAGCTATCCTTGAAAAAATAGTAAAAAATTGTTCAATTTAAGGGGTAGTTTTGATTGGGAGATTTACTTGAGATTCCTTGGAAGACACTGGAATTAAATAAGTTTAGTGTTTACCGACATGGACACGAAGCTTTTTCTAAGTGCGGCGGTCACCTCCTCCGTCCGTTGCTGTAGGCTTAGCTTGATGCTTCTCCCGTTGGTTCCTGAAGTTCGCAGTGTGCTGGTTCTCTTCAATTTTATCCTCGGCTAGCTGCAGTAGTTTTCATTAAACTATATAGGAGCATGGACTTATCCTCGGTAAAGGAAGCGTAGATCTCGGGTGGTAATATAGGAAGACATAGACGTGCTTTGTTTATGAAAAGATGACACTGCCGTTTCTTTTTTTATTTAACTAACACACGTAGTATACAACATGGGTATTGTCGCCGTAAAATACTGTCCACCGCTGTTAAAATGCGGCGCGGATATGACACGAAGTTTAAATATGCTTATTATCTCTTTACGAGTAGCGGATCTTAGGTGTGTTTCTAAAACTGTCTTGATTCCCTTTTTGGCGCGATATCTCACACATCCTGCAGCATCTCTCCCTGACCACACATGACAAAACTGTCCCGAATTTGCTCCAAACAGATCCATTTATAGTCGCAGGCTTCTGGGGCTGCTTCCTTTCCTATTGGTCCATTTTTAGCGCCACTCGACGCGTCTAACTATTTCGTATAAACTTCCAGGGATCTCATTGGTCCAAGTTTAATATAAATCGCGGCTTTTCCTACATTTACCGTTAAGCTATCTGTCTCTCTCTCTCTTGGTCACGGCGAATTATCAAATAAAAGGACAAAGGCGTTACACCCTCGCTATAGGAATAATGACCCTGCGACCCAAAGAGATGTCATAAAACTAGGTTTTCTGCCTTCGAAGGCACTATTCCTGTAGCTAAAGCATTTCGTCGTGGACAGTATTTTAACATAGCGCTTAAATTATTTACATTAAACCATTTATAACTCTACTAATATTAGTAACCTAGATAGATACATAACGTTAAATCACCCTTCTTAAAATATACAAGCAGTATGAGAAAAAGATATTTACATAGTATGATTTAACATCTATAAAAGTTAATTAATAAATTATCTATAATTACAGTTCTCGGGCTCGGCTTAGAGTTGCCGTTTCATAAGAATGCTTATTTTGGATTCAGGGGATCTCAAAACGTGTATGTCCAGTGAAATCTCCTTATAGAATTTTGGATAGAATACAATACTTCCTCTATTTACTATCCGTAAGCAGTAGAGAAAGTAAACAGTCACATGCGGCATGAAATCACTGTTATTCATGTTTTGGCCGATGTATATTGAGATAGGGTGGTGGGCAGGATGGCTTGCAAGTTTCGAAGTAAGTCGTTGTTGAGGATTAAAAAATTTTAAATGAACATATTTTTACTTTCTCTACTACGTATAATAAGTAAGGGAAGTATTGTATTCCACCCAAAAATTCGATACCGAGAGTTCACCGGAAATACATGTGTTGAGCCCCTGAATCCAAAAAAAAGAAGCATTTTTGGAAATATGTCCGTGTGTGTGTTTGTGTGTGTGTGTGTGTGTGTGTGCGCGCGCGCCTGTGAACAGCATAACTCAGAAACGAACAGTCGGGTAAACACCAAACTTGGTATTTAGGTTCAGTATCTTCCAGAGATGCAACACGAAGGTTTTCAAGAAAACTTTCCCACCCCAGATTAACCTTTATATGGAACGGTTTTCGAAAATTTTAATTTTCTCAAAATAGCTCTAACGATTTTGATTAAAATATAATATATTTAAGATATTTTCATGACAAATGAAATGTATATCTCGAATTTTCTGGGAATGTCTCCAAAACTATTCTTCATTGTGAACGACTTTTGCATAACTGGTAATCCATAACAGAAAGACAGAATTTTACTACACAAAAAATGTAGATCGTGTTAAAATACACAATTTATGTCAGATACATTTTTTTTGTTGAGTAAACCATTTTCGAGATATTGCTTGTTATTTCCTTAAATTTTCCAATACTCATACATTTTCTCAAATCCGTTATTAATTTTTTTGTCCTGATAATGCAAAGAGAATGGAATACTCCAGATAGCAACCAGCTCTTAAAATATTTGACTATAGGTTAAAGCCTACCAATTCCCCTTGCATCTACAAGAAAATTAGCAATAAGATTAACATCTCGATATCTCGATTAACATGAAGTATATGGAGAATAAGCGTTTGTAAAAATAGTTTGTACAAGAGTAGAGAAAGTGATGTGAGTGTAACACATCAGATTTTTTAATGTATGGTATTGACATTTATTTTTCCTTTTCTGGTTATTTTCAGTGGAGAGAGAGCGGGAGGTTGCTGGTTTGATTTTTGGTAAGGCAGATTTTTCTCTTAGATGCAGAATATAAATGATGTACAAAGAATTAAGTGCTCCTCTAGAAACAATAATAGAACTTCTTTTCATAATATGCAGGACAGTTACTGTCCAGATGTTATTGCCAGCAGAAGAGAGAATTATGGAGATAAACGGGTTGAGGATAAATGCAAAGCAAACTATGAGACTATGCGAAGAAAAACAGAGAGATTAGATAAAAGACTTTTTTTATTGTGAACAGTTTGTTTACACTTATAAAATACTACAATCATATGCACTTCACGTTGTACATACTTTTTGTGTGCCTGAAATCTTATAATCAGAGTTGGGGCAGATTACATGGATGTGTGAATGCAGATTATTTGGATTTACTGATTCCAAAATAATAATTAATGTAATTGATATATCCATGTAACTAATGTTAATTGTGACATTTATATAATTACTGATTATTGTGTTAGCAAGTTCAATTTAATTTCAAATATGCATTGCTTGAATTTAGTGAACATGGCAATCATGGCATGCTATAAGCGAAAGAATCGCGAATGTTTTGTTCAATTATCTCCCCGGAGAATAAAAAATCATGTGTTGCACTCAAATGACTTTCTCTACGCTTGTACAAACTACTTTTAGAAAGGCCTTATTATCCATCTACTTCATGCTAATGGAGACAAACATTTGCAGAAACTAAATCCCAAACTTGGTATTTGAGCTTAGTATCTTCCAAGCATGCGACACGATGATTTTCAAGAAAATCTCCCCATCCCAGACTACCTTTAATTGGAACATTTTTTCCAAAATATTGATTTTCTCAAAAATGGTTTCATTTGAATGAAATTGATTTTGATTAAAATATCATATGTTTAAGATAGTTTTAAGGCAAATGAAATGTATATCTTGAATTTTTCGGAAATGTCCCCAAAAGTCCTCTTCATTATGAATGACTTTTTCATAACTGGTAAACCGTAAGAGAAACACAAAATTTTAATACATAAAAAATGTAGATGTCACATCTTTTTTGTGGAGTGAACCATTTCCGAGATATTCCTTGTTATTTGTTTGAATTTTTCAATAATTGTATGTTTTCTGAAATGAAAATTCGTTATTCTTTTTATGTCCTGGACATACAAACAGAATGGAATGCTCCACATAGCAACCAGCTCTTAAAAGATTTGAGTATCGCTTAAAGCCTTTTCCCTACCATATTCCCTTTGCACCTACAAGAAAATTAGCAATAACATTGGTACAAATATTTATCTCAATTAACATGGAGTAGATGGAGAATAAGCGTTTGTAAAAAATAGTTTGTACAAGTGTAGAGATAGTTCATATGAGTGCAACAGATCAGATTTTTGTATAGTAAGGTTTTGTCTAGCTCTTATAGTTCCAGTTATACAAAAGTCATTCTGAATGAAGAGGACTTCACAGGCTATTTCTAGAGAATTCAAGATACACATTTTATTTGTCAAATAAATATCTTAAACTTGTAATATTTTAATCAAAATCGGTAGTCATTTTTGGGGAAAATCAAATTTCGAAATAATGTTCAATTTAAAGGGTAGTTTAGGATGAGGGACATTTTTTGAAAATCTTCGTGTCACATCTTTTGCAAATATTCAATTTAAATACTAACTTTGGTATTTCGTTTTTTGAGTTGTGCTGTACACGCACACACGCACACACACACACACATATATATACATATAGGTACAGATATGCCGATATTTTTATGAAAATGCTTTTTTTGGGTTCAGGGTGCTTCCATTATACATTTTAGGTGAAATCTCGACATGGAATGTTTAGGTGGAATGCAATAGGAACTTCTGTACTTACTGTAAGTATGTAGTAGAGAAAATAAAATAAAATATATTATGTGTTACATTTACATGATTTGCTCTACCCTCTGTCGCTTATTACTGATATGCAAATTATTCTTAAAGTTTATTTTCATATCGACTTCATTTTAATCGAGATAAACATTTTCTTATAAATACAAAGCGAACAGCGATAGACAAATGTTTAAGAACTGGACGCTATATGCTGGCATTAAAATTCCATACTGTTTCCATGCAGTCGCGAGAGTAATTCGAACCATTAATAATGGAAATCTCGGAAGTGGCTGATGCCACAAAAAAGGTTATTTGAAATAAATGGTGTGTTTTAAATAGATCTACAACTTTTGTTACAGCGTTTTCGTCTATCCTTCTGAATGAAGAGGACTTCACAGGCTATTCCCAGAAAATTCAAGATATGCATTTTATTTTTAATGTAAATATCCTTAATATATGATATTTTAATCAAAAGTGTTAGAGACATTTTTGGAACATAAAAATGTTCAAAGAATATTCAATGTAAAGGGCATTGAGTTGGGGTATTTTATTTAAATCTTCATGTTGCATCTTTGGAAGATACTGAACTTAAATACCAAGTTTGATATTTATCCGACTTCTCGTTTTTGGGTTAAAATGTTGACAGACACACATATGCGAACTTTTTTTGAAATAACGTTTTTATACAGGGACCTCAAAACATGTATTTTCGGCGAATTATCGATATGGAATTTTTGGATAAAATGCAATACCTTCTCTATGTGGTAGTGAAAGTAAAAGCTGCTTAGTAAGAGATACACGGAAGGAACAGAGAATGGCAGAAGATGCGATGTTCCGTTACTTGGAGATTTATTTATAGTGTTTTCTTAAACTGAGTCCTTCAAGCCAAGGACTTCGGTCGCAATATGGAAGCTGTGCTTCATCGGAAACATTGAATTTGCAAAATTAAGCTGTGGTTTAAGAAATGGTTCGTTTGTTTAGAAATTGGCAAACTTATACGCTACATTAATTAACCTTAGTAGTAGTTAAACATTTATAGAAAAATATTCTGCAACAATTATTTTAATCTAATTGATTAAAAACCCATCCCCCATGCTAAATAAATTCATGATCCATTATCTTGGATGCTAAGATATCTGACAAAGTCTTTCAGGATGTAGATGCATGTCTTCTATGTTCATTGTATACATTTATACAATGTTTGTTTATTAAGGAAGATACGAGGATCGAAATGTAACACACAATAATTTTCTTAAAAAAGTTTAATAGGTAAAACAAAACAAAAATCCCAAATGAACTTCCAGCTTTTGCCTACTTTTCGACATAGTCACCAAGTTTCTCAACACATTTCTCCCAGCGTGATACCAGTTTCAATATGCCCTGTTCGTAGAAGTCCGTTTCCTTGGAGTATAGCCTTCTGCGGACTGCTGATTTCACTTCCGCATCTGTCGCTAAGCGTTGGCTGGCCAGAAATTTCCTCTTGGGATCAAACAGATGAAAGTCCGACGGTGCAAGGTCCGGATCTGTATGGTGGATACTAGAGCATCTCCCGAGCAAATTTGGTGATTTTCTGTCGAACAGTAGCAACATGGGGGCGAGCATTGTCATAACGAATTTTGACACCGTCAGCATTCATGTTATGGCATTTGTCACGAAGGGCACGACCAACTTCACCAAAGTTTTCATGTAGGCTTGTCGCGGTATCGTTCGTGTTATCTTATTTGCGGAGCGCCTGTTATTGTTTTACTATTTTGAAATTCGGGTTCTTTGTCCTCCGGCTAGCTGTTATTACAAGTCGAGCAAATCTCTTGAACAGGGTGTATAAAAGGAAAGGAGTTGTTACTAAAAGATAACACTGATAAAAGAATTTGTTTTTACACTTTTATTGCCGTCACACTTCATTAATTTCACATATTTATGTCTTGACACACGCCCGACTGAAACTGTTATATTTTCGAATGTAACTATAATCACTTATTTGCCGCACATTATTAATTCTAGTATTTCACATTTTTTGTAACTAGCTTTACGACGCGAGAGATTCTGTAGAATTGCGCGACGTGTAACCCGTGAATGATTCTATTAAACTGTGCGACATGTAACGCGTGAGTGATTCTCTTAAACTGCGCGATACCGGTCTCTGGCTTCAGCATTTATACTCCCTCACCCCGATATGCTTAAACATTATAACAGAGCTGCTATTGGTTAATAAAGCGCGCCAACATTAGCGTCTATTTTGTTATCCAATCAAAATTACGAACACATATGCTCTAGGGAAGATATTCCCTCCATTTCTAAAGAAAAGCGCGCTACTCTGACGTCATTTGCTTGTCTCTTCTAATTGATAAACAACTCACCCCTTCGCTCATTGTTACTCGCTCCTATTGTCAGTTTCAGTGAGGCCGTGTAAACTTATTTCCTAACAATGCTTATAGTTAAACATCTCAAATCATTGTCATACAATAATGCTAATTTACACTACAATCACTCTGGCATTCACAGTGTTGTGATATAAAATACTGCTTCAGGCTGCAGCAAACACAGGGTTCCGTGTTAAGCAAAGTCCACCAATACAACACCATGCTAATCCCAGAACACCGTCACAAGCACTTTCCTAGCAGATTGAATCACTTAGAATTTCTTCTTCACTGGGGAACCAGCATGTTTCCACTCCATACTTGCCTGCTTGGTTTCGGGCGTGTAGTGGTGTGTCCACGACTCATCATCAGTGACGCTTCCTTTCAGAAAGTCATGCCCTTTTCGATGTACCGCGCTATGTGATCCAAGCTCATAATTCGCTGCCCTTGTGGTTGTCTGCCAGGTTCTTAGGCACCCAGCAAGCACTAACTTTACGAAATTTCAACGTATCATGAACAATATCGTACGCTGCACTATAGGGAATGCTGAAGTGTTGCGATAAGGTTCGCAGTTGCAGACGCCGGGCGTTCAAAATTGCCGCCTCAATGCCTCGGACATTCTGCTTGCAGCTGTTACCGGCCTCCCGGAGCGTGGCGAATCACATGGCCCTCTAGGAAGAATGCACACCACCTGGAGACATTGCTACGATCCATATAATCATCCCCATACACGCCATGCATGTCCGTGTGAATATCACTCGGTTTATGCCCTTTGGACCACAAATATTGAACCACACCTCTCTGCTCTTCACACGTGGACGAAAGTAACATGCGCGCCATCATTGTTACGTAGTTCACACTTCTTTTGCTAGAGCTGCACATGAAACAAAAAATGTCCTCTGTAGAGAAAACTTCAAACTGTCTGTGAAATTGCAACATTTCAGCTGCAATACCACGGCAGAAGAAATTATTGTGCGTTGCTTTTCAATCCGCCCTCGTATAAATTTTTTCTGAGCATTATGAGTAGCACTGAGTAAAATATGAGTATTGGTCAAGTACCCACGGGAGATGGGTGACAAACTCGATCTCAGACATCGAGATGCACATAAGTACACTAGGGCCAGCAGAACCAGAGAAACATAATTGATTATTATGCAATAGTAAACGAGAAGCTTAAAACTCAAGTATTAGATACAGAGAATGTAAGAGTTATCTTTCTTTGGATCATTTTATGTTCTTATCGAAAAGATAATTACGGTCAAGATGGTATGAATTGAAGCAAAATAAAGAGAACTGAAATATTCAAAATACATCAATAAAATAAGGAAGTATAAGGAAATAATGCCAGCGACTAGAGAACCACTTAGACAAACGGGCTATGCACTTGTCCTTAAAGACAGAATGGAATGACCTAAAAGAAAGTATAACAAAAGCTGCAAATGAAGCTCTCGGAAGGAAAAAAAATATAAAAACAAAAAACAAAACAAAAAAGAACAAAAAAAACGGAACTATATATTTGGAATGAAGAAATAGCCTCTGTCATTAAAAAGAAAAGAGATGAATTTAAGATACCTAGGGAGTAATTCTGCATAACATTGTATAGAATATAAAAGGATATGTGCAAATCAAAAAATCAAGAAAATCTGGTGTGCACTCGCATGCTTTTCCCTACTCTTGTACAAACTATTTTTACAAACGCTATGGTAAGATTTAAGCTATAGTCAAATTTTTTAAGAGCTGGTTGCTATGTGGAGCATTCCATTCTCTTTGCATTCTCAGGACATCAAATAAAAAGGATGTGGTTTGCTCCACAACAAAATGTATATGGCATAAATTGTGTGCTTTAACGAGATCTACGATTTTTGGTAATACAAATTATATTTATCTCTTACGGTTTACCAGTTATGCAAAAGCCATTCACAAGGAAGAGGACTTCTGGGGACATTTCCAGAAAATTCAGGATATATTTTTCTTTTATTATGAAAACATCTTAAAACATATATTTTAATCAAAATCGTTAGAGCCGTTTTTGGGAAAATCAAAATTTTCGATAAATGTTCAATGTAAAGGGTAGTGTGGGGTGGGGGGATTTTCTTGAAATTCTTCGTGTCGCATCTTTGAAAGATACTGAACCTAAATACTAAGTTTGATGTTTATCCGACTTTTCTTTTTGAGTTATGCTGTTCACACACACACACACACACACACACACACACGGACCTTTATCTAAAAATGCTTTTGGGGGGGCTGTTCAGGGACCTCGTTATTCATGGGTTTTTTTATGTCCTGGACATGCAAAGAGAATCTCCACATAGGAACCACCTCTTAGATGATTTGACTATCATTTAATACCTACTATATACCCCTTGCACCTGCAAGAAAATTAGGAGTAAGCAATAGTTTCCGCAAATGTTTATCTCCGTTAACATGAAATAGAGGGAGAATAAGCATTTGTAAAAATAGTTTGTACAAGAGTAGAGAAAGTCACGTGAGTGTAACATATTAGATTTTTTCTGTGAAGTATTGCAGAATTTACAGTAAAAATGATAGAGGCAATATATATATATATATATATATATATAGTCTTTAAAAATATATTTAAAATATACGTGTTGTGCCTAAAATTGTAATACATATATATCAAATTAAATAGGAAGTTCCAATCAATAAAATTGCACAAATAAAACTAAAAATGTAATTTTTGGAAATTTTTGCACCTATAGCCAGGGTGCTCGTGGTCCAAATCTACGATAACTTTTCTATTTATTATCCAAACCTTTACAATACGTATGGAAATTCTGCGTCTCCCTCACACATGCGCGGACGAATTCAGGTTTTGCTAAAATTTGATGTCTTTTAGATTAATGTAATCACTCTTATAACAACAATGGTGACCAAGAGAATATTGCATATTTAGCTAAACAAAGGAGAATAGGCTCTTCGGTATAAAACTCCTGAAAAGAGAACAGTTTAACTAAACCGAAGAGCAGAATCTTATTTTGGGATATGCAGTGATCTTCTGAATGCAGAAATTACATTTTACGTAGTAATAATAATAATTGGTAATTAATAACAATATCCTGAAGCCGCATCTTTCCTTCTAATTTTTATGACGCTATCTGTTAGTTGCAACCATTTAGACAACGTGAATGTTACCTCCTTTGTTGCTGAGTCCTACGAAGTCATCTCAGCTCGTTCTGCCTGTGTAGTCCGCCAGCTGCTTCAGTGGTATAGCTCCAAGATCTTTGTCTCAGGATATGCGTGAGAGTAATGTGAAAAGATGACCCCAGTTTAGTTAGCTCATACATTTTAATGTTGACTCTGTTGATTCTGTTTGAAGACAATTCCCGATTGTTGAATTAATGAATTAAATTACTTGTATAATAATGATAATAATAGTAATAATAATGCGAAGCGTCAGTTGCTTTAAGTGGCAGAAATGTTACTTGTAAAAGATCCCTCGAATTAGCCGCTGAATATTTTAAACTCCAGCGCGTTACTGGACACTATACAACTTGAAAATGAAACTAAAGATCACATGATTAAGTAAGAAATGTTAAGTAAGTCTGATTTAGAACGCACGCACTTGTCTATACTTATGCTCCGCCTACCTATCGCTTCCCCTACCAACGTTCCTACTTATACGGTCCAATCCTAAAAATCTATGTATGTGTATCTGAAAGTATTTCTTTGCGGTGCGTGCTCGAATCTCGGAATTTCATTGACCTTCTAATTTACAGAATTCCTGTCTATGAAAAATCCAACGACTGGACTCAATCCTAGCTGTATTCCAGGAACCTTTATGCTAATGCTTTTGCTACTCGACTGTTGCTAATGACTTTCTTTAAAATGACACGCTAATTACCTTTTTCTCCGGACACATCTTTTCACTCCGGCTTGTTACATTATACATGGATTTAATATACGAAAATGCTATGTATTGCTATTATTTCTCTATTTTACTGTAATTTCTTTGTTTCATTACTTATATCTTCCTGTCGATAATTACTGTACCACTCCTTAAATCCAAATTGACTAAAAAGTCAATTATTTACAATGATTGTAGGAGTTAACCTAACTTACTTTATTATAATTATATTTTAAAAAGCTATTCCCTTTTAAAATAAGAGCATATAAACATTATTTCTTTCAGATCAATTACAGGAATATTATTTTTATTAATTTTGACAATTAGCTTGGATAAAACGAAATGCTTGCCATATGTTATTACTGTTATTATGATTATTATTATTATTATTATTATTATTATTATTATTATTAAAGGACATGTCAAATGAATGTTTCTGTTAATTTTCCGAACTCGAGCATCAGCATGCCGCTGACCAGCATTCTAGTTCGTGATAATTTAAACGAAGTTTAAAGCGAAAACTTAATCAAGCACTTCATAATAATAACATGTATTTATGCACATATGAAGCGATAGATAATGATTTAGCACTTTCATAATACCTCTATCTTGAGGTATTATTGCATAGTTTTGCTTTAATATTAAGTGAGATTGAAGCAATGTGCCAGGAGGAGATTTAATTAAAAGTTATAATACCCGGTTATTATGTAGTATAGAGGCGTTGCTCATTTGAAGTGAAAGTCAGATAAGCGTTGTATAATATGCTTAATTATGTACAATAATAAAACGTTTTTTATGACCTCTTGCAAGTGTAATAAAGTAAATTGCACTTGTTTAAAAACAAAATAATAAAAACCTGGTCTTCGGCATTAAATCAACTTGTTTCGTTTGGTTTCTTGATCAGTAGTAGCGAAATAATTGAGAGTTCTTGGGCATTTCAACTTTTATTCAACCAGCTTTGCGTTTATATCAATTTCTGCAAATGTTTCCATAATTCAGTACCTATATGTAGAGCATTAGAACTTCATTCATTAATAGCTTTCATTAATTGGTAATAAAACTTTCAAGTTTGCCATGTGCATGAGATAGCGGCCATGAATTATTTGATTATCTTTGCCAGGGGCGTTTCAGCCCTTCGTTTGTTCTGTGCGCCCTCAGTATTAAACACTCTTGATGCAGTTCCGATAAACGCCCTTTGACGTACTGTCCCAAAGGAAAAATTTATCAGACCGCGGCTACCCATTCATTAGTATGTCAAATTACGTCGTTAATGAAATTAATGGCCTTCAAAATTGCAGCGAAGGAACAAAGTAGTAAAAAAAAGAAGAAAGGAGGAAAGCGTGCGGCATCTTCTTCTTGTAAATGGTGTTGCGGAAACATTTCCCTATGATTCACGACAACAGTGGCAATTTGGTAAATGCTGCTCCTTCGTTTAGTCACGGAATAATGTTAGGGTTTGTGTCACAGTTCTGGACTCGCAACTACTTCGGGCTGGATCTCTTAAATATGAACACTGTAGTCTGTGATAATCAAAGAGTCCTTTCCTCGTCTATAATATTTCTACCTCAAAGTGCCATAGCGAAAAAATAAAAGCAATGGAGCGTCACTCTCTACCACAAAGTGTAAGCTAAGGCCTGTTCCGGCCTTCAGAATACTGTGACTTCATTAAGTTTTTCAATAACACTTCGTTTCTTTATCGTGACTTAGTTCAGCCTTCACTGTCCCTTCACTTTCTTTGCGCGTAGCAGTGAAATAAATCATTAGCGAAGAGCCTCTTTTTGTTTTCAGTTTACTCACTGGAGTATCGAACACCGGACCTCTCTAATCGCTCTCACTGAAGTCCAACTCGCAGCACTTTGTCGTATCAACAACACAACTCGTCGACTCATTCACCAGCACGCTCCTTCTAGCACAATAGGATGATGATTCAGGAGATTTGAACGCTTACGACGCAGAACTGGTCGTAAGTGGTGTTCCAAACAGTAAGTAATATGCACCATTCTCCCCTTGAATTGAATGAGTGACAAGGGCACCGTCAAAATCATAAGCAACTATGAACATTACTTTAAGTGGATCCTGTTCTTGCTGATACCTTTTTGGCCGTGGGGAATCATTGTGCCGCCACTCATTTGATTGTCTCTTCAATTTTGGTTGATAATATCGTACCCAAGCTTCATATAAGTTATAATACGTCGGAGAAAACGCTTGCCTTCACGTCCATAGCCTTCTAAGTGCAATCTTGCTGTTTCCATTCTCTGCCACATCTCAGATTTTCCTCATCAATTTCTGAAGCATGTGACGAATCTTAATTCCATCTTCCCTTGCTAGTTCAATGCAAGTCCAACAACGGTGTTCTTCTAGCAGTGCCGTAATACAGTTCACATGCGCTTGCTGATTGCGGTCTACCCGAGGCACTTTTTGATGACATCTTCCCTACCTCTGCGCGCCCACCTAGCCACGGTACGATATGGTAAAGTGTCTCTACCACAAGCTTTCAGTAAAGCTGTGTGGCAGTGTCGAGCATCCTTGCGTCTTGCAATCTGAATTTTAATTCGTATTCAGTAAACATTTCAGAGCACTACAGATAACAGTCGACAAATTAAACTCACTACAAATATCTTATAAATAAGATTACTGTCTTCAAACTCACAGATAACACACATCAAATGCTCTACTTCCTCAATGTTATTAGCTTGCATCATTTACCGCTGATGTATAACTGGCCATAAACTTTTAACTAAACATCGGATTTGTATGCAAGTGCATGTTTAGTTTGTTTTTGCTCCGGATATGAAATTAAGATTTATAAGTGTCACATTTCTATGTGCTTGTATGAGAAACTATACAGTGCATATAACGACATATTTCCAGTTTTGCTGCACATATTTCATTTTTTCATACTTTGAGCATATAATACACGTATTTTTAAATTTTAAAATTAAACTTCAAACACTTTAGTAACAAAATAATGAAGTCCTCTATGGAGACATCCCTATAGAGGTTTAGGGTATACTTGAGAATGCTCCTTTAAAGTATGCAGGAAAATTAGGTGATAAATAGAGCAATGTTTTAGAGAGAAATCCTGACATATAAGTTGTGTGTTCTGTAAATAAAATGAAGGTGAAAATGCAGTGCTTCCCGAAGAAATTTCCCCAGAGTTAGCAAGTGCTTTCAAATGCTGCCCAATAACATCTATAGATATAGAAAGATCCTTCTATGCTTTCAAACTTATACTAATCCACAAACGCCATAAACGTAACGTGAACATTTGGAGAAAATGATGATTGTATGCTATAAATCAAATTACAAAGACTGGAATTTTGTCTGTGGAATAATGTACATTGTAATTACCAAAAATATAAGCTTAAAGTTAACAATTTTAGTTCATGGTAAGTGAATGATCAACTGCATTGGAACGCGGGTTACAGAACCCCTTCAGATACTTCTCGAGCTGTTTCCTGAAGCTGAATGGATGCGTTTCCATTCTCGATTGCATCGAAAATAACACCGAAAGCTAAAGATAAAAGGAGGCACCCCCTGTATTGAAACTAGGAGCCATGAATTTAATTTTATAAATCCTAATACAATTGAAGAGAGAAAGAATAAGGAGATATGGAAGGATGTTTCAACATTTTATATCTTTCGCTTCTATTTATCCTACTTATTTTATTTCGTGCATATTTTGATACCTTAAAGTAGACACATATTTTTAATTGACTGATGAAATTACATAAAACACTGTTCTAAAAGAAAAAAATCGGTGGTAACTCAATTTTTTTCAGATCGTAAATCAGGCAGCATTGGTACAATTACCTCATGCTAATTTAGGCTACCAGCCATCAAACAAGTAATCTTTCCTTTTTTTCTGATCAGGGTTTGCTCAAGAGCATGGCATTGACGGAGAAGAGGTTAAAGGTCCATCAGAGATGTGTCTGCAGTCCCGTAACATCAGAGGTTGTTAAATTAATAGGGAACTGCTTACTTCACTTGTGTTTTCAGCCGTAGGTACTTAGTTCAGCTATATTTATATCTAAAACGTTAAAAGATTCTTTATATTGTAAACCTCTGTCTTGAAGAAAAATCTAAATTTTGCACTCGCATGACTTTTTCTGCTCTTGTAGAAACTATTCTCCATGTTAATAGAGATAAACCTTTTGCTAATTGTTTTGTAGGTACAGTGGGAATATGGTAGGCTTTAAGCGATAGTCAAATCTTTTAAGAGCTGGTTGCTATGTGGAGCATTCCATTCTCTTTGCATGTCCAGGATATTAAAAAAAACGAATAACGAATTCCTATTTGAGAAAAAATATAAGTATTGGAAAATTGGAACAAATAATAAGGAATATCTCGAAAATGGTTCACTGGACCAAAAAAAGAGTGATATAAATTGTGTGTTTTAATGAGATCTACACTATTTGTGCTGTAAAAGTTTGTCTATCTCTTACGGTTTACTAGTTATGCGAAAGTCATTCAAAATGAAGAGGAATTTTGGGGACATTCCCAGAAAATTCAACATAAAAATTTCATTTGCCATGAAAATATCTTAAACATATGATATTTTAATTAAAATTGTTAGAACGAGTTTTGAGAGAATCAAAATTTTCGAAAAACGTTCCATGTGAAGGATTTCTGGGGTCCCCCCCACCCCAGACATCCTTTACATGGAACCTTTTTCGAAAACCTTCTTAAAACTTTTCGTGTCGCATCCTTGGAAGATACTAAACTCAAATGCCAAGTTTGATATTTATCCGACTTTTCATTTTTGAGTTACCTATGTTTTTCAGACAGACACACACACACACACACACACACACACAGATACGGACACCTTTCCAAAAATGATTTATTTGGATTCAGGACACCTGAAAAGATGTATTTTCGGTGAAATATCGGTATACAATTTTTGGACAATATAGAAAGTAAAGATTGGAATAACTTATTTAGCAAGATATTCTATCAACCTGTAGAGTAGAGTATAATCTCGATCCATCTGGCTTCGGTTTCTGTTTTACATTAAAGTATGTAAAAAGAATTGGTAAAGTTCCAAAACTTTGGCTGAATTTCTGTGCATTGCTTCATTGAAGCGCTGAAGCACTCCGGTAGAAATAAATTCGAAATATTCTATATTATTCTTAAACGTTAAATCTCATTGTTTGGCTAACAAAATGCCATTTTTGTTTTCTAATTCATTGAAAAATGCATAAAGATTGCGACATGAATGCCACACTCATGTTTTACATAACAACTTACATCGCGTTACTGTTTATCATTTATTTGCGTAATTAATTAATTTAAGGTCTTAATTGCCCCAAGCCAAATTCTAGTTGTCCATTGGAATGTACTGCAATATTATCTTTCGCAGGAACCGAAATGATATATATATACTTTACCGGCCATTACGACGCATTTGCAATATATTAACCATTATCCCATCGTTACACTTACATAAAGTGCCTAGTGATGTACGAGGGTAAATCTATAAGTATCTGCACACTATTTTTAATTCTTTGTAGGTAGGTTGTATCAGTTTGTACGCCTGCACGTCGACATGTTGTTCCTATGTCTCCGCCTGTGGAATATTTGACTTAATCTTCCAGTGAGTGCTGCACCGTTTGCACCAAAAACAGCGTGCGGTTATCCGGTTTTTTTTTGTCTTCTGAAGGTTGACCAGGAGCCAAAATCCATCAAAAGCTTATGAGGGAATGTTTACTCCGGCGAAATGTATACGAATGTATTGAAAAGTTCAAAAACAGATGGACAACTGTGAAGGCCGAAGAAAGAGCAGGACGTCCATCCATGTCCACTACTGACGCCAACAATGAGCAAGTCCGTATCTTGATTCAGAGAACCGAAGATTGACTGTCGATGAAGTGACAAACCATATCCTTTTTGGTCCACTTAAAAATGCCTTAAGGGGCCTTCGCTTCACCACAGACCAAGAAGGGAAGGAAGCGGTGTATACGTGGCTTGCTGCTCAACCGAAAACTTTCTTTCTGAGGGCTTCAGTAAGCTTGTGAACGATGGATCATGTGCATTGGGAAGCAAGGGAACTGCGTTAAAAATGAGAAAATTGTAAGTTCCTATTATAATAAATTTTTAAAATTATGTGCGGATACTTACTGTGTTACGAGGGCTGTCCCAGAAGTACTCGACCTAACAAAGAAAACACAAGAATTTTGAAAAAAAAAATCTTTATTTCTCTACATAGTCTCCTTTCAGCTCGATACACTTTTCCCATCGATGTTCAATAGCTTCGATATCCTGTTTATAGTGAGAACCATCGAGTTCTGCAAAATAGCCATCAACTGTAGACTCCAGCTCTTCACTGTTGGCAAACCTTTTACCACCAAGCTATTTCTTCAACTTTGGAAATATAAAATAATCAGAGGAAGCAATTCGAACTTTAAGTCATTGATTTTGGCATGACGATAATGAATGTGTGAACTGGTGCATTGTCTTGATGAAACAAAAGCTTTTTCCACTAAATGCGACCGTTTTTGCATGATTTCATCATTCAAAAGCTGCAATAAATTTGTATTTCATTTCATTTCCTTTTTGAAGATAATCAATGAAAATTATTCCACACGCATTCCAAAAAACTGACGCCATGACCTCGCTGCAAATGGAACTGTCTCACCTTCTTTGAAGCCGATTCTCCTCTTTCAGTTCCCATTTTTGGCTGTTCCTTCGTCTCAGGTGTGAAGTGATGGACTCATATTTCATCATGGGTATGAATTGACACAAAAACTCGGCTTAATGCAGCAAAACATCGCCAAACACTCGACTGAAACATCTTCACGGTGCTCCTTTTGTTGCATTGTGAGTAAACGCGGCACCCATCCTGCACATAACTTTCTCATGTCTAAGTTTTCAGTTAGTATGCAATGTAAAACACTTTTTAAAATGCCTACGATGTAGCCTGTCTTTCAATCGACGGTCATCCAATACCATTTTATGGATTTTCTTCGCAATTTCTGGCGTGGTCACCTTGGTCAAGCGATATTCGTCTTGGTAGCTCGTACAGCCTCGCTTAAACTCTGCCACCCAATATTTTACTGTTGTAAACGAAGGAGCAGACTCCCTCAGAGTAGAAGCTAGCTCAGCTTTAATGTTAGTTGGACTAAGAGCTTTCAAATGAAAGTATTGTTTCATATAACAATGATCAGTTGTATCCATGTTTACAAATTTGCTGAGAGCGTTCACTATTGATGGCTGCCAAACAATTACTAAACGACGTAGCATTATCAATCTTCAGACATAAGCTTTATAAGGTTGGTACTTAATGCCACAGTCATTTATTTGAAACACCAACCACTATCTATACATCAGGTCGGGTACCTCTGAAACTGCCTTCGAACCATCGTATGTAATAAAGGGCTTGGAGGATGAAGTATAAATTGCCCAAAACAACTATAAAAGACCTAAAATATACTTAAACTGACGCAATTACCGCAAAACGTTATGTAAACTTATTTTTCATAATTTTAGCCTTAATTTCATCTTTAAATAATGAATATATCTTGACATTAGGTATAAATATAATTAAATAATCTATCGTTAGGGAATGTGGTGATTTTCCCCCAAATTGTGCCATTTATCACTCTAGATATATGTTAATAGATACCTATATATAGCATTTGATTAGTTTACTCAAATATTATTCTTTGGAATAGTGTTAAACATTTTGGATTAAATAATTAACATTTTGGTGGTATGAAACATACAGTGCAAAAACCCTTTGTAAGTCGCTTCTTCTGTCAGCCATAATTTTTAGATCAAGTTAATCTGTATAAATAATTGTAGTCGAATTAATAATTAATTAAATGGAATTAATTGAGAAACAGCAGGAAAATGTAGTCAAAAGAAGGTGAAGAAAAACAGAGCTAAAAGAGAACGAGTGAGCCCCCAAAAAACCGAAAAAGGGAAAAAGAAAGACAAATCAAACCCATTTTTCTGGCCTACAGCGACCTAACTACTACGTATGGTAAGTAGGTGAAGTATTGTATTCCACCCAAAAATTCGATACCGAGATTTCACTGGAAATACATGTTTTGAGACCCCCTGAATAAAAAAAAACATTTTTGGAAACATGTCCGTGTGAGTGTCTGTCTGTGAACAGCATAACTCAGAAACGAAAAGTCGGATAAACACCAAACTTGGTATTTAGGTTCAGTATCTTCCAGAGATGCGACACGAAGGTTTTCAAGAAAATCTTCCCATCCCAGATTACCCTTTACATGGATCATTTTTCGAAAATTTTAATTTTTTAAAAAAGGGCTATAACGGATTTGACTAAAATATCATATGTTTAAGATATTTTCATGACAAATGAAATGCATATCTCGAATTTTCTGGGAATTCTCCAAAAGTATTCTTCATTGTGAACGACTTTTGCATAACTGGTAAACCATAAGAGATAGACAAAATTTTACTACACAAAACTGTAGATCGCGTTAAAATATACAATTTATGTCATGTACATTTTGTTTGTTGAGTGAACCATTTTCGAGATATTACTTGTTATTCCCTTAAATTTGCCAATAGTTATACTTTTTCTCAAATGGGAATTCGTTATTCAATTTTTGGTCCTGGTAATGCAAAGAGAATGGAATACTCCACATAGCGACCAGCTCTTAAAATATTTGACTATCACTTAAAGCCTACCAATTCCGCTTGCTTCTGCAAGAAAATTAGCAATAAGATTAACATCTCGATTAACATGAAGCATATGGAGAATAAGCGTTTGTAAAAATAGTTTGTACAAGAGTAGAGAAAGTTATGTGCGTGTAACACATCCGATTTTTACTTATTTCAGGCCCTCTTTCTATTCACACTACCAGCTTTACTATTTTTAACCCAATTCTCGGAAAAACCAGTTTTACTTGCATTCATGTAATTCTTAATTCACAAGCTTACCAATAGGTAATGGACAGATAAATACTTTAGTTTGCTATGCGGATGATACAGGTAGTATTGATCTCGATATTGAAGGGGTAATTTACAAAAAAGTATTATATCAACTTTTCCTAATTTGCAGGAGTGTTGGTGTGCACATTTCTACTAATAGAACCAAATCAATGACCATAAGCAAGACATTAGTTATGTGCAAATTGGTAATTGAAAATAGTGTAATACGACTAGCGATGACTTTTAATATTTATGAGTGGAAATAACCAGTACCGGTATGTTGAAAATAGAAGTACTTTCACAAACAATAAAAGCAAATCAGGTACTGGTTTCTTGAACGATGTCATACGGAAAAATAAAAATCTACATATCGAACACAAGACCAATATCTCTTTAGAGCATCATTAGACCAATATTAGCATACTCATTCGAGCAGACTCTGTAAAGACAAAGAAATTAAAGGAAGAATCAGAAATAAAAACCCTAAGAAAAATAGTGGGGTAACGAAACTAAAAGAAACAAGAACGAAGATATTAGGGGCAAATGCAGAATAAATAATATTGTGGAATGATCGTATTTCAAGAATGGCATGTGATAGAATTGTAAGAGTATCTAGAAATAACGTGCCAGGTGGGGCACAAGTCTAGAAAGACCAATGAAAAGATGGGAGCGATTCATACTCTAGAAGAAACAGGCTAATAGCCTAATTCAAGAGGAGAAGGAGAAGGAGGAGGAGAAGAAGAAGCTAACTTGTAACCCTTGCAAAGGAACACTTTACTCAAATTTCGCCTTTATTACTCATGACTCTTGAAAGTTGCTAATCGGTTCCTACATAGACAAAGCTGGAGTGATTCTTTCCTAACATCCACTATCTGATAATATAATATCCTTCTCTATTCCTTACATTACCTAGTCTGATATAAAGTAGGGTTGCCATACCTCGCGGATTGCGCGGACAATCCGCGATTTTATGCTAGAAGACGAATGTCCTGGACGAAGAAATAAAATTCCGCGAAAGCAGTGAGTGCTAACAAATGATTTTATTATTAACTTGAATTTTACCGCCAAACGCCATACAGGCTTTTACCATTCTTTGCGATAGACGTTTCCAGATGGCAACACAATGGCTGATGAACACCATCGATGTATCGCCGATTTCGCGCTAGCAGTGACAGCGGATGCAATACTACACTGGTGTGCAAAACCTAAGGACGAGATGGATAAAGTAATATAACAAATGAACTACTTGGTGGAAGTAGATGAAGGTTCGGGAGCATGTTGCCAGATGTCTCTCACACTAGACAGAAAGCTGGACGTCACATGGCGTGAGTGTAGCGAGCCTATAGTGCCAAATGGGTTGGTCCCTCAACACGGGGCAGTTGACGAAACTGGACAAGACGGTATGTGACAATTAGCGAGCTGTTACGGTGCACTGTAATGGTCTTCATTGCAACATGGCCCGTAGACACCATTTGGATGACTTCACGCGGGGAAGAATCATTGGGAAACTGGAAGAAGGGCGAAGTGTGACGAGTGTTGCTCAGGAGTTTAGAATTGCTCACAGCATTGTTTCACTTACATGGGAAACCTTCCAAGCCACAAGCACTGCTGTCCTAAGGAGAGGTGGTGGTCGACCACGCTTAACTACAGCAGCAGATGACCGCTACATTGTGCAACAGGTAAGAAGGGATCTACACCAAACAGCGGGTGCAATTGCAACCACATTTAACAGGACAGCTAGTCACGCAATCTCGCGATACACAGTCGCACGGCGACTACACAGAGATGGTCTCTTTGACTGACGGCCAGTACGTTGTGTTCCATTGACATTCGCACATCGGCGGCAACAACGAGGAATGGGGTCGCGTGCTCTTCTCGGATGAGAGCAGATTCAGCCTAAGTAGTGATTCTCGACCTACCCTCATCTGGCGAGAGGTGGAACACGTAATGAACCCAGGAACATCCTTGAACATGATAGTTTTGGTGGTCCGAGTGTTATGTTTTGGGGAGGCATAATGTTGCATAGGCGCACCGACCTCCAAATCCTTGAACCGTTACGCTCACTGGTCAACGTTATTGTGATACTGTACTCCTTCCCCATGTGCGTCTTTTCAGTGGTGCAGTCGGCCCTTACTTCATTTTTATGGATGACAATCCCTGATCGCATCGAGGATCTCTTGGAACGAGAGGATAATCGGCGAACGGACTGGCCTGCCCGTTCCCCCGATTTAAATCCCATCGAACATGTGTGGGTAGCTTTGGGGAGACGCATTGCAGCACATCCACATGCATCCACTACCATCCAACAGTTGTCAACAGCGCTGGTGGAGGAATGGAACGCCTGTCAACAGCGCTGGTGGAGAAATGGAACGCCCTAACACAAGAACTACTTACCAACCTTGTGGCCAGCATGAGAGCACGATGCAGAGCATGCATTGCTGTCCGTGGTGATCATACACCCTTTTAAGCACCATGTATTTGTTTCTGTAAATCTAGAGAGACATTATATGTCGTATTGACTTTAGCGTAGCTTATGGTCTATGAATAAAAGTGACATTTCTGTTCGTCGCATTGCATATTTCGTTTAGTTGCCTACTGTAGCATACCGTAGCACTTCCCTCTATGTATGATTCCAGTTTCATCGAGCTATGTTACTTGGCAGTGTCACAGCATACGAAGATTACTTTCGTCCTTAGGTTTTGCACACAAGTGTATAATCGATTCTCTGTGATTTTGCTGTTTCCGGTTCCTTTATTTCTAGTGCCTGCCTCGTGTTTGTACGCTCTGTGGTTTGTATGATGTTTACATTTTCAAGATTGTGTTTCTGAAGAGCAATATTCAGAACTGCTTGCAATTGTGCAATACTATTTCTCCATTCCAGGGCATAATGCTAATGTGGAGAGAGTATTTTCTTTAGTGAATGCACAATGGACAGAAGAAAGGAGCAGGCTGGCATTAACTTCAGTCAATGCAATGTTTCAAATTCAGTATAACATGACAAATATTGCTTATCACGGACTCATTCAAAATCAGAGCAAGTTCCTTTCTCAGAGAAATATGAGTGGTACAAAGCTTAGTGTAAAATAGATCTCAACTGTAGCAACACAATTGTGTATATTTTAGTAATTTGTGTTTAATGTTTTGGGGTGGCGCCGTGGTCGAGTGGTTAGATCGCTCGCCTCTCACCGAGGCGGCCCGAGTTCAATCCCAGGAACCCGCATGTGGGATTTGTGGTGGACAAAGCGGCGTTTGGGCGGGTTTTCTCCGGGTTCTCCGGTTTCCCCCGCCATTCCTTCCACCAACTGCTCCATCATCACCTTTCCTTTCATCCATTTCGCCATCATTTCGTTTCATCTCCTTCCTTCATCCCATACCAGGCTTTGGGCTGATCACCCATCCTGGATATTCTGTCTGCTCCACGAGTGTCTGCTCCTCGACGGACCTCTGACTCCAGGCACCCGCCTGTAAGTCCCGGGGAGTGTAAGTCCTACATAAGATGAGGTTAAACAGCGAATGAATGTGTTTAATGCTTTAATTAAAAAGTTATTTAATGCAAACTAACATTAATTTTCTTCATTAATGACAATTCCTTTGCATTAAAACTTGGACTATGTCCTTGATTTTGGTTCTTGGATTCTGGCAAAATTTATGAAGTAAAATTGAGACGGTATCCACTACTAGCCTAAAAACGGTTAGCCCCTATCAGCAAAGCTTAAATATTTTAAATATTGTTATTTAATTATTTAGACAAATACAACTGTATCACCATCCAACAACAGAAATGTAGGAGTTTAGAGTTATAAGTTACGATAATATATGTATGTTAATGATATATAAAGATGCAAAGCCAGAAGTAATTCGTGTTTGCACCTAGAAGGCACAAGTTCCTTGATTGTAACAATGTGAATTCGGTAGGAAACAATGCAACAAAACTTACTTGTGTTAACAACAATGAGTAAGCCTCTAGAACATTTGATAGCAGTTTTAAAGCTAACAAACGTTTATATAAGATGTCAATGGTACAGAGCATGCTATAGGTTTACACTCTCGCTCTGTATGATGTCATTGTAGTATCCAATGGAAGCCACGTTCTCATACTCTTAGGCGTAGATAGGCACCATGCTAAGGAGTCCGTTGCAAATTCTTCAGTTTCTTCCTAACGTGCTCGCATGGTGTGTACAGGCTATTATCGTAAAGAAATGGCGTAATCATACAGAACTAGATTCATTGCCTTAGTGTAACAATAAGAACAGTATTATCTATCAAGTGATATCTGTAGTTCCCGAAGTCGCGGGTTCAAACCCGGCGGAGGGCGATGGATTTTTTCGGACGTAAAAATCCCTAGCATGGATTCCTTCGGAAGGGAAGTAAATCCGGTGGCCACGTGTCGAAGATTTTCGGCACATATAAGAATCTCAAGCCTGATAAAGACTCCTGTGAACAAAATTACCGGTCTTTCACACCCACTATAGAATGGCACTCTAAGGATCACTCAAACGATTCTAATTTAAACTCCTAACTGACTTTGAGATAGACAAACATTTAGTATGTGAGAAAATGTAGAGCTCATTAAAATTTAGAATTTTTACTTTACTACGTATAGTAAGTAGGTGAAGTGTTGCATTCCACCCAAAAATTCGATATCGATATTTCACCGGAAATACATGTTTTGAGACACCCTGAATCAAAAAAAAATTACAAAAAGGTATGTTGGTGTATGTGTCTGTGAACAGCATAACTCAAAAACGAAAAGTCGTAGAAATGCCAAACTTGCTATTTAGGTACAGTATCTTCCAAATAATGCGGCACAAAGATATTCAAGGAAATCCCCCTCACTCCAAATGAAGTTGATATGTTTCTGCCCACGTTTTGGGAGCCAATTTGAAGTAGATAATATCTTTACGTTATTTGACCCACATTTTTGGGCGTCAATTTGAAGTAGGTTGTATTGAAGGAGTTGTATTATACTTCAACTGTTGGGGAGCCGAACTTGAAGTACCGCATGTATGGTAAGAAGTTTCCGGTAGCCTGCGCCACAAATGTACTTTCCGGTGGCCTTTGCCTCAAATGTTTAAAAAAAATATTAACTTTGTAATTTGACTGTTTCTTTAAATATTATATATTTATGTTTGCCTCAGCTGCGTCAGTATTATTGTTAGAGACATGTTTCTCTTTGCAGGGTTGTGGTGCGACTGAAGAATTATAATTTTACTTCACTCCTTTTATTAATGCTCGACATGATTTAAATAACACTTCACTGATATAGAGAGAGCTGTGAGATGTTTTTAATTAATTACTTGCACTTTTTAACACGTAAACTATGTTTTTGTCTCACACAAAATACATATTAAATATCTCGAGGACACATCTCGCGTCAGGAACTCTGTCTTCAATCAACGCGTCCAGTTATGAACACTGTCTACAAGCAACTCACTTGGTTTCTACCGCCTAAATTGGTAAATTTCTGTATTTCAAGTCTCTGATTGGCTATTCCTAATCCAATAGATTACTTTTATTTAACTTAAGCTTTTTTCTGGTTGTTGATTGACTATTTTATAAACTGTTACATTATTGTTGCTCCAATAATGACTAGTGGCATTATTACACTTTCTTACTCATTATTGCCTCAAGGTTACCTCATTGTTAGCAAAATTTAACCTATTATTCTCACAGCTCCTACATCATTAAATTACGTAATACATTCACATAACATTGTTACACATATATACAATAATATAAACATATATAATGACTGTAATATACACTTTTTATATCTTGTTACATACACATATTGCTTTAAGGCGGGCTGTTATTGAATGTATTATATAATTTGACTGAAATCATTTAGGTGTTAAAAATACTATCTCAAATTGCCCCTTTTAGAAATATTAAAAATTGTTCTTTTTGTTTTGTTCTTTTAAATTTTTAAATATTTTCTGAAAGTCTCCTGAAAGAAAGAAACACAAACTTTTTTTATTATTATTACACTTTCTATTTTTCACTGTCACTTTTATTTAACACTCACTGGTTTTTCACTACTACTCGTGTATAGCAGAATACTTCATTTTGTTCTTTCGCTTGTACCACACATTAAGGTCAACCACCTGGTGTAAGGCCAATGATCTGATTTTCAATGACCTGAGTGAAGTTTGTTTATTCACTATCACAGCCACTATTCAGCATTTTATTTGCTACTTTTAACACTTAAAACTTCTTTACAACTTATTTCTTAAGCATTTTTGTTATTTTCTTACAATTTCTAACAATTTATACCATATACAATATAATTGCAGTTGCTATTCAGATTTATTATGTTTTTCTTATTAACAATGGATTTTCTTGTATTACATTTTTTTATCTAAACTCTCTTTTTTGACATTGACGATTTGTTACATTTAATAAAGATATTATTATACATTTAAATTGCATTTTTTCATTACTTTATTTTCTTTTTCTGTTTCTTCTTGTGCCACACATAACCTGCATACTTTATTTTCTTTTTGTTCTTATGTCACAGATTTTTTAGACTTGCACTAATTTTATGTTGCAGAGCTGTGTTCCAAAATTTATTCTATAATTAAAACTCTAAATGTTTCAAAATTCATTTCACTATCTGCTAGCATATGTACCCATTCTAAGGTTTTGTTATCCAAGCATTTTCTAACAAGTATCATTTTTAATGCTTCAGGCACATTTTTCAATTTAAAATATTCTACTAGATCATGTATAAATTGTACTGGACTTGAGAAAGCGTTAAAATAAGGTAATGGTAATTCATTTAGCACAGAATAATAGTTTGTCATCTGATTTGGTACATGCACATGTGTGTCATCATTATTGTTTTGTGTTTCAGAGGCTAATGCTATGGAAAAAGCAGTAGTGTCTCTTGTATTATTAGTTAACAAAGGTGATATACTTCTTTCTGCACTTGTATTATTATCATGCATTTGATTAGCATTTACAGAATTAGTTACATTTGCATTTACCTTTGGTACACTGGTACTTAAACTTTCAAAACTATTTTTGAGTTTATCAATTCCTTTGCTACTTTCCTGTACTTTTATCTTTAATTGCATCTATCATTGACTTGTGTGCTTCAATTGCATCTGCATTTGTTTTTGCCATTTAATGCATTTTATTTATTTCCCCTGTTAAATATATTTGTACTTGTACAAGATCTGCTTTTGTATTTTCTACCATTGTTTTTAATTCTTCACCGTGTTTATCTAACTTATTGCAAATACCTTGTTTAGTATTAGTTAGTTTTAACTCCATTTCAGTCACATTTTTATCAATATGACTTAACAATTTCTGTTCTAGCTGCTTACAACCTTTGTTTACTTTTAAATCGATATCTTTTTGAAGTGCTTTGGAAGATTGTTCTAGTTTTATTTCTAACCTCCTACTTTCAGCTTTACTTTCTTTCATACAATTTTCTATTTGCTTAGCTAGATATTTTAGATACTAGATAGTTCTGTATTAGTTTGTTATCTTATTACTTAACTCTATACTGTTTGAGTTAACTTATTACTTAACCCTACTCTCAGCTCTGTACTAGTTTCAGTTATCTTATTATTAGTTTCTTTTAACTCTCCTCTCATTTCAGTTATTGCTTTTAGAAGGCACATAATTTGTTGTGAGAAGTTTTCTTGCTCTTGTTTACTGGATGTTTGAGGGATAGTATCTCTTTCTATACCTAACTGTTAATTTACAGATAACTGATCTTCTACATCTAACCTATTTGTTTCCTCTAGCTCTGATTCTAAATTTACATTGTACTCTGTAATGGCTGACCAATCCTCTCCTACTTCCATATTTTCATTGCTTTCTATTTCGTATATTTTCTTTTGTTATATTTGGTTAAGAATTGCTCAGTTTTAATTTACCGCTTCTTATCAGCATGAAATGATTTAATAACTATATATTTCCTAAACTATTTTTACAACTATATAAATATCTAGTATTGGAATTTTCTGACATTTTCTCTGGCTGTTAGTAAACCTTTATACTCGTTGTTCCCACGTAGATTATAGTTGAATTGTCGACTGCGTGCCCCGTACTCCAGAAAGAATTGTTGGTGTCCTTGGATACTGTTGATTCCGAAGTTCTCAGAAGTGAAGTCTTGTAATTTCGTCAATTCTGGTAATTCTATGAGCTTCGTTGATGTCTTCTTTTCAGCTGTTGTCGCCAATTCTTGTCCCTTCGAGCTCCACGCAGCTGTTTTGGCTCCAGGTTTAGGCGCCAATTTGAAGTTGATATGTTTCTGCCCCACGTTTTGGGAGCCAATTTGAAGTAGATAATATCTTTACGTTATTTGACCCACTTTTTGGGCGTCAATTTCAAGCAGGTTATTGAATATATTATACAACTTGACTGAAATCGTTTAAGTGTTAAAAATACCGCCTCACAAACTACCCTTTACATGGAACATTTCTTGAAAGTTTTTATTTTTTTAAAAAAATAGCTTTAACGATTTTGATTAAAATACTATATACATGACAAATGAAATGTACATCTTGAATTTTCTGGGAATAGCTTTAGAAGTCCTCTTCATTCGGAAAGAACTTTGAATAATCTTGTATGACTGGTAAATGTTAAGTGATACACAAAAATGTAGCTCTCTTTAAAACACGCAATTTATTTTAAATAACTTTTTTTGTGGCTAAAGCCATTTCTGAGATATCCTTATTTAAGTTTCGAATTATTAATTTCTTAGTCATTCTTTTAGTCCTGGCAACAAGCAGTTGTTTCTCCCAATTGCATTAAAAAATGTAGAATTTTTCAGGCGAGCATATAGCGTCCAAATTCTTAAACATTTGACTAACGTGATTTCCTTTGTATCTACAACGAATTGTATAATGTAGCTACTTCTGCAAAGGTTTATCTCGATTATAATGTAGTATACAGAAAAATAAGCTTTAGTAAGAATAGCTTATATACCCACTAGTAAACGATAGAGGGTAGAGAAGGTCATGCGAATGTATCACATTAGAAATGTTTGATTTTGTATTCGGTTGTCTTTTAAAACTTTTAAACTACACTGTTGGTAGTGCAAATCTAAGCTAAACTTCTTTTAGAAAGAATTAACTGTCGTTATTTTCAGCATTACCATATGAATGTACTTGTTTAATTTGAAAGTGACGTACATGTACAAAGTGCAGATCGATCATGGGAATTCCTGCGTATAAATAAAATATACATTCGAAGACCCCACCTACCTACCGCTAGAGATCGCGTGCTACGTTCAGCATTCTTTGGTTCTCCCGACAAACAAGAGTCGTGCAATTAAGTCAGTTAATTAATAGATGGAACTGCAGTCTACTTTACGAGCGGCCCAACCTGCGAAAGATTCCATACGACGCACGAAACTGCTTTGCCTTTTTTGCTGTTTCTCGTAAATTAAAAACTGACGGTAAGAACAGACAAACTACTTGAGAAACATATTGTTTTGTATAATATTCCTTCTGAAAGTCGGGATGTGTATCAAATGCTCAATGAAGAGAGAGCATTTAATTGCTGACGAAGTTGACGTGTATATAACTTCCTTCTACATTCTTGAATTTACAGTATACCATTTTAATGACCAATTAAGTTTTATAACCGATGCAATAGAATTTCTGAACATGGATTTTCCATTAGCTCATCGCACTGTAATGTTCATCTATTAAAGTTCATGTACTCCGCATTTAATTACTCCGTTTATTTCTTCTCGACAAGTGTAAACATTCTTCTAAATTGACACTGATGTCTTCTTTTTTTATAGATTTTTCAATTGTTATTTATTTATTTTATGATTTGATTCCCCACACACTAGTGTTTCTTAATCCTATATTCGAAAGGGGACCTTTCATTGCCTTTAACTAGAGAAGTGTTATCGGAGAATGCAATTAACTTGAGGCCTAAAGCGTTATTTATCCTAAGAACCAAGGAAAAACACCTAATGCATGTTGGACAACCCAGCTGAAATTCTAACCAGGAGGCGCAGCGTCAAAGATTATTTCTACACTACCACGGTACCTTATTAGTAATATTGTGTTAGTTATGTGACATATCAATTTATAATTTAATTCAGGATCTGCATAATAATATAATAAGGTATAAATCAGTAATTGGATGCGCAAGGGCGGATCGGAAGGTAAAGCACACTATTTTTTTTTTACAAAAAGTAAGAGAAAGAGGTAGAGTGAGTCATTCAGTTTGTCATACAGACCTCTTATCGTGATTGTTAGCCTATACCTTATCGGCTAGTGCAGGAAATGCCTTTGAAAGGGTTTAAAGCTAATGGGAAAATTTGATGAGCGCCCAGGTTAGCGAAATGTAGAATGTGTAGTGTGAGAAGATTTTCAGGGAGTGCGAATTAAAGCTTGAATGGTGTTCATTAAATACATGGCAAGGCAGCATCTTATAACAAAAATCTGATGTGTTACACTCACATGACTTTCTCTACTCTTGTACAAACGCTTATTCTCCATATGCTTCATGTTAATCGAGATATCGAGATGTTAAATCTTATTGCTAATTTTCTTGTAGATGCAAGGGGAATTGCTAGGCTTTAAGCGATAGTCAAATATTTTAAGAGGTGGTTGCTATGTGCAGTATTCCATTCTCTTTGCATTACCAGGACAAAAAAGGAGCTATAAATTTTAACTGTGCAGTAAACACACCGTAGCGATAGCACTGGAAAAATGTTTTTAACACACTGCCTAAATCCCTCGGTATAATCCCTTGTAACGCAAAATTATTTGTCACTGCATTGCAGATTACTATTACATCATCAATTACAATATCCTGCAGCCAAACCTCATCAGCGCACAAGTAAGGCGGATATGGCATAACACCATCATAATTTGAAACTGATTTTAAGCGCAAATCATTGCCTAAATGAAGAATTTTATCAATTACTTCAGAACTTCAAGCATCAATATTTATTACAGTTGAAAAACATAAGGCCATCACTGAGTTCCGTGTGCACTGTGTGTTTTTAATCTCACCAAATATGCCGTTATTTTGGCTCAAGGTGCCAGCAATCACTTTGGCTGCTTTCACGGAAAACAACTTCTTAACAATAAAATTAAAACTGGTTCGTTTCTTACTAGGCATTATGAAAAGTCCTAAAACGTAAACCAGTAAACAAAGAACAGAAACCAAAACAGAAACACCTGAAAATGTACTATAACAAATAATATATGCATGAATAAAACGAAACAGCCCTTAAACCGTGGAAACAAAAATATAAACTAAAATAGGAACATTAAAAATGCTACTATAACGAACAAAAAGATATGAATTAATAAAATGAAACGATCTTACGAAATTGATTCAAATCAGCATTCCTTTGAAGCAAAAGCCGATAGAAGATTCACAAAATCATAGCAGTTCGTTTATTTCTAAGTATAAAAATATTTTAATATCGCTACTATGTTCCCCTTGTTTTGTATTTGCAAGGGTAATATAGAAATACAGTAGCCTTTAAGCATAGACATATCTCTTAATAGCTGGTTGCTATGCGCAGTACCATTCTCTTTGCCACAGATTAAGACTCTTTGCATATCTAAGACAAAAAATGAATAATGAATTCCCATTTGAGAAAAAGTATAAATATTGGAGAATTTAAGGGAATAACGAACAATATCTCGAAAATGGTTCACGCAACAAAAAAATGTATATGACATAAATTGTGTATTTTAACGCGATCTACATTTTTTGTGTAGTAAAATTTTGTCTATCTGTTATGGTTTACCAGTTATGCAAAAGTCGTTCACAATGAAGAATACTTTTGGAGACATTCCCAGAAAATTCGAGATATACGTTTCATTTGTCATGAAAATATTTTAAACATACGATATTTTAATAAAAATCGTTAAAGCCATTTTGAGACAATTAAAATTTTCGAAAAATGTTCTGTGTAAAGGGTAATCTGGGGCGGGGGGATTTTCTTGAAAACCTTCATGTCGCATCTCTGGAAGATACTGAACCTAAATATTAAGTTTGGTGTTTATCCGACTGTTTGCTTCTGAGTTATGTTGTTCACAGACTCGCACACGGACATGTTTCCAAAAATGCTTTTTTTTCGATTCAGGGGATCTCAAAACACATATTTCCGGTGAAATCTCGGTATCGAATTTTTGGATGGAATACCATACTTCCCCTACTTACTATACGTAGTAGAGAAAGTAAAAATAAACAGTGGTATCGTTGCTTGTTGTTGCACAGAAGCAAACCTAACCCTCTAATTCAAGCTATAATTGTTTAATATATCTTTACTAACATATTTGATGATCATAGGAATACAACAGTATTATAGACAAAAATTTAACCCAATTTTATTGCCATAATATATATGTCGTTTTCGGTAAACCATATACATATAGAAATTTATCTCCAGTTTCTAAACATGATCAGTCAATTGTAACAACAGAATAATTTACATTTAGTAAACGAACATCATTACGGATGTTTTACGGGGAGTGCCCACCTTCTGAACACGTATGTAGACCGTCTTCTACACTTTACTGGAGTATTTTTATCCAATAATTTATTATAAAAACATTTTTATGCACTGCCTTTGCAATTGCTGTAATAGTGCGACCAGCCTCCCACATACCCACGAGTAATTTCGCTAGTATAGGCATGACTGGTTCCGAGACAAAAAACATGCTTTGGTTTCAATAATACCAGAAAAAGCAAAGGCATAATCTCCCCTCTTTTCCCCCCTTATTGCTGTGTTATTAAGCCACCACGCTCTGCGATTAGTAAGGTGAAGACAAGCCTCAAAAGACCCCAGAAAACGATACAAATCCGCCGAAGGTTCTCTTTGGCGCTCTGTATGCCATTACAAACAAATGTACAAACGAACTGATATGTTTTGTCTATCTTTATACATAGTCGCCAACTTTTTCAATACATTTCACCCATCGTGATACCAGTTCATAATATCCCGTTCACAGAAGTCAGTTCGGTTGGAGTATAGCCATCAGCGGACTGTTGTTTTCACTTCTGCAATTGACGCAAACCGTTGACCGGCCAGGAATTTCTTCATGGTACCAAAGAAAGTTCAACAGTGTCAGATCTGGACTGTGTGGTGGATGCTGGAGCTGCTCCCAACCAAATTTGTTTATTTTCTCACGAACAGCAGCAGTAGTAGCAATATGGGGACGATCATTATCATGAAGTTTGGCATCGTCAGTATTAATGTTACAGCGTTTGTCACGAAGGGCACTACGCAAACTTACCAAGGTTTTAATGTACGCTGCCACATTCACAATGGTCCCGTTCAGCAAATGTCGCCAATAGAATACCATTTATGTCCCAGAACACTCTCATAAGCAATTTATGAGCAGATGGAGTCACTTTGAATTGTTTCCTTACCGGGAAAGCAGCATATTTCCACTCCATAGAGGCTTCTTTGGTTCGGGCGGGCAGCGGTGCGCCCACGACTCATCACCAGTGACGATTCCCTTCTGCAGCGTAACGCAATAAGTGACCAAATTTGTCATCATTCGCTGGGCCTTGTGGTCGTCTGTCTGGTTCTTATGCACCCAGCGAGCACTAACTTCACGAAACTTAAGTGCATCATGTTCGGTATCGTACACCGTACCGTATGAAATGTTGAACTGCTGAGAATAAGGTTTGCAGTTGCATCCGCTGGCGTTCAGAATTGCTGCCTCAACGGCTGTGACATTCTGCGGGATTGCAGCTGTTACTGGCCGTCCGGAACTGGCGAATCACAAAGGTTATCATGGTGGTGATCATTCTTTGAAGAAGGCACACCACCTGGAGACATTGCTTCGGTCCATACAGTCGACGTCATATATGCTATGCATGTCCTTGTAAGTTTCACTTAAGTTAAGCCCTTTAGCCCACAAAAATCGCACTATACCTTGCTGCTCTTCACAAGTAAACGGCAGTAACCTGCTCGCCATCTTTGCTTCTAGTTCACGCTTCTCTAGCTACACATAGAACAAAATATAATCTGTAGTGAAAGCTTAAAACTATATCTTGATGAATTTTCAATATCCCAGTCGCAATACCAACACAGAAAAAATTATTGTGCTTTACGTTCCGATCCAACCTCGTATTTAACAGATAATTGGAAAAATCAGGTCTTACTCAGGCTACATAATATTGTCCTCGAAGCAATGCTAATAATATGGTAGTGAAACTTGAGTTATGAGAGAGAAAGACAAAAATAAAAGAAAGCGTAGAAAGATTCATGAGAAGGTTACTAGGGTATCCATAAAAGAGAGCATGAGGAGTGAATATATAAGAAAAGAAGTAGACATAACATAGCATAGTACACGAAATAGTTGAGTATCAAAAGAACTGGCAAGAGCATGTTAATCGAATGTGCTCTGACAGACTAACGAAGCCAGCTTTGATTTATAACCCAAAAGGAAAGCGAGATATAGGACGGCCGAGGACCAGATGGAAGATCAATTTAAATAAATAAATACCTTTGGCGCGGAAACGGATTAAACTCCCAATCCATGGAAAGGTGGTAGAAGAAGGAGAAGAAGTGTTGGCTATTTAATTTACCTAACACGAAAAAGTGTTGAGAATATTGTTTTAGGCGTTAGCGTTCTATCTTATCAACCCAGAGGTCCCGAGTTCAATTCCCAGCTGGGGTGGTAAATTTTTCTTTAATTAAAATAATTCCCTACCCTTTATAGAATCTAGAAGTATGAATGTGGTAATGAATGTGAGCGAGTGTTTCGGAATGGACATCATTGAAAACCAACAGTTAAAAATCCTATGTCTTACACTCGCATGACTTTCTCTACTTTTATACAATCTATTTTTACAAACTCTTATTGTCCATATACTTCATGTCAATCGAGATAAACATTTGCAGAAACTATCTTTTGCTAATTTTATTGTACGTGCAAGGGGAATATGTTGGGCTTTAAGCGATAGTCAAATCTTTTAAGAGCTGGTTGCTCTGTGGAGCATTCCATTCTCTTTGCATGTCCAGGACATAAAAGACGAATTCCTATTTGAGAAAAAGTTTAGGTATTGGAAAATGCAAACAAATACATTCCCAGAAAATTCAAGATATACAAATGAAAATATTTTAAACGTATGATATTTTAATTAAAATCGTTAGAGCCATTTTTGAGAAAATCAAAATTCTCGAAAAATGTTCCATGTAAAGGGTAGTAGAGGGCGGAGGGATTGTGGCATCTTTGAAAGCTATTGTACCTAAATATCAAGTTTGATATTTTATCCGACTTTCCGTTTTTGAGTTATACTTTTCACAGACAAACACACTCATACAGAGATACACATACGGATATTTTTCTAAAAATGCCTTTTTGAATTCAGGGGTCCTAAAGACATCTATTTCTGGTGAAATTTCTATATGGAATTTTTGGGTGGAATGCAATACTTCCTCTGCTTTCTATAGGTAGTAGAGAAAGTAAAAAAGGGAATAAATCACGGTGAAATTCCTTATTGGTCCCGTAAATGGCGAAATAAAGCAACATAGAGAAAGATTCAGAAAGCATTTGCAGAGGATGGATAAGGCTCGATATCCAAAAATGACTTTGAATACCAACCATTTGGAAAAAGAGAGATTTGAAGACGAATGCAAAGATGGAAAGAAACATGGAAGCCGGAACAGGAGATACCTCCCAATCCATGAAGAGATGCTGATGATCTGTAGAAGATCCAGTCATGTGAATGCAACACATTTTTCTTTTTAAACTACTACCGCTCTTTCTGGCGCTGTCGTGGAAAGAACATAAAATTTCTAAACAAGCATATAGCGACTCCTTTTAAAACATTTGACTATCGCGTCTAGTGTATCCGCTTTGAGTGTTATGAAAGCAATTCTGCAGAAGAGAGATAAAAATAAACGATAGTGGGGAGATAAATTCGTGAGAATGCAACATCATGTTTTTACTTTCTTTACTACGTATAGTAATTAGGGGAAGTATTGAATTCCACCCAAAAATTCGATACCGAGATTTCACCGGAAATATATACTTTGAGGCCCTCTGAATCCAAGAAAAGCATTTATAGAAAAAGCTCCATGTGTATCTGTGAACAGCATAACTCAAGAATGAAAAGTTACCAAACTTGGTATTTAGCTTCAGTATTTTTCAAAGATGCAACACGAAGATTTTCAAGGAAATCCCGCACCCCAGACTACCCTTTTCATGGAATACTTTTCGAAAATTTTGAGTTTCTCAAAACTGGCTAACGATTTTGATTAAAATATTATACATTTACGATATTTTATGGCAAACGAAACGTTTATCTTGAATTTTCTGGGAATGTCCCCAAAAGTTCTCCTCATTCTGAATGGTTTTTGCATAATTGGCAAACCGTAAGAGATAGACAACAATTAGATCTCAAACCACACAATTTATGTCATGTACATTTCATGTACATTTTTGTTTGTCAAGTGACCCATTTCTGAGATCTTCCTTGTTATTTGTATGAATTTTTCAATACTTATAGTTTTTCTCAATTGGAAATTCGTTATTCGGTTTTTTATGTCCTGGACATGCAAAGATAATGGAATGCGCAACATAGCAACCAGCTCTTAAAAAATTTGACTATCGCTTAAAGCCTACCATATTTCCCTTGCACCTACAAGAAAATTAGCAATTATACCTGGATTTTATCTCGATTATCCTGAAGTAGATGGAGAATATGCGTTTGTAAAATAGTTTGTACAAGAGTAGAGAAAGTCATGTGAGTGCAACACATCAGACTTTTGAAGCTTGCGATTGAACCTAATTTTCATGAATGAAAGAGGTATATTTTCGGGAGTAACAAAATTATTCCACCATCTAATCACTTAGCCCAAACCTGTTTGGGAAGGAATATCAGTTACGCTTTCAGGCAATGAAACTGCAAAAGTTGAGGGAGACTACCTTGTCTGACTTGATTTTCATAGTAAGCACTGCTGCCAACTAATCAAAGAGAAAGCCTAGCTGGGTTTGTTATTCAGTTGCTTGCATAACTTGACGGGAGTTCTGCCCCCAGTACGAGATTGCAGACATTATCCTGAACGAGTATGGTAGGGCTCAACAAGCGGAGGGTGTCTGGTAGATAAACAATTCACCCCAAGAATAAATGAGTGGTTTCACTAAATGTACTCAAAGAGAAAGTAACTTGTTCTCTGGAACATCCATTACTCACCCCACCGAGATCTATTTATACTTTCGTATTTATAATCAAAATGTAACCAATATGTTTCTGGCACTTTTCGATTTTGGATAAGTGATATGGCGTTTGTGTTTATAAGTAAGGCTGCGACATCGGAGTCGCTACTTGGAGGAAACCGTATTGAATAGGAAGGTACGGGTATAGCGATAAGGACTGACGATGACGCTCGCGGTATAGTCTATACAAAAGAAATTTCTGCAATACTGTTTATAACATATACACCTAAATTACATAACTGAAATGTCTTTATTAATTCATTATTACAAAACGTTACGTCGCAATGTCCACATGGATGACATTCTGTCAATTTATTGCAATGAATTACAACCCACAACTTTGTATCCTGTCATTTATATAACGGAATATCGGTAGAAATAAATGCCGCGTATAGTTCTTCATTAAACGTTTGATTTTATGGTGGTGACTGTTGCTGTAGCAGTTTATCCTCAACGTTGGTGTGTTTGTGTTAAAATGTTTTCGCGCATTACTCAGTCTACTATGCGGAGAAGCAATTGTGCTATTGCACGGTTCTCAAAAAAGGTTTTCATTAATAATACAGAATACCTTTTCCCCATACTCCAATATATAGTTTTGCAACGTTGACTTTCTTACCTTTTACTTTGGCATTTCATCTACAGATTGAGCCAAAAGACTCCGAACCGCCTGCGCGGTGTTTTTCCTGTCCGCGTCCTCGGCGCTCGTTGCCGTCTGCCGCTATCATAGAAAGGCGCCGATGAAACCATACAACATTTTTAAAACTATTTTTAAAGGCTTTACTTGCCAACTTTACGAAAGAAGATGCTGAAACTGGCCACCGTCGTTGTCCATACATTTTGGCACCTCTTTAGGAAACTATACATCATCGAATTTTGGGGGGGAATTTTCCAAACGATGACCGATGTCGTTTAATGCTTCTTCGGTAGGAACCGAACGCCGTCTTTTAGATTTCTTAGTCTGAACACTTCCTGTGGCCTGAAATTTACTGTAGAAATTTGAAGATTAAAACCAATAACAAAGATATATCGATAATGGTTGAGACCACAAAAATGTGCTTCATGTAAATTGTGCGATTTAACGAGATTTTGTCTATCTCTTACGGTTTGCCAAATACATCAAAGTCTTCCATAAAGAAGAGGACTTCACAGGTTATTCCCAGAAAAGTGAATATATACATTTTGTTTGTTACGCAAATATCTTAAAACAAATGGTATTTTAATCAAATTTGTTAGAGCGATTTTTCATATTGAAGCTAGAATTATAAAGGCAATAATTATCATAATATTCTAAGAAGGATAGCGATATAAAATAAGTAATAATATATTTAAAATCAGTGTATGTATAAAAAGGAGAAGCATTGTGAAAATTGTTGACTGTAAAAGCGACAGAAAGACCAGACAGGCACAGTTTTGTTAATTAGGGACCAGCCTCAGGTAGAAAGGGTAAATACCATTGAAGTAAGTTTTTCCTGGTAAACAGCCGAGTACAGCTGCACTTAGCCTGGTGAAGGTCACTCTAGAGGCATCATGACGCTAAGTTTGAGACGAGCGTTTGAGGGGAGAGAGGGGAAGTTTAGGCGTTGGTTTTCCTTGTGCAGCGTGGGTAAGTCAGTCTGCCTGAGAGCCTGGTGAGTGCAGGACGACTTTCTCGTCGTGTGGAGAAGAATGGTGGCGAACATGCTAGAGGGTAGAAGGCTTAGCGGTAGTTAACATTCTTCGGTCTTGGTAAAGACAAGGTATCATCGTATGCATTTAATAGTGATCGGCAAACCTAAAGTATTATTTTAAATAGTGAATAAATGTGTTCTAAGACAGCGTTTGTGTGTTTCTCTGTACACACCCACGCATACCCTGAGGTTAAGGTTTCATGCTGGAGCAGCCGTGGCAAAAGAAGAACCAACTGGAAGGAGACAAGCAGCAACCGTGGGGCAGAAAGAATTACCTGCGTCAATGTACATATATATATATATATATATATATATTCATAGAGCGATTCATAAGATAAAAAATAACTAACACATCCATGTGACGGCTAGGGGCTTTTCTTGAAAATCTTCGTGTCACATCCTTAGATGCTGAGCTTAAATACTAAGTTTTGTATTTAACTACTTTTCGTTTTTGAGCTATGGTGTTCACACACACAAGAACCATTTTCTAAAAATACTTCTTTTTTTATTCGGAAGTCTCAAAACGTGTATTTCCTGGAAATTTCGGCATCAACATTTTGCTTGGACAGAAATACTTCCCCTACTTACTACAGGTAAGTAGGAAAGAAGGTAAAAATTGTGTTTTCAAAATTATTTTTCTTTGTATGTGTGTGCCTTTTCAGGCAAAACATCAAACTTTAAAGATTTTCTCTTTGTTTCCCTAAATCTTTGTGTCTAGGGTTCGGGTATCGTCAGCCACTTTTTTTTTTAATCGAGTTCTATCTATTGTAATTATTTTCAGTTTGAGACTGCATATTAATGTATATCAAAGATTAGTAACAGACATAACTATTAAATCATACCAGGTTAAATTCCCTTATTAGCTTTTTCTTACTTATTTAAAACTTTAAAAGAAAACCTTCAAACCTAATAAAATAATCTGACGTGTTGCACTCACATGACTTTCTCTACTCTTGTACAAACTATTTTTACAAACGCTTATTCTCCATCTACTACATGTTATTCCAGATAGGATAATCTTATTGCTAATTTTCTTGTAGATGTAAAGGTAATATACATTTACAAGGGCAATATAGAAATACAGTAGCCTTTAAGCACATACATATCTCTTAATAGCTGGTTGCTAGGTGCAGCACCATTCCCTTTCCCACAGATTAATACTCTTTGCATATCAAAGACAAAAAAATGAATAACAAATTCCCATTTGAGAAAATAAGTATTGAAAAATTTAAGGGAATAACAAGCAATATCTCGAAAATAGTTCCCTCAACAACAAAAATGTATATGACATAAGTTGTGTATTTTAACGCGATCTACATTGTTTGTGTAGTAAACGTTTGTCTATCTCTTATGGTTTACCAGTTATGCAAAAGTCGTTCACAATGAAGAATACTTTTGGAGACATTCCCAGAAAATTCAAGACATACATTTTATTTGTCATGAAAATATCTTAAACATAGGATATTTTAATCAAAATATAGGATATTTTAATCAAAATCGTTAGCCATTTTTTGAGAAAATTAAAATGTTCGGAAAATGTTCCATGTAAAGGGTAATCTGGGGTGGGGGGATTTTCTTGAAAACCTCGTGTCGCATCCCTGGAAGATACTGAACCTAAATACGAAGTATGGTGTTTATTCGACTGTTCGTTTCTGAGTTATGCTGTTCACAGACACACATACGGGCATGTTTCCAAAAATGCTTTTTTTGGATTCAGGGGGTCTCAAAACATGTATTTCTGGTGAAATTTCGGTATCGAATTTTTGGGTGGAATACAATACTTCCCCTACTTACTATACGTAGTAGAGAAAGTAAAAATAAAACCAATAGTATGCGAAGTCGATACAATAATTGGTACATGTTTAATATTGAAGGAAGTTAATCAGTATTTAAGTCTGAAGAAGTGTTGTAAATACAGGATGTACAGATGCTTCGAGTTTTCCCAACCGTTGAGCACATCTGCAAGACAAGGATCTCGCTGCAGTTTTGGGGAAAAGCACAAAAAGTGCAAATATATCCCTAATGACAGTTGGGGTGAGCGAACATACAGAGCGTATGAAAACATAAGGAACTTTGAAAGTAGTGAGTAAACGAATCAAAATTAAGTATACTAACGATGAGAAAAACTCATCACAAGCCCTTTCAGAATAGAGGTAACATGTAATACGGTGGACACAAAGATTTCTTAACAAAACAATACACTATTCGAAAATACCTTTACACAGCTGTCTACCTGGAGTGGATAGGTTGAGACGAAACATACTAGTGGTGCCAGGGAGCGGAATGTGGCGAGAATGTTGGATAAATATTTGGCAACAAGCGATATTAAAATAAACGGTGATTTTAACACACATGTGAACTAAGCTTACTCGACTAGAGCACTGCCGTTGACTTTCAAGAGAGTGTTCATAGTAACATCAACCCCGAATTACTATTTCATCCAACTCTCCCACCTAGCCGACTTGTAAATTCTCCCATGACTGGCTGCTGTCGTTTTCATGCAGGTATAGTTTACATTCCAATTGGTAACATAATGACTAATATTGTCAGAACTCTAAAATTAATTTAACAACTGGAACTTTCCTTACTTCAGGTCATGGCAAATATGGGGACATATACTCGCCTAGCATGCAAAACTACGAAATTTGAAGAAGTTATTGTCTTTACGTTATTTGCCCCACGCTTTGGGAGCCAATTTGAAGAAGATTTGTTTTTGCTACGTATGGTAAAAAGTTTCCGGTAGCCTTCGCTCCAAGAGTACTTTCCAGTGGCCTTTGCCCCAAATGTTTAAAAAATATTAGCGTTGTAATTTTGACTGTTTCTTTAAATACTATACGTTTATGTTTGCCTCGGCTGCGTCAGTATTTATACCTTTTTTTTAGAGACATGAATGTCTTAGCAGGGAGTGGTGCGACTGAACAATGTAGGCTTACACAGATTATAATTTTTACTTCACTCCTTTTATTAATGCTTGATACGATTTAAATAACACTTCACTGATATAGAGAGAGAGCTGTAAGATTGTTTATTAATTACTTGCAATTTTTAACACGTTTCACACAAAATACATATTAAACCTCTCGAGGACGCATCTTGCGTCCGGTTAGGAGCACTGTCTACAAGCAACGCGTCCGGTTAGGAGCGCTGTCTACAAGCAACTGAATTCTGAGTTTCTAAATTTTACTTCATTTTAGTTTCCGATTGGCTAATCCTAGTGCAATAGAATACCTTCATTTAACTAAAGCTTTTTCTGGTTGTTGATTCCCTATTTTATAAACTATTACACAAATTACATTATTGCTTCCAAGAATTACCAGTAGCATTAAACTTTCAAATTTATTATTCCCTCAATGTTACCTCAATGTTTTAACCTATTATTCTCACAGCTACTATACTATTAAATTACGTAATACATTCACATAAATTATTACACATGTATACAATAATATAAACATATACAATGACTGTAATATACACTTTTTATATATTTTTGCATACACATATTGCTTTAAGGCGGGCTGTTATTGAATTTATATATTATATAATTAGTCTGAAATCATTTTAATGTTAAAAATACTGCCTCATATTGAACTCGAGAGGACAACCGGGATTATTATGGAGAAATACAAAAGTTATTTCAAGTCACATATTAAATCATTCACAACAACATTCTCAACCTAACAACTACCTTGCACACTCTGGGCAGTTGCCCGGACCACTTTACACTACTAAGGTCCCCATAGCCAAAGAGAGAGAATCAAGCAATCCTGTGATTTTTATAATTAATCATCCCCACCACAACTTCCGATTAATACGTCACCCCAAACTACTTGACTACCCTGGATGTTTCCAGCTCTTTCTGGAATATCTACAATATTGTCAACATTAAGCTGATATTTCCGTGACAGGCTGAGGCAGTATTTTTAACACTTAAATGATTTTAGTCAAATTATATAACATATAAATTAAAAACAGCCCGCAATATGTGTATGTAACAATATATAAAAATGTATGTAACAATCATTGCATATTTTTATATCATTGTATCCATGTGTAATGATGCTATGTGAATGTATTACGTAATTTAATAATGTAGGAGCTGTGTGAATAATAGATTAAAAGTTCTTAACAATGAGGTAACAATGAAGTAACCTTGAGGCAATAATGAATTTGAAAGTTTAAATGCTACTATTCATTATTGGTGCAACAATAATGTAATTTTAGTGACAGTTTATAAAATAGCCAATCAACAACCAGAATAGGCTTTAGTTAAATGAAGGTATTCTATTGGAGTAGGATCAGCCAATCGAAAACTAAAAAGGAGAAAATGTTACAAATTTAGAGTTCAGTTGCTTGCAGACACTGTTTACAACCGGATGCGAAATGCGTCCTCGAGAGATTTAAGTGTAGTTAATTAATAAAAAGAATCTCGCAGCTCTCTCTCTCTCTCTCTCTATATATATATATATATATATATCACTGAAGTGTTATTTAAATCGTATCAAGTATTAATGAAAGGAGTGAAGTAAAGTTATATTCTGTGTAAGCCTATATTCTTTAGTCACACCACAACCCTGCTAAGAGAAACGTGTCTCTAACAAATACTGACGCAGCCGAGGCAAACATAAATATGTAATATTTAAAGAAACAGTTAAATTACAAAGTTAATATTCTTTTAAACTTGGGGCTAAGCCTGAATGTACATTTGGGGCGAAGGCTACCGGAAACTGTTTACTATACGTGCGGATGCAACTACTACAAGTTCGGCTCCCCAACATTTGGAATACGATACAACTCCTTCTAAAATACTACATTCTAAATAGGCGCCCAAAGCGTGGTGCAAATAACGTAACAAAACATCTTCAAGGCCCACCAACCGTTCCGAGAGGGTCAACTTTAGGTCTACCAAACTAAATCTACATGTGCTCGCCATATCATAATTACATTGCTGATCTTTCTGAAATCTTGTACCGTCAGTTTGATGCAGCCGCGAGCGATGAGATCTCTTCTTTGTCCCAGGGAATGATCTCGATGAGGCGGATCGGGTTAAGTATATAAATAATATAACTAAACTATATAATTTTACTTCTGGTTTTATTAGTAAAACTTTATAACATACGCATTCTTAATGCCACCATTTAAGACAAAGACAATTTTAAAGGATGAGCCTAAAACAGGCCATTTTGTCGTCTCTTCTCACTGTTCATTATTCATTCACCATGGCAACGCATTTTTGCTGCGTGAACATTAAATTTACAATCCAAACATTTGAGTATCGCTCTAATTCTTTTAATTTTTTAACGCATTTTCCCTTCATATTACTTAATGATGTTTAACATAAATATTGACTTTAGTTCTACAAATATATTAATAATCAATTACATTTTAAACTCAAATTAATTGTATGAACGTTCACAGTCGTCAGGGTACCATGCTAGACTCTGGTTCCCGAGGTCGCAGGTTCAAACCAGGCGGTGGGTAGTGGATGTTTTTGGGCATAAAAATCCTTGGCAGAGCCGGTTATCCCGTGTCGTTGTGTGCCTGAAGCTTGATAGAGGCCTCTGAGCAAATTTCCGATCTTTCACGCTCAATATAGATTGGGACCCTAAGAACTATAGGAGTTAAAGGGCATACAAAAATAAAAAAACTCAGTTTTGAACATTCAAATATGTAATATAACACTTTAAAACAAAATAATTAGTATATAAATCAAATTACAAATTTTGAAGTATTTTCCTTTCGGTTTATTTTCCATATTATGCGTCTCACTACCTAAGTCTTCCATTTTTCTCCTTCTGGTCTTATCGCGTAGATATTTCTCGATAATCCATCCTCCGATATTCTTATAAGATGTCCGTACCACCTTAATTCATTCCTTTCTATAGTCTTAGTTACACATTTCTGCTCCAAATTTTCCCATATTCTACTAATTATTATATGATTTTTCCTTCTCGTCCTCCGTGGTGTAGTGGTTACCCTACACCTCCAGTTCCTAAGGTCGCGGGTTGAAAATCAGCGGAGGACGATGGATTTTTTCGGGCGTAAAAATTCTTAGCATGGCTTCTTTCGGAAGGGAAGTAAAGCCGGCTGTACCGTGTTGTAGTTTTACAGCACGTAAAAGAAGCTTAAGACTGATAAAGAGGCCTCTGAACAAAATCTCCGGTCTTTCACGCCCAATATAGAATGGGACGTTAAGGACCACAGCAGTTAAAGAGCGTCCATAAATACCAGAAACTAAAACAACTCAACTCGATTTCTCCTTGTATATCTGAGTATTCCTCTCAAATGTTAATTTGGGTATCACCAATTCTACTGGCATTCTTTCTAAGGATTTTTCAACTTTTACACCCGTGTAACAAAACTGACTGGTAAATTGATTTTTGCTTTCTGGCGGACTTCTTTTTTACTTTCTCTACTACGTATAGTAAGTAGGGGAAGTATTGTATTCCACCCAAAAATTCGATACCGAGATTTCACCGGAAATGTTTTGAGACCCCCTGAATCCAAAAAAAGCATTTTTGGAAACATGTCCGTGTGTGTCTGTGTGTGTGTGTGTGAGTATGTGTGTGTGTGTGTCTGTCTGTCTGTGAACAGCATAACTCAGAAACGAACAGTCGAATAAACACCAAACTTGGTATTTAGGTTCAGTATCTTCCAGGGATGCGACAAGAAGGTTTTCAAGAAAATCCCCCCACCCCAGATTACCCTTTACATGGAAGATTTTTCGAAAAGTTTAATTTTCTCAAAAATGGCTCTAACGATTTTGATTAAAATATCATGTTTAAGATATTTTCATGAAAAATAAAATGTATATCTTGAATTTTCTGGGAATATCTCCAAAAGTATTCTTCATTGTGAACGGCTTTTGGTAAACTGGTAAACCATAAGAGATAGACAAAAATGTTACTACACAAAAAATGTAGATCGCGTTAAAATACACAATTTATGTCATATACATTGTTTTTGTTGAGTGAACCATTTTCGAGATATTGCTTGTTATTCCCTTACATTTCCTTACATTATTCAGTACTTATTTTCTCAAATGGGAATTCGTTATTCATTTTTTTTGTCTTGGATATGCAAAGAGTATTAATCTGTGGCAAAGAGAATGGTACTGCACCTAGCAACCAGCTATTAAGAGATATGTATGCACTTAAAGGCTACTGTATTTCTATATTGACTTGTAAATATATTTTCCCCTGACATCTACAAGACAATTAGCAATAAGATAGAGTCTGCAAATGTTTATCTCGATTAACATGAAGTAGCTGGAGAGTAAGCGTTTGTAAAAATAGTTTGTATAAGAGCAGAGAAAGTCATGTGAGTGTAACATCAGATTTTTTAGTATTGGAAATTACTGTACCATAAAAGTTAAAAAGGCTGACACCGGAATGTATGTCCAAGCATTCTGTCGTTGGTAGGCGCAGCGTCACGTTTCATTCAACTTAGAAACGTTGCTCGAATTCTGCTGATTCAGGTTGAGGCAGTATTTTTAACACTTAAATAATTTCAGTCTAATTATATAACATATAAATTCAATAACAGCCGGCCTTAAAGCATTTTGTGTATGTAACAATATATAAAAATCTGATGTGTTACACTCACATGAGTTTCTCTACTCTTGTACAAATTATTTTTACAAACGCTTACTCTCCATCTACTTCATATTTATCGAGATAAACATTTGCAGACTCTATCTTATTGCTAATTTTCTTGTAGATGTAAGCGGAATATATATTTACAAGGGCAATTTGGAAATACAGTAGCCTTTAAGCATATACATATCCCTTAATAGCTGTTTGCTAGGTGCAGCACCATTCCCTTTCCCACAGATTAATACTCTTTGCATATCCAAGACAAAAAATGAATAACGAATTCCCATTTGAGAAAATAAGTATTGAAAAATGTAAGGGAATAACAAGCAATATCTCGAAAATGGTTCACTCAACAACAAAAATGTATGTGACATAAATTGTGTATTTTAACACGATCTACGTCTTTTGTGTAGTAAAATTGTGTCTATCTCTTATGGTTTACCAGTTTACCAAAAGCCGTTCACAATGAAGAATACTTTTGGAGACATTCCCAGAAAATTGGAGATATACATTTCATTTCTCATGAAAATATCTTAAACATATGATATTTTAATCAAAATCGTTAGAGCAATTTTTGAGAAAGTTAAACTTTTCGAAAAATCTTCCACGTAAAGGGTAATCTGGGGTGGGGGAATTTTCTTGAAAACCTTCGTGTCGCATCTCTGGAAGATACTGAACCTAAATACCAAGTTTGGTGTTTATTCGACTGTTCGTTTCTGAGTTATGCTTTTCACACACACACACACACACACACACACACACACACACAGACAGACACATGTATTTCCGGTGAAATCTCGGTATCGAATTTTTGGGTGGAATACAATACTTCCCCTACTTACTATACGTAGTAGAGAAAGTAAAAAGTGTGTATTACAATTATTGTAAATGTTTATATTATTGTATCCATGCATAAGAATGTTATGTGAATGTATTACGTAGTTTAATAATGTAGGAGCTGTGAGAATAATAGTTAAAAGTTGCTAACAATGAGGTAACCTTGAGGCAATAATGTATTTGAAAGTTTAACAATACTACTTGTGATTCTTGGAAGCAATAATGTAAATTTTAGACAGTTTAAAAATAGCCAATCAACAATCAGAAAATGAAGGTATTCTATTGGATTAGGAATAGCCAATCAGAGACTTGAAATACAGAAATTTACAAGTTTAGGCAGTTGAAATCATTTCAGTTTCCTGCAGACAGTGTTTGTAACCGGATGCGAGATGCGTCCTCTAGAGATTTAATACGTTTTCGTGTGAGACGTAAAATAAGTTTACGTGTTAAAAAGTGTAATTAATTAATAAAAAGAATTTCACAGCTCTCTCTCTCTATATCAGTGAAGTATTATTTAAATCTTATCGAGTATTAATAAAAGGAGTAAAGTGAAATTAAAATCTGTGTAAACCTATATTCTTGTCGCACCACAACCCTGCTAAGAGAAACGTGTCTCTAACAATAATACTGACACAGCCGAGGCAAGCATAAATATACAATATTTAAAGAAACAGTAAAATTACAAAGTTAATATATTTTTTTAAACTCGGGGCAAAGGCCACCTGAAGGTACATTTGTGGCGAAGGCTACCGGAAACCGGGTGCTATACGTGTGGTTGCAACGAATTTCAAGTTCGGTTCCCCAACTGTTGAAATATAATACAACTCCTTCAATACGACCTACTTCAAGGAAGGATTGCTGAGGTAGAAGAGTGCACCTTTAAAAACCTCTGGCTTTTGGGACAAGGGAGGACTCCTACACGAACATTTGTCAGTCTGATTCTTGAAAATTATTACGAAAAGTTAATCATAAATGTGCAAGACGGCATCATGCATTGGGCATCATCTGCTTCTCTCAGTTAGCATGCCATCTGGCTAAACCATACTGCTCATACTGACACCTTCACCTTGGTTATGTACTTTAGATGCTAGACACCCTTAGTCCGGGATTTTCTACCTGTTTGAGTCGCTCTACCCAGTGGTTTGAGACCCGCCACCTGTGAATTAGCCACCCTTGAGCTACCCCTCCTTTATCTGTGACATGTGTTGTAGTTGCCTGAGTCTTGATCGTCACCCCCTCCTCTCGCCCCTTCCAACCCCAACGTATTTCTCCCGTGACATCTGGTGAAGGCGTCCCTTTGAGCGTCCCACTGTTACCCCTCCAAATATCCCGTAATTCCAACCGCGACTGTGCTATTTATACAGTACACTTAATACTTGTTATACCCACATTTCCTTTCAAACATTGTCGGGTATTTCCTACACACACTGTATAAGACCACTGTATATATGCACCAAGCATAGTTATAGAAAACGCCAATGAGGAAAAAGAGTAAAAACCAAGGAAAAAGAAACGTTTCAGCGTAAAACCACATTGCGTCTCACGAAAAGGAAAACAAAAACAGACTTGGCCTTGGATTAATTATCGTTGACTTCTTCTCGCATGAATAGAGCCTTTGTTGAATTGCGAAACGTTGGAAATTTAATTATTTTGGAGTGTTTAATATCCATCTTGTACATAAAATCTAGTGCATAATGGAAATGTAATAAAACTTGGAAGAATTATTTGGAAAGATATTCCAACAGTCTGTGCAAAATTAATTTCTATCAGTTTAATTCAAATAATCTATATATCTATATATAAATAAATTAAACCTCGACTATTAAAGCCGTGGTTATGAAAATTTAAGCATATTTTAATATGTTAAGAGAAAATTCTGCACCACAGAAGGAGAACAATGTCAGAGTCAAAGTCGGGCCGGTCGGAGATACACAACACATCGAAGAGTGGCACTCGTTATCAGCGAACAACATCGTAGTCTGAATATCTCGACCTAGTCAAAATTTAACTTCATCTTTCGCAAGTAAAGAACTCAAAATTTAACTTCATCTTTCGCAAGTAAAGAACTCAAATTTAACTTCATCTTTCGCAAGTAAAGAACTCAAAATTTAACTTCATCTTTCGCAAGTAAAGAGCTCAAAATTTAACTTATCAGGGTACGTTCGCGTAATTTCGTAACGGCAGAATAATATACGGCAGGAAGCGAAGGCTATACTAAAATTTAAAGGCAATTATTTCTAAAGTTTGTCGTTTTTCAATTTATACGATGGTTAAGATTTTGGTTATAAATTGATAGGGAAGTTTCTAATGAAGGGAACGAGTTAAAGATCAGTAAACAGCACATATTATTCGTATACGTGAACTGTTAGAATGGATCATCTCGGCGAATAAGCTTTTAGAATTTTATATAAATGATCCTTACTTGTAAAGAAATTCGGAGTGTAAATTCATTGGTGTTAAAGCCTACTAAATTATTGAATACAACATTTTATAATTTTAAAAGAGAGAATAATTTAAAATGAATTTTTAAGCGAATATAGGTGGATCGCTGCACTGAGCCACTTAGTGGATAGTGTACCTACGCCCCACAAGAGGGCGTACCCGGGAGGAAGGATGGCGAGAGGAGACACCGGGAGGCCGGAACCAGGGGTGACGGCACAAGAATGGCAAGGCTCCTAAGTTTCCAGATTGAGAGTTCCCGGCAGACCAGGGACCCCATCCCGGACAAAGGGGTCAAACGTCCCTCAAAGGGGTTCGGATACACTCGGCAGCCAGCCGAAAGCCGGGGTACAGAGAGAGTCGCAAAGAGCATTCTTTTCCCCTGCCACGCTGCACCGAAACACCATCACCGACACTTCCAACCCTGAAAGACGCCAACAGATAAAAGATGAAGTGAAACGAGAATGGAGATGAAATGGAGGGACAGGATATTCGAGGGATGTGAGAATCCTTTCTAGCATTCCCTGGCGACACAAAAAAAACCCATGGGAAGGGAGTCGGTCACGGGAATCAAACCCACGACCTACCGAACTTGTACCACCTACAGAAACCGCCTGACCCATCCCGCTCAGTAAGCAAACATAGTTGCACAAAGAGTGTGTTTGTACTGCACAGTCATTAAGAAAAAAAAATCCTGTTATTAATTCATGCCATGTTATAGTCGTTATAGGTATAAGCTAAGCAATTTAACAAGATCCATCGTGGGTTTTGCAATGCGATTTAATTAATGCAACCTACATAGTAAAACTAGTTTGCAGAGCGTGGACAGGCTCTTCATAAAAACACACATTACATATTATGTGTTACTTCTAAATCTCTGTCATGTTACATTTGGGTTTCTTTGTATACTTCATATCCCTTATCGTACAATTACTGTCTACTTATCTTTGCCCAATCCTGGATATTTTATACCTATAATATTAAGCATTAACGAAATATAAGACCTACAATACTGCAAATGATATTTAGAGTACTGTTGGGAATTAAAAATAACTTATAGCATACTCTTAATTTAAATTGAGGCAGCATTTTTACATTTAAAATGATTTTAGTCTAATTATATAAATATACAAAATATAATAGCACCCCGCCTTAAAGCAATATGTGTATAAATAACATATAAAATGTATTTAACAGTCATTGTATTAATGTTTATATTATTATGTACATGTTCAATAATTTTATGTGAATGTATTACGTAATTTAATAATGTAGGAGCTGTGGGAATAATAGGTCAAAAGTTGCTAACAATGAGGTAACCTTGAGGCAATAATGAATTAGAAAGTTTAATAATACTACTGGTAATTCTTGGAAACAATAATGTAATTTTTGAGTCAGTTTGTACAATAGTTAATCAACAACCAGAAAAAAGCTTAAGTTAAATAAAAGTATACTATTGGTGTAGGAATAGCCAATCAGAAACTGAAATAGGGCAAATTGTACAAATTCAGAGTTCAGTTGCTTGTAGACAGCGTTCCTAACCGGACGGAGACGCGTCCTCGAAAAGTTTAATACGTATTCACCGTGAGACAAAAATAGTTTACGTGTTAAAAAGTGTAAGTAATTAATAAATAATCTCACAGATAATATATCAGTGAAGTGTTATTTAAATAGTGTCAAGAATTAATAAAAGAAGTGAAGTAAAAGTTATAATATGTGTAAGCCTTGATTCTTCAGCCGCATCACTTCCTGCTAAGAAATTCATGTCTCTACATATTAATACTGACGCAGCCGAGGCAAACATAAATATATAATATTTAAATAAACATTATAAAGTTAATATTTTTTAAACTTGGGGCTTATCTTCAATTTGTACAGATTTAACCATTTTCTGAAGTACATCGACCGTTTTCTTCAGATTTTCCTATCTCGCTGTGTAGTTTCAGCTGTTGATGAGTTGTTGTATACGTACGGTCAGACTGAGGGGAAAGGCGATGATAATAGGTGATTCACAATAGTGAACGCACCTAAAAAGAAAGGAAAAAGAACGGAAAATCAAGGAAAACGCAATGTTTCAATGCGTGTCTCGTTAAAAGACGTGTCTTGGACAATTGAGACCGGATAACTTCTTTTACAATATATGACGAAACAAACCACACTAAAATTATGTCATTTACACTTGCACGTTTCTATAGCACTGAAGTATTTATTGTATATAATAGTTTGATTTTAAATTAGGTCGTTTTTATTTAGAGAATATACTATTTGCTCCTAACTGGGTTACTCACTGATTCTGGAGCTCTACAGACAGCAGTGCATAAATTACAAGTAACAACAAACTATAACTCAAAAATATCTACAATAAAGACCGAAGTAATGGCTTTTAGAGGTAAGTGTCCTATTAGAGCTAAAATAGAACTAAATTGAGGTATAATTGAGCAAGTTAATAAATTTAATTCCATATGTAGCGATATTTTCGCCTGAGTACACTTGCACAAAAAGGAAATCTTAACTAATTATAACTTATGAATTAATTATCAATAATTAATTAATGCCTCACTTGATTATTTCCTACAATTTTAAAGTATTTGATTCAAAATATATCAATCAACTATATCAACTATAAATAAAGGCGTAAATGCATAAGAAAATCTGCAAGATTTACTCCAAAAGAGTAGCATCCGTTCAAAATGTTCACTGTATTTTTCCGAGCGTGGGGCCATAAAAATTCAAGCTTCAAGATAAAGTAAACGCTACGGACAACGGACTCTTCTTAGCGTTTATGCTTCGAATTTTCAACCGGAGAGCCAATAGAGATACAGCATGATTGTTAGCACCAATGAGAAGATAGAAAGACGTGGTTTCATGTACATAAATCCGGAGGCGAGTAGTAACTTTATATATGTGAACGTAAACGTGGATTTTACACAGTTTGGCATGATTCTACGCCAAGGGAACAAACAGTATTCCGATTCATAAAAGGACGATTTATAAAAGAACGCTAAGTTCCTAAACGTTTTAAGTACCGCGCAAGTTATATAACTACAAAGAGAATTTTGTGTGTAATATTTGTCTATTGTGTTAATAGTATTCCTCGATATAATTGTTATCCAACCTTGTAAATAATTTAATATTTGTTAAGTGACTATTTCAGGTTAACGCGAGACTAAAAATGGTGATAGAGCACGAGATATGAGTACCTAGCCGGAGCAAACGTTAGTGAACCAAGTGATAATCGCGGGAATACAGCGTTGAGAATCACACATGTAAGTGACAAGAAGAGAATATTGCAGGATTTCTAGTATATAGATGCGCAGGAGTGAGAAAAGTAAAAGCAGCTTCTTTCTAGTCAATATCCTGCTGTTACCACTCCCGCATCCTACCCTGACACAATTCGTATGGAATTTCAGATCAGTTCGCAGACAATTGAGCCTGAGATGACGATGTGTGCTTCCTAACTGACATCGGTGACATCGATTCCTGAAGACAACCCCTAAGACGTAGCGTCGAGAACTACGACGACGCAGTTGAGACAACTACTCCAACTACGATGAAGACAACCGTTATATATATGATAAAAGCCGTGTTCTAGAACAAACATTATCTGAATTACAATGCGTGTAAGAACTTTGAAAAACAAAATAAGAATATAGACAGCTTTTAAAGATATTATAAAGTTCTATCTGCTCCACTTCTAACATAGAACAGCGAGAATTGGGTCCCAATTAAGAAAGAAAAATTAAATGCGCGAAGATGAGGTTTTTCAAGACGAATACCAGAATATACTCCAAACAGATCATACTTATACACAGTACTGACAGAAGAGAAAAATAACACATTTATAATTTACAATAAAAAAGTTATTACCAAGCGGGATGGCTCAGGCGGTAAAGTCTGTGGCCCGCATTCGGAACGTCCCCGCTTCAAATCCCATGGACCTAACAATCTGTCTGAGGTTTTTTCGTGGTTTTCCTCAGTCGCAAAGGTAAATACCGGATTGGATATTTAATACCAGCATAAGTGGTAAGTCTAAAACAATAGCAAAATGAAAAATAAGTGTTAATTGCGAATGCTATGCCATCTGTCTACAGACAATGTAAGCAGTTAGACTGGACGGCACCCTAACGCCATCTGCACGGCACGAAGCAGAAGATCAGGCTGCCATGCGCTGCGGGTCTCTGTGGGCACGTGACGAAGCGAAAGGCATTTCCAGGGATGATACCTAGAAGGCTAACTGTCCGCCTTTCTGTGTGGGGGAGGGCGGTTGGACTGGACGGCACCCTAATGCCATCTGCATGGCATGAAGCAGGTGGTTACAGGGATGAGACCTAGAAGGCTAACTGTCCGCCTTTATATGGGAGCGGCGGTTGAACTGGACGGCACCCTAATGTTGTCTGCACTGCACGAAGCAGAAGATTCGGTAGCTATGCTCTAGGGTCTCTGCGACTCGTGATGGAGCGGGTGGTTACAAGGACGGGACCTAGAAGGTTAACTGCCCATCACATATTATTCTAAGAGTTATCCACCAACAGATCCGTCGCGATATGACCAAGGAGCTGCAGCTACGTAAAATAGAAAAGAATAAAAGGAAAGTTATTCCTTAAAACAATGGTGTGAAGAATGAATTTAAATTGATTAACAAAAAAGCATTTCTTTGCACTGCAAAAGGTAAAAGATCAATAGGAAGACGGACAGTACGTTGGGAAGAACAACCTTTGAAACGGAATAGACTTTAAAGTCTATCTTGAGAAGAAGAAGATATAACACTTTGACCCATTGTGAATTCAGTTTTGTGTTGACTTCTGCAATTATGCTTTTCACAAATGAGGCAGTATTATTAACACTTAAATGATTTCAGTCAAATTATATAATATGTAAATTCAATAACAGCCCGCCTTGAAGCAATATGTGTATGTAATAATTTGTAAAATGTATGTAACAGTCATTGCATATGCTTATATTATTGTATCCATGTGTAATAATGTTATGTGAATATACTACGTAATTTAATAATGTGGGAGCTGTGAAAATAATAAGTTAAGCGTTACTAATAATGAGGTAACCTTGAGGCAATAATGAGTTTGATAGTTTAAATGTTATTTGTGATTCTTGGAAGCATTAATGTAATTTTAGTGACAGTTTATAAAAAATAGCCAATCCACAACCAGAAAAAGCTTTAGTTAAATGCAGGTATTCTATTGGAGTAAAAATAGCCAATCAGAGACTTGAAATACAGAAATTTAAAAGTTTAGACGGTTGAAATCTAGTCAGTTGTCTGCGGACAGTGTTAGTAACCGGTTGCTTGTGCGTCGTCGAGAAATTAAATACGTATCCGTGTGAGACGAAAATAATATGTGTGTTAAGAAGTGCAAGTATTAAATAAAAGAATCTCACAGCTCTCGATATCAGTGAAGTGCTATTTAATTTGTGTCAAGGATTAATAAAAAGGAGTGAATTAAAACTTAAAGCCTGCGTAAGCCTACATTCTTGTCGCATCACGCCCTGCCAAGACATCCATGTCTCTAACAATAATACTGACGCAGCCGAGGCAAATATAAATATTTAATACTTAAAGAAACAGTTTAATTACAAATTTAATATTTTTTAAACTTGGAGCAAAGGCCACCTGAAAGTACATTTGGGGTGAAGGCTACCGGAAACTGTTTACTATACGTGTGGTTGCAACTACTACAAGTTCGGTTCCCCAACAGTTGAAATATAATACAGGTCCTTCAATACAAACTACTTCAAATCGGCTTTTCATACGTAGCAGCAAACAACGTAAAGAACAATTCTACTTCAAGTTGTCGTCCATATGTGGAACTAAATAAACAATAAACAACTCCAACAAACACCTACTTCACAAAACAAAAGAAGATGTTTATCGGAAATCTTATTTCCGGTCATACTGAAAGGGACATCAGAATGGACGAATTTGCTTCAGTTAGAGAACAGTACCAGGGGAGATTTAATAAGCAGGCACCAAATAACTATTGTTAGCTCTCATTATCATGTTTTATCGTACGGGGTCAGTCCTATGTAAACGAAAGGAGATAAAAAGTCGACCAAGATCCCTCACCACAAATTAGAACCAGAGACTATTTCTCCAGAAGGTACTAAGAGTCGCCAAAGCGTAGTCCACGACGAACATCACTGGTTAGGACTTTCGGTGGATGTTTATAGAGTTGGGTAGATTTATAAGTTGCCCAGCGGCTTAGCGGAAGGGGAGAGTAACAGCCACACCGAGGGTGAGTCGCCCTTCTACAAAGTCACTTTGGAGTATAGCTAATTTCTCTGGAATTCCATTCCCGTATCACGGTCCATGTTGCTTACATATGGGGCATATTGAAAGAATTCAGTTTTCAAGACAGATGACTCACCTACAGATTTTCTAGAACATAACCTTGTTTTTGCTTTGTCTTTAGTGCAGCCTTAGTTCATCAAAATGTTCCATATTCTTCAAAAACGCTATGGACAAAGTATGACAGGTGATGGTACTCGTTTGGAACACATTCTGTACCAAAATTATTTACTGATGTTTCCTTTGTAGTTGAGCAGTCAGTGATGTGGCCTCTCAACCCAGAGGTCTCTTGGTGGAAACCCGGCTAGGCCGGGGGAGCTTTTTTTTTAACCAGAAGCATTCCCTTATTCTCCAAAGAGTCTGGGAGTATGAATATGTGAGTGGATGTGGGTGCGTTTCCTAATGAAAAACCAATAAAAACCTAGTCAACGATTTGTTTCTCAAATCAAAGCTCCCGATATGACTATAGGCCTTATAAATGAAACAAAAAAAGCTGATTTCATATACCTTTCTCTATCCCCATCGTTTATTACTGGGTATGCAAACTATTCTTAAGAAAACTTATTTTTCTGTCTACTTCATTTCAATGCAAACATTTGCAGAATCACCTGCATTGCACATTTCGGTATAGTTACAAAGGGAATAGCGATAGTCAAATGTTTAAGAATTGGACGCTATACGCTGGCTTCAACCTTTCATACTGTTCCCATGACATCGCTACAAACAGCTGAAAATCGACACAACTTTAAAAGAATGGCAAAGTATTGGACAATTCGAATCATTAATAACGGATATCTCAGAAATGGCTGAAGCCATAAAAAGTTTATTTGAAATAATTTATGTGTTTTAAAGGTACGTTTTAAAGGTGTTTTAGATACTTTTTGCAGTACATTTTCGTCTGTCGCTCAAAGTTTATCAGTCATACAGCATTACAAGAAATTCCTTCCGAATAAAGTGGACTTCACAGGCTATTCCCAGAAAATTCAAGATAGATATATTGTCATGTCTTAAACCTACGACATTTTAATCAAAATCGTTTTAGCTATTTTTCAGAAAATAAAAACTTTCGAAAAAAGTTACATGTAAACAACAGTTTGAGATGAGGGGATTTTCTTGAAAATCTTGGTGTTGCAACTTTGGCAGATACTGAACTTAAATATCAAGTTTGGCATTTATCCGACTTTTCGTTTTTGAGTTATTCTGTTCAGACACTCAAAAAATTTATTTCTATTGAAATTTCGATATCAATTTTTTTTGGGTGGATTGCAATAACTTTTCTACCTACTGGTACGAGGTAGAGAAGATAAACAGTCATCATTTGTTTTGTCGCATACTGTATGAATGGATCCATGTAAGATGAACGCCCATATTCGAGTGTGTTTACTTTCACTACTAATGCAGTAAGTAGGGAAAGTATTGTATTTCACCCAAAAATTCGATGTCGAGATTTCACCGGAAATATGCTTTGAGGGCCCCTGAATCCAAAAAAGCATTGCTTGAAACATGTTCCGTGCGAGTGTCTGTGAATAGTATAACTCAGAAGTCGGATAAATATCAAACTTGGTATTTGAGTTTAGGAACTTCCAAGGATATATGGAACTTATTCGAAAAGTTTGGTTTTATAAACATTTACTGACAATTTTGATTAAAATACAGTATATTAAAATATTTACATGAAAACTAAAACGTATATCTTGAACTTTCTGAGAATAGCCTAGGAATTCCTGTTAATTCTGAAGGAATTTTGTAGTATCTTGTATAACTTACTGTATAATACTGTATAAAAATACCACATAAAAATGAAGATCTCTTTAAAACACACAATTTACTTAAATTAAGTTTTTTCATGGCATTAGCCGTTTCTGAGATATCACGCCTTTAACTACATTGGTCTTATCGGCGGCCTTTCCTTTGGAGCTTATTGCCTATTGGCAATGGTGTTAATTCGTATTCTCTGTTCCTTGGGTTTCTTGTACTTTTGGGGTTTTAATCATTATGTCACGCACACACGCACGCCCCTATTCATAGTTCCAGACTGGAGAGGATAGGGAATACTCTTGGCTAGAGAAAAACTCCCACCACCCCTAGCCGGGAATCGAACCCGGGACCAGCAGGCAGGTGCTCTACCGACTGAGCTACGGGTACGAATTGTTCACTACTTGTCATTCTTTTTCAAGTTCCATCGATTTTCAGTTGTTTCTGCCATTGCATGGAAACAGTATGGAATTTTAAGGCCAGCATATAGTGTCCAGTTTTTAAACATTTGACTATCGTTGATTCTTTTGTATCTTTAACAAAATGCGTTATGTGCTATTTCTGCAAAGGCTTTGGATTAAATTGTAGTAGATAGAAAAATATCCAACTTTAGTAAGAATAGTTTCTCACGTGAATGTATCGCATCAGACTTTTTACTTTCTCTACTACGTATAGTAAGTAGGGGAAGTATTGTATTCCACCCAAAAATTCGATACCGAGATTTCACCGGAAATACATGTTTTGAGACCCCCTGAATCCAAAAAAAGCATTTTTGGAAACATGTCCGTGTGTGTGTCTGTCTGTGAACAGCATAACTCAGAAACGAACAGTCGGATAAACACCAAACTTTATATTTAGGTTCAGTATCTTCCAGAGATGCGACAGGAAGGTTTTCAAGAAAATTCCTCCACCCCAGATTACCCTTTACATGGAACATTTTTCGAAAATTTTAATTTTCTCAAAAATGTCTCAACGATTTTGATTAATATATCATATGTTTAAGATATTTTTCATGACAAATGAATTGTATATCTCGAATTTTCTTGGAATGTCTCCAAAGGTATTCTTCATTGTGAACGACTTTTGCATAACTGTTAAACCATAAGAGATAGACAAAAATTTACTACACAAAAAATGTAGATCGCGTTAAAATACACAATTTATGTCCTATACATTTGTTTTGTTGAGTGAACCCTTTTCGGGATACTGCTTGTTATTCCCCTAAATTTTTCAATACTTCTACTTTTTCTCACATGGGAATTCGTTATTCTTCATTTTTATGTACTGGAAATGCAAAGAGAATGGAATGCGCCACATAGCAACTAGCTCTGAAAATATTTGACTATCGCTTAAAACCTGCCATATTCCCCTTGCACCTACAAGAAAATTACCAATAAGATTAACATCTCGATTAACATGAAGCATATGGAGAATAAGCGTTTGTAAAAATAGTTTGTACAAGAGTAGAGAAAGTCATGTGAGTGTAACACATCAGACGTTTTTATGTGTAGGTTATACCCTATAACATTGTATCAATACTGTTAGTGTAGGTAATATGAGGGATGCAAACACTTCTAAGATTCTTAGCTGCGTGTTATTTTCCTGTTAGTATCATAGTTTAGCGTTTTATCCCTTCCAGGTTAAAATAAAAAGCTGGTGTACTCAAAAGATAATGCACAAAAACGCTCTGCTGAAAGGTGGTTAGCATGTGTTCATTTTCGCAGGCACTCCCACAAAAACGTTTAGTTTAATGATCGGTTTCCTCCCAAAGATCGGCAACATGTAAAGTTCAGAAAGCGTAAAATCGCAAACCATATCGGAGCAGCTAGAAATGTATGTAATAAGACTTGGTTTGCTTTTTATTGTAATTGAAGCGGAACCCAATCGAAATCATTACACACTTGCTGGATATACTGCTGTCGCTTCAACGACACGCACCTGCTCTCTGAAACATCTGTGGACACCGACATTTATTTTTAATTGTTCTTTTGGTTGCTGATTTTTATCTGTGGTCGACATTGTAATAAAATTCTCTTGGGAAAAACCGAAAATACCTATATTGCGCTTTTTTCAGAGACTGGCAGCGAAATTTCGTTTTAGATTAGATTGGATTAGATTGGATTGCATTCTGTGAGTTCACTAGCAGCCATAAAGGCTTGTGAACATAGAACATGTCAAGGAAATGAACAAAATTACATATAAACATAAATATTGCACAGAATACAGAACATTTAAAATAAGATAAAGACATTTTATATACAAAATGAAACAAATCAGGTGTAATTTTGTACAAAGTCGAATACCTCCCTACCGTTATTAGTTTAACATATTTATAAACAAGAACAGTTATTTTAACTTTCACTAGGCTTGTACCTTTGTTCGTCTCATCATTTTGTACTATTTGATTTGTAATTCATAGTATTTACTGTCATTCTTAATACACACACATTTAAATAGCTTCATTAATTCTAGAGCAGGCATCAAATATAACTGGCAATTGTCATTAATATTTACTAATACTACTTAGAGAGCTATGTATGTATCACCATCAGGATAATTTGTCATGCAGATAATGTTGTACAGAATAATATGCTTCTGAGCATAGGTACTCTTTAACAGCAGTTTTAAAGATATTGAAATTGTCAACTTTTCTCTTAAGATCATTAGGAAGAGTATAAATATTTTATGGTCTCATAATACACACCTTTCTGGAAGGAAGAAAGCTTTGCACTGGGATGATGGATGTTACCCTTTTGTCTATGTTTATCTCATGAATTTTCATGTTTGTAATAAATGTGGTTCGATTGCATACATAGAATTTTAAGATTGAAAATATGTACATGCAAGGTAGGGTTAATATCTTCAGTCTTCTAAAAAGATGTTTGCAAGAGTGTCTGCTATGGGTGCTGAAAATGATTCTTATAACCTTATTTTGCATTAGGAATATTCGTTTACTTTCTATCGAGTTTCCCCAAAATAATATTCCACATTCAATGATGGAGTTAAAATATCTATAGAACTGACATTTACCAATGCTCGGATAGCATAACATGCAGAACTGAGTTTGGGTAAGATATAGTAATGTGAACTTTCCAATCTAAATATCTCTCTACTTGGAGGCCCAGAAATTTAATGTCGTCTATTTGTTCTAGTAACATGTCATTAATCCCAATTTCTATTGGAGTATGTGGTGATCAATGGGTTACAAATTTAATAGCTTTTGTTTTCTCTAGATTTACAGATACTTTGTTAGCTTTAAACCAGTGTGACATACAGTTCAAAACATAATTCACTTTAATTACACACTCATTCAAGTTTTTACTAGTCACCAGAACACTCGTGTCATCAGCAAACAGAATGATACTTGTTATATCCTTTATATAAAATGTTAGGTCATTTATATAGATAAAAATAATAAAGGTCTTAGGACTGAACCTTGGGGCACTTTCTGTGTTACTGTTTTCCATTTTGATGTATGTTTTCCAAATTCAATATCATTGACTACTTCTACACTTTGTTTTCTTTCATTTAGATATGGTACGAACCAACTTGGAGTTTCATTGTTTAGTCCATAGAATTTCAATTTTACTATCAGAATATCATGATTAACACAGCCTTTGCTAAGTCACAGAAAATCGCACCTACATGCATTTTTTTTAATACAGTTAACACTTCATGAATAAGTTTATAAGTTGCATTACTGGTCAACATTCCTTTTCTGAACCCAAACTGCTCCCTGACAAGTATGCTGTTATATTCAAGTTATTTATACAGTCTATTTAACATATTTTCAAGAACTTTTGAAAAAAATTGGCAAGAGAGATATTGGTCTATAATTTGAGACATTATTGTGTTCGTCTTTTTTGAAAAGTGGTTTAACAATGCAAAATTTCATTCAGTCAGGGAAAATTCCCGACCTTAGTGACTCGCACGAATAACTAAGGGGAGTCTAAATTTGAGGTGAGCATGATTTAGGATTTTTTATTGTTATTTCATAATAACCAGAAGAATTTTTTGTTTTGAAGGAGTTAATAGTTTTGTTTATTTCAGAAGGCGTTGTCAGGTTAACTTTAAATTCAGGCACTTCATTAGTGAAATTTGATCTTAGAAATTCCAAAGCTGCCTCTTTACTTCCAAAATGAATACTCTGTTTGTTACATCCAAAAACAATTTGTTAAAAATATCTGCAACTTCACGAGGTTTACTAATTTCTTAATTATCAATGTTTAGTGTTATTAAGTAATTTTGTAATGAGGATTTACCCGCTTCTCTTTTTATTAGATTCCAAGTAGTTTTTATTTTAGTATTGGAGAGTTGAATCTGTTTATTATAATGCAATATTCCAGCCGCTTTTATTACCTTCTTTAGAAGCTTACAATATTTTTGAAGTACTGTTTTAAATCTATGTTATTACTATTTCTTACTTGCTCATATAATTATCTTTTACGTCTGCATGATGTTCTAATTCCTAAAGTGATCCAGGCATTCTCTCTTTTGAAATTAGATGTTTTGTTTAACTTGACCGGGAAGCAAGCGTCAAAGTCGGTTTTGAAACATTGAAGAAAACTGTTATATTTATTGTTCGTTCCATTCGTTTGGTAAGTTTGATTCCATGATTCAAGTTTAAGTTTTTTATTAAACTCGCTCAGAGTATTTTCATTTACTAGATTTCTGATAAGTATATTTAGGTTTGGATTTTAAATTTAACTTTTTAATGTGTGGAACTTGTGCATCATGATTCGACAGGCCATTAGTTTTTGTTGAGACATTGCAAAAATTGATGCTATCTGAATTTACAAATATATTATCTATAGCTGTAGAAGAGCTGTTTTGGATTCTTGTTGGAAAGTTTACTGTATGTGTCATGTGGTATGTTGTGAAGAAGGTTAATTTTATGGTGGTGTATTGTATTTCGACTGTTGGGGAGCCGAACTTGAAGTAGTTGCAACCGCACTATGGTAAAAAGTTTCCCGTAACCTTCGCCCCAAGTTTAAATATATTAACTTTGTAATTTATCTGTTTTTTTAAATATTATATATTTATGTTTGCCTCGGCTGCGTCAGTATTATTGTTACATACATGGATTTCTTTGCAGGGAGTAGGGCGGCTAAGAATGTAGGCTTAAACAGATTATAATTTGTACTTCACTCCATTTATTAATTCTTTAAACGATTAAAATAACACTTCACTGATAGAAAGCTATGAGACTCTTTTATTAATTACTTGCACTTTTTAACACGTAAAATATTTTTGTCTCACACTGAATACGTATTAAACTTTTCAGGATGCGTCTCCGTCCAGTTAGGAACGGTATCTACAAGCAACTGAATTCTGAATTGTACAATTTACCCTATTTCAGTTTCTGATTGGCTAAACCTGCTCCAATAGAATACATTCATTTAATTTAACCTCTTTTCTGGTTGTTGATTGGCTATTTATAAACTGTCTCAAAATTTACATTATTGTTGCTCCAATAATTACAAGTAACATTATTAAACTTTCTAATTCATTATTGCCTCAAGGCTACCACATTGTTAGCAACTTTTAACCTATTATTCTCACAGCTCCTACATTATTAAATTATGTAATACATTCACATAACATTATTGAATATGTACATCATAATATAAACATATACAATGACTGCAATATACACTATTTATATCCTATTATATACACATATTGCTTTAAGGCGGGCTGTCATTGAATTTATATACTATATAATTAGACTGAAATCATTTAAGTGTTAAACATACTGCCCCAAATTGCCCCCTTTTAGAAATATTTTAAAAAAAATCTTTTTGTTTTGTTCATTTTCTTTTTAAATTTTTAAATATTTTCTTAAAGTCTCCTGAAAGAAAGAAACATAACCTTCTTTTTATAAGAATTCTATTCTATTTTTCACGTCACTTTTATTTAACACTCACTAGTTTTTCACTCCACTCGTGTATAGCAGAATACTTCATATTTTGTTCTTCCACTTGTTCTACACTTTAAGGTCAACGACCTGGTGTAAGGTCAATGATCTGGTGTTCAATGACCTGAGTAAAGTTTGTTCATTCACTAAAACAGGCACTATTAAGCATTTTATTTGCTAGACATTTAATACTTAATTAGGCATATTAGCACTTGTTACCCTTCCTTTACAACTTATTTCTTAAACATTTTTATATTTCTTATAATTTCTAGCAATTTATAGCTTATACAATATTAATGCAGTTGCTATTAAGATTTCTTATGTTTTTCTTGCTAACAATGGATTTTATTCTATTACAACTTTTTATCTAAACTCCCTTTGGTGTATTGACAATTTGTTATATTTAGTAAAAATATTATTATACTACATTTTACTTTCTCTACTGCGTATATTAAGTAGGGGAAGCATTGTATTCCACCCAAAAATTCGATACCAAGATTTCCCCGGAAATATATGTTTTGAGACCCCCTGAATCCAAAAACAGCATTTCTGGAAACATGTCCGTGCGTGTCTCTCTCTCTCTCTCTCTCTCTCTCTCTCTCTCTCTCTGTGTGTGTGAACAGCATAACTCAGAAACGAACTGTCGGATAAACACCAAACTTGGTATTTAGGCTCAGTATCTTTCAGAGATGCGACACGAAGGTTTTCAAGAAAATCCCCCCACCCCAGATTACCCTTTACATGGAACATTTTTATAAAATTTTAATTTTCTCAAAAATGGCTCTAACGATTTTGATTACAATATCATATGTTTAAGATACTTTCATGAAAAATAAAATGTATATCTTGAATTTTCTGGGAATGTCTCCAAAAGTATTCTTCATCGTGAACGACTTTTGCATAACTGGTAAACCATAAGAGATAGACAAAATTTTACTACACAAAAAATGTAGATCGCATTAAAATACACAATTTATGTCATATGCATTTTTGTTGTTGAGTGATCCATTTTCGAGATATTGCTTGATATTCCCTTAAATTTGTCAATACTTTCTCAAATGGGAATTCGTTATTCATGGTTTTGTCTTGGATATGCAAAGAGTATTAATCTGTGGCAATGAGAATGGTGCTGTGCATAACAACCAGCTATTAAGAGATATGTGTATGCTTAGAGGCTACGTTATTTTTATATTGCCGTTGCAAATACAAAACAAGGGGAACATAGTACGCCTTAAGCGGTAGTCAAATATTTTTAGAACTGGACGCTATGTGTAAAATGTAATTCTCTTTGCATGTCAAAAGATCGATTCTGTAAATGTTTATCTCGATTAATATGAAGTAGATGGTGAATAAGAGTTTGTAAAAATAGTTTGTACAAGAGTAGAGAAAGTCATGTGTGGGTGAATTACTTATAATGTTATTTGTATATATTGTTTTTTATTGAGCCCCACGTTTGGGAGTCAATTTGTGAGTGCTTTATGGTTGTTTTGTTAGCCCCACGTTTGGGAGCCAATTAGAAGTGGTTATTATTAATGTTATTTATTTAACATTAATTGTAGCCCCACGTTGTGGTAGCCAATTTGCGACGGTTTTACTTACAATGTTTATGTATTTGTGTTTACTTCACGCGTTGAAGCCATCTTGTGACGTGATTCATTTGTTAGGTTTGTTAGCTCCATCTGGTGTTAGCAATTTGCGGCAGTATTAGTTTTTTTTGTTTAAAAAAAATGCTACTGTTATTTTATTTAATTTTGGTTCTTTGTCCTCCGGCTAGCTATTATCCTTTTGGTCAAGCACTTCTCTTTATACAGGTTGTGTAAACGGAAAGGAATCTTTTATCCAAAGATAACACTGATGAAGAAATTTTTTTTACACTTATATTGTCGAACACGTTAACTATCACATTTACACATTGATCTTGACACTCGCCAAACTGAAACTGTTATAATAACTTCATTACTGATAATTCTTAATTCGCGTACTTCAACTTTTTGTATAATTAACTTTATAACACTTGAGATTTTTCATAACTCTGTTATGCGTAACCTGCAAATTGATATCCGAAGTGTGCCGTACAAATACTTTCGATGAACTGACGGGAATGCGACGTGTAGTGTACAAAGAATATTGATGAACTGATGGGGTCTACCTCTAACCTACTCTTTTTATACTCCTTCACCCAGATATGCCTAAAAATTATAACTGAACTGCAATTGGCTAATAAAACGCGCCAACATTAGCGTCTATTTTATATCCAATGAAAATTATGAATACGTATGCTCTAGGGAAATGTTCCAGAAGATTCTAAAAGAAAAACGCGCCAATATTACGCAAACTTCCTCGTTTCCAATAATGATAAACAGCTCACCCTCTCGCTGCATTATTGCACGCTATTATTGTCAGTTTCAGTAAGGCAGTATAAACTTACTTCTCAACAATAATTACAATCAATAAACATCTCAAATCAATGTCGCATAAAAATGCATATTCATATCACAATCATTATTTACATTTAAATAATTTATGATACAAATTACTGCATCACATGTGAGTATAATACCTCAGATTTTTTTAAATTACATTGCTTTCCCCTTTTATGTTCCAGATTCTTCTTCTTCTTGTGCCACAGACTGTTTACATTTGCCCTAATCTTATGCTGCACAGTTGTATTCCAAAACTTATTCATAATTAAAACTCTAAATGTTTCAAAATTCATTTCACTGTCTGCTAGCATATGTAACCATTCTAAGGTTTTGTTATCCAAGCATTTTCTAACAAGTATCATATTTAACGCTTCAGGCACATTCTTCAATTTAAAATATTCTACTAGATCATGTATAAATTGTACTGGACTTGAGAAAGCATTAAAATAAGGTAAAGGTAATTCATTAAGCACAGAATAATAGTTTGACATCTGATTTGTTACATGCACATGTGTGTCATCATTATTGTTTTGTGTTTGAGAGGCTGATGCTATGGAGAAAGCAGTAGCGTCTCTTGTATTATTAGTTAACAAAGGTGATACACTTCTTTCTGCACTTGTATTATTGTCATGCATTTGATTAGCATTTACAGAACTAGTTACATTTGCATTTACCTTTGGTACACTGGTACATAAATTTTCAAAACTATATCTAAGTTTATCAATTTCTTTACTACTTTCCTGTATTTTATCTTTAATTTCATCTATCATTGACATTACTTGTCGTTGCCCTGTATTTGCTTCTTTTATTGTATCTGCATTTATTTTATCCATTTCATGCATTTTATTTGTTTCCCCTGTTAAATCTACTTGCACTTGTACAAGATCTGCATTTGTATTTTCTACTATGTTTTTAATTCTTCACCCTGTTTATCTAATTTATTACAAATACCCTGTTTAGTATTAGTAAGTTTCAACTCCATTTCAGTTACATTTTTATCAATATGATTTGACAATGTGTTCTAGCTGTTTACAACCTTTATTTACTTTTAAATCTATATCTTTTAGAAGTGCTTTAGAAGATCGTTCTATTTTTATTTCTAACCTTTTGCTTTCAGCTTTGCTTTCTTTCATACAATTGTCTATTTGCTTAGCTAGATCTTTTTATACTAGATAGCTGCGTTTCATTTTATGTTTTTTCACAGTAAATTAACCCTACCATAAAAACGAAAAAGTATTTCATAATCAGTTATTCACAAAATAACAAGTGGTATCCAATACTACATTTTTAAAGCTTTTATTTCTGCATTTACATCGTAAAAATGGATAAAAGGTTTAAAAATTCCATACATGATCGATATAACAACCATCAATATTCGGCTTTCGAACCGATGGTCTACTGCTGAGCTACAGTGCAGTGATGAAATATCCAAACACTCGCCTAACTTCTCATCTGAGTTAGTCTCAAAGGCGTTTTAGTATTCGTGCTTCTAGTATTTGGGTTATATTGCAAGACACCTTTAAGGTGATGGAATAAGGTTTTGTAATTGAAAGTTCTTGATTGGACTTCCGTTAATGTTTTCACTTGTGTGATTTAATACTGGTGGTTCAAATAATACTGAAAAAAATTTTGAATTCATAACTTTGGTGTGGTCTTTCGTTAATTAAAACATGCTTTGTTACTTTCTCTAGAGGTTCTCTATGGTAGGGAGAGTAAGTATTATATTCCACAAATAATTCGATTCTATCTATATTTTACCGCAAATATAGGTTTTTATGCTCTTTTTAATAAAGATTTTTAACAACCTTTTGTGTATGTCTATAGGTGTGACCGCGAGAGAGGAGAGAGAGAACAGAGTAAATGAAAAAATTAAAGTCGGACGAATTGTAAACTGCGGATTTAGGTCCAACATCTCTCAAGAATGGAATTCCAAGATTCACTAAATACCTCTAGTCCACTATGCACGGTAACAATCAGCTATGCGTCCTATGAATCTTGAACAATGTCTGCTATTGCACTAATATTTTTATGAGCAATATCTAGTTGGTTTTGTAACCTAACTGCTTCGGAAATTCTGTTATACTCTATGGATCATTCTGGTAACATTTCAAAGCATATCTTGAACTATGAAAATCACCTGTCCCTTATTCTGCTTGAATTTTGTGATGGGTAAAAACTTACTACACGAAAAATACAAAATTTCCTAAAATATACAGTTTATGTCAAACAATTTTATAACAACCATTTCCGAGGTATTCGTTATGGTCAACTTGTAGTTCCGAAACTTGTACACAGGGTGGACCATTTAAGTTGAGACTGTACAATATCTCCAAAACTAAGCGTTGTAGAAAGAACTGTCTTTAATAAAAATATCTTTCTTAAATGTGAACCTACAATTAGGATCAAATTAAATTGACCCTAAAATACCCATTATAACGTCCTCCAAACAAAACACGACCAATAGCATTTACTTTCACCCATAATATCGAGCAACTTTTATGAAAGGCATTTCTTTCTACAACGTAGTTTTGGATATATTGTACAGTCGCAACTAAAATGGTCCATTCTGTATGTGTGTATATATATGTTTATATTTTAAATACTAAATCGTCATATTTTGTTTCTCCTGAGTTGTAATATCAAGGCCAGGATTTAACGGTCTGCTTTTTAAACATTTGCTGTCATCTTAACGGTATTCCATAGGTAAAATCTTGCTGTTTTTATCAAAATGCTGTTACATATCCTCACCATTACAAGCGGTTTTTAAATTACGTGTAAACGTTATTAATGTTTTTTGAGAAAAAAATTATTTTACTTTCATTATCTAATTAATCATGCAGAAATCGTAATTTATAAAAAACGTATGATATTATTTAAATACTGACATACAAAACTAGCATAAAAACTTGTATTAACTTGGTTATTTAAGAAAAAATTAAACCTTTAAGCAGAACGTTTTTAACAATTTATCTTCATTGGTGGAAATAATTATACTATATTTCGAGCAATTAAAAGGAGACCAGTTTTTTAAGTACATTATTTTCAAGTTTCACCTGAAAATTTGAACAAGATCGGTTACCAACTACGTCGTAGAACATTTTTAATGTGAAAAGCTGTAAGAAAGATCAAAGCCGAGTAAGGTAAATACAGGCCATTAGGTCCTGTGTCCTATGCATTTAAATTATTGTCACTTGTTGAGGCCTTGAAGGGAGCAAAAGCCATATTATGTAATTGAAGTTAATGGTTCAAAGGCTTTTTTTGATATAACAACTATTTTTTTTAATTTATTAATCTCCAACACCATGCCCCATAACATAATATATAACATCTTTTATACAAACATGACAATTCAATTATTTAAATGCAAAGTTAATATTGGTATGTATTGCTGGCGCAAAACTTCTGGAATCGTGACCTTGATTGCCACCCCAGCTGCCGAGCCTAGGAATGGTTTATGTTTAGCTTTATCAACGAAAGCGATATAATACCTTTGCTTACTCACAGTGCGTAACACATACAGTCTGCATAGAAAGTGTCCGCATCTTGTAATTTCAAAGAGATCAGTACGTAAATAGTGCTTATTTTATATTTGTGATATTTATAACCTTGGCTCCTACGTTTTCAAAGTTAAATGGTAAGGTATTACGTATTCAAAGCAGGGAAATAATTGCAAATGTCCTCGACTTCATGAAGCAAGAAGCAGAGATGAAGGAAGAAAATATATGTGTACCCGAGTTCCACAAAAGCCTTAAGAGAGTGAAAGAAAGAGTAGCCAAAGCAACTGTTGTTTCACTGAGTTCCGTTTCCAGATTTCTCAAAGACAAGAAAAACCATATGGATGAAAGAGTACCATTTGACACACCTGTGAAGAAACATAAGGTCCCTAAACGTATTACAGAAATAGACGATTTGGACAAATGCGTCATTCGGTGCACGATTCACAATTTCTATGTGGAAGAAAAAACTGTGCCAACAATAAGCAGATTACTCATCAATCTGAAAGATGTCATAAATGTTCAAGGTGGTACTACAAGTCTCAAATCCCGGCTATGGCACTGAATTTTGCAGTCTGATACTAACTTTCCAAATGACTATAATTTTATATGTACTTATATCAGCATAAATTTTCAAGATGCTGCTACAATTCTCAGAAAAATTATAAAAGATTTAGGGTTTAAGTGGAAGAAAACGAAACCAATAGAGTTCTAATAGAAAAGCACGACATACGATCTCAGCTGGAAGAGTACCTTACTCAGAGGTACAAATTAGAGGGTAAAACTATAGTGTATGAAGATGAGTCGTACATACACAGCAGTCATACATCTGAAAGTTGAAGTGACGATAGCGAATTAGGTTTTCAGGCACCTGTTGCCAAAGGGCAAATACTTACTATCGTTCATACTGTTCGTTCCAAATGCCCTTCTTTTACAAGTTGCAACAAAAAACAGGAGATTTTCATCAAGAAATGAATACAGAAAATTAGATGAAGTGTTGATAGCTAATTAGCCTGCTGGGTCTATTCTGGTTATCGACAATGCTTCACAATGTGGTAACACTCAAATTGACAAACAACCTACCTCAAATTCCTTGAAAGAAGACATAAGAACCTGGTTGCTTAGGCATAATATAACTTTTGATGAAAGCATGAGTAAAACAAATAGAACTTTTTTAAAGCCAAGAAATCCCTTCAGAAGTCATAGCTCATAATACTTGGCCAGATATTAATACAGCATCGCCATAATGTACTTAGGACTGCCACCGTATCACCCAGACCTAAACCCAATCGAATTAATCTGGGCTGGTGTCAAAAACTGGGTGGCCTGCAGAAATATCACTTTTAAACTAAAAGATGTGGAGCAGTTATGTCGCCAGCGATTTGCAGAAATTGGAAGTCCAGAATGGGAAAATGTATATCGACATGTTGAATAAATTGAGAATCATTATTTCAAAAAATACGGAATTGCAGAAAATCAATTAGAAAAAATTCTCATCCAGGATAATGGTGCAGAAAGTAACGACAGCGGCAATGACGTGAGTGATTCCGCAGAAGAGGAAGAGCTGTCAGGTGTGGAAGAACTGGAGGCAGATGGTTGACACTGTTTTTATATTAAGGGCATTTTACAGCGGTGGATTTAAATATACTGTATATAACTATAAGTTTATCGTGTAGTGCAGTGCATAACCGGTGTGCGAATATTTGACAATGACTGTCCCACGCACTCCTGCAGCATGCAGACGACCGGTCACCTCTTGATCTGGTATGTAACTCGCTTCATAGCTGTCATTAAGATTTTCACGTGTCTAGAACTGTTGCGCCAGTTATACATTATTATTAACAATGTTTACCTTCAAAATTTATTCTTTTGACAAATTAAAATAGATACATGCCTGTTTATTATTGAAATTGTTATATTCTTGTACTTACAACTGTTGAAAATTAATACTCTTAAGGAAGCGCACAAATGGTCCCAAATGGTTTTAATTATCTCATTATAACCAATAATAATTAGCCAGTTTCTACACTTTTAACTGTCGTCTTGAATACGCTGCCTTATCGGTTTAATAACGGACATTCCCAAAGAAGATATCAACTGTTTGGTCTCTGCTACCACAAGGGCATACTGGGCTTTACAATGTCCTGAATTTGTAAAAATACTTCAGGCTCCCGTAGCCAGTTAGCATTGTTGTCAAGTTTGCTGAAATTGCAATGTTGATCTTCATTCTGTCACCCTTAACCATTTTTCAACACCTTGCTTCTTTTCGGTTTCTATTATTTTGGCTATCTTTCTATGGATTATCGGCATATAATTTATCTTCTATTGCGTGTTTGTCTAATATATCACTATTTCGTTTCCGAATCTACCAACATGTGCTTCTAGATATTTAAAATAAATTTGCCAGTGTTGGCTGTGGGGATTTTAAGAGTTTGACTAAATTTTCAATTATGAATCCACGTTTGTTATTCTTCAGTTTGTCTATTGTAATTTATTGCAATTTTACTGCCTGAATGAATACCCTTAAGCTTACCGAGCTGAATAGTCAACCTACCTAATCCGAGGTACGCCAAATGATCCTGGGAAGGTTTATTACATCCCCAGAATTTCCTGTCCCTCCATTTCACCTCCATTCTCATTTCACTTCACCTTTCATTTGTTTGGTTTTGTTTGGTCTGTTTCAGGGTTGAAAGTATAGGTGGGAGTCTGGGCGGGGGGAAAGGATACTCTATGTAAACCTTGTACCCCGGAATGGGGGCGGCCTCCGAGATCCGGACCCTCTAGGGAATGTGCTGAGTGGGAGAGGAGGGGTTGCACCAGCTGCCATTCGCGGAGTTTCAATCTGTAAAGAGTAGGTACCCTGACCTCTGCCTTGAGCCTCCTCTCATTTCACCACTCCCTCCCAAGGGGATCCCGTCAGGGGCTTAGGTACAAATCTTGTAGGTCGAGATACTGACACCTCCATACCTAGTCCTACTCCTCTAAGCTTCTTTCTATGCAAATAATTATGTATAGTGATTAAGGGAACTCATTTTTCTTTTGGAAATAGCTATTTATAAGCATTGCATACTTTGTTTTACATATTTTCATTCATCCGCTGTTTCTGTTTCTATTATTGATGACTATTTTGAAACATTTTTAGTTAAATGATTGCAATGTGCTTACATGACGGCGAACTTATGCAAATAGCTGCTTGCCTCATTAGGATAAAATTACATACATTAAATGGGAGGTCGTCTAGTTAGATCATAAACGTATTGGTTCCCAAAAAAGGCTTGCTGCAGTAATTAGCTAACCTGTCAAGGTTAACCGTCGGGCAATGGCTAATTATTTTCTCAGCGCTTAAGTGGTGCGTTGTAATGGAGGGATTGAATTCGCCAGTGTGTAGTTCGCTGTTTATCACTGTCTATATTTCCTTCAGCTAATGACAGCGATAATTAGAATTTTAATAGCTTCATGATGAAACTGGTCTTCTGGACATGCTGTAGACAAGGACCCAGCGTGCGTGTAATAACTTATCAAGGTAGACGTAAAGACTATATGCCTGTTGTGGTTACGCAACCATTTTGCTCAAGTTGTCATTTTGTAGCAGCAGACTTCATTACATTAAAGATTTTCTACCTTTAAAATTTTGGAATCAACAAGTAAACTTAGTTGGGACAATCGTGTTACCGAAATTTGTAGCAAAGTAAATTCCTTAATCCATACTTTCAAGCGTTTCAATATGCCCCTGCCTAGGAACCTAAGAAAGCTTTGGTGCAAACAATGGTGATTTCCTCCTCACTGATTTAAGATCTGATCTGTCACGTAAATTACAGCTAGCTCACAACACATGCGATGTACGATGTTACGATCATATAACACCATCTCTCCACGAATTGTCATGGTTCCATCTAGTTGACCGAAGAGACATTCATTTCTTCTACTTCTCTTTAAACTTATTCACACTTCTTCCCCTACATACCCAGCTTCTCCCTTTAAAAGTTTGTCCTCGTCTCACAACCTTCATAAACACTCCGAAAATCGTCACATACTTTCAATACCACTTCATAGAACATCTCTAAACAGATTATCTTTTACTGTGAAGGTCGCTAGGCTCTGAAATTCACTTCCACAAGATGCCAGGGACTGTCATATTTATATGCTTTTTGTCACAGGTTGCAGATTTTAGTTTAAAAAAAATCTGATGTATTACACTCACATGACTTTCTCTACTCTTGTACAAACTATTTTTACAAACGCTTATTCTCCATATGCTTCATCTTAATCTTATTGCTAATTTTCTTGTAGATGCAAGGGGAATTGGTAGGCTTTAAGCGATAGTCAAATCTTTTAAGAGCTGGTTGCTATGTGGAGTATTTCATTCTCTTTGTATGTCCAGGACATAACAAAATGAATAACGAATTTCCATTTGAGAAAAACTATAATTATTGGAAAATTTAAGGGAATAGCAAGCAATATCTCGAAAATGGTTCACTCAACAAAAAAAAATGTAAATGACATAAATTGTATATTTTAACTCGATCTACATTTTTTGTATAGTAAAAGTTTGTCTATCTCTTATGGTTTACCAGTTATGCAAAATTCGTTCACAGTGAAGAATACTTTAGGGGACATTCCCAGAAAATTCGAGATATACTTTTCATTTGTCATAAAAATATCTTAAACTTATGATATTTTAATCAAAATCGTTAGAGCCATTTTTTCGAAAACTAAAATTTTTCAAAAATGTTTCAATTAAAGGGTTATCTGGGGTGGGGGATTTTCTTGAAAACCTTCGTGTCGCATCTCTGGAAGATACTAAAGGTTAGGTTTAGTATCCTAAATAGCAAGTTTGGTGTTTATCCGACTGTTCGTTTCTGAGTTATGCTGATCACAGACACACAGACACACACACTGATATGTTTCCAAAAATGCTTGTTTTGGATTCATGGGGTCTCAAAACATGTATTTCCGATGAAATTTCGGTATCGAATTTTTGGGTGGAATACAATACTTCCACTACGTAGTAGAGAAAGTAATAGTTTTTAACTTAGAAGAAATATCATTTTCATTGTATATATAGTGTATGTGTGCTGTTTTCTTTATATTTTCTATTAACTTTACTGTTCCTCTAATATTTGAGTTATTTCTGTTTTGTGTTTCTTTAGATTTTATCTGTGTACCATCAATGTGATGGGAATATTGTATTCAGGATTTTTCTATGTGGTTGAGCAAAAGAGATGGCCTTAGCTCTGCCACAGTACATAAATAAATATATAAATAAATATCAGTAATTGATATAAAGACAGAAATGGAAGAAAATATTAAATCATATAACAAAATCAATGGGGGTATTGAAATACATTAAGCTGGATCTTAAATTAAGACACTATAGAATAGTATCTAAGCTCACATTGAAATATGCATATTAGTCGTAGGTAATAAAATAAAACAAGAAAAAATACGGATTGGAGCCACCTCATGAGATTTTTAAGGCCCTAATTTTTTTTACTATAATTAGAAAAGGTTGACTCCGGAATGCACACACAAGAGTAGAATTAAAGGAAGAAAACATTATAGAAGAAATTAAAATCTATTAACGCAAGTGGAAAGAGCACATTCAAAGGATGAAACCTCCCAGATTACCAAGACAAGCGATATTTTATAAACCTTGGAAACAGCAGTAATATTAGGTGGAGAAAGCAGTTTTATTGGCCACGGAACAGGTCTAAAGGCGTAATCCATGTTAAGGAAGAAGAAAATAGAGCTTTATTATGATTTTTGAAAAACAAGAAAATTGAGAAAAATTGACTCTGTATTATATTAATAAAAGAGCTTGTTCTCTATATTCCAGGAAAGAATTTTCTCAGAGTGGGAGAAACGCATGAAGCCAGGTTCAAATGTTCGGTCTTTGAGGCAGTATTTTCAACACTTAATTGATTTCAGTCAAATTATGTAACATTATAATAACAGCCCGCCTTAAAGCAATATGTGTATAAAATAATATATAAAAAGTGTATATTACAATCATTGTATATGTTTATATTATTGTATACATGTGTAATAATGTTATGTGAATGTATTAGGTAATTTAATAATGTAGGAGCTGTGAGTATAATAGCTTAAAAGTTGCTAATAATGAGGTAACAATGAGGCAATAATGAGTGAGAAAGTGTAATAATGCTGTTAGTCATTCTTGGAGCAACAATAATGTAATTTTTGTGACATTTTATAAAATAGCCAATCAACAACCAGAAAAAAAACCTTCAGTTAAATAAAAGTATTCTATTGGATTAGGAATATCCAATCAGAGACTTGAAATACAGAAATTTACAAATTTAGGCGCTAGAAATCAAGTCAGTTGGTTGTAGACAGTGTTCCTAACCGGACGCGAGATGTGTCCTCGAGAAATTTAATACATATTCGTGCGAGACAAAAATAGTTTACGTGTTAAAAAAGTGCAAGTAATTAATAAAAAAGAATCTCTCAGCTCTCTCTCTCTCTATCAGTGAAGTGTTATTTAAATAGTGTCAAGCATTAATAAAAGGAGTGAAGTAAAAATTATAATCTGTGTAAACCTACATTCTTCAGTCGCACCGCCTCCCTGCTAAGACATTCATATCTCTAGAAAAAATATAAATACTGACGCAGCCGAGACAAACATAAATATATAATATTTAAAGAAATAATCAAAATTTCAAAGTTAATATTTTTTAAACATCTTTTGGGGGCAAAGGTCACCGGAAAGTACATTTTGGGGCGAAAGCTACCGGAAACTTTTTACTCCATGAAGAATTTAAACTATTAATAAGAAAAAAAATCAATAAAGAATCAGCATTTATCTTTATTTCAACATTTTCAATCATTATGTATAATAATTTCATAGGATTATTCCCATATATTTTCACTAAAACAAGCCATATCATACGTGCGGTTGCAACTACTTCGGCTCCCCAACAGTTGAACTACAATACTACATTCTCATCTTTCACGAGCGATATAGAATGGGACGCTAAGAATCATAGCAGTTAAAGAGCGTCCACAATAAAACAAAATTTTTAATCTCGGGGAGATATCATAAACTTAGTCCTGAAACGTTTCGTTCCCAAATTTACTTTCCTAATTATCATTTCGTTTCAGATATCATGTGTCCACCGCTTGTGCTGCCGTATGCAGAAAAACGGGCGTAATCCGCAACTTTAAAATATAATTTTGTGTAACTGGCAAATTGCTTTCTTCTCTAAATATTCTGTATAAAACTAATAGTTATATTTTTCAAACCACTTGAAGTACTTCTCTCCAGCTTTTAGTTCGTTTACAATCAAACATTATGTGCTGCAAGTCTTTCTGCTAAGTTACTGCATTAAGCCTAATAAATACCTCTAATATATTTAATTATTCTAATATGTATATATGTGACACAGGATATAAAGGCTAAGCAAAATGTATTTTATACTCGGTACCTAACCATGCTAATTTCAAAGTAGTAGAAATTTGATATTTACTGTACATTTTTAGCACCATAATCTAAATTATTGTGCGCTTTATATATGTATTTTATATACAAAATTGTTTTATTGTACATATTTAATGTTTTGTAAATGTATATCTTAACATTCTGACACTCTTTGATATAAGTAAAGGTTTAAGCATTAAAGGGAAGAAATTTTGTATTCAGTAGACCTGACAATTTGTTAATGTAATAAGAATTTGATGCTTACTGTTTACATTTTAGCATCATAACTTAAAATGTTGTACGCTTTGTGTGCAAAAAGAATAAGTTTATTCCATCTATTTCCTCCTTTTTACTTTATTAATATTATTTTTCTCTATCCTAAGATTTTTTTAATATTTTCTTTCTTTACTTTTTTAAGTAGTGACAGGAATAGGTAGGTGAAGTTAAGGAGAGGAATTGACATGAGAAGTGAGGAAAGGTATTGGGGTTCCGCCTGTGCACTCCCGATAGTACGGAAGGTAACTGTTAGTTTATTGCGCTGGCAGTGGGTGAAGGAAATGTCCTGGCTGCCACCGCGGGAAGTGGATCAGGATTGGATAGGGATTTTTGTATGTCTTTATTGAATGTACTTTGAAATTTCTTGAGCGCCCCTCGAGAGGTCAACAAGACGTGTCAGCGTACGCCTGAACTCCTCCAGATAATCTGTTGGAGTTGGCGGTGGAGTTTTCTGTGGCAGGCAGGTGATGACCTCACCCAGGCCACTGATTGTGGTGTCTGTGGTGTCCATTCGCTGAAGATGCAAATGATCTGTTATCTGTTAGGTCACTAAACAGGTTTTTTCCTCTCTTTCTCTAAATATTACGTAAGCAACTGCTTCCAAAATAGTTGCGTTTGTTGTATTGTTTAATCTTCTACAATGGACGTTTCGATGGAAGTTTTGGAGTTCTTAGGTAATGGGGAAACAGAATATGTTTGAAATGATTACTTTTTTGCTTGTATTTTTCGTTACCTTGTATGATGTTTGAGAAAATGAAGTGTTCATTGTTACTTCCTTCAAAGCATCCAACCTGAATACAAGCTCTCACTTATGATGCATCCCGAAGGGTCTTCACAATTTACAAGCTGGCCGAAGTCGTCCACATTTGGCAGCCATATATTGTGAGTTGAGCAGGTGTGGATGAACTCCCTGTCGGGTTTTAATTTTCTTTAATTTGCGACAAACAGGTGGTCCGTCCAGAACGATTATATCCACCTGAACCTGTAATAAAGCATTTTGGAGGTGGTTATATTGTCAACTTCTAACGTCAATGGCTAACACTATCCAATGGGAGGACCTGGACAACAAACAGATGCCTATCTACCATGCATTCTTAACGACTTGTTACATCGTTATAGCACCATTACCCACCCAATTACACCATCAGCTTTAACTTCTCTCGTGGTGTTAAAGAGTAAAGGTGTTGTTTATAATTGAAGAGAGAAGATTCGAGTTACCTAAGGGGAACATGCTATTCTGATAGGACAAAACAGTTACACAAATTCTTGTGTTTGAAAACTTATTGTTAATATTCACGAGGCACTCTAACAGTTTAGTTTATTTTCAAACGTGGTCTACAAATTACTCCCATAAGTCATTTTTCTATGTACTTCTTTTGATCCTGATAAAGATTCCCTAGAAATGGTTTCAGTAGACAGATGTACAGGAGCCCACAGAGGGTGGTAATAATCTTAATAAGTAAACAACATTGTACAAGCAAGGTATTGCATAGGCTGACGAGTAACGGATAAATAACACTAGTCTGCATTTTCAAACTTTTGTCAGATGATTTCTTAAAAGTAGGTGTTCTTGAACCAAGTTTTTATGCTGATTGCAGAAATTTCTTCCGTTTTTACTTTCTCTACTACGTATAGTACGTAGGGAAAGTATTGTATTCCACCCGAAAATTCGATACCGAGATTTCACCAGAAATATATGTTTTGAGACCCCCTGAATCCAAAAAAATCATTTTTGGAAACATGTCCGTGTGTGCCTGTGTGTGTGTGTGTGTGTGTGTCTGTGTGTGTGTGTGTGTGTGTGTGTGTGTGTGTCTGTGAACAGCATAACTCAGAAACGAACGGTCGGATAAACACCAAACTTGGTATTTAGGTTCCGTATCTTCCAGAGATGCGACACGAAGGTTTTCAATAAAATCCCTCCCCACCCCAGATTACCCTCTACATGGAACATTTTTCGAAAATTTTAATTTTCTCAAAAACGATTTTGATTAAAATATCATATGTTTAAGATATTTTCATGACAAATAAAATGTATATCTTGAATTTTCTGAAAATGTCTCCAAAAGTATTCTTCATTGTGAACGACTTTTGCATAACTGGTAAACCATAAGAGATAGACAAAATTTTACTGCACAAAAATATAGATCGCGTTAAATTACAGAATTCATGTCATGTACATTTTTGTTGCTGAGTGAACCATTTTCGAGATATTGCTTGTTATTCCCTTAAATTTTTCAATACCTACTTTCTCAAATGGGAATTCGTTATTCATTTTTGTCTTGTATATGCAAAGAATATTAATCTGTGGCAAAGAGAATGACGCTGCACCTAGCAACCAGCTATTAAGAGATATGTGTATGCTTAAAGGCCTTGTAAATATATATTCCCCTTACATCTACAAGAAACTTAGCAATAAGCTAGAGTTTGCAAATGTTTATCTCAATTAACATGAAGTAGTTGGAGAATAAGCGTTTGTAAAAATAGTTTGCATAAAGAGTAGAGAAAGTCATGTGAGTGTAACACATCAGATTTTTTTTCTATCACCTCAGGTTTTTTTACACATAATAAGTAATGTTTTGACAATTTTAATAGAGAGCGTAGAAAAGTATTGAAATACCATTTCACACAATCTAAGTTTTTATTCAAGAAACATTTTAAGAATACTCTGAAGAACTCCCCTAATTTATTTCATGACTACATTTTAACAAAACAAGAAGCCAAAGCGTTTCATTTAATTTTTTTCAAACTTTCTCTTCTTTGACTTCCTTGCAGATCCTTGAAGATGACTGTCCCTCCTCAACATCCAACAGTAGTCGCCATCATAGTTTCATTCCATCTCCCCTGATACCTCCTCTCCATTTTCTTAATATCTTGGTGAAAACGTTCACCCTGCTCTTCACTATAATGTCCCAGATTTTCTGGAAAGTAGCCGTTATGTGAATGCAGAAAATGCACCTTTACACTCAAGTTACAACCCTCTTCTTGAAATTTTCCAACATTGTTTCGACAACGGCCTTGTAATTAGGATCTTTGTTACTGCCTAAAAAGTTTTCAGTATCTGATCGGAAGGCGGTCCATGCTTCTGTTTCTCTCTCATTCATTGTCTTCTCAAAATCTACATCCTTAATCAATTTCTTTATTTGAGGACCAACAAAAATTCCAGCCTTTAATTTGTCTTGTGTAATGAAGGTAAATTTCTTGTAAAGGTACTTGAAGCAGGGTCCATCCTGTGGTAGCACCCTTACAAATTGCTTCATCAAGCCCTTTTTTATGTGTAGTGGCGGAAGCAATATCTTTATATTTCTATATTTTTTAAGTGAAATTGTGAAAAAACTGTACGTGATAGAAAAAACTAAAAGCAGTTCTGAAATCAGCATAAAACAGTGAGTCAGAATCACTTATTAGTTTTCAGTCACCCGATATCGTGCAGACTAGTGTAATATTTAAAAAGTAAATGGAATATTTAAACGACAAAGAAACAGCCGAAATCTCGAAACCAGGTTTGCCAAACTTAAAGTAGGAAATTATCGTAGCAACACCTAAATTATGGGTTTTTACTCGAATTGTCATATATCTTTACTTTCTCTGCTACGTATAGTAAGTAGTAGGATAAGTATTGCATTCCATCCTAAAAATTCTATACCGATATTTAAACGGATATACATGTTTAAGTGCCTTGAATACCAATAAAGCATTTTTGGAAACATGTCCGTGCGTGTCTGTCTGAACAGCTAAACTCAAAAACGAAAATTCGGATATATACCAAACTTGTGTTTGAGTTTAGTATCCTCCAAGGATGCGTCACAAATTTTTTGAAGAAAAACTCCCCCACCGTAAACTACCCTTACATGGAATATTTTTCGAAAATTTTGATTTTCTCAAAAAGGCTAACGATTTTGATTAAAATATCATATTTTTAAGATATTTTCATGGAAAATTAAGTGTATATCTTGAATATTCTTAGATTGTTCCCAAAAGTCCTCTTCGTTCTGAATGAATTTCGCATAACTGGTAAACCGTAAATGATAGGCGAACTTTTACTACACTAAAAATGTGGATCTTGTTAAAACACACCAGTTACGTCATATACATTTTCTGTAGAGTGAAACATTTCCGAGATATTTCTTGTTATTATTTAAATTTTCCAGTACTTAACGGTTTTTCTCAAATGGGAATTCGTTATTCTTTTTTTTTTTTTTTGGTCCTGGACATGCACACATGCATTCTGAGGTTCAGCCGACAGCATTACGTTACAGTTAATCGCGAAGTGATTGATATATTACAGTGCGAAAAGAGCTGTTCTTAAAGTTATTTTCCCTGTTTTTAATTGCGCTGTTTCCAGTCACAAGAAGGAAAATAAATAAATGTTAACCTCCGTTGCATCTCAAGCACTAACTTCACCTTACAACTTTTCTGGTTGTTATTAACCTATTGCGATACAACATGCACACAATGCCATTTTCCATGGTATCAATAGCGTCAAGTATAATACGGAGTGTATATTTTAAAAATATGTGTTACACTCACATGATTTTCTCTACTCTTGTACAAACTATTTTTACAAACGCTTATTCTCCGTATGTTTCATGTTAATCGAGATATCAATCTTATTGCTAATTTTCTTGTAGGTGCAAGGGGAATTGGTAGGCTTTAAGCGATAGTCAAATATTTTAAGAGCTGGTTGCTATGTGGAGTATTCCATTCTCTTTGCATTACCAGGACAAAAAAAATGAATAACGAATTCCCATTTGAGAAAAAGTATAAGTATTGAAAAATTTAAGGGAATAACAAGAATATCTCGAAAATGATTCACTCAACAACAAAAATGTATATGACATAAATTGTGTATTTTAACGCGATCTACATTTTTTGTGTAGTAAAATTTTGTCTATCGCTTATGGTTTACCAGTTATGCAAAAGTCGTTCACAATTAAGACTACTTTTAGAGACATTCCCAGAAAATTCGAGATATACAATTCATTTGCCATAAGAATGTCTTAAACTTATGGTATTTTATTCAAAATCGTTAGAGCCATTTTTGAAAAAATTAAAATTTTCGAAAAATGTTCCATGTAAAGGGTAATCTGCGGTGGGAAGATTTTCTTGAAAATCTTCGTGTCGCATCTCTGGAAGATACCGAACCTAAATATCAAGTTAGGTGTTTATTCGACTGTTCAAAGATAGACACACACACGGACATGTTTCCAAAAATATTTTATATGCATTCAGTGCACCTCAAAACATGTATATATTGTGAAATCTCGGTATCGAAATTTTGGGTGGAACGCAATACCTCCTCTACTTACTATACGTAGTAGAGAAAGTAAAAACACAATTTTTTTTGGAAAGATAGAATTGTCTGGATAATTCAATGCCATAGCCGGGTTTTGAACCATGTATCTTCAACTTTTTGTACTAAGCTACCATGGTAACGTGCCGGTGCGACATTAAATACCCTAATTCATTCGCATATTTTTTTTTGGGGGGGAGTAAACCACAAGGCATTCTTAAATTAATGTTTGAGTTGACACATCTCGTAAGTGCCTTTAAGTCCCGGGCCTCATAGTTAACCACCATTAGGTCAATCAGTGATAATTGTTCTTTCACATATGCCGTGTGTAGGCTACAATCGGTCTGAAAAATTCAAAGCCATAGCCGGGATCTGATCCATGGATCTTCAGCTTTCCATGCCGTTGGGGAGTTTAATCTCGTACCGATTTGTTGTCACGGTAACTCAGTAGGTTAGAGCAACAGCACGGAAAGCTGTAGATCCGTGGTTCAATTCGCGTCTGAGATATTTAATTTTTTCAATCCGATTCTACATTTGCAACGTTGGCCTACAAACAGCATGTATGAAAGAACAATTTATTATCAGTAAGTTGTTGAAAATAATACTTGCTTACAATTTTGAATGGTCTATATTATTTAATGAGTCTCTACCTCACCTTCATGCCTATGCAAGTCGTTTTTCAGTTCCTGCTTTTCTTTCATATAGGTATTTGCAGTGGAAGTTTTAGGTAACTAACGCTATATAATAGAATAGAGAATATTTAGAAGAGCTGTTTACATGGATAGTACTGAAAAGACAATATTATGCACACACCAGCAGATAATATTCACTGGTTAGTGGACATTCTGTTCCTTTTTACTTTCTCTACTACGTATAACAAGTAGGGGAAGAATTGCACTCCACCCAAAAATTCGAAATCGCGATTTCACCGGAAATACAGGTTTTGAGGTTTCTGAATTAAAAAAAAAAAGCATTTTTAGAAACTAATCCTTGTGTGTGTGTGTGTCTTGTGAAACACCATTATTCAAAAACGAAAAATGATATAAACACCAAACGTGGTATTTAGGTCCAGTATCTTTCAAAGATGAGACATGGAGATTTTCAAGAAAATTCTCTCACCCCAGACTACCCTTTACATGGAACATATTTCGAAATTTTTTATTTTCCCAAAAATAGCCATAGCTTTTGGTTAGAATATCATATGTTTAAGATAATTTCATGACAAATGAAAGGTATATTATGAATTTTCTGGGAATGTCCCCAAAAGTCCTCTTCATTCTGAATGACTTTGCATATCTGGTAAACCGTAAGAAATAGACAAAATTTTACTACACAAATGATGTAGCACTCGTTTAAAGACACAATTTATGTCAATTTTCCAATACTTATTTTTTCTCTCAAATGGGAATTAGTTATTCATTTTTTTTAATGTCCTGGACATGCAAAAAAAGTTAAATGCTCCACATAATAACCAGCTCTTAAAAGATTAGACTATAGCTTTAAAGCTTACCATATTCCCCTTGCACCTTCAAGAAAATTAGAATTAAGGTAGTTTAGGCAAATGTTTATCTCGATTGACATGAAGTATGTGGAGAATAAGCGTTTGCAAAAATAGTTTCTACAAGAGTAGAGAAAGTCATGCGAGTGCAACACATACTTTTTTTTATATCAGCCGTTTTTGTTGTTGTATTTATTTACAACAGCGATGTCTCTCATCTGCTATCAATTGCTGCCACGAGTAGAGAATCCACAAGGCATTTCAGAAAGCGCTAGAAACTAAATCAGCTTTAGATATACTTGTTTCTGCAAAAGTAAAGCAGTTTAATGCTGTCTTTGCTCACGTTTTTATTCAAAGTAGATTATACCTCGATAATGCCCTGTATCAAGTGTCGGCTCGATTACTTTTAATGAAAACGAACAAGCGAATAACATTCCAGGAACGTCAGGTCTCCATGGCAACGTAGGGCGGGGAGGTTCGATCAGCAGCACTGCTTCAGAGCCCAGTTCACAGCAGCGCGATTTAAAGGATAAGCGTTTTGTGAATATGGGATCCGGATTTTGATGACCTAAAATGTTTGAAAAATTGCCTATAAAATGAAATCATAATTGCAAAAAGTCTAAATTATTTAAGTTATTACAATTAGTGCACAGAGCCTTAGAAATTAATTTATACGTTGTATTACTCTCATATAAACAGAAAAAGCAGATATAAGAATAACGATGAAATAATTTAGAAAATAGTTAAATATATGTAGTGAATGTCCAGTTTTCACTGTCACTTCACTCTACTTCGCGACGTAGCAACATAATGAAATACAGACGAAGCAGCCTTCTTCGGTTCACTCGCTGGAGAGTCGAACACAAGACATTTCTAATCTCTCGCAATAGCAGCACTCACTGTACGCCACAACTGCACTCAACCGTCCATGATGTCGCGTCAGCTCGCTAACTCGCTTACTGACTGCCTGACTCGCGAGCTTATCTATCCGCTGGAATTTCCAGACAGTTATAGAATGTTCGGGAGGCGGGGAGTAAGGAAACTTCCATAAGATCTGGTTATCTTTCCAGATCGCTTCTACAAAACTATAAAAATAATTCTTTGAGTTCTCACATTATACAAAATTGATAGCAAATAAGCAGAAATCCATAGCCTATGACAATAGCAACCTAATTGTAAGCACTCATTAACGCGAAAAATGTAAAACTGACCTGTCTCATCCGTAATGAATACATAGCTGTAATTATACCTGCTCCCCTGATATTAGACGACTATTAATGAGAGCGAAAATTACTCTTATTTCTTACTGAGCGAGATGGCGCCGCGGTAATGCGTGGCCTCGCATTCAGGAGGTTCCCAGCGACCGCCCATCCTGACCCATGGGTTTTTCGGGGTTTCCCGAATCGGCAAGCGGGAGTTCTCCACTACGACTTATCTTCATTTCCCTTTCATTCCGTATCGGTTTCGTGGCGTATGGTAATGCCAGACAAATGGCGCAAATGATTTCTTAATAGAAAGAGTATTCCCCATGGACATCAGAGAGCTGCTTGGTTGTTGGGTGGTTCATCGCCCTCTCTCGGCAGCTCCAACAGTAGGATGGGTCTGCGAGCTTGAAATGTTAGAGACTTCCGCATGTCTATGCCTACGATCTTTAGTCTGTGATTCCTTCACCTCATCCCTTCCTCCTGGAGGGTGGTACCTACATTAGATCTGTGCTGGTTGAATCACCTCTACCTCTACTCTTATTTCTCAGTTGAAATATTGTATGTTCTGATGTATTCAAAATGTAAATAATATAAAAGTATTTATATACTTAATGTAAATACATTAACATGACTAAAGGAAAAGGCAAGTGGCAATAAAATTACAAAATAGTGACGGAAAAACGAAATATTACCCTAAAAGGGCATTAGCTGACCAAAAATGGCCTAATAAATTAGCTTTTTCATAATGTGGCAGCCATGGTAAAGATTTTTGCATATACTAGCAATCTCTGTAATGTAAGAATTAAAAGATGACATGTCAGCTACATCCGGGCCTGGTATTATATTAACGTCCGTTGTTTCTTGACTTATTAACCCAGCAGCTCGAGTCCGAAACTTAACCATGTAACTGCAAGACATTACGGGCTGCAGATAAACACGGCGCTGTATACCGTCAGCTGTTTACTCGAGGGTGGTTCGGTACAGACAGTGTAATACCATATACTTATGAACATTTCTGTATGTGTAGTATAAATAATCATCTGCTTGTTCGCGCTCTGCGTTTCCTTTTACTTTATCTACTACGTATAGTAATTAGGGGAAGTATTGTATTCCATCCAAAAATTCGACACCGAGATTTCACCGGAAATATATGTTTTGAGACCCCCTGAATCCAGAAAAAGCATTTTTGGAAACATGTCCGTTTGTGTGTCTGTAAACAGCATAAATCAGAAACGAACAGACGGATATACACCAAACTTGGTATTTAGGTTCCGTATCTTCCAGAGATGCGACACGAAGGTTTTCAAGAAAATCCCCCCAACCCAGATTACCCTTTACATGGAACATTTTTCGAAAATTTTAAGTTTCTCAAAAATGGCTCTAACGATTTTGATTAAAATATCATATGTTTAAGATATTTTCATGACAAATAAAATGTATATCTCGAATTGTCTGGAAATGTCTCCAACAGTATTCTTCATTGTGAACGACTTTTGCATAACTGGTAAACCATAAGAGATAGACAAAATTTTACTACACCAAAAATGTAGATCGCGTTAAAATACACAATTTGTCATATACATTTTTGTTGTTGAGTGTCCATTTTCGAGATATTGCTTGTTATTCCCTTAAATTTTCCAATACTTTTTCTCAAATGGGAATTCGTTATTCATGTTTTTTTAGGTCCTGGACATACAAAGAGAATGGAATACTCCACATAGCAACTAGCTCTTAAAAGGTTTGACTATAGCTTAAATACTACCATATTCCCATTGCATCTACAAGAAAATTAGCAATAAGATTAACATCTCGATTAACATGAAGCATATGGAGAATAAGCGTTTGTAAAAATAGTTTGTACAAGAGTATAGAAAATCATGTGAGTGTTACACATCAGATATTTCCTTTCTTTCCCCGATTATATTAGTACGAGTAACCAAGTGTAGATATTTAGTACTTTACTCTTACTGTAAGATTCAGGTATAGGAAAAGCATGTACAGCCATGAAGCCCATGCGATTGTTGTATTCTGGAAGTATAGTATGAAATTGTTTAACAGTAAGGCACTAAATACTATTACTACCACTTATTAAAAAGCAGACCTATACTTTTTACTTTCTTTATCACCGACTTGTAGTAGATAGTAGAAGTATTCATTCTACCCAAAAATTCAATATCGAGCTTTAAACAGAAATGCATGTTTTGAGGTGACATTGCACAATCGAACCAAACCTCGACGCACTCTCTCGAATACTTCGACTTTAAAAAAATATGTCACACGCTGCAATATTCTGCCTACTAGTGTTTGAACTGGTCCGGATCACACGCATCCTACCCAGGTATTATGGAGGTGTTGCTTCTATTGTGCTTCTGCTGTCAACATTGGCCCTAAGCCGCAAGGAGTAGCCGAGGATTTTTTTTCAAGTAGCGCTTTAGACAAGCCGCAGCCGTAGGATATGTGCGAGTAAACCTGAATGATCTAGGATAGCGTATACTCTTACCTTTCGCGACAGTGCGTTAGCCACATTTTTTTTTCTTACGTTGGCAACAACTCCTGAAAAAACGTCCACCGTAGCGCCAAATCGCAGAGTTCGAACCAATGTCAGGGAATTGCATTAGATTTCATGAAGTTTCGAAATATGTAAGAAGTGCTGGCTTCTAGAATACTAGGTTGCTTACTTGGCACTCGGAATGATGTATATTGACTACGAATGTAGGTCATCTTCCTCAATTCTCTTCGACACTCGAACGATGCCGAAGCTACGTCGGTCAGATTAGCCATTATAATTGTGTTGTCTTCAAGACCTCCGAAGGCTCACCAGGTAAGCCATATGTGGCACGCTTTAAGGTCCTTCTACCAAGGGACCCTCAGTACCATTTTAAGCTACCCGAGAGTATAGGCATCGGATTGTTATATAACCTCCGGGTTGTTATTCAACTCCCTATCGCAACCTGCATTCCGGTACCGACCAGCTCTACCACATGAACCTATTCCCCCTCGTTGTAAGTTGTAGTATTGTCGCTTACGTTATTTATTAGCACTACGTATGGACGCCAATTTGAGATAGTATAATTATCTTTAAGTTATTTGCAACACGCTTTGGGCGTCAATTTGAAGTAGTTATATTTGCTTCACGTATGGAAAGTCAATTTGAGAAGTAGGTGTTGTATTGTAATTCAGCTGTTAGGTAGCCGAATACTTGAAGTAGTTGCAACCGCACGTAAAATAAATAGTTTCCGGTAGCCTTCACCTTAAGTTTAAAAATATTAACTTTGTAATTTGATTGTTTGTTTAAATATTATATTTTATGTTTGCCTCGGCTGCGTCAGTATTATTTTTAGAGACACGTTTCTCTTAGCAGGGTTGTGGTGCGACTGAAGAATGTAGGCTTACACAGATTATAATTTTATTTCACTCCTTTTATTAATGCTTGATACGATTTAAATAACACTTCACTGACATAGAAAGAACTGTGAGATTTTTTTATTATTAAATACTTGCACTTTTTAACCCGTAAACTATTTTCGTCTCACACGAATACGTATTATACTTCTTGAGGACACGTTTTGGTCTGGCTAGGAACACTGTTTACAGGCAACTGAATTTATTTCAACCTCCTAAACTTGTAAATTTTTGTATTTCAAGTCTCTGATTGGCTATTCCTACTCCAATAGAATACCTTTATTTAACTTAAACTTTTTTCTTGTTATTGATTGGCTATTTTATAAACTGTCACAAAAATTAAGTTATTGTTGCTCCAAGAATGACTAGTAGTATTATTAAACTTTCTTACTCATTATTTTTTCTCAAGGTTAACTCATTGTTACGTCATTTATGTAACTTTTAACCTATTATTCTCACAGCTCCTACATTATTAAATTACGTAAAACATTCACATAACATTACTACACATGGATACAATAATATAAACGTATACAATGACTAAAATATACACTTTTATATATTGCTTTAAGACGGGCTGTTATTGAATTTATATTTGATATAATTAGACTGAAATCACTTAAGTGTTAAAAATACTACCTCAAAGTAACCCCCCCTCTGGGTTACCTTCCTCAGGAGCGCTACAATATAACGACACTTTCAGCTCCTACCCCCAAACTGAATAATATCCAACTTTGATATTTCTAAAATGTTAACTGCATTTAAAATTAAGGTGTATCTCAGATTGTCTCAAAGTTCATGTTCTCCAAAAACGTGTACATATGTGTTTGGCCACAAGGAAATTATTTTTGTAACTATTGATAAATCTAAAATTTTGGCAATTTAGGCTAAAACATGTGTTCCCTCAAAATCAGGTTAAAATCATTAATAGAGACAGACAGGCAAAATATGAAGTTTCATATCCTAAACCATGCTTGGTAGCATTTTGGGAACACTTATCTTTACTTTTGTTGTGTGCAGAATTGAATGCAAGTGGCAAAGGTTTTCTTATTTCTTAAAATTTTGTCAGGTTCACGATTTTTTGCTTTTAAAACAATTTCGGTATTGATGACCAGGCTTTTCCAGATAATTGGATAGTTTTCTATGAATCACATTTAAAAATTCCAAGCGTAGGAAATGCATCTGGAAAACCCACACATCCTTTCCAAATAAGTCAGTTACAGTTGAGTAAATGTAACGTTTCCTCTGTGACATCGCGTGTGATATTAAACCCGTCTATTTTTGGAGTTTTTATTTTCACGAACGGTACTACTTTTTAGTGGCATGTTGTAATCAGTATTAAGCAAGGAGAATGTAACCAGACACTTCTTTTTCTTTTATTTCAGAATGATTAAAATTTATAAATTCCATGTAATTTTTTGTATTTCATTTGATGTTTTATTATTAAATATGGACAAAAACCTACAAAATCTATTTTTAAACTATGCAGTGAACCTGCTCAAAATTTTAAAGTATAACATGTTTTATCTTTAAAACATATATTTCGGGATTTATTTCTTCATATTGTAACACCACTACCGAGGGTGGTTACCCCGCAGTAGTTGGTTAAACTAGGGGGGTGATAGATCAAAGGTACGGGATGCGTCGGTACTGGGGTGGTAGGTAGGCCAGGGTGGCGTTCCAGGATGGGGGTATTTAAATAATGCACAAGGGATGCATTGAGCTTGTATTATTGCGTTAGTGTGAGTACATTAGGGCCTGTAGGTGAGCCACTCAGATTGGGGTGAAGCCCGGCATGCAAGCAGAACTTAGAGGAGATACATCCTTACCTGTTCACCTGGTGTTGTGCTGGCGACTCGTGTATTGTGAGCGGACCTGAGGTCGTCGATGATACAACTCATCCTCCAATTGATTACTATGCCGCTCCCACAATGATTCAGACAATGATCCCGACAATCGATTCCGACAGTTTATTTCGACAATTGATCCCCCTCGAGTCAAACCCCCGTAGTATAAATACATACATAAGAGCTGACTCCGCATTCCTTAGCGCGGTCGTGTTGCGGTAACCTCGCTACAATATTTTGGCAAATTTATGTTCACATTTTGCCTGTCTCTAATTATTAGTAATGGTTTTTCTGTGAGAAGCTATGGGATACATGGAATCGCGAATTAAGCCATTGAGAGGCGAAGTGAAATAAGTCGTAATTATACACTAAAAAGATTTTTTATTTCAGCTTATAAGAATCTGATTATACTTCACATGACTTTCTCTACCCTCTATCTTTATTAGTGGGTATACAAACTATTCTTAATAAAGCTTATTTTTCATGTACTACTTTTTTATCCAAATAAACCTTTGCAGAAGTAGCTACATTACACATTTCGGCTGGCCCCGTAGCTCAGTCAGTAGAGCACTTGCCTGTTATGCGAGGGGTCCCGGGTTCGGGGGTGGGAATTTTTCTCTAGCCAAGATTATTCCTTATCCTCACCAGAGTCTGGAAGTATGAATAAGAGTTTGAATGTGTGTGCGATCCAGTGATTAAAAACCAAACGTGCAAGAAACGTCAAGAGTTAGTTAACACCATTGTCATAAGTTCCAAAGGAAAGGCCGTCGATAAGACCAATGTAGTTAAAAGCGGGATATAAATGGAACTAAAAACAAACAATTACACATTTCGTTATAGAAATAAAGGGAACATCGATAGTCAAATATTTAAGAACTGGACGTTGTACGCTGGCCTTAAAATTCCATACTGTTTCCAAGTAATCGCGAGAAACAAGAGAATGTTGAAAGGCCTTGACCAAGAAATAAAGAATTCGAACCAATAATAACGGATATCTGAAATGACTTATGCCTCAAAAAGAAACTTACTTGTAATAAATTGTGTTTTAAAGAGATCTGTATTTTTTGTGTGGTACGTTTTCGTCTATGGCTTAAGGTTTACCAGTTATACAAGATTATACAAAATTCCTTCTGAATAAGGAGGATTTCAAAGGTTTTCCTAGAAAATTCAAGATATACATTTTATTTGTTACGTAAATATGTTTAATACATGGTATTTCAATCAAAATCTTAGAAGAATTTTTAGAACATCAAAGTTTTCGAAAAATTTTCCCTGTAAAGGGTAGTTTGAGGTGCGGGATTTTCTTGAAAATTGTGTCGCATCTTTGGAAGGTACTGAATCTAAATACCAAGTATGGTATTTATCCAAGTATGGTTTTTGAGTTAATGCTATCGCAAGCACACACACATAGGGACGTTATTCTAAAAATGTTTTTAGTTTCAGGGGCCTCAAAACATGTATTTCGGTGAAATCTTGACATAGAAGTTTTGGGTGGAATGCAATACTTTCCCTACTTACTATACTTAGTAGAAAAAGTAAAAATATCGCTGTAGTAATTTTGTTTGTTTATGGTTTTTTAACAACTTGGTCATACTGCGACAATATATACGTTTAATCAAGACTATATAGAGTACAGAGTTGAAAATGTGGGGTTAATAGTGTTATACAGTTTCAAATTAGGTTAGAAAATATAAATAATGCATTAGTATGTGTACTACTCTGCTTTCATATGGAGTGTTTTAGTATAAAGGTTTAATTATAACAGTTTTATTTACCCTACGTATTATATTCTTTATACATATTACAAATAGGTTTTCTTTTGTTTGTATAGCAACCAGGTTAGACGTTGGGATTGTCAACTTAGATGCATGACAACATTGGTAAGTACTGGAAGTTAGTCTAATCTCCAAAAACGTTATTAACATCAGTTGTTTTTTCAGTTTACTGTTCTGTATTTCGTACTGTACAACTCGTGGTTACCTTATTTGAAATTCCCGCTCCAGTAAATGTGTTGGTAATATGGTATCCGCCCGCTGTGGCAGACTTGTAGATTTGGCGGTATGCAACTTAATTCAGTGATTGTTGGTTCTTTCTAACTGTCGTTGCGTTACAAGAATTTAGTGGAAGTTTTACTTTAATTGCTGTATCTGCCTGACTATTGATATGATTTTGAAATGCATATCAGCTCAGCAATGAACGAGAGTATTCTTCAATCTCAAGGGATTTTATAACATGTTTTATGAAGGTAAGTAGTTAATTACAGTCTGAATAATGGTAACTGCACATAAAACTGTTTTATTTCTTTTGAAGAAATCTGAATTTTTACTTAATACAATAATTACCTTTTACTGGTTTCTATTTTACTTATTCATTTCATTTATTTAACTCAATAGTCCACTTAATATCGTCAATGTTGATATGATATATACTTGAAATGAATTCTCCTAAACTAGCCTGAAGATGTCTTCTTGCAATTTGAAAAAAAATTGAACATTGTTTACTTTTAGCATTGTTGCTATGCTTAGGAAATATATTTTAGCATATATACAAGTTAATTGAATTAAATAGTTTACATGTGAATACAAGTAACAAATTAACAATCTGATTCCTTAGTTTACATAACTATAATTTAATATGCTCTTTTAAACGCACATTTGTATTTCTTTTGGTAAATGCATGTTTTCGTTCCTTTACAATAACGTATTTTCCTTTATACCTATCGTTATTAAATGGTCGTCTTCTTCATTTTTATTACAAACTTTCTTTGCAGGTAATTTAAATCGTTTAACATAATATTTACTAATAATTCTTAACTAAAACGTTTTAACACAATAACGTATTATAAATGTGTCAATCACTGCTCATCTCTATGAATTACAGTTTCTTGCTACCTTTTATATAAATTTAAATTCACATGTATCTTTCGAATCATTTAAATTCTTCCTCAATTGGCAGACTTATAAACTTAAAAAAGAAAGATTGTCCTCAGTGTTACCCATTCGAGGTATTAGTGACTAGGTCCTCTGTAGTCCAAGCGGGTGGGCAGTGCCAAACTATGAAGTTTATAGTATTCACATGCTTACTATTCGAGGAAGATATAGAAGAAATGAGCTGTATTTACAATTGAATTCAACATTTATTTTGTTTAAATTCCTGTTATAAATACTAGAGTCGATCATGAAGTTAGTATTAGCACCGTGGACTCTCGGCGACTCTAGTAGTGGGACGAGTCTGCGAGCTTGGAATGTTAGGGACTTCCGCGTCCCTGTGGCCTGTCTGCCTACGGCCTGTAGCCTTATGCGATTCTTTCACCCCATCCCTTCCTCCTGGAGGTGGTAGCCGCAATAGATCTCTGTAGGTCGCTGTGTGCGAGGTGTCCCTCCCCAATGAACCTATACCTATTAGCACCATTGCGGAAAGTGCTTAAAATTTGTAGCCGTATTTTCGCTTGAGCACACCTGCAGAAAAAGGAAATCTTAACGAAGTATAGTTTTGGAATTATTAGTGAATAATTAACATGCAATTTGTTAATTTCCTACAATTTTAAAATAATTAGATTAAACAAATTAATCAAGAACCCTTAAAAAAGGTTTAAATATGTTTAGGTTTCACAAATATTGTTAAATACATAAATATAGGCGTAATTGCGTAAGAAAATCTACAAGACTTAGCCGAAAAAGAGTAGCTTCACTTCGAAATGTTAATTGTATTTTTCCGATCTTGGGGCCATAAAATCACGTTTCTTTGTATTTCGAAGGATCAACCAAGTTTCAAGAGAAAGTAGATGCTACGGGCAACGGTCCCTTCTTACCGTTTATGCTTCGAATTTTCAACTAGAGAGCCAATAAAGTTACAGAATAATTGCTGGCACCAATGAGATGATAGAAAGACGTGACTTCATGTACAGAAATCCGGAGGCGAATAGTAGCTTTATATATGTGAAAGTAAGCCTGGATTTTACAGTTTGTCATGATTCTTCGCCACGTAGTACTCCGATTCAGAAAAGGACGCAAAGCTCCTATATTTGTTAAGTGCTCGCAATTGTGTAACTACAAAGGGATTTGTGTGGAATATCTATCTATTGTGTTAATAGTATTCATCCATATAGTTTTTATTCAAACACATAAATAATTTAATATTTGTCAAGTGACTATTTCAAGTTAGCGCGAGTCTAAAGAAGGGTGATAGCGCACCGAGACATTGAGTAACTAGCCAGAGAGACGTTAGTGAACCAAGCGATAATCGTGGGGATACGGCGTTAAAGAATCGCACGTATTAGTAACAAGAGAATGTTGCAGGATTTCTAGCAGAAACACGCGTCGGGGTGAGACAAGTGAAAACAGTGTTTCTTTCTACATACAGGTGAGCCAAAGGACTCCGAACCGCCTGCGCGGTATTTCTCCTGTCTGCGTCCTCGGCGCTCGTTGCCGTCTGCTGCTATCATAGAAAGGCGCGGATGAAACCATACAACATTTTTAAAGCTAGTTTTAAAGGCTTTACTTACCAACTTTATTAAAGGAAATGCTGAAATTGGCCACTTTCGTTGTCCATACATTTTTGGCACCTCTTTAGGAAACTATCCATCATGGAATTTTTGGGGATAATTTTCCAAACGATGACCGATGTCATCTAATGTTTCTTCGGTAAGAACCGAACGCTGTCTTTTGGATTTCTTAGCCTGAACATTTCCTGTGGCCTGAAATTTACTGTAAAGTTCATGGATTGCTGTACGGCGTGGAAATCTTTCTGCAAATCGTACATTCACTTGGTGAGCTGACCGAATTAACACATACGAATCATAAATAAATACACGCTGTGCAGTAGAAAACACATACTGAGCCATAATATACTTTGTGATAAGTACAGTACAAAATAATAAATAACTTTTAATAACTGAACCACATCACATCACCATCAAGTAAAAACTGCACTTCACACTGCACAGCAGCGTGACTTTGTTTTTGCAGCAGTGCGTTATCATGTTTTTATCATATTTCCATACGCCCGCCCAGTGGAAAAACACAGCGCAGCCGGTAATATTGGTCATAAAATACCCCTCCGGGGTAACTTAAAACATAAAGTGTACAAGACAAACCCACACACGCTGGAATAATTAAAACAAAATATCCGCCAGGAAAATTCTCAACGTGAACTACGGCGAGTGATGGATAGTTTCCTAAAGAGGTGCCAAAAATGTATGGACAAGACGGTGGCCAGTTTCAGCATCTCCTTTCGTAAAGTTGGTAAGTAAAGCCTTTAAAAGTAGTTTTATAAATGTTGTATGGTTTCATCCGCGCCTTTCTATGGTAGCGGTAGACGGCAACGAGCGCCGAGCACGCGGACAGGAAAAACGCCGCGCCGCCACAATCACCTTAGGTAATTTCAGACGCTTTGCCGACAGTTGAGCCTGAGATGACCAGTGCTTCCTAACTGACATTGGTGACATGGATTCCTGAAGACGACTCTTAAGACGTAGCGTCGTGAACTACGACGACGCAGGTAACACGACTACGATGACACGAAGAGAATTGCTATAAATTAGAAGTCTTAGTTCTAGAGTTAGCACTCAGTGAGTTAGTTTTGTCATCATTAGAAGAGCTGGTGGTACAGTGATTGTAGAACTTACTCGCTGTTTAAGCAACACCTCACCTCTCACCTGCTGAATGCCTACCGAACAGCGGATTCCTCAAGCAAGGAAAGAGGAAGAAGACGAGAAGGGTGTTTTAAGCCTTGTAAATATGGAGGATGAGGCAAAAGTAGTTGCATGCGTCATTGTCTGTTGAACAGTGGACTCCTCAGGAAAGAGGAAGAAGATGAGGAAGAGGAAGAAGGCGAGGAAGTGGGTTGTGTCTCGTAAATATTAAGCATGAAGCAAAAGTAGTTGCATACGTCACTGTCTGCTATCAAGAATCTGCTGGCGTGTTATCGTACAGAGTTGCTTTCGTCAACTTCTCCGTGGCGTTTTGCTTCGTGGTCGTTCTTCCGTATGTCTCTGTAGCCTCCTTTCGCCCTCCCCCCCAATTTGTAAATCACTGCCTACAAACATACCTTGAGGCAGTATTTTATATCACAACACTGTGAATGCCAGAGTGATTGTAGTGTAAATTAGCATTATTGTATGACAATGATTTGAGATGTTTGTTAACTATAAGCATTCTTAGGAAATAAGTTTACACGGCCTCGCTGAAACTGACAATTGGAGCAGGTAACAATGAAACGAGGGGCTGAGTTGTTTATCAATTAGAAGAGACAAATGACGTCAGAGTAGCGTGCCTTTCTTTAGAAATGAAGGGAATATCCTCCCCAGAGCATATGTGTTCGTAATTTTGATTGAATAAAAAAATAGACGCTAATGTTGGCGCGCTTTATTAACCAATAGCAGCTCTGTTATAATGTTTAGGCATATCGGGGTGAGGGAGTATAAATTCTGAAGTCAGAGACAAGTATCGCGCAGTTCAACTGAATCATTCACGAAGTACACGTTACGCAATTGTACAGAATCTCTCGCGTCGTAAAGTTAGTTACAAAATGTGAAATACGCGAATTAATAGTGTGCGGCAAATAAGTAATTATAGTTACATTTGAAAATATAACAGTTTCAGTCGGGGGTGTATCAAGAGTAAATATGTGAAATTAATAAAGTTTGACGGCAATAAAAGTGTAAAAGCAAATTCTTTTATTAGTGTTATCTTTTAGTAACAACTCCTTTCCGTTTACACACCCTGTTCAAGAGATTTGCTCGACTGAGTAATAATAGTTAGCCGGAGGACAAAGAATCCAAAATTTAAAATAGTAAAACAATAAGGCTCTCAGCAAATAAGATAACACGAAAGTTACCGCGACAACCTGCAATTTAAAGGTAGCACTATTCTTAATTTTTGCTACCAATTATTTAAGATTTACGACATCCTCTTGTTGTTTCTTAAGATTATCATCACCTTTGGCTTAATATGAACTTCAGTCTGGCGAAAACTGTTCATTGGTGTCAGTAGTTGCTGTACACAAATGATTATAGGGGTTTTAAACTTATTTTCTTTGCGGTATAAAATATAATTTTTAATTGTAGCTTAAACTAAAGAATAACTGTGGAAATTGTAGCGGTTCCTCTTGGTAAGGCCCCCACTACGTTGATGATTGATGCTGTATTATGTACCTGTAGGTCGTCTTGATGTCCGTACTCTTGTGACGTATCACGACGTCCTCGTAGACTGGAATATGATGATCGCATATACGTATTTGTGTGTGTGTGTGTGTGTGTGTTGCAATTATTATTTTATAAATGTGCCATGGCTGCTGTATTTGTGTCGGCGAGCACCTGTGCCTTGTCAGGGTTGGGTATGGAGAAGGTTAAAATATTTTGCACATACGTATTCTGATTATTTCACTTGTATATTAGATAAACCACATATGATATTCACAATTCACTCTCTCCTTTGTCATGTTAAAATATGTATAACTGGTATATTTTAAATACGTAGTTTTAGCGTCCATTTTGCGGTGTAACTTTTGTGATTTATTTTTTAATTTGTTGAGCCCCATGTTTGGGAGCCAATATGAAGTGGTTTACTTGTAATGTTTTATTTATTTTTGTTAGCCCCACGTTTGGAAGCCAATTTGCAGTGGTATACTTTATATATGTTTATTTATTTTGTTAGCCCCACGTTTGGGAGCCAATTTGCGACGGTATTACTTGTAATGTTTATGTATTTGTGTTTACTCCACGTGGTGAAGCCATTTTGTGACGTGATTCTTTGTTAGGTTTGTTAGCTCCATCTGGTGTTAGCAATTTGCGGCAGTATTAGTGTTTTTTTGAAAGAATGCTAATGTTATTTTATTTCATTTTGGTTCACTGTCCTCCGGCTAGCTATTATCCTTTTGGTCGAGCACTTCTCTTTATACAGGTTGTGTAAACGGAAAGGAGTCTCTTATCCAAATATAACACTGATGAAAGAATTTGTTTTACACTTCTATTGTCGAACACATTCACTATCACATTTACACATTGATCTTGACACTCGCCAAACTGAAACTGTTATAATAACTTATTTACTGATCATTCTTAATTCGCGTACTTCAACTTTTTGTATAATTAACTTTACAACACTTGAGATTTTTCATGACTCTGCTACGCGTAACTTGCGAATCGATAGCCGACGTGTACTGTACAAATATTTCTGCTGAACTGAGGGGGACGTGTAACGTACAAATGTTTTCGATGAACTGACGGACTGAAGGACTTTACCTCTAACCTAGCCCTTTTTATACTCCTACACCCCGATATGCCGAAAGATTATAACTAAGTTGCTATTGGCTAATAAAACGCGCCAACATTAGCGTCTATTTTTATATCCAATGAAAATTATGAATACATATGCTCTAGGGAAAATGATCCAGCAAATTCTAAAGAAAAACGCGCCAATATTACGTAACTTCCTCGTCTCTAATAATGATAAACAGCTCACCCCCTCGCTGCATTATTGCACGCTATTATTGTCAGTTTCAGTAAGGCAGTATAAACTTACTTCTCAACAATAATTACAATCAACAAACATCTCAAATCAATGTCACATAAAAATGCATATTCATACTATAATCATTCTTTACATTTAAATAATTTATGACACAAATTACTGCATCAATTTAGAGACGAGCTTATACACTATCTTCCTGCTCGAACACGACAAGCTTCTGTTGGCGTTCCTTCCAACCGTTATACGTATTTGAATTATAGGCATGTATCAATGTACCTGATTGGTGCTACTGTCCAATAACATCCCCAAATTGTTTATACATATATATTGAAGAAATTATTCTCAAATTGTTTATGTTTTGATGTTAGCCCCACGTTTGGGAAGCCAATTTGAAGAAGATATTGCCTTTACGTTGTTTATTTATTTCTCTCCACGTATGGACGTCAATTTGAAGTAGTGTTACTGTTGTTGAAGTTTGAACTACGCTTTGGGCGTTAATTTGAAGATTGTTTGTTACGTAATGTGCTGTTACGTATGAGAAGTTGATTTGAAGGTGTCTTTTTTGCTGTTACGCTCCAAGTTAAAAAAAGAAATTAACTATTATTAAACTGGCTCTATAGATATTATTTGTTTGTTTTTGCCTCGGCTGCTTCAGTATTACTTTAGAGACACGTTTCTCTTAATCAGGGCGTGGTGTGACAAGAATGTAGACTTACACAAATTTTAAGTTTAAATTCACTTCCTTTTATTAATCCTTGACACAAATTAAATAGCACTACACTGATATTAAGAGCTGTGAGATTCTTGTATTTAATACTCGCACTTTGTTAACAAGTATACTTAATTTTCGTTTCACACGAATACTAATATTTCTTTAGAGAACACATCTTCCATCCAGTCACTACCAAGGTCTGCAGGCAACTGAACATATTTCAACCATCCAAACCCTTATTTCAAGTCTGATTGGCTAATCGTAGTCCAATAGAATACCTGCATTTTACTAAAGCTTTTTCTGGCTGTTGATTGGCTATTTTTAAACTGTCACAAAATTTACATTATCGTTCCTCTAATCATGACTAGTAACATTTAAACTCTAAAACTCATTCTTGCCTCAAGGTTCCCTCATTGTTACCTCATTGTTAGTAACTTTAAACTTATTATTCTCACAGCTCTTACATTATTAAATGACGTAATAGATTCACATGACATTATTGAACATGTTTACAATAATATAAGCATATGCAATGACTGTTTCATACATTTTACAAATTATTACATACACATATTGCTTCAAGGCGGGCTGTTATTGAATTTACATATTATACAATTTAATTGAAAGAATTCAAGTGTTAAAAATGTTTATAGACTTCCATAGTCTTAATTAAGAGCCCAAAGTTCGTTACATGCTTACGTAGATACTACTGCATTTCTCGTAATTTTATATTACTGGTTATATAGCTAACAATGACCTTTCCCCCTCATATTGTTTTTTATACGTTATAACGTTATATGCTTGTTCTCTACCATGTGTACGTTATGAATGTGTTTTGAGAAGGATGTAACTTCACGTATGGAAAGCCAATTTGAAGTAGCAGTTGTATTATAGTTCCATTGTTGGGGAGCCAACTTGATGAAGTAACTGCCCCACGTATGGTACAAAGTTTCCGATTGCCTTCGCCCCAACGTTCACTTTCGGTGGCCTTCGTCCTAACGTTTAGGAATCAACTTTGTATTTTAATGTTTCTTTAAGTATTATATATATTTATATTTGCCTCGGCTGCGTCAGTAATAATTTGTAGAATCGTGTATCTCTTAACAGGGGGTGATGCGGCTAAAGAATGTAGGCTTACATAAATTATAATTTTCACTTCACTCCTTTTATTAATCCTTCACACGATTAAACAACACTTGTATTATATAGAGAGCTGTGAGATTATTTATTAATTGCACTTTTACACACGTAAACTTTATAATATTCTCGCCGTAATGAATTTTATATGCTTCACACTGAAACGTACCGAGCGAATAAACTGCTCAGGTACGTTGCCTTCTAGCGACTGGCGTTTACCGCTTAAATTTGTAAATTTTTCTATTTCACGTCTCTGATTGGCTAATTTTACTTCAATAGTATACTTTTATTTAACTTTCAGCTTTTCTGGCTGTTGATTGGCTATTTATAAACTGTTTTAAATATTAAATTATTATTGCTCCAAGAATTACTAGTAGCATTATTAAACTTTTTAATTTATTATTGTCTCAAGGTTACCTTACTCTTAGCAACTTTCAGCTTCTTTTCTCACAGTTCCTACATTATTAAATTACGTAATACATTCACATAACATTATTATACATGTACACAATAATATAAACATATAAAATGACTGTAATATACACTTTTTATATTGTAGTATACATATATTGCTTTAAGGCGGACTGTTATTATATTTTATATTATACAATTAGACTGAAATCATTTAAATGTTAAAAATGCTGCCTCAGTTTTAACATCTTCTTAATTATTATACAATATTGTAAAAGAAAATACGTAACACGTAAAACTTAGAACAAAAAATAGAATTAGATATCTTATTACATTAATGAATTATTGTATTAGCTTATCCGTGGCTAGTACTGTATGTTGCTTCAAAATTTAAATAATAAATGCGCAAATTTTGTTTTGCAGTTACGGTAACAAAATAAATAAAACGTGGCAACTCCCTTGTAAAAAGTTTTACGTGTCTTGGTATTCGTAAAACCTAATTCAGTGGTTGCAGTTCAGCGAGTGTATAGGCGAAGATTTGGACTTAACGCTCCTTCTGGCAAGAACCTTTTAAGTAGTGCCATCAGATGTAAACGACAGAGTGCTGTGTGAAGGAAGAGCATCTTGTACTACCGCCTCTGTCAGGGAATGTGAAGAGTGTCAAAACGGCTTTGGCGTGGAGTCATAAAAATCTGTCCTGTGGGCGAGTCGAGGACTAGCAATTCCAACAATTACAGCGTAGAAGGTGTTAAGTAAACGTTTCTCTGTTATCTGCAGACCTACCTGAGTTGAGACCTACCTGCGATGACAAGTCACCATTGAGATTGTCATTTTTAGTGAGATGCCTTGGTGGTCTATCTGGGAAAGAACTCGAGTCAATTGGGGAATTAAATGTTCCACAGTAGCTCAATGGTTAGAGTAACCGCACGAAGAGAGGCAGAACCGTGTTCAAATCCTGGCTGTGGCATTGAGTTGTTCAGTTAAATAACGGAATATAAAACTAACTAAATTAAGACAAATGAAGGAACGATAGGGAGAACTTAAAAAACAAGACGGAAAAAGCAACACAAAATGAAATTTTATAAAGTAGGCAATAACAGTGTTAATGACAACATACGGAAGTGAAAACTGGACTATTAACAGGGCAAATAGGAAAAGAATAGAAAAAAAATTGAAATTTCTAAGAGCAGTAGTGGTATACCCTTCTAAGCAAATAAAGAAATGAAGATATCCGAAAGCAGTTAAGTATGCATAATCAAAATGAAAGAAAGTTAAAGAAAATAAAAATAATTAATACCAACATATAGGTATTAAGAATGAAAGAGGAACGAATACCAAAAATGTTATTAAATTATAAACCTAGAGGTCGCTAAGTAGGAAGACCAAGAACAACATAGGACGATATGTTTGAGGACGGAACAGGTTGACAGACCTATGACTAGTGGAAGAAGAAGAATAAAAAGAAAACACTATAATAGTTTGTGTATACCTTGTATTTTGGGAGATATTATACATGGCATTGAGAAAGTATTTTATATCATAACATGCTGTGAATGCCAGAGTGACTGTAGTGTAAATTAATATTATTGTATGTACAGGATTTTAGATGTTTGTTAGCCATAAGCATTGTTAGGAAATAAGTTTACACTGCCTCACTGAAACTGACAATAGAAGTGGGTAACAATAAACCGAGAGGGTGAGTTTATCACTAAGAAGAGACAAACAAATGACGTCAGGGTAGCGTGCCTTTCTTTAGAAATGGAGGGAATATCTTCCCTAGAGCATAAATGTTAGTAGTAGTGATTGGCTGACAAAACAGACGCTAATGTTCAGGCATTTCGAGGTGAAGGAGTATAAATTCTCGAGCCATAAGCATGTGTCGCGCAGTTCTAAGGAATCTCTCGTGAGGTGCACGTCATACAGTTTGGAAGAATCTCTCGCGAGGTACACGTCGTAAAGTTAGTTACAAAAATGTGAAGTACTGGCAACTAATACGACTGTAATTACATTTGGAAATACCACTGTTTCAGTCAAGCGTGTATAAAGGTTAAAGATGAGAATTATTAATTAAGCGTGACGGCAATAAAAGTGTAAAAACAAATTCTTTTATCAGTGTTATCTTTTAGTAACAACTCCTTTCCGTTTACACGCCCTGCTCAGAGATACTTGCTTAACTGAGTAATAATAGCAGGCCGGAGGACAAAGAAACCAAATTTTAAAATAATAAAGCAATACAGGCGCCCAGCAAATAAGATAACACGAGCCGATTACCGCGACAACATCGACAGAGCGTAGCGCTGTGAACAATTTGACTCCTTGTAAACCCAGCTCTGGAATGCAAGTTGGCTGGTGTATGGCACAGTTTTAATTTAGCGAAGGATTCCACCTCACGCAGAAAAGATGTAGTAAGGCGAGAGAATTGAGGCGGCTCATTGGAAATTTCGAAAACTTGATTGAGTAAGCTCCAGCGAAGCATCCAACTTGCGGGTGTTTAATGTCAGGGGTTGGGGAGGGGCCGAAGTCAATCAAAGTAACACAAACATAGGGGTCTCCGTTTTGATTAACTCTGGTATTATAGCAATGGTACACGTCCCTCTTTGTAAATCCCCTCCTAAGGCATTTCATTAAACGCAGTTTGTGTGAGGGTGGCTAAACTCGAGTTCTCATTGTGATCAACAGGAACTTCTTCTAGAAGAATGTGTGTGTAACACGAACAAAATATGCACTTAGGCAGCTCCTTCTGCTTGGGGAGGGCATCAGATGTTTGGAAGGGAATAGGCATATTTTATATAATATACGAGGCTTGTTTTTAAAGTAAGTATCGGTAATTTTTAAAAACATCTGATGTTCTACACTCACATGACTTTCTCTAATCTTGTACAAACTATTTTGACAAACGCTTATTCTCCATATGCTTCATGTTAATCGAGATGATAATCTTATTGCTAATTTTCTTGTAGGTGCAAGGGGAATATGGTAGTATTTAAGTGATAGTGAAATCTTTTAAGAGCTGGTTGCTATGTGGAGCATTCCATTCCCTTTGTATGTCCAGGATATGAAACAAATGAATATGGAATTCCCATTTGAGAAAAAGTATTGGAAAATTTAAGGGAATAACGAGCAATATCTTGGAAATGGTTCACTCAACAAAAAAATGTATATGACATAAATTGTGTATTTTAACGCGATCTATATTTTTTGCGTAGTAAAATTTTGTCTATCTCTTATGGTTTACCAGTTATGCAAAAGTAGTTCACAATGAAGAATACTTTTGGAGACATTCCCAGAAAATTCAAGATATACATTTCATTTGTCATGAAAATATCTTAAACATAGATATTTTAATCAAAATTGTTAGAGCCATTTTTGAGAAAATTAAAATTTTCGAAAAATGTTCCATGTAAAAGGTAATCTGGGGTGGGGGATTTTCTTGAAAACCTTTGTGTCGCATCTCTGTAAGATACTGAACCTAAATACCAAGTTTGGTGTTTATCCGACTGTTCCTTTCTGGGTTATGCTGTTCACATACACACACACGGTCATGTTTCCAAAAATGCTTTTTTTTGGATTCAGGGGGTCTCAAAACATGTATTTCCGCTGAAATCTCGGTATCGATTTTTGGGTGGAATGCAATACTTCCCCTACTTACTATACGTAGTAAAGAGTGTAAAAATAACAGCACATTATTTTCCAAATACTTCATCATTCATCACCTTACACCACTTCTCCACATAGCCACCACCGTTATTATTCAGGCACTTGCCATAACGAGAAGCTAGCTTTTGTATGCCTTCGTCAAAGAACGATGCCGCCTGTGATGAAAGCCAAGTCTGCACTTCTTGTTTGACGTTGAAATGTTTTCTACCAAGAAACTTCTTCAGAAAAAGAAAATGTTAAAACTTGCTACGTGTCAAATCCGGACTGTTGAAACAAGAAATGCAGACTTGGATTTCATCGCAGGTGGCATCATTCTTTGACGAAGGCATACAAAAACTAGTTTCCCTCTACAAGTGCCTAAATAACGGCGGTGACTATGTGGAGAAGTAGGGTAAGGTATTGAATGATAAAACATTTGGAAAATAATATTGTTTTCCGCTTTGAAAATTATCCGTACTTTAAAAACGCACCTCGTATAATATAGGGTTATTCAAAAAGAAGGAACGAATTTTAAATATTTATTTCTAATGAACGACAATAGATAGCAACACATACGACACATCATTGAATAGAGAAAAGCTCAAAGTTTTAAGCCCCACCTATTAGTTCATTCAGTGTCTACAGGGGCGCTGTGTTGTTTACGAGAAAATGCCGACGCCACAGGAAAAGTAGTTTTGTGTGCTGCATTATGCAAAGAGTGAATCCATTTTTTCATTGCTGCATTTCGTTGTAAGTACAACAAAGAGCCGCCTCATCATAAAAAATCAATTGATACATTAAATTTGTAGATGATGTTTGCGTATGCAAACGGAAAAGTGCTGGTCGTCCTCGCATAACAAATGGTGCTCATTTTGAACATGCAAAATTTTGACCTTTTCCCTATTCAGTGATGTATTGCATGTGTCGCTATCTGTTGTCGTTCATTAGAAATAAATATTTCAAGTCTGTTCCTTATTTTTGAATATCCCTGTATACTCGAATATGGAGATAAGGCTACTTCACAATAACAAGAACAAGGACAAAATAAAAATAGTTGTCATGTGAGTGTTCACAATGAACGGGAATCTTTCCTGGGTCCCGGGAACGGGAAAGAAGACTTGATCAAATATTAGCGTTCTCGTTCTCGTTCCCAGGGACGCCATATGATCCGTATTCTGCATAAGACGAGTCTCCACTGCCTGAAACCTCAACGCTAAAACATAAACAACTTCAAAAGCATGTAACGCAAAACATGTTGAGTCATACATGTAGTTGGAATTCCCTTTAACATTCTGTCTCCACTGCATTAACAAATGAGACAGAGTGTAAACACGTTGCGTTTGTTATTACTAATAATCACGTGGATTCTGATTATAAAGATTTAGTCTTTGTGGTCACAGTGGAAAAGGCGCGGGAATAAAAGAAAAAAGTTATGGGTACGCCCTTTTCTAAGCAGTAGAAACAATGAAAATAGGAAAATTGAAAAATTGAAAAACTGAAAAACTGAAAATTGAGGGCACATTCGGCTTCAAGAATTTCCTAAACATATCGGAAGAAGCTTTCAGTTTGTTGTTGACTATAATCCCACCAGCAATTGCAAAACAGGAGACGAATTTCAGAGCAGCCATATCAGCTGAATTGAGATTTAGGCTTTAACCCTTTTTTTCTATGTCCTCGCGTGTACATTAAAGCATAAAAGGCAATTCAGGTAAACATTACGTTTTCTTGATTTTATTTCCATATTCTTTCAGGGATATATCCCAAATTATGGTTCTTGCATGAATCTCATTAATTAACTATATTGTCTTTGCAATCAGTTGTTCTTCTACACAATCCAGGTATAGGAAGGGTTGCAAAGATAGAATCAGAGATTGAAAAATTCAATGCCATAGCCGGGATTTGAACCACGGTACTTCCAGGTTCCGACCGGTTTCTCTAACCAATTGAGCTACCATGACAACATATCGTTTCGATACAAAATTCCATAACTTACTCGTATTTTTTTCGATGAACCACAAGGAGATCTCAAATTATATTTACTTATTTTTTTAAAGTCCCCTTGTTTACGCAGTTTACCATTACTGTTTTCCTTTACCGTTATTACCGCAATTACACGGACACACAAACACCCATACCCATGGCGGGACTCGAGCATGGAGCTTGGCGGAGCGCCGAAGCTATACACTCAAGCGACCACGGCTACTAGGGCCAGCATTTTCAGATGACATACACCAATGGCGACTTGCAATGTCGTAAGTACCTTAAGTCGTCCGATTCTACCTTTGCAACTCTGCCCTACACACGGCTTGTGTAGAAGAACAATTAATTCCATTGATTGATCTAATAGTTGGTTAAACTACGAAGCCCTTTTTCCACCAAGTGATGTCTACCCATTTATTAGCTGGGGGTATTCAGTTCGCGGTTCCATTACTTACGGCCGTAGGGTGATAATGAGGATGCCTATGGAACGAAAGGACCTACAGCATTTGCCATGTTCTACTAACCTCTCGGAGATCCTTCACATGAGCTAGTGGATGGGGCCGGCTTAAAATTGCCCAGAATCAGGAACTCGACCACACTCCCTTTTACTTTCTCTACTATATAGAGTAGAATAGAAACCGATATTTCATCGAAAATACACGTTTTCAGGCCCCCAAATCCAAATAAAGCATTTTTGGAAGCATGCCCGTCTATGTGTCTGTGAACACCATAACTCAAAAACGAAAAGTCGGATAAACACCAAGCTTGGTATTTAGGTTCAATATCTTCCAAAGATGCGACTCGAAGGTTTTCAGAACAATCCCCCACCTCAAACTACCCTTTACATGAAAAATGTTTCGACATTTTTTATTTTCTAAAAATGCTGTAAAAGTTTTGATTATAATACCATAGGTATTTTGAAGTAGGCAGGTTTGTTGTATTGTTATTTGCCCCACGTTTTGGGAGTCAATTTGAAGGTTTGTTTCTGCTACGTATAGAAAGTCTGTTTGAAGATGTATTATATTTCGACTGTTGCGGAGCCGAACTTGAAGTAGTTGCAACCGCACGTATGGTACCCGGTAACCTTCGCCCCAAAAATTTAAAAATATGAATTTTGTAATTTTAGCTATTTCTTTAAATATTCTATATTTATTTTTGCCTCGGCTGCGTCAGTATTATTGTTAGAGACATAGATTTCTTTGCTAGGCGTGGTGCGGATGAAGAATGTAGGCTTGCACAGATTTTAATTTTTTTATTCACTCCCTTTTATTAATTCTTGACACGATTTAAATAACACTTCACTGATATAGAGTGCCGAGAGATTCTTTTGTTAATTACCTGCACTTTTTAACACGTAAACTATTTTTGTTTCACACAAAATACGTATTAATTTTTCTCAAGGACGCATCTTGCGTCCGGTTAGAAACACTGTCTACAAAAAACTGACTTTTGAATTTGAAAATTTTGCTATATTTCAGTTTCTGATTGGCTAATCCTTCTCCAATAGAATACCTTCCTTAACTAAAGCTTTCTCTGGTTGTTGATTGGCTATTTTATAAACTGTCACAAAAATTACATTATTGCTTTCAAGAATTACAAGTAGTAGTATTAAACTTTCAAATTCATTATTGCATCAACGTTACCTCATTGTTAGCAACCTTTAACCTATTATTTTCACACCTCCTACATTATTAAATTACATAATACATTCACATAACATTATTACACATGTATACAATAATATAAACATATACAATGACTGTAATATACACTTTTTATATATTATTTTATACACATATTGCTTTAAGGTGGGCTGTTATTATAATTTGACTGAAATCATTTAGGTGTTAAAAAATACTGCCTCAATATGAAAGATATTTACATGGAAAATAACATGTATATCTTGAGCTTTCGGGGAGGAGAGAATGAAGTCCTCTTCATTCGGAAGGAATTTTGTATAGTTTTGTTTAACTAGTAACGTTAAGCGATAGACGAAAACGTACTACACCAAAAATGTAGATCACAACTTACTTCAAATAATTTTTGTGTGGCATAAGCTGTTTTTGGGATTCCCGTTATTAAAGGTTCGAATTCTTCAATTCTTGGTGATTCTCTTAAGTCCTTACAACATTCAGTTGTTACCCGCGATTGCATGGAAACAGTATGAGATTTTAAGGCAGCGTATAGCATCCAGTTCTTAAACATTTGATTATAAGGAAATGTATAATGTAGCTATTTCTGCAAAAGTTTATTTGGATTAAAACGTAGTAGATAGAAAAATAATCTTTAGTAAGAATAATTTGTATACCCAAACGACAGAGGTGGAGACAGTCATGTGAATGTGTCACGTCGGATTTTCTGAAGAGTTTGCAGTGCCTGTTCATTACTGCAGACGACAGCACATGTGGGCACTAGTGATATGTGAAATGAAATTATATTGAGAATGTAAATCTGGAAGAAACCTCCAGTTAGGGAGAACGGTCTTGACGGGATTTGAACCCAGACTTCCCGATCATAAGTCCGTGTCTCGATGACTTCTGCTGTATGCGTCGTTGAAACCACGGACCTTCAGCACGAGAGTCGCGAACGAAGCCAATGAGTTACACCGGCATGGATTATGAAAATGTTAGTAGTATAGATTTATAGGTGGTAGAATTTGGTATTCGCAATTGATTTCACTACTTGTCACTTAAGGGAAATTTCATTTCAAATCTCCGAAATAGAAGGTAAATCTACGTTGCATTTTGAAATGAAACGAAACATTTTAAATTTGTAGACAAACTCGATACAATGCTTTATGCAGACTCTTAAAATTTAGAATATCATAGTTTTTCAATTAAAGTTGTTCAAATTTATCGTATCTTCCTGAAATTTCCAACTTCAAGTTGTTATTACTCCGAAAGCTTTAAATTTAATTATTTATATCAAGCTTTATTTAGATTTTCTAAACTTTAGTTTGATAGTGATAAGTAAACATGTTCTTATTTTTACTTAAGTGAGGAAATTTCTTTTTTTCAAGTGTAGGCGGTTACGGTTTAAGGAAAATATGTTTATTGCATATGGTAAGATTCCATAATTTAAACACAATCAAACATATACTTTACTGTAGTGATTACTGATAACGTTTAATCTAAAAAAAATCTGATGTGTTACACTCACATCACTTTCTCTACTCTTGTGCAAACCATTTTTACAAACGCTTATTCTCCATATGCTACGTGTTAATTGAGATATCAAATTGGTAATTCTATTGCTAATTTTCTTGTAGGGGAATTGGTAGGCTTTAAGCGATAGTCAAATATTTTAAGAGCTGGTTGTTATGTGAGTATTCCATTCTCTTTGAATTACCAGGACAAAAAAAAATGAATAACGAATTTCCATTTGAGAAAAATTATAAGTATTGGAAAACTTAAGGGAATAACAAGCAATATCTCGAAGATGGTTCACTCAACAAAAAAATGTATAAATTGTGTATTTTAACGCGATCTCATTTCTTGTGTAGTAAAATTTTGTCTATCTCTTACGGTTTATCAGTTATGCAAAAGTCCTTCACGATGAAGAATACTTTTAGAGACATTCCCAGAAAATTCGAGATATACATTTCATTTGTCATAAAAATATCTTAAACATATGATATTTTAATCAAAATCGTTAGAGCCATTTTTTGAGAAAATTAAAATTTCGAAAAATGTTCCATGTAAAGAGTAATCTGGGGTGGAGGGATTTTATTGAAAACCTTCGTGTCGCATCTCTGGAAGATACTGAACCTAAATACCAAGTTTGGTGTTTATACGACTGTTCGTTTCAGAGTTATGCTGTTCACAGACACACACACACACACACACACACACACACACACACACACACACACACACACGGACATGTTTCCAAAACTGCTTTTTTTGGATTTAGGGGGTCTCTACGTAGTACAGAAAGTAAAAAGGGTTTTCTGGCGTTCGATTTCACATGGAATGTCCCTTAAGCAACCCGTGTCTGTAGCGGTTATTAACCAAGACACCCAGCTTCCCTGTGTTGAGAGATGGTCACAACACTGGCCAAGCAGGTGAGGCAGGTCCTACGCCCCAACTACCTGTCCGTTTCTGGAGGAGCAGACACACTGTGAATGGTATCCTTTCATATAGTTGTCACACGCTTTTAACATAATGTGTCGGACAAGGCATTGTGCCACGTAAATTAACCATGAAGGTATGCTAAAGCATAACGTGGTGTTCTTTTCCACATTGTTTTGTTTTGCCTTGCTTGTCCTGTTTGGCACTGAAAACTGTCCCAACACGTATCCGCCCACTCGACGTCCTGTAGGTAAGGAATTTCTGGACGTCTTTGGTTTATTAACAGGTATTTCACCTTCTAAGGTAAATATTTGCTCTTTTCTCTAAACATGTAGAGAAAAAGTATTTAGAGAAAGAAAGACAGCAAGATTCTTGTATATTTTTGTTATTCTTGTGTCCTTTTACCTTCTTAAAGATGAAAAGTTCCTATCTGACGTAGTGTATTTGAATCCAAAATAATTATACTTCTAATTTGAAAGCAATAAACTACTGCTGTTGAGAATATCAAAGACACAATTGGTTTTAGAGTAGCATAAATGTTTACTAATACGCAACTGCAGAGGTAACAGAAGATCTCTCTTCTAACATTTTCTGGAAGTAAAACATAAGACAGCATTTGACTTGTAATGAGAAAATAGGTATTTATTATCAACTTTAAAATACCTTCAGCAACCATTGCAATCAGTTGAGAATAGAGAATAATTTAAATACGTGGAAAATGTGTTGTCTAAGCTGCATTTCTATTTCTCTTACACTGGAGGAACAAAGTAGTTAATGTGATGTATATAATAAACAGAAAATTCATTTTTGCATAACTGAGTCTCTAAATAAGCTAATGTTAGAGTATTAATAATGTTTTAGTAACCTATACAACCTTATGTACTCTCAAATACTTTCAGTGAAAGCGTATAAATACCAAGTTTTGTATTTCTCTAACTTTTCGTTTTTGATTTATATTCACACATACACGCGTATCTTTTTCTAAAAATGCTTTGTTTTAATTCAGGGTCCCTCAAAACATGTACGTGGTAGGAAAGTGAAAAAGAATAGATCATAATCTTCAACAACTGGAAGCAGAAAAGTGTTTCTCTATGCTTTGTAAATACTCATTCAAAATGATAAGCAAAAAATTTAAGAAACTGGTCAAAATTGGTTCTTAAAGCTTAGCTTGTTTTAAAAAATCTGATGTGATACATTCAGATGACCTCTACTCTATAGCATTTATTAGTGAGTATACAAACTATTCTCACTAAAGCTTATTTTTATTCTACTGCGTTTTAATCATATGAACCTTTGCAGAAATAGCTACATTACACATTTCGTTAGAGATATAAATGGAACAGCGATAGACAAATGTTTAAGAACTGGACGCTATATGCTGGTCTTAAAATTCCATACTGTTTCCATGCAATCGCGAGAAACAGCTGAATGTTGAAAGGACTAAAAAATTACCAAGAAATGAACAGTTCTAACCATTAATAACGGTCATCTCAAACAGCTTATGCTGCAAAAAACTTATTTAAAATAGATTGTGTGTTTTAAAGACATATACATTTTTTGTATAGTATATTTTGAAGTTGTTATTTTGTTGTATAGTTATTTGCCCAAGCTTTGGGAGCCAATTTGAAGAAGTTTTTGTTTCTGCTACGTATGGAAGGCCAATCTGAAGTATAAGTTGTGTTGTATTTCAACTGTTGGGGAGCCGAACTTGAAGTAGTTGCAACCGCACGTATGGTACCCGGTTGCTTTCGTCCAAAAATTTAAAAATATTAACTTTGTACTAGATTCATTTATCTTATTAAAGGCTTTTCTCAGTTCTGTACTAGTTTCAGTTAACTTATTACTTTGTAATTCTGAATGTTTCTTTAAATATTATGTATTTATGTTTGCCTCGGCTGCGTCAGTATTATTTTTAGAGACATGAATTTCTTAGCAGGGAGGTGTTGCGACTGAAGAATGTAGGCTTACACACATTATAATTTTTACTTCACTCCTTTTATTAATGCTTGACACTATTTAAATAACACTTCACTGATATAGAGAGCTGTAAGATTCTTTTATTAAATACTTGCACTTTTTAAACACGTAAACTATTTTTGTCTTACACTGAATATATATTAAATTTCTCGAGGACACATCTCGCGTCAGGTTAGGAACACTGTCTATAACCAACGCGTCCAGTTATGAGCGCTGTCTACAAGCAACTGACTTGATTTCTACCGCCTAAATTTGTAAATTTCTGTAATTCAAGTCTCTGATTGGTTATTTCTAATCCAACAGAATACTTTTATTTAACTTAAGCTTTTTTCCGGTTGTTGATTGGCTATTTTATAAACTCACAAAAATGACATTATTGTTGCTCCAAGAATAACTAGTAGCATTATTACATTTTCTTACTCATTATTGCCTCAAGGTTATCTCACTGTTAGCAACCTTTAACCTATTATTCTCACAGCTCCTACATTATTAAATTACGTAATACATTCACATAACATTACTACACATGATTACAATAATATAAACATATACAATGACTGTAAATTACACTCTTTATACTGTTACATATACATATTGCTTTAAGGCAGGCTGTTTTTGTATTTTTTATTATATAATTAGACTGAAATCATTTAAGTGTTAAAAATACTGCCTGAGTTTTCGTCCATCGCTTAATGTCTACCAGTTATACAAGATTATACAAAATTCCTTCCGAATGAAGTGGACTTCATAGGCTATTTCCAGAAAATTCAGGATATACAGTTTATTTGTCATGTAAACATCTTTAATACATAGTATTTTAATCACAATCGTTTCACCCATTTTTTAGAAAATAAAAAAATTTGAAAAATGTTCCAAGTAAGGCGTAGTTGGTGTGGGGGTTTTTCTTAAAAATCTTTGGTACTTATCCCACTCATCTTTTATGAGCTTTGCTGTTCACAGGCTCACAGGTAAACACACACACACACACACGGCATGTTTCCAAAAATGTTTTATTTAAATTGAGAGCGCCTTAAAGCATCTATTTCCGGTAAAATTTCGGTATCGAATTTTTGGTGAAAGCAATACTTCCTTTATTTACTATACGTAGTAGGGAAAGTAAAATTCCAGATTAAGATTTAAAATTCTAGAATTTGTACTTCTAACAATGAGCATGAACAAAACTGTTGGCTTTTATATCAGTTTGTCTACTTAAGAACAACTATTATCCTGAATCAGAATGGTTTCAAATAAGGTAAGATAACTTTGTACAATGATCTCAGAAACCTCGTTAATATTCTCGCCGAATTTGTCTTATTTTGCTTTTCTTTTGGATTATAGTTTAACAATTTATTCTAGAGTGTGTGTGTATATATAAAACTTGTGAGAATAGCAACACCATAAAGATTTCAAATCTATACATGACCTTTTGAGCCCTAATATTGTCGTATGCCTCACTTAATATTAACTTAGAAATGCAGATGGGAGCAACTCGCTTGCGAGAGGGATCGTTAAATTAACAAAGAACTTTAAACTCGAGGCAACGACGAAGGAACGCAGCTAAGTTATCTCTCTAAATAATTAATACACCAACACAATTTCTGGCTGAAGGGAGAGGAAAGGAACTCTACACTATCATAATTAAAACTGCAAGAGAATGGATAGCTGTTAGATTTATTATAAAAGATTTGTTACCCCATGTGTCTGCCGGGCGAGGACGCCATGTCTTAGGCAGTTGTCCGTCTAACTCACTCGAAGCCTACTCACAGAATACAAGAAGCTACGCCAAGTTGGCGTCAGTAACGCCATATCCCTTCCAATGACACTGTTTCCCCTCATTCGCCCCTACTCACAGACACTGCCGAGCTTCGGAGTCCAGAGAGCATCTTAATATTAACATCTGTGCACATGCCACATCATTCAGTATTTGGTGTGGCCTCCATGCGCTGGAATTAGAGCTGCTATAGCCGTGGCATTGAACCAAAAAGGTTCTGAATAAGTTTCTGAGGGATTTCCCTCCACGCAGTTTGTATTCGAGCTCACAAATCCGTGACACTGGAGGACTGTGACGCACCAGGTGGCGACCAACCATATCTCAGACATGTTCGATGGGCGACATGTCAGGCGAACGTGCAGGTCAGGGAAGCAATGGCACCCGTCGCTCTTCGAAGAAGGATTGTACATTCCTCGCAATATGTGGCCGGGCATTGTTATGTTGAAATGTGGCCTGTGGAGATGCCTGAAGCAGGGAGAGTACCTCAGACTCTACAACCACCGTTAGGTACCGGTTGCTGTTCAAAGTGCACTCAATTCGTAGGAGGTGAGATCGGTTGTTGAAACCAATGGCGCCCCAAACCATCACACCTGATGTTTGCTCGCTATGCCGCTCAACAATGCAGCCCTCCAGGTGGCGCTCACCACTGTACCGCCGGACACGTATGTGGCCATCCTTGTAGGACACGTTGAAGCGGGACTCGTCCGAAAAGACTACATTTTGCCACTCAGCACCCCAGTGGCGGTGTTCACATGCCCATTGCAGTCGGAGGAGCTTTTGGTTTCTGGACAATGGAAGCCGACGTAATGGCATGCATAGCCAGTCCACCCTACGGCGACGAACCGTTGATGCAGACAAGTTCACACCTGTTGCAGTGCTCCAGCGTCGAGCCAACACTGTGGATGAAGCTGTATGGTCCATTATGGCCATGCGGACAAGATGACGGTCATCCCGTGCTGTGGTCATGTTTCGTGGTCCAATACCCGCTCTTCGCTGCGTACGACCTTCATCTATCCACTGCTTCCACACGCACATCACTCTCGTAGCAGCATGCCCTGTACGAGCCGAAATGTCACGGTATGGCAAACCCGTTTCCCGGAAACCGATCATTCTGCCCCGTTTGAACTTGCTCACATGCCGATGTGATTCCCTTTGACGTCGACGAGACATACTGGCACTCACTTTGTTTCCACCTTGTTTGACAGCTCTGCAATGACTACCATTGGGCGCAACATTGACCCTGTCGGACTGACACGTGTGGACTCTGCTCAGCCTACGTGTACCCCATCTCTCTGCAAACCTAATCACTTATTTTTCGCGCTCTTCTACACTTCCACCAAGTTTGGAGTTATTCGAGAAATTCTTTCTTGGTGTTGCAATTTTCAGAAACGGCAGTGTGTATATATGCATGAGGCGTATATCAAAATTAGGTCCGTTTGGTCATAACATCACTCATGATGGTTTTATTGACAGTAATTTGCCTAATATATGCTTTATTTTTCCACATAATCGCCGTTCACATCTATACACTTGCTGTAACGATGCACCCGCTTCTTTAACCCCTCCACATAGAAGTCTGCCGCCTGGGACTTGAACCAGTTGGTAACGCTCGTCTTGAGTTCATCGTCGGTTTGAAATTTTTGTCCACCCAGCCACCGTTTCAAATGCAAGAAGAGGAAATATTCGCTTGGTGCCAGGTCGGGACGGTACGGAGGTTGGTCAAAGATTTTCCAAAGAAACTCTTGAATCTTCTCTTTGGTTTTGGCAGCGGTGTGCGGGCGTGCGTTGTCGTGCAAGAGAATGATGCCAGATGACATTTTCCCGCGGCGTCGATTTTTGATCTTACGTCTCAGTTCGGTAAACGTCAGCTGTAGATGTTAACACAAAGTGCATGAAATCAATGAAAAGGACGCCCTTTTTGTCCCAAAACACGGCATCCATCATTTTGCGATTCGTGTACGGCGATTGCGTACACGTTTTCTGCTTTGGGTTAACCGGAACGGCGCCACTGCATTGACTGTTTCGATTGTGCTTTGGTGTACGCTATCTATGTCTCGTCGCCCGTAACAATGTGGAAAAACAAACCATCTCCATCTTGTCTGTAGCGCTCCAAAAACTGACGTGCACTACGCGTTCGTTGCTCTTTGTGCTGACCGGTGAGCAGTTTTGGAACCACCTTGCACAAATTTTCCGATATCCACGCTGTTGAGTGACAATCCTGTAAAGTGAGGTTCGAGCAACATTTGGGAATTCATCAGTTAGACCACAAATCGTCAAACGCCGATCACTTTGAAGTTTCTGGTTCATTTGCTCAACGATATCATCGGTCCGAATACTGGGCCTACCTCTCCGCTGTTCATCGTGGCCATTTGTGCGGCCATTTCGAAATTCTCGAAATAACGGGAGAGCCAAGAAACTACGAACCGGCTGCGCGGTGTTTTTTTCACTGTGCGTGTGGAAACCTGATAACACACTGTTGCTATAAACAAGGTCACGCTGTTGACGTGGTTTTGCTCTGCAGTATGAAGTGCAGTAATTAGTTGACGGTGATGAGATGTAGTTCAGTTATTACGAGTTAATTATTATTTTGTTCTGTACTTAGCCATAAAGTATACTACGGCTCAGTATGTTTTCTACTATACAACGTGTATGTATTTACGATTCGTATAGCTTAAATCAGTCAGCTCGCCAAGTGAAAGTACGATTTGCAGAAAGATTTCCAAGTGTAAAAGTTCCAGGCCGTACAACAATCGATGAGCTTTACAATACATTTCAGGGCACAGGAAGTGTTCAGGCTAAGAAATCTAAAAGACGGCGTACGGTTCTTACCGAAGAAACATACGACATCAGTCATCGTTTGGAGAATTCCCCTAAAAAATCACTTAGGCATCTTTCACAACAGGCAGGCATTTCTTATGGCTCTGCGCGAACAGCTACCAAATTGCTGAAGTTAAAACCATATAAAATAACTGTGGCACATCCTCTTCAACCAGATGATCCTGTATTTAGGCGCACACTTTGTGAGTGGAGTCTAAATAGTACACACAATAGCGAAATAGACCGTATTTAATATTTTTCACGGACGAGGCTTGGTTCCACCTTCATGGATGTGTGTATACACAACATAATTTTATTGGAGCTTTGACAATCCTTCATGACGAAAAAATTGGTATACGGTGCGCCATGCTCATAGAAAGAGTTATAGGGGTAATTTTTTAAGTCAACAGTTGGCGCCCGTACATACATAAATACAATTTTGCCCCCTGTTTTAGAGAATTAACAGACAAGGAGAGTGATTTCGCCTTTTTTCAACAAGACTCTGCAACAGTTCATACGGCCAATATTTCAATGAGAACAACTGAAAGTGTGTTAGAGAACAGAATTATTAGTAGAGATTTGTGGCCCCCTTGGTCCCCCGACATAACTCCCTACGATTTCTATCTCTGGGGTAACTTAAAACATAAAGTGTACAAGACAAACCCACACACCCTGGAAGAATAAAAACAAAATCTCCGTTGGGAAATTGCCACTGTTACTCAACGTGAACTATGGCGAGTGATGGAAAAGGTGCCAAAAATGTATGGACAACGACGGTGGCAGTTTCAACATCTCCTTTCATAAAGTTGTTAAGTAAAGTCTTTAAAAGTAGTTTTAAAAATCTTGTATGGTTTCATCCGCGCCTTTCTATAATAGCGGCAGACGGCAACGAGCGCCGAGGATGAGGACAGGAAAAACACCGGGCAGCCGGTTCGTAATTTTTTAGCTTTCTCTGTATATATGAAATAATCTTTATTTCTAAGAACGGGTTTTCTCTTCCACCTTTTTCATAGTTACAATATGGTTATATTAGAGATGTTAAAATATTCTCGCATGCTTTTCTTTATTGTTAGATTTATACACCCGTTTAACCGCAATGGTGTTATCTCGTATACAGTTGTCATTGTATATCTGGTTTTTCTTTGGGTTTTATACATTAGACCACTCGCACATTCACACTCTCATTCACACTTCCAAACTGTGGGGAGGATAAGGAATAATCTTGGCTAAACAAACATTGCAACCCCCATCGCAAATATGTTATTACTGGGTGCTTATGGTTTATTCTATATAATTAATTGAAATTAATTATATTTTATAGACAAAGCCTGTTGACATGTTTTTATTATAGAGTCAATTGAAAAATTCAATGCCACAGCCGGAACTTGAACACACATACCAGGCTTTGCCTCTAAAATATAATTATTTCATTTAATTTTATATAATAATAAATAATAATATTCTACAAAAAGAAAGAATCCCATAAAGTACTCGCGAAAGCAAGTCACCATTGAGATTGTCATCTCCAGGGAGATGCCTTAGTGGTCTATCTGGGAAACAACTGAGTCAGTTGCGGAATTTAATGTCTCACCGGCATGTTGTCACAGTAGCTTAATGGTTAGAGCAACCGCACGGAGGCCGGCAGAACCGTGCTCAAATCCCAGCTGGCGCATTTAATTTTTCAGTTCACTCTATATTAAAAATTTGTCAAGACCAGACTAAGGTCTGAAAATTAATTTCAAATAATTATATTTTATAAATAATATTCTGCTATTATAATTATCCATATAATTAAACCAGCAATGTCATTGTGATTTTTTCAATATATTACATATTTATTACTTTCTCTACTACGTATAGTAAGTAGGGGAAGTATTGTATTCCACCCAAAAATTCGATACTGAGATTTCACCGGAAATACATGTTTTGAGGTGCACTGAATGCATATATAGCATTTTTGGAAACATGTCCGTGTGTGTGTCTGTGAACAGCATAACTCAGAAACGAACAGTCGGATAAACTCCAAACTTGGTATTTAGGTTCAGTATCTTCCAGAGATGCCACACAAAGGTTTTCAATAAATCCTCCATTCCAGAATACCCTTTACATGGAACATTTTTTCGAAAATTTTAATTTTCTCAAAAATGGCTCTAACGATTTTGATTAAAATATCGTATATTTAAGATACCTTCATGACAAATAAAATGTATATCTTGAATTTTCTGGGAATGTCTCAAAAAGTATTCTTTATTATGAACGACTTCTGCATAACTGGTAAACCACAAGAGATAGACAAAATTTTACTACACAAAAATGTAGATCGCGTTAAAATACACAACTTATTCATACCTATACTTTTTTTGTTGAGTGAACTATTTTCGAGATATTGCTTGTTATTATCTTAAATATTCCAATACTTCTGCTTTTTCTCAAATGGGAATTCGTTATTCATTTTTTTTTGTTCTGGTAATGCAAAGAGAATGGAACACTCCACATGGCAACCAGCTCTAAAAAATACTTTACTATCGCTTAAAGCCTAGCAATTCCCCTTGCATCTACAAGAAAATTAGCAGTAAGATTAACATCTCGATTAACATGAAGCATATGGAGAATAAGCGTTTGTAAAAATAGTTTTACAAGAGTAGAGAAAGTCATGTGAGTGTAGCACATCAGATTTTTTTCAATAATAAGGTAGCTTTTTCTACTGTCTTTATGTAATGCCATTGTTTGTAAAACCACTGTTTAAAATAGTCGGGATTTTAACATTATAACATACTTAAACTTTCATTACATATCTACTGTCTTCAATTGTTTTTATATTTTAAAGCATGTTACAATACTAATGTAATATAATATTAATACTGGCTAGTACTTAAATATTATTGTTCATTTATTGTTTCCAATACTTTTTACTGAAAGACAATGTAATGCTATATGTATTTTACCTGGTTGCTCATGCGACCTAAAATAATTAAATTAAAACACTTTTATGCGTCTTTAACGAATGTTGTTGATTTGTATGTTCATATATTTATATCTTTCCATGTGGTAGTGGTCGCTATTCGCTTTTTCTCGTGATCATCCAAAGAGAATGAAAGTTTAAAGCCATCACATAGCTATCCGCTATCCGCTTTTTAAAAATCTGATTATCACCTTAACCTATTCTATGCTTTTATGCCCTCAACGAATGTGTAGGACACAAAGTTTTATCTCAATTACCAAGAAGCAGATAGAAGAATAACCCATTGTATGAATACTTTGTAGAAGAGTGAGCAGAGAAAGTAATGTGAATGCAACCCATCAGATTTTTCTTTCTCTATCACGTAAATAGTAGCTAGAGAAGGTATTGCATTCCATTAAAAAATTCTATACTAAGATTTCACCGGAAATACATGTTTTGAGATCCCCTAAATCCAAAAAATGTCGGTGTGTGTGAAGTATCAGTCTTAAAAGAAAAATCGGATAAATACCAAACCTGTTCTTTAGGTTTTCAGTATTTTCCAAAGTTGCGGCACGAGGAAGGAATTTTAAAGGAAATTTTTAATTTTCTCAAAAATGGCTAACAATTATGATTAAAGCACCATATATTATTGATTTTTACATGACAAATAAAATGTGTATCTTGACTTTTCTGGGAATGATCTGTAAAATCCAATTTATTTCAAATAACTTTGTAGTATCGCCCATTTCTGAGATCCGTTATTAATAGTTTGAATTCTTTGGCATTCTTTTTAACTCCTGTCGACATTCAATTATTTCTGAAGGCTGCATGGAAAGAGTATGGAATTTTAAGGACAGCATAGAGCATCTAGTTCTTAAATATTAACTATCTCTGTATTTCTAAGTGGATATTTAGGAACATTTTGATAAAAATTTTATTTCGGTATCCGTTTATGTTTTAAGTAAGAAATAAAACTATAAATGTTTAGTAAAACATATCTTTCTGTTAAAGACAACCGTGATTTTACTTCCGGTGAACTGACAGTACAAAACAAGCCTGTCTTGTTTCTGTGCTAAGCTGCCGCAACCCTACCTCATTACGCGAGGTATTCTGGGGTGGCCCATTACATCTCCAAGTGGTCGTAAACTCAGGAGCAAAAGAAGTGATATGACAAGCTTGAAATTAGCTTGTCCCTAACAACTCGTGTGTCTTATCTCGTTGTGACAGAACTGCGGGGGGCTAACGGCAATTGACTGCCCTTACTGACTGATACCTGTCCTGTCTGCTTGGCTTGACAGTTTAAAAACACCATGTGACAGTAATAACCTCCTATCTCACGTCACAGTCCTGCGGTATATCAGTTCCAGAACAGTCCTCATTCGTCAAACGTGTCTGCGCTAAGGACTGCAGGTATTTTAAATGACGATTCCAAATATATATTTCTGATTAAAAAGATAATACCTAGTAGGTAGAGGAAGTATTGCACTCCACCCAAAAATTCGATGTCGATATTTCACTGGAAATACAAGTTCTCAGGTTCTCTAGTCCAAAGAAAGGTATTTTGGATGTTTAAACATTGGTATAGGTATAGATATAAGTGAATCAACGGAGGGAGGCACCTCGCGCGCTGCAAACTGCACAGATCAGTTACGGCTACCACCAGGGATGAGGTGAAGGAACCACAGAGGCTACAGGCCACAGAAGTTCCCAACATTTCCACGCTCGCAGACCAATCCTACTACTGGAGACGCCGAGAGAGGGCATGAATGACCCACCAATCAAGCAGCCCTCTGGTGTCCACAGGAAATACTCTTTCCATTCAGCAAGCAAACGCGCCATTTGTCCGGCACCACCATAGAGAAGATGAGAAAAAAAAGCGGAATGAAAGAGAGATTATGGATAGGAAATCGTGGTAGAGAAGAACCCACCCCAGGATTCGCCTGCCGACCCCTGGGATACCACGAAAAACCATTGGCCAGAAGAGGTAGTCGCCGGTGATCAAACCCAAGACCTCCCGAATGCATATTGTCATACGTAACCACGGCACCACAGTTCGGTATGTGAAAGCATAAGTCAAAAAGGAAATCTCGAATAAGTACCAACCCCAATATTTAAGTTCAAGAAGATTTCAAGAAAATCTCCACACCCTAAACTACCCTTTACATGGAAAAATGTTCCATATTTTCTATTTTCTCAAAAATGGGCATCGCGATTTTGATTAAATGCGAAATAGTTAAGATATTTACATGGCAAATAAAATGTATGCCTTGAATTTTCTGAATATACCCAGTGAAATCCACTTCATTCAGAAGGAATTCTGTATAATTGTGTGTAACAGGCGAACCATAAGAGATAGACAAAAACTTACTCCACTAAAAAGTGTACTCTTTAAAACGCCCGATTTATTTCAAATAACTTTTTGTGGCAATAGCAATTTCCTAGATTATTGGTTTGGATTTTTCAATACCTTTTTTTTTCTTTCTTTTTCTTTTGGAAGCGCTATAGCTTCAGTTGTTCCTCGCGATATATTGGAAACGGTATGGAATTTCAAGGTCAGCATATAGCGACACGCTTACTTAATGTCCATTCCATTTCCTTGTACGTACAACGAAATATATAATAAAATTGCTTTTGGAAAGGTTTATCCTAATTAACAGATGTAGACAGAAAAATAAGCTTTCGTAAGAATAGTTTCTAGAAACTGTATAAAAATAAACGGTAGTGACAGAGAAAGGCATGCGAATGTGACATATTAGATTTTTTGAATTTATTCTTCCATTGTTAAACATACATTGTGGAAACGACAATATTCACAAGGCAGTTTTCCTTTCTCTTGAGCTTATGTGAAAAAGAAGCCACTACAAGTTGAATCTTTCAAAGACTGTGATCAATCTAGACTTGATATGTTGAAAAAATATGTGTTACACTCACATGACTTTCTCTACTCTTGTACAAACTATTTTTACAAACGCTTATTCTCCATATGCTTCATGTTAATCGAGATATCGAGATGTTAATCTTATTGCTAATTTTCTTGTAGATGCAAGGGGAATTGGTAGTATTTAAGCGATAGTCAAGTATTTTAAGAGCTGGTTGCTATGTGGAGTACCCCATTCTCTTTGCATTACCAGGTCAAAAAAAATTAAAAATCTGATGTGTTACACTCACATGACTTTCTCTACTCTTGTACAAACTATTCTTACAAACGCTTATTCTCCATCTACTTCATGTTAATCGAGATAAACATTTGCAGACTCTATTTTACTGTTAATTTTCTTGTAGATGTAAGGGGAATATATATTTACAAGGGCAGTATCGAAATACAGTAGTCTTTAAGCACATACATATCTCTTAATAGCTGGTTGCTAGGTGCAGCACTATTCCCTTTTCCACAGATTAATACTCTTTGCATATCCAAGACAAAAAAATGAATAAGAAATTCCCATTTGGGAAAATAAGTATTGAAAAATTTAAGGAAATAACGAGCAATATCTCGAAAAGGTTCACTCAACAAAAATGTATATGACATAAATTGTGTATTTTAACGCGATCTACATTTTTTGTGTAGTAAAATTTTGTCTATCTCTTATGGTTTACCAGTTATGCAAAAGTCGTTCACAATGAAGAATACTTTTGGAGACATTTCCAGAAAATTCGAGATATATATTTCATTTGTCATGAAAGTATCTTAAACATATGATATTTTAATCAAAATCGTTAGCCCTTTTTGAGAAAATTGAAATTTTCGAAAAATGTTCCATGTAAAGTGTAATCTGGGGTGGGGGGATTTTCTTGAAAACCTTTGTGTCGCATCTCTGGAAGATACTGAACCTAAATACCAAGTTTGATGTTTATCCGACTGTTCGTTTCTGAGTAATGCTGTTCACAGACAGACACACAGACAGACGGACATGTTTCCAAAAATGCTTTTTTTTGGATTCAGGGGGTCTCAAAACACGTATTTCCGGTGAAATCTCGGTATCGAATTTTTGGGTGGAATACAATACTTCCCCTACTTTCTATACGTAGTAGAGATAGTAAAAATGTTTAAGCATAAAACAATGAAACTTTCAAAAGCAAAAATGCTACACAAACTGCATATTTAAATGGGTTTTACAATTCTTCTTCTCCTATAATTTATCAGTTATATAAACTCAACTTGTTTTCCAGCTTATATTGATTGCCTTGGTTGGGTTACCCGTCCATCGCAAGTTAAACAAAATTGATTTTTGGGGTTTCCCTTCACCAAGTTGAGCTGCTATCTCACGACTGGATTCTCGCCTACCCCCGTCGTACTCCACGGACTGCGCCTTTGCTAATACGTGGTTTGCTAAAGCCTAATCCGAAGAATCGTGGTAATAAAATTCAATAAAATTCAATAAGCATAAAAAGAACTTCAGAGGTTATTTGCAGAAAATTGAAGACATTGTACATCGTATTTTTCATATCAATATCCCCTAAATATGAAACAGTCGGACCCATTTTTGAGATAATAAAATACAACAAAAACTTTTCGATCTAAAGGCGCACTCACTCTCTCTCTCTCTCTCTCTCTCTCTCTCTCTCTCACACACACACACACACACACACACACATACACACACCGAATGAGATAGTATCCAAATTAGTTAACACGTTTGCAGTCGTAGCAAATATTAATATGCGAATTTAAATGTCGTAAAATGCTAATTACATTAATTGTTTTGATAAATTGAAAAAATAGCCGATATGATATTAATCCAAATTAGAAGGAATCGGGTAATCTTACATAGGATATCAACCTATTATTTAAGGAAGTCTTACGAAGAAAAAACTAACACCTTTTATAGGTTTCTTCAATGTCCCGCTGTCTTTATTTATTTTTTAATAAGATACGTATTAGCTGGCCCCGTAGCTCAGTCGACAGAGCACCTGCATGCTGTGCGAGGCGTCCAGATTCGATTCCCGGCTGGGGTTGGGAATTTTCATCTAGCCAAGATTATTCCTATCCTCCCCAGAGTCTGGAAGTATGAATGTGCGCGTGACCTAATGATTAAAGTACCCAAGGTGCAAGAAAACCAAGGACAAGCGAATACGATTTAACACCATACCCTAGGCAATTAGTTCCAAAGAAAAGGCTGCCCATTGTAGTTAAAGATAAATGGAACTAACCCAAAAAAGTACTACCAATTCCCCTTGCATCTACAAGAAAATTAGCAATAAGAGTAACATCTCGATATCTCGATTAACATGAAGCATATGGAGAATAAGCGTTTGTATAAGTAGTTTGTACAAGAGTAGAGAAAGTCATGCGAGTGTAACACATCAGATTTTTTATTTAATTGTGATTGTTTTATGAAAAACTTGATTATATTTAAGTTCATATTAAGTATAGTTCACATTTATAACTTAGATAACTGTGATATACCGAGCAAAATAAAGTTAAACAATTTTTTAAATTAAATAATCACCTGCTGTAAAAATTTGGCTTGCGTAACAACGTTAGCTGTAGAAAATAAAATAATATGAAAGTAAATTCTTGTTAATTAGAAAAAAAAAGTATGAATGATTAAGGTGGTAAAGATGAGACAGAACGATGACTGTATAAGAATCTCTCCCTTCTATAAACCATGACGTTAATCGTACACCTTCAAGAATTTTCTAGAGGTTTCTAGAACTTCCAAATGCTGACAAGATTCTCAAAACCAAACCTTAATCTAAGTTTTTGTCCAACGCTTGTTCTTCCACATTCATGGTTGTCATCACGGCATTCCTTACATCGGAAAAACAGAAGAAGGGCGATGTTCGTTTTCACCGCCATCAGGATCATTAAGGCTTGATCAGATAACGACAGCATCTTGGGTGATGCAGTCTGTAAATTAGGGCGTAAAATGATCTCCGAGTATGAGGAAGAATTCAGGCATACCACCCTTAACCTCAAGGGGTAGAATATCAAAGCTGTAAATACCTTTAGATAGAAATAAATCTGTTGTCCGCATAAAGAGCCGGCTCGTTTCTGTGAAAGAAAGAGGAATGGGTGAACTAAATATCCTGGACTCATTTAATGTTAATGGGCCTAATCACTAACTCTCTCTCACTTTCTATGCTATATAAAGTAACAAGAAACCTCACATTCCAAACAAAAGAAAAAACAAAGGGGTTAAAAAGGTACTGGAGGAAAAATAAAAGTAAATGCACAAGCTATAAAAAAGGAAGCAGAAGAAAAAAGATGCACGACACAGGGTAAAAAAATCTTACTCAATTTACATTCCAGTTTGCCAGTTTTATAATGGTGTGTGAGTATGTATGTGCCTGTAAAGCGGAGACCTCTGTCGGCAGATCATGCAGTTGCAGCGTGAAGCGACGTGTGTGGTCCAGGACAGCGCTACGGATAAAAGGGGCATATGAAACAGCATCATGCAAAATGATTGTGGGCTTGCGACTACAATTAAATATAAATAAAACGGACACCGCCGCGTGCTGGTTTCGGAAATAAAGGCATAAAACAGGATTGTGGAAAGCATCTCTCTTGGCTTTCCGGAATGGCAGTAACAGTTTCTATTTTTTATCTGTGGTAATTTATTTTATCAGTCTACAATTTAAGACGAACCCTGACTTGCAAAAATGTCTCGTTTAGGAAGTAAGTAAATTATGAATCGACTGCATTTTGCATAGGAATCTAGAAGACGAGTATCAATTTCTTGCCTTTAATGTCCTGACAGCTCATTCGCTGTCAAATAATAAATAAACAATCTGATGCGTTGCATTCACATCGTTCATTAGTGGTAGAGTCTGTCTACTTAACGTGTGTGCAGTTCGGTGTCTTTCTTTGAGGGTTTTTCCATACCTTTCTATGCAATCGCGAAAAACAATTGAAAAGATTTTAAAAGAATGACAAAGAATTGGACAATTCAAGCCATTAATAATGGGTATCTCGGAAATGGCTTATGCCACAAAAGAGTTATTTGAAGTAAATTTTGCGTTTTAAAGAGATCTACATTTTTTGAGTAGTAGATTCGTTTTCGTCTATTGCTTAACGTTTACCAGTTATACAAGTTTATACAAAATTACTTCTTAATGAATAGCACTACAAGACTATTGTCAGGGATTTCAAGATATACATTTTATTTGTAATATAAATATATTTAATGTATGGTATTTTAATCAAAATCGTTAGACCCATTTTTGAGAAAATAAACAATTAAAAACACGATCCTTGTAAAGAGTGGTTGGGGTGGGGGATTTTTTTTAAATGTCGCATCTTTGGAAGATATTGAACTTAAGTACCAAGTTTGGTGTTTATTCGACTGTTCCATTTTGAGTTATGTAGTTCACAATACACAGACACGGACGTTTTTCTAAATGTTTTATTCAGGGTCTCAAAACATGTATTTTCGGTAAAATTCGGTATCAAATTTTTTACTGGAATGCAATACCTTCTCTAACTACTATGGTAGAGAAGGTAAAAATAAATAAATAAACAAATAAATAATAATAATTTATTGTAAGTACGAAACTATTAAAGAATAGTACATATTTACAGTTTAACTGATAAGATGGAGGAATAAAAAGAAAACTAGAAAACGCATATTAAAAGAATTATGAATTATGAATTATAATCCCAAAAGGAAACGAAGTGCAGGAAGACCAAGGAAAAAGTTGGACCTGGACCATGTGGAGACAGATAGCATGCCCATACCTTGAAGTGAAGATGATAATGATGATGATGTGGTGGTGATAACCTTAAAGATTAGGCTGGCATAGCATATTTCACTACCAAAGTTGAATTGGCCATTCCAATAATGGCGATAATAATAATAATAATAATAATAATAATAATAATATATGCATGAAAAATAAATGAGATTTAATCTAGGCACTACATTCGATGATACTCCATTTTAAATTACGTTTAGACAATATATGTAATAAATTAAAGTATATCTTGTTCTAAGATGCCTTAAACAATCTTTAGGTTAGTATAATTTATTAAACATTTATTCTTCTTTAGGATAGTCTGTTTTACCTTGTTAATAATTCTTTGGGGATAATGCAAACAGCGTTAAAAGCGTATTCCTTCTACAAAAATCTGATGTGTTACACTCACATGACTTTCTCTACTCTTGTACAAACTATTTTTACAAACGCTTATTCTCCATCTACTTCATGTTAATCGAGATAAACATTTGCAGACTCTGTCTTATTGCTAATTTTCTTGTAGATGTAAGGGGAATATATATTTGCAAGGGCAATATAGAAATACAGTAGCCTTTAAACACATACATATCTCTTAATAGCTGGTTGCTATTCCCTTTCCCACAGATTAATTGTCTTTGTATATCCAAGACAAAAAAAATGAATAACGAATTCCCGTTTGAGAAAATAAGTATTGAAAAATTTAAGGGAATAACAAGCATTATCTCGAAAATGGTTCACTCAACAAAACAAATGTATATGACATAAATTGTATATTTTAACGCAATCTACATTTTTTGTGTAGTAAAATTTTGTCTTTCTCTTATGTTTACCAGTTATGCAAAAGTCGTTCACAATGAAGAATACTTTTGGAGACATTCCCAGAAAATTCAAGATATACATTTCATTTGTCATGAAAATATCTTAAACATGTGGTATTTTAATCAAAATCGTTAGAGCCATTTTTGAGAAAATTAAAATTTTCGAAAAATGTTCCATGTAAAGGGTAATGTGGGGTGGGGGATTTTCTTTGAAACCTTCGTGTCGCATCTCTGGAAGACACTGAATCTAAATACCAAGTTTGGTGTTTATTCGACTGTTCGTTTCTGAGTTATGCTGTTTACAGACACACACACACACACACACACACACAGAGACACACACGGACATGTTTCCAAAAATCCTTTTTTTTCAGGTCTCAAAACATGTATTTCCGGTGAAATCTCGGTATCGAATTTTTGGGTGGAATACAATACTTCCCCTAGTTACTATACGTAGTAGAGAAAGTAAAAACGAATGTTAAGATTATTTTTAAATTTAAAACTGCGAACGTTCGTAGATACACCCTTTACCGGAGTTCAACCCTTAACGAGTTCGACATCACATAACCAGACTATACTCAATATGTACTGAGGTGGCAGCCATTTTGAGCTACTTTAATAGTAAATTGTAATACAGAGGGTATTAAGGTATTATTTTGCAATCCTACTGGCAAAATAAAACCGTGTGGCACATACTATTTTTAGACAGCGCTTGAATTTGTAAAACATTAATAATATTATATTGATTTCTGAAATTAATAGAGATCACATTTCTAACGCGTTCTTGAAACAAGATAAATGACGTTAAAAAGCGAGGTATCATTGTTTTAGATGGAGAAAATGATCGTTAGGTCCACTTATGTACGCCAATTTTAAGTAGAATTGTTCTTTACGTTGTTTGCTGCTACGTATGAAAAGCCGATTTGAAGTAGGAGTTGTATTATATTTCGACTGTTAGGGAGCGGAATTTAAAATTCGTTACAACCGCACGTATAGGTAACAGTTTCCGGTAGCCTTCGCTCCAAAGGTATTTTCAGGTGGCCTTTGCCCCAAGTTTAAAAAAATATTAACTTTGTAATTAAAATGTTTCTTTAAATATTTAATAATTATGTTTGCCTCGGCTGCGTCAGTATTATTTTAGAAACATAGATATCATGGCAGGGCGTGATGCGACAAGAATGTAGGCTTACACAGATTATAATTTTACTTCACTCCTTTTATTAATACTTGATACGATTTAAATAACACTTCAATGATAGAAAGCTGTGAGATTCTTTTATTAAATACTTGCACTTTTTAACACGTAAACTATTTTTCTCTCACGAATACGTATTTAATTTCTCGAGGACACATCTCGCGTCTGGTTATGAGCACTGTCTAGAAGCAACACGTCTGGTTATGAGCACTGTTTGGAGGCAACTGAATTGATTTGAACCGTCTAAACTTGTAAATTTCAGTATTTTAAGTCTCTTTTGGCTAATCCTAGTCCAATAGAATACCTTCATTTAACTAAAGCCTTTTCTGGTTGTTGATTGGCTATTTTTAAACTGTCTCAAAATTTACATTACTGTTGCTCCAAAAATCACAGGTATTATTGTTCAACTTTCTTACTCATTATTGACTCAAGGTTACCCTATTATTCTCACAGCTCCTACATTATTAAATTACGTAATACATTCACATAGCATTATTGAATATGTATACAATAATATAAGAATATGCAATGTCTGTTACATACATTTTACAAATCAATACATACACATATTGCTTCAAGGAGGGCTGTTATTGATTTTATATATTGTAAATTTGATGAAATCATATAAATGCTAAAAATACTGCCTCAAGATTCGGCAGTCATTTTTAATGAAATTATTTTCAACATGTTTTGCCTTGCACCAGGCAATGAAGCAATTAAATGTTATATCATATTGCTTTCTGGGACTTTGGGCAAGTGTTATTCTTTCTGCTGCTTCTGTAATGTCACTTCTATTTCAGTTTCTTCTGAATTCATAATTTCCGTTAATCTTTATGTGGGTTAGACAAAAGAGTAATGTTCTAGATCAAAGAAAGCTGCCAGGATAACATACAGGTTAACTCTACAACGAGTTGCGATAAACTCAAGTAAGTCGATTTGTTTTGTGAACAGATAATGCGAGTGCCATGATAAATTAATAAGGTAAAAGTAAAACCTAATCAAATCAAGTCGAGCTATTGCACATGTGCAAATACAAAGAGCAATTGCCATGTGACTTGACTTGAAACCAAGTTGGTCAAAATGCTACTTAGGCCTTGCTGTCTAAAAAGTACTACTATTTACTTAGGTACTGTATTACAGTTTTATGCTGTATTTGTGATCAGTACTGTCTACGTCATCCATATTTCAGAGACCTAATCTCGTAAATAAAGCTTTTCTTGGGAGGACAGAATTAACAAAAATGATCATATGGATCATCTAACTACCCCCGAGAATTGTAACATAAAATTAATTTACAACTTGTATATGGAAACAAACGGAGAGTATATGAGAGCATAAAACAAGGAGTGAAGACTTTTAGAAAGAAGGTATGAACGAATACTGAAATTTAGGAAGATGAAGGTATGTGAATGGGGGAAAAAGATTCGGGTTAGAAGAAGATATCAAGTGTTAGAAAATGTGAATATAAATGGTTTATAGGTATAGGTATATATAGGTGATTCAACGGAGGGCGACACCTCGCACGCTGCGACCTGCGCAGATCTTTCCAGGAAGAAGGAGCCATAGGAGGTACAGGCCATAGGCAAGCCATGGAGAAGTCCCTAACTGGACCTGCCGAGAGAGGGTGATGAACGACCCATCAATCAATCAGCCCTCTGGTGTCCCCAAGGAATAATTTTCCCAATGAGCATGTATTCACACCATCTACCCGGCACCGCCATATGCTACGAAACCTAGAAGCACACCTGAAGGATGAGAAGGAAACTGAATTAAAGGGAAATAATGGAAAAGAAATCGTGGTAGAGAAGAAACCACCCCAGCATTCGCCTGCCGACCCCGAGAAGATGAGAAGGAAACTGAATTAAAGGGAAATAATGGAAAAGAAATCGTGGTAGAGAAGAAACACCCCAGCATTCGCCTGCCTACCAAGAGTAGATGAGAAGGAAACTGTACAAAAGGGAAATAATGGAAAAGAAATCGTGGTAGAGAAGAAACACCCCAGCATTCGCCTGCCTACCAAGAGTAGATGAGAAGGAAACTGTACAAAAGGGAAATAATGGAAAAGAAATCGTGGTAGAGAAGAAACCACCCCAACATTCGCCTGCCGACCCCGAGAAGATGAGAAGGAAACAGAATAAAAGGGAAATAATGGAAAAGAAATCGTGGTAGAGAAGAAACCACCCCAGCATTCACCACGAATAGATGAGAAGGAAACAGAATAAAAGGGAAATAATGGAAAAGAAATCGTGGTAGAGAAGAAACCACCCCAGCATTCACCTGCCTACCACGAAAAGATGAGAAAGAAACTGAATAAAAGGGAAATATTGGAAAAGAAATCGTGGTAGAGAAGAAACCACCCCAGCATTCACCACGAATAGATAAGAAGGAAACTGAATAAAAGGGAAATAATGGAAAACAAATCGTGGTAGAGAAGAAACCACCCCAGCATTCACCTGCCGACCCCGAGAAGATGAGAAATAAACTGAATAAAAGGGAAATAATGGAAAGGAAATCGTGGTAGAGAAGAAACCACCTCAGCATTCGCCTGCCGACCCCAAGAAAGATAAAAAGGAAACTGAGTAAAAGAGAAATAATGGAAAAGAAATTGTGGTAGAGAAAAAACCACCTCAGCATTCACCTGCCTACCACGAATAAATGAGAAGGAAACTGAATTAAAGGGAAATAATGGAAAAGGTATCCTGGTAGAGAAGAAACCACCCTAACATTCGCCTGCCTACCACGAGAAGATGAGAGGGAAACTGAATAAAAGGGAAATAATGGAAAAGGAGTCCTGGTAGAGAAGAAACCACCCCAACATTTGCCTTCCGACCCCAAGAAAAATGAGAAGGAAACTGAATAAAAGGGAAATAATGGAAAAGAAATCCTGGTAGAGAAGAAACCACCCCAACATTCGCCTGCCGACCCCAAGAAAAATGAGAAGGAAACTGAATAAAAGGGAAATAATGGAAAAGAAATCCTGGTAGAGAAGAAACCACCCCAACATTCGCCTGCCGACCCCAAGAAAAATGAGAAGGAAACTGAATAAAAGGGAAATAATGGAAAAGAAATCCTGGTAGAGAAGAAACCACCCCAACATTCGCCTGCCGACCCCAAGAAAAATGAGAAGGAAACTGAATAAAAGGGAAATAATGGAAAAGAAATCCTGGTAGAGAAGAAACCACCCCAACATTCGCCTGCCGACCCCAAGAAAAATGAGAAGGAAACTGAATAAAAGGGAAATAATGGAAAAGAAATCCTGGTAGAGAAGAAACCACCTCAACATTCGCCTGCCGACCCCAAGAAAGATAAAAAGGAAACTGAGTAAAAGGGAAATAATGGAAAAGAAATCCTGGTAGAGAAGAAACCACCCCAGCATTCGCCTGCCGAACTCGAGAAGATGAGAAGGAAACTGAATAAAAGGGAAATAATGGAAAAGAAATCCTGGTAGAGAAGAAACCATCCCAGCATTCTCCTGCGACCCCAAGAAAACCACGAAAACCGATAGATCAGGGTGGGCGGTGACCGAGATTCGAACACGGGACCTCCCGAATGTGAGTCGAACACGTTACTGCAGCGCCATCTCCCCGGTTAAATGCTTCCTACACGGAAACAAAAAAAGAAAGCTGAAGAGGGAAGAATGTAAGCGGCTGAGTTTGAGGTGAGGGACCTGCACTGTGAACTCGGGTAGGACGTCAAAAACTCCTGCTGAGCATAAAGAGATAGAAAGGTTAAAGGAAAATTATCGAGAGCAAAAAACATTAGATCAACATAGAAAGTAAAGAGGAAAAGAATGACTGCATTTGGGTGCCTAAGAGTATGCAAGAGAGAAGAAAGAAGGAGACGTAAAAGAGATGGAGATGCGACTCTGCCGAAAGAAGTACCAAATTCATTGCCCGGACATGCCCATTTAGACAGGCCGTCCGCTTGATTGCCTACCTCGACGTATACATTCGTAACAGCTCTTACAACAAAAACCCCTACCAAAGGAATGCCCGCTTTTCCTGAATGAATTTACTTAGACAAGAACTCTGACTTCGGTTTTGGGTCTGCTTTGTTTCCTCTTCAGTCGATCTCTGTCACTTGTCTTTCCAAGTAGTCATTTGGTATCCTTGTTGCTTCCGCGCATAGCACGTGATCTTTATCAGGGGAATTTATTTTACACTTCTTGCTACCTTATTGCTGTTAAGTGGCATTTTGTTCCAGCATTACTGACTCTGAGGCAAAAACAAAATCTAATTTTGGTTGCAGAGTTTTATAATGTTCTTCGTAGAAAAAGAATAATTGGAAACGATATTTCACTGGAAATATACATTTTCAGATCCGATGAAGCGTCCCAAAATGCATCGCAGTTCGAAAAATCTGGAAAATGCCAAATTTTATATTTAAGTCATACTGCTTAAGCATGCTAAACGAAGGTTTTCATCCCTATGTTTCGCTATTTTTCACTTTCTCCATGAACAAATTCCGTATACGTAAAATGCTAGCCTATAAAGTCCTTTTCATTTTGCACGAACGTTTTATGACTAGGAAACATAGGAAATCTCAAAAGCTTCTTTTCCTTTCAAGGATTAGGTGTTTATAATCACCTATTCCAGTCTCTTATCAATCATCCACCTCTTACGAGGCCACCCAGATCTCACTTTCGGCCGATAAAAGAAAGATCACGCATGCAGGCCGCAGAGATGAAGTTCATGAGATACACTACTTGATCAAAGTATCCTGGCTGAAAATGACCCGCAAGTTCGTGGCGTCATTATGTATTAGCCCACCCTTAGCCTTGATGACAGCGTTCACTCTCGCAGGCATACTTTCAATCAGGTGCTGGAAGGTTTCTTGGGGAATGGCAGCCCATTCTTCACGGAGTGCGGAACTGAGGAGAGGTATCGATGTAGGTGAGGCCTGGCACGAAGTCGACGTTCCAAAACATCCCAAAGGTGTTTTATAGGATTCAAGTCAGGACTCTGTGCAGGCCAGTCCATTACAGGGATGTTATTGTCGTGTAACCACTCCGCCACAGCCCGTGCAGTATGAACAGGTGCTCGATCGTGTTGAAAGATGCAATCGCCATCCCCGAATTGCTCTTCAACAATGGGAAGCAAGAAGGTGCTTAAAATATCAATGTAGGTCTGCGCTGTGATCGTGCCACGCAAAACAACAAGGGGTGCAAGCCCCTCCAGGAAAAACACGACCACACCATAACGCCACCACCTCACTGTTGGCACTACACACGCTGGCAGATGACGTTCACCGGGCATTCGCCATACCCACACCCTGCCATCGGATCGCCACATTGTGTACCGTGATTCGTCACTCCACACAACGTTTTGCCACTGTTCAATCGTGTAATGTTGACGCTCCTTATACCAAGCGAGGCGTCGTTTGTCATTTTCCTGCGTGATGTGTGGCTTACGAGCAGCCGCTCGACCATGAAATCCAAGGTTTCTCACCTCACGCCTAACTGTCATAGTACTTGGAGTGGATCCTGATGCAGTTTGAAATTCCTGTGTGATGGTCTGGATAAATGTCTGCCTATTACTCTTTACGACCCTCTTCAAATGTCGGCAGACGAGTCAACAGACGAGGTCGGCCTGTACGTTTTTGTACTGTACATGTCCCTTCACGTTTCCACTTCACCATCACATCAGAAACAGTGGACCTAGGGATGTTTAGGAGTGTGGAAATCTCGCATACAGACTTCTGACACGAGTGACACCCAATCACCTGACCACGTTCGAAGTCCCTGAGTTCCACGGAGCGTCCCATTCTGCTGTTTCACGATGTCTAATGACTACTGAGGTCGCGGATAATGAGTACCTGGCAGTAGGTGGCAGCACAATGCACCTAGGAAGAAAAAGGTATGTTTGTGGGGTGTCTGGATACTTTTGATCACATAGTGTATGTAAGGGGATGTACTAAAATGGATAAAATCAGAAACGAAACAATAAGATCAGATATAAAAATCTGTTCAGTTAATGATAAGATAGGAGAAAATAGAATGAAATGGAAGGATCAGGTTGACAAAAACTTACTTCAGGAAAAATAGAACTTATTAAAGTATATGTACAGTTTGTATCAAATTTGTTTCGTAAAGTTAACCGTTTTCGGAATATTAATGCTTCAAATGTAAGGGCGTCATCCGGGGAAATGCGATTGAAAGCTTCTGATTCTACCTTATCTATTCCTACGCAAGAGGTCGTTACTATGACTTCTGAACTTGTTCCGCCTTGCTTCTGATAAACATTTGAACGTTGTTTCCGCGTATTGCTTGTACACTTGGTCAATTTAAAACTGGCCAGCGTCTGAGAAAAGTAGCTCAACTCGGGTACTTTCGTGAGCGGTCGGGACAGCCAGGCAATTCAATAAGATAAATATATATTATTAAATTCATTATTATATACTATAGTATTTGCTCACAAGACTGCGTATATTCTTGTAGTAGTTATAACGGGGAACAGCACTATAATCACAAAAGTCTTTCTAGAAGATAATCCATATACGAGATTTCAAGCTGACATATGATTCAGGGGGGTTTCAACACTGAATATTTTTAACCAAAATACACTTAATTGATTTCTGGTACTCAAGTGCAGTATGACTAAACCTCTTTACAATGTCACCCTTCCTGTGGCTCTCTTAGTTCAACGATAGAGTGTTAGCTTACTGTTTCTGAGGTTGCAAGTTCAAATCTCCGCAGAGATACTCAACTTTCTCCCCCCTTTCATTTTAAATATATGAGTGCAAAATATAACACCATTTCTTCATTTTTACTTTCTCTACTATGTATAGTAAGTAGGGGAAATATTGCATTTCACTAAATAATTCGATACCGAGATTTCACCGAAAATACATGTTTTGAGGTGCACTGAATCCATATAAAGCATTTTTGGAAACATGTCCATGTGTGCGTGTCTGCCTGTGTGTCTGTGAACAGCATAATTAAAAAACGAAAAGTTAGATAAATACCAAACTTGTTCTTTGAGTTTAACATCCTCCAAGAATGCAACACAAAGATTTTCAGGAAAATCCTCCCGCCCCACACTACCCTTTACATGAAACATTTTTCGAAAATTTGGATTTTCTTGAAAATGGCTCCAACGAGTTTGATTAAAATATCATATTTAAGATATTTTCATGATAAATAAATGTATATCTTGAATTTTCTGGGAATGTCCCCGAAAGTTCTCTTCATTATGAATGACTTTCGCATAACTGGTAAACCGTAAAGAGATACACAAAATTTTACTGCACAAAAATGTAGATCTCGTTAAAACGCACAATGTATGTTATGTACATTTTGCTTGTCGAGTGAACCATTTTTTTCAAGATGTTCCTTGTTATTATTACATGACATTAATTTATATAAATTATATATAAACCCATAAATGAATGTCGTGGTTGCCATCTACCGGTATGACGGACTAGTAAATAAACGCCACATATCTACATAATAAAATCTGATGTGTTGCCCTCACCTGGCTTTCTCTTCTCTTGTGCAGACTATTTTTACAAACGTTTATTCTTCACCCATTTCATGTTAATCGAGATAAACATTAATAGAAACTGTTTACTGCTATTTTTTGTAGATGCAAGGGGAATTGGTAGGTTACAAGCGATAGTCAAATCTTTTAAGCGCTGGTTGCTATGTGGAGTATTCCAACCTCTTTGCATGTCCAGGACATAAGTAAATAATTAAAGAAACAACGAATTCCCATTTGAGAAAAACTAAAAGTATTGCAAAATTCAAACATATAGCAGGGAATATCTCGGAAATGGTTCACTTGACAAAATAAATGTTTGACATAAATTTTGTATTTTAACGAAATCTATTTTTTTTGTGTAGTAAAATTTTGTCTATCTCTTACCGTTTAGCAGTTATGCAAAAGTAATTCAGAATGAATAGGACTTTAGGAAATATTCCAAGAAAATTCGGGATATACATTTCATTGGACATGAAAATGTCTTAAACGCAGATATTTTAATCAAAATCGTTAGATTCGTTTTTTAAAAAATCTGATGTGTTACACTCACATAACATTCTCTACTCTTGTACAACCTAATTTTACAAACGCCTATTCTCCATATGCTTCATGTTAATCGAGATATCGAGATGTCAATCTTATTGGTAATTTTCTTGTAGATGCAAGGAAAATATGGTAGCTTTTAAGCGATAGTCAAATGTTTTAACGCTGGTTGCTATGTGACGCATTCCATTCTTTTTGCATGTCCAGGACAAAAAAAATGAATAACGCATTTGAGAAAAAGTATAAGTATTGGAAAATTTAAGGAAATAACAAGCAATATCTCGAAAACGGTTCACTCAACAAAAGAAATGTATATGACATAAGTTGTGTATTTTAACGCGATCTACATTTTTTGTGTAGTAAAATTTTGTCTATCTCTTACGGTTTACCAGTTATGCAAAAGTCGTTCACAATGAAGAATACTTTTGGAGACATTCCCAGAAAATTCGAGATATACATTTCATTTCTCATGACATTGCCCTAAACATATGATATTCTCATCAAAATCGTTAGAGCCATTTTTGAGAAAATTAAAATTTTCGAAAAATCTTCCATGTAAAGGGTAGTCTGGGGTGGAGGGATTTTCTTGAAAACCTTCGTGTCGCATCTCTGGTAGATACTGAACCTAAATACCAAGTTTGGTGCTTATCCGATTGTTCGATTTTGAGTTATGCTGTTCACAGACACACACACACACACACAGACACACACACACAGACACACACACACAGACACACACACGGACATGTTTCCAAAAATGCTTTTTTTGGATTCAGGAGGTCTCAAAACGTGTATTTCCGGTGAAATCTCGGTATCGAATTTTTGGGTGGAATGCAATACTTCCCCTACTTGCTATACGTAGTAGAGAAAGTAAAAATCAAAATTTTCGAACAAGGTTTCATGTAAAGGGTAGTCTTGGGTGGGGGGATTTTCTTGTAAATCTTCTTGCGGCATCCGTGAAAAATACTAAGCTCAAATACCAAGTTTGGTATTTATCCACTTTTCGTTTTTTAGTTATGCTATTCACACACACACACACACACACACACACAGACTGACACACACACTCGGACATGTTTGAAACTTACTCAATTTTATATATATATTATTATTATTATTATTATATAAACAATTAATCCAAAAAATGGATTATTAATCCAATGAATTGAAAATTCCACTTATCTTTTTTTTAGAAACTTTTATATTCATACAATACTTAATTTATGTCAAGAATGCTTTATTTGCATTCAGGGCACATCAAAACATGTATTTCCGGTGAAATCTCGGAATGGAATGTTTGTGTGGAATACAATACTTCCCCTGCTTATATACAATACGTAAATGCGGAAGTTAAAATAGTACTGCATCTCTGACTTTGTAATGTGAATTCTGTACCATTTCGCAGAAATATGCTCTTTAGAGTAGAGAGGTAGGTACATTTGGCCTCATTTTTTTAGATGACATTTTGCTCTACGGATTGGTACCACTTCTAAATATTACAGTTTACATATGTCCAAGAAATTTGGTGTTTTCTTAGTAAATTTGTGGGAATACTTTTCTGCATTTCTACTTTAAACACTTTTTTTTGTGAATAACATTTTCTAATATAAACCACCCAGAACTATTCAGGATAGCTAAATAAAATTTTAGAATATCTCAATGCTGTTATCCATCTTTGTTGTATGCATTTGGTTGGTTATGTGTTAAAAAGTAATTTCTACTGCATTTTAATGAAAAAGTGTAATTGGAAAAAAACTCCTATCTTCTTAATAGACTACATTATTTTTCTCCCTCTGTTTATTTTATTCCGCTTTAACTACGTGGTCATATCGCGACGGATCTGTCAGGAGATACCTTGTGGATAGGTGTGTGCCAGACAGTCTTCTAAGTCTCATCCCTATACCTTACATCTTGCTCCGTACGTATCTCCTCAGAGACCTTAGTGCTAGGCAACTGTACTTCTCAGACGCGCAGATGACAGTTTCGACATGTGTCCACAGAGGCCTTAGCGCTAGGCAACTGTAACTCTGGTTCAATGACGGGCAGATGGCAGCTTTGAGGCATGTCCACAGAGACCATAGTGCTGGCCAACTGTACCTCTGTTTCTGTGACGGACAGATGGCAACTTCGACACATGTCCACAGAGGTCTTACCGCTAGGCAACTATACCTCTGGTTCTGTGACGGACAGATGGCAGCTTCGAAGCATGTCCACAGTGGCCATACCGCTAGGCAACTGTACCGCCTTTTATGACGGACCAGATGGCAGCTTCGACACATTCCCACAGAGACCATAGTGCTAGGCAACTGTACCTCTGGTTCTGTGACGGACAGATGGCAACTTCGACACATTCCCACAGAGACCATAGTGCTAGGCAACTGTACCTCTGGTTCTGTGACGGACAGATGGCAACTTCGAAGCATGTCCACAGAGACCATAGTGCTAGGCAACTGTACCTCTGGTTCTGTGACGGACAGATGGCAACTTCGACACATGTCCACAGAGGTCTTACCGCTAGGCAACTATACCTCTGGTTCTGTGACGGGCAGATGGCAGCTTCGATACATGTCCACAGAGGCCTTAGCGCTAGGCAACTGTACCTCTGGTTTTGTGACGGGCAGATGGCAGCTTCGATACATGTCCACAGAGGCCTTAGCGCTAGGCAACTACACCTCTGCTTCAATGACAGGCAGATGGCAGCTTCGACACATTCCCACAGAGACCATAGTGCTAGGCAACTGTACCTCTGGTTCTGTGACGGGCAGATGGCAGCTTCGACACATGTCCACAGAGGCCTTAGCGCTAGGCAACTGTACCTCTGGTTCTGTGACGGGCAGATGGCAGCTTCGAAGCATGTCCACAGAGGTCTTACCGCTAGGCAACTGTACTTCCTTTTGTGACCGACCAGAGGCAGCTTCGAAGCATGTCCACAGAGATCATAGTGCTAGGCAACTGTACCTCTGGTTCTGTGACGGACAGATGGCAGCTTCGACACATGTCCACAGAGGTCTTACCGCTAGGCAACTGTATTTCCTTTTGTGACCGACCAGAGGCAGCTTCGAAGCATGTCCACAGAGATCATAGTGCTAGGCAACTGTACCTCTGGTTCTGTGACGGACAGATGGCAGCTTCGACACATGTCCACAGAGGTCTTACCGCTAGGCAACTGTATTTCCTTTTGTGACCGACCAGATGGCAGCTTGGACACATGTCCACAGAGACCATAGTGCTAGGCAACTGTACCTCTGGTTCTGTGACGGACAGATGGCAGCTTCTACACATGTCCACAGAGGTCTTACCGCTAGGCAACTGTACTTCCTTTTGTGACCGACCAGATGGCAGCTTCGACACATGTCCACAGAGATCATAGTGCTAGGCAACTGTACCTCTGGTTCTGTGACGGACAGATGGCAGCTTCTACACATGTCCACAGAGGTCTTACCGCTAGGCAACTGTACTTCCTTTTGTGACCGACCAGATGGCAGCTTCGACACATGTCCACAGAGATCATAGTGCTAGGCAACTGTACCTCTGGTTCTGTGACGGACAGATGGCAGCTTCTACACATGTCCACAGAGGTCTTACCGCTAGGCAACTATACTTCCTTTTGTGACCGATCAGATGGCAGCTTCGACACATGTCCACAGAGATCATAGTGCTAGGCAACTGTACCTCTGGTTCTGTGACGGACAGATGGCAGCTTCTACACATGTCCACAGAGGTCTTACCGCTAGGCAACTGTACTTCCTTTTGTGACCGACCAGATGGCAGCTTCGACACATGTCCACAGAGACCATAGTGCTAGGCAACTGTGTCTCTGCTTCAACACTTGCCGGGCAGAGGACATTAAGGTACCGTCCATCTTATCTGCGGACACATGGCAGAGCATTCGCTGTTACCTTCTATTTTCATTTTTAATATTGTTTTAAGGTGGAAATTTGGGTCGTGGTGTCCGGTATTTAGCTTAGCGACTGAGGGAAAGCAGGAATAAGCAGTGGGCCCATAGGATTTGAACCCGGGACCTCCCGAATGTCGCCACAGATCTTTTTTCCTGAGCCATCCCGCTCGGTACCACATTATTGTATAATAGTACATCATTGAACTTATAAGGCATGCATTTATGACCTGTAAAAACTCTGGTATCTTAAATTGCTTATGAGATAATGACTTATAAAGTTAGCAATGTAACATTGGCGGGATAGGACATTTAAACTAAACATATAATCTGAAGTGTTTACGGTGCAAGCTTGGGTGTCTACAATAATTAGTTTTCTTAGTAAAAATTAATTATTGTAGAACTTCATTACTCTCTCTCTCTCTCTCTCTCTTCCAACGTCCATTGCCCCTTTTCTGTGTTCAACGTTGTATTGTATACTTTTTCCCTGGATAGTGGTCTGTAATGTGGTTTTAATTATAATGTTCTACCTCGCCAATGTTAAAGTTCACCACTAATTTTGAAACAACGTTGTTAGCACATACTCGGCAACCTTCAAAATCTCGAAGGGTTCACAGGCTAACCAGCACCCATACAGCGTGTTCCAAAAGATAGCGCTTACTCATTTAGAAGTCGTACAGCTGTTCCATAACTATACCGATTTCGACATATCCTTTTAAAAATCGGAAATGACGGAGATAAGCATTTCCTTTTAACCTGCAAGATTCTGAAGGCTATATTGCTGTGCTAGAGGGCTAAAGTAGCATTTTTATAAATAGGTATTAAAGACTATGTGCCCAAACGTTCAAGGCGCTGATTACGGTAAACCTTAAAATTACCATAAGTAATCTAACAAGAGGCTATCTCGCATTAGATTTGGTTATACTATTTCAGCGAATAATAGAAGAGCAGAAGCTAAAGATAAATCCAAAGCTAACTACTTACGGGATATATTAAATAGCCTTAGTTCTAATTTTTCCATGCAAATCCCTCTGAAGTTTGCCGGACTATTGTAAATAGCCTATCCTTACTGTTAAATGTCTTTGGAACTATACAAAATGGAATCCTATATCTAATTTCTCTACTACATAGTATGCACAGAAGGTATTGCATTCCACCCAAAAATTTAATACTGAGGTTTCACCGGAAATACATGTTTTGGGACCCCTGAATAAAAAAAAAGCATTTTTAGAAAACGTTACGTATGTGTGTCTGTGTACAGCATAACTCGAAAACAAAAAGTTGGATAAATACCAAACTTGGATTTAGGTTTAGTATCTTCCAAAGATACGACACAGGAATTTTCAAGAAAATCTCCCCACCACAGACTACCCTTTACATGGAATATTTTTTCGAAATTTTTTATTTTCTCAAAATGGCTATAACGATTTTAATTAAATTGAGGATATTGAGATTGAGGATATTTTCGTGCCAAGTGAAATGTATTGTTGAATTTTCTGGGAATATCCCCGAAAGTTCTCTTCATTCTGAATGAGTTTTGCATAATTGTTAAAGCATAAGAGATAGACAACATTTTACTATACAAAATGTAGATATCGTTAAAGTACAAAATTTATGTCATATACACTCTTTTATTTGTTTGTTTTTTTTGTGGTGCGAACGATTTGCTAGATATTCCTTGTTATTTGGTTGAATTTGCTAATGGTTATACTTCTTATTAAATGGGAATTCGTTATTCGTTTATTCTTTATTTTTTTATATCCTGGACAAGCAAAGAGAACGGAATGCTCCACATAACGACCAGCTCTTAAAAGACTTGACTATCGCTTAAGGCTACTGTATTTCCATATTCCCTTTGCAACTGCAAGAAAATTAACAATAAGATTAACATAAACCAGATGCAAAATACGTTTTTGAAAAAATAGTTTGAACCAAGAGTAGAAAGTCATTTGAGTGCAACAGATAAGATTTTTAACTGTCGCATGGCAATAAACAACTAAGGTTATGTAATATAGTTAACACTTAAATAGCTAGTTTTTAGATTTATTTTTAGCTTTAGCTCTTGATTATTTATTAAAATAATGAGAATACCGCTTCATTGAACAACATTTAATGTGGAAGTATAAAACGTACAATTATTAAAATTAAAAGTCGATGGAATTTTTCTTATTGCAAACAGCAGATGTACTATTGTTATAAATGAAAGTGCAAGGTTTTGATGTACATAACTCTTGTAGGCTCTGGATTCAACAATTTTTTATTATTCTCAAATGGTGGCTAATCATTAATTTGTTACTGTATCGATTAGTTGATCAAAAACTTATGTGTGGAGATATGCTTCATTGCTAATTTTAACATTGAAACCGGCAACAGAATTTGTTTTGGAAGTCTTAGATCATCAGCAGGAAGTCGTAAATTACCAGGAAGCTATTGATCATCGGGATGCTGAGTTAAATAGTCACATATACACTTTAAAGGCACATTCATGTTCGATACCATTCTAACTTCCTATTAAACTGCATAGTTCCAAATCTTTCTTTCCTCTGTTTCAATTTGGTGATGGAAGAAATGCTGAGGTATTCTTCCACCTATCTTAAGTTCTTCTTTGACTTCCATACAAGACAGCTACCCAGCGATACCTGGTGGCTTTTAAAACCTCGATGAACGATTTAATCTTTCATTTAAGTCATCCGGGTTTATTTAAGCAATTACTATATAATAATCTGTAAGGTTTTTATAGTGAAACGTCACATATACCCCTTATAATTCCAATTTAAAGTCCCGTAATATTTCTTATAACGTATGCAAAAGCTCTTGAAGTAGGTATAAAATGTTTTGGATGTTGTTTTTTTTGAAATTTCCAAGTTTTGGAAATTATGTATAGGATATAAGTTTTCTTTGACTGTGAAACAATTATCGAATGGTCCATGAATTATTTAAATAATCACAGTAGTTAACATTTTAAAACCTTGATACCTTCTCTTTAGTCCTGCAGTTATTAAATATAAAGGCTAGACACTTTCCACATATCAATATGCCGCAAAATAGAGGAAATATGGTGATTACGAAGCTAGCCCAACCCCAGACAATTGAATTAATAATTGTAGAAATATCATATAGTCATTATCTTCTCAACTGTTAATTATAAAATATCGGTTGACTAGTTTGGGACCTTACACTACCCAATTTTCTCTCTTTATACAATTATTTAACACGCTGATAATGAGCTCAATTGCAACATACAGAGAAAATATATATTAGAGTTAATAAAACATTTTTTGTATGCCAAAATTATAAAGAAACTTTTCCAGTGGTCAAGTGATCAGTCTTTTGGCTTTTAACCCATGCCGCCCTCGAAGCCGTGGTCGCTGGAGTGTGTAGCTTCGGCCAAGTTTCGAGTCCCGCCATGGGCATGAGTGTGTAATTGCGGTAATAAGCGGTAATGCAAAACCAGTAAAAACATAGTAATGATAAACTGGGTAACCAAGGGAACTTAAAAAAAAAAACAATCCTGTATTCAATCCTGGGGCAGGAGAATTTCTCTACGAATCTTCCTTCTACAGAGCCTGGAAGTATGCACATGGCAGTGACTGCGAGTTGTTTCGTGTTAAAAATTGTTAAAAGCCCACGTTAAAGAACCTACAGCAAGTAGGCTGTTTCTCAGGTTTTTTATATTATGGACGCTGTGGTTCTTGGCGTCCATTCTATATTGGGCGTGAAAGACCGGTAATTTTGCTCAGAGGCCTCTTTATCAGGCTTGAGGTTCTTTTACGTGCCGTAAATCTACGACACGGGACCACCGGCTTTACTTCCCTTCCGAAGAAAGCCATACTAAAGGCTTAATCCAAAAAATGTGTGTGTGTGTGTGTGTGTGTGTGTGAACAGCATAACTTGAAAGCGAAAAGTCGGATAAATACCAAACTTCTATCCGAGTTCAGTACCTTCCAAGGATGCAATACGAAGATTTTCAAGAAAATTCTGTACCCCAAAATATTCTTTACACAAAAATTTTCGAAATTCTTAAGTTTCTCAAAAAGTGCTCTAATTAAAATGTCATCTATTAAAGATATTTACATGACGGATAAAGTATATATAATTTGAATTTTCTGGGAATAGCCTGTGAAGTCCTCTTCATTCAGAAGGAATTGTGTATAATCTTGTATAACTGGTAAACGTTAAGCGATAGACGTAAACGCTTTTCACAAAAAATGTTGATCTCTTTAAAACACTTGATTTATTTCAAATTACTTTTTGTGGCACAAACCATTTCTGAGACGTCCGATTTTAATGGTTCGAATTGTACATTATTTGGTTATTCTCTTAGTCCTATGAGCATTCATTTGTTTCTCGCGATTGCATGGAAACAGGATGGAATTTTAAGGCCAGCATATAGCTGTTTGACTATCCCTGTATAACGAAATCTATAATGCAGCTATTTCTGCAAAGGTTTGTTTGGATTAAAATGTAGTAGTTAGAAAAATCAGCTTGAGTAAGACTAGTTTGTATATAGTAAAGATGGGGGTAAAGAAAGCCATGTTAATGTATCGTATCAGATTATTTTTAAAAGCAATTTTTGTGAAGTGACAACTATTTTCTGCTGCATGGTATTCACGAGAAGCCAAAGCTTTTTGCATTGTAGCGGGAACTACGATATCACTGTAAATGTCAGTGTGATATGAAATAAGATAACTTAATATTGTAACAGACACATGTAAGATGTGAAGGTAGGCCAGCTAGCCGTGAGAAGGGTAAGAATGCAGGTAACAAGAGTTCAGAAAGGGTGACAGAATTGCAACCCTGCTCCAGTGGTCACAGGCACTTGCAAGAGTGAGAGAGATAGCGGTGGATAGAAAGAGAGGGAGAGATATGTTGACACTTTGGGGAATTCCGAACTTGTCAGGACTTCAAATATGAAGGCAAATATATTCATACCACGCGCAGGGAAGAGCCAATAAGAGTAAAGCTTTTAAAATAGCTAGGCAAATGTAACGTCCCCCTGTGATGGTATAAAAGGGAGCACGTGTAAAGCTTCGGAGGTAAAATTCACGCATGTTTGTGGCGATGCGTGTGAAACCAGCATTTAGCTTGGGGAGGTAAATCGCTGCAGATAGGCCCCTTAGAATTGTGTATTAAACAAAGCACACGGTTAGCGGAGTTATAAAGTACTGTTATTATTATTATTATTATTATTATTATTATTATTATTATTATTATTACTAATAAAATTAAAGTTAAATCATCGCGGAGTTTCATTTCGTCTACTGTTACCACACCCTGGGGAAGAGTTTAGCAATAGGGCAACACACAAGTGTGCTAGGCTTACAATTTCAGCATAGACCAACCACCCACAACTCCATCACAGAAGGAAGAAAGGAAGACGACGCCACGAGGAAGGTCCGTCGCAGCATGCATATTTTATGGTTTTAAAATGTTTGTTTTTTAGTATCCATGCCCTGTAGATTCTTGTTATTCTTTTAGTCACTTAGGAATTGAAACTACTGGGTCTTCGATAAAAATAACCTCACCGCTCGCACGATATTGTGCGTCAGAACCAATGTCGGCTGTCTTATCCACTACACACTCCCTACACTCCGCACTTACGATAGGCTTTCTGCCCGTCAGTTACCACATAGTTATTAGCTGAGTAGTCCACTTGCATTTGCGAAGATTGGGAAGAACAACGTATATTTTTAACTACTACTCGGCCATGATATGAATGCGTGTGGTATGAAGAGGTTGAAACTACACATGCAGTACTGTTTTTGATTGTGCGACTGCACATTTCCGGCTTGCCCCTCATCCCCTCTAATCCCTAACCTTGATTGTCAACAAAACACAGTAGCACCCTCCACCAAACGTATTCATATCGTGGCCGACTAGTAAATGTTATTTTAAATCCGAATCGCCTTGTCGCATTCGAGAAGAATTCATCCTTAAGTTTTCTGCACAATTTTCTCATTCCAGAACTTCAATTCATGGTCTTGCGAATAAATTTGAAACTACTGGATCAGAGCAAAACAAACACATGCGAAGACGTACAGTGTTTTCCGAAGAAACATTAGACGAAATTAGTCAAAATATTGGACGTTCGTCACGAAAATTACTATCAAGGTTAGCACAACAAGTTGGGATTTTAGTGACGTCTGCATATACGGTATTTGCTATGAGGCAAGAGTTAATTTTGCTGGCAGGCCGGCTGTGGCAAATCGTGCTGCCCAGACGCAAAACCCTGTGCGAGTGGTCAGGTTTTATGCTGAAGACCCTGTAGAAGCCGTCTTATAGCATTTGCGGTTTGGAAAGAACAGATACTTTCATTGGTGAAAGAGTTATCATTCGTTTGCCTATCCTACATGGGGCATTCCATTCCAAAGCGTCGGAAATGGAAAGTCGATTTTGCATTTTTAAACGAAACGAAACCTTTTGTATTTGTGGACAAGCCCAATACAATGCATTATTAATACTCTTTAAAATATAGAAATAACAATTGTTCAATTAAAATTTTTCAAATTTATCGTATTTTCCTAAAATTTCCAAGTTGTTATAACTCTGAAACCTTTAAATCTAGTTATTTAAATCCAGCTTTATTTTGGTTCTCTGAACTTTAACTTCATACTGATAAGTAAAAATGTTCTTATTTTGATTTAAATGAAGAGATTTTAATTTTTTTTTTCAAGTATAGGCGGTTACAGATTAAGAAAAACAATCTTATTATATATGGTAAGATTCCGTATTTAAAGACAATTAAGCATATATTTTACTGTAGTGTTTGCTGACAAGGTTTCGTCTAAAATATTAAAGAAGTAAATTACTTTACGTTCGTGGACGCTCTTGGTCGCTCTCGTACGTTTGTTTTGAACTGAAGGTCAAGCAAGCTGCTGTGCATGGTTAAACAATGAGAACGCTTACTAAGCAGTACGAGGTTCTGAGTATTTCCTCACAGACTCACAGAGCACTTGGTAATCATTGTGCATTAACTACGTAAATCGTTACGTCTATTCACTCTTTGTGTTATAACTGTGAACACCCAAACATAACAACTTTACCAGTATTGCCGACACTAATTAATGACACTATGGATTATTCTCAATCTAATATTTTAGTTTTATAAAAGTCCTTAAAATAACTAAACTGTGTATAGATTATTGTGATTATTATATAAATAATTAATATATGATGTAATAAAATGAGGATTGGATTGGTTTGGATACGGAGATGACTCAACACTGAGCCACGTAGAGGGTATTGTACCTACGCCCCACAGGGAAGAAGGTTGATGCGAGAGGAGACACCGGGCGGTCGGAACAACGAAGTAGGTTGTTGCTTCACGTATGGAAAGCCAATTTGAAGTAGGAGTTGTATTGTAGTTCAACTGTTGGGGAGCCGAACTTGAAGTAGTTGCAACCGCACGTATGGTACCCGGTAGCCTTAGTCCAAAATTTAAAAATATTAACTTTGTAATTTGACTGTTTCTTTAAATATTATATATTTATGTTTGCCTCGGCTGCGTCAGTATTATTGTTAGAGACATGGATTTCTTTGCAAGGCGTGGTGTGGCTGAAGAATGTCGGCTTGCACAGATTATAACTTTTAATTCACTCCTTTTTATTAATTCTGGACACGATTTTAAATAACACTTCACTGATATAGAGAGCGGTAAGATTCTTTTATTAAATACTTGCACTTATTAAACACGTAAAACTATTTTTCGTCTCACACTGAATACATTTTAAATTTCTCGAGGACGCATCTCGCGTCCGGTTAGGAACACTGTCTACAACCAACGCCAGTTATGAGGCGCTGTCTACAAGCAACTGACTAGATTTCTATCGCCTAAATTTGTAAATTTTGCTATATTTCAATTTCTGATTGGCTAATCCTTGTCCAATAGAATACCTTCATTTGACTAAAGCTTTTTCTGGTTGTTGATTGGCTATTTTCTAAACTGTCACTAACATTTACATTATTGTTGCTCCAATAATGACTAGTAGCATTATTGTATCAACGTTACCTCACTGTTGCCTTATTGTTAGCAACTTTTAACCTATTATTCTCACAGCTGCTACATTATTAAATTACATAATACATTCACCTAACATTACTGAACATTTATACAATAATATAAACATATACAATGACTGTTACATACACATATTGCTTTAAGGCGGGCTGTTATTATATTTTTATTATATAATTTGACTAAAATCATTTAACTGTTAAAAATACTGCCTCAACCAGGAGCGACGGCACAGGAATGGCAGGGTCCCTGAGTTTCCAGATAAGATTCCCGGTAGACGGACAGGCAGACCGGTGACCCCTACCCGCATAGAGGGAGTCCAACGCCCCTCAAATGGATTCGGATACCCCCCCGGCAGCCAGCCGAAAGCCGAGGGACGGAGAGAGTCACTAAGAGCATCCTTTTCCCCTGCCACACTGTACCAAAACACCATCGCCGACGCTTCCAAAGAGATCAGCGGATAAAAGATGAAGTGAAATGAGAATTGAGATGAAATGCAGGGACAGGAAATTCTGGGGATGTAAGAATCCTTCCCAGCATTCTCCTGGCGACCCCGGAAGACCCCGAAAAAACCCGTGGGTTAGGAAGATCGATCACGGGAATCGAACCCACGACCTCCTGAATGAGGGCCACAGACGAAACCGCCTGAGCCATCCCCCTCAGTAATGAAATGCGAACTTTTATCTACAAAATGAGATTTGGGACAACATTCTGAAATGAAGGGTTCCGAAGCTATGCGCAGTTAAAATGCGACAAAATGAATATACGACATATTTATTGTTCAATAAGTGACAACCAATTGGGATTTAGATCCCAATATTTGATAAATATGCTTCCCTTAGCACCCTTTATTAATAGGAGAAATTACATGCGATCAAACATATATCCGATCTTTTTTCCCGTTCCAATTCAAATGGAATGTCCCATATAGAGCCAAACACAGTTTTTATCTTCTCTACCATGTATATAGTAGGTGCAGAAGTACTGAATTTCACCCAAAAATTCATTAATGAGATTTCATCGGAAATAAATATTTGAGACCTGATCCCAAAAGAAATGTGCTATGAGAAAAGGGTAGCATAACTCTAAAACAAAATGTCGGATAGGCCGCAAATTTCGTATTTAAGCTCAGTATATGCCAAAATGCAAAACAAAGACTTTCAAGAAAACCCTCCACCACAAACTGCATATTATATGGGAAATGTTTCGTTATTTTTAATTTTCTTAAGTCATTAGTCATTTGATTCCGATGCCATACATTGAAGTAAATAAATTTGTTTACATTATTTTTTCCCACGTTTTGGCCGTCAATTTGAAGTAAAAGGTTTGTTGTGTTTCTATTTGCCCCACGTTTTGGAAGTCAATTTGAAGTATGTGTATTATATTTCGACTGTTGGGGAGCCGAACTTGAAGTAGTTGCAACCGCACGTATGGTAAAAAGTTAGCCTTCGCCCCAAATGTACTTTCCGTTGGCCTTTGCCCCAAGTTTAAAAAATATTAACTTTGTAATTTTGACTGTTTCTTTAAATATTATATATTTATGTTTGCCTCGGCTGCGTCAGTATTTATTTTTAGAGACACGAATGTCTTAGCAGGGCGTGATGCGGCTGAAGAATGTACGGTTATACAAATTATAATTTTTACTTCACTGCATTTATTAATCCTTGACACAATGCGTATTAAATTTCTCGAGGACGCATCTCGCGTCCGGTTAGGAACATTGTCTACGACCAACGCGTCCAGTTATGAGCGCTGTCTACAAGTAACTGACTTGATTTGTAAATTTTGCTATATTTCAAGTCTCTGATTGGCTATTCCTAATCCAGTTGAATACCTTCATTTAACTTAAGCTTTTTCTGGATGTCGGTTGGTTATTTTATAAACTGTCACAAAAATTACATTATTGTGTTACTCCAATAATGACTAGTAGCATTATTAAAAATTCTTACTCATTATTGCCTCAAGGTTACCTCATTGTTAGCAATTTTAACCTATTATTCTCACAGCTCCTATATTGTTAAATTGCGTAATACATTCACATAACATTATTGAACACGTATAAAATAATATAAACATATATAATGACTGTAATATACACTTTTTATATTGTTACATACACGTATTGGTTCAAGGTGGGCTGTTATTATATTTTTTATTATATAATTAGACTAAAATCATTTAAGTGTTAAAAATACTGCCTCAACATTCAGGTTATTTACATGGAAATAACATGTGCTTCTTGAATTTTCTGGGAGTATTCTTTGAAATCCTCTTCATTTTCATTCAATTTCGTATACTTTTCTATAAGTGGTGAGCTCTAAGAGAGAGAGAGAGAGAGAGAGAGAGAGAGAGAGAGAGACAACCACTTACTAAACTAAAGGTATAAATCTCTTTAAAGCAAACATTTAAATTCATATAAGGCTTTTGGCAACAGCTATTTACGAGATACACATTGCTATAGGTTTGCATTTTTCAATACTTTATCGTTTTATTAGTGATGACACTTCATTAATTTCTGGAGATATCATGAAACAATTCTGATGTATTATACTCACATGACTTTCTCTACTCATGTACAAACTTTTTTACAAACGCTTATTCTCTATCTACTTCATATTAATCGAGATAAATTGCTAATTTTCTTGTAGGTACAAGGGGAATATAGTAGGTTTTAAGCGATAGTCATATCTTTTAAGAGCTGGTTGCTATGTGAGCATTTCATTCTCCTTGCATTCCAAGACATAAAAAAAACGAATAACGAATTCCCGTTTGAGAAAAAGCTTAAGTATTGAATAATTCAAACAAATAAGAAAGAATATCTTGGAAACGGTTCAACAAAAACAAAAAACATTATATGATATAAATTCTGAGTTTTAATGAGCTCTACATTTTTTGTTTAAAAAAAGTTTGTCTATCTCTTAGGGCAAAAGCCATTCAGAAAGAAGACTACATTCCCAGAATATTCAAGATATACATTTTATTTGTCATAAAATATATTAAATATGTGATATTTTAATCAAAATCGTTAAAACTAATTTTTAAAAAATGAAAATTATAGAAAAATGTTCTATGTAAAGGGTAGTCTGGAGTGGGGGAATTTTCTTGAAAATCTTCGTGTCGCATCTTTGAAAGATACTGAACCTAAATACCAAGTTTGGTATTTATCCGACTTTTCTTTTTGAGTTTGCTGTTCACAGAGGTTATAGAGGTTTTGGGTGGAATGCAATACTTCCCCTACGTACCTACTATAAGCAGTAGACAAAATAAAAACATGGTATTTAAACATGGGACTATCGCTTCGGTATCCAGCATCCGCCTTGTATCTACAATAAAATATGCAATAAAACAATTGCTATAAGTTATTGTAAGAAGAGTCTGTAGAAGGGTGGGTTAAGAAATTGAAGTGCCAGCATATGTTTTAATATCTCTCCTTTAAGCATAGTAAAACCCCAGAAGGAAAAAGGAGGCAAAATGAGTGGATAATTTGACCCACTTGAGTTTCTAGTGAAAACCAACGCTAAAGAGGCAGAAAGGCAAAGAAAGGCAAATTGCTAAAGTCTCCAGGGCCAAGGAATTACCTATGTCAATGCCAGGAAGCTACAAGGCATTACGAGACTTCAACAGAAATCGCCATCTGTCGCCCATTATTAGCACGTAATGAGGAACACCATTTGTGGTTAACCCTGATTGTTACCCACTCTCCTCTGTTTATTCAACCTCTATTTCAATTACCACTGCTTCGTCCTTTATATGGTTTCATTAGGGATAATGTACATACCTCTTGTTAGAGGTCTGTCCTGTCTTAATGCGATTTTAATTAGCAGTTTCGTCATGTTGTCCTGCTGTTGCCTTACCTGGCCAACACGCTGACCAACCGTTACAACTCCACTTCCTGAAGTGTGAATTTAGGGAACGCTTTAGTCAAAATATGCAATTTTAAACGAAAAGGTCAATATTTCGCTGTTATTTTATGACTTATACCTAAAGAAGCACCAATTATCTTATAATTATCTTATTTTATGTGCCATTTTAAAGCCACCAGCGAGCATTTAAAAGCTATCTCGTTCATCAGGTTTTAATACGCAGCACTTTCCTGATTGTAACTTCCCTTGTGCTCCAAATTTAAACAAATGACTTTTTGTTTTACACGAATGGTGAAGGATCCCTCCAGAAATCACTAATACCACCTGCGGCATAAAAGTAGGTGATTAAGTGTAAATCTTTGAATTTATCTTGATACTTGTGCGAAAAAATAAATTATAGAAGAAAACTAACCCAAGTTCTCAATCAGAAACAAAAGTCAGCTGAAATGTGTAGCTTTCAGCCATTTGAAATTGTACAATGATGAAATGATACAATTAACTTGCCAGAAGAAATAGTTCATACAGATATATTTGTCAATCCTGAATATTTCTGAGTAATTGTTTTAAAACTCAGTTTCAAGTTCTTAGCTAAAAGCACGAAGTACACGATTACGATTAGACGAGGTTCAATTATGGACGCTCTTTAACTGCTATGGTCCTCAGCGTCCCATTCTATATTGAGCGTGAAAGAGGGATAATTTTACTCAGAGGCCTCTTTATCAGGCTTGAGGTTCTTTTACAAGCCGTAAATCTACGACAAGGGATCAACAGCTTTACTTCCCTTTCAAAGGAACCATGTAAGGATTTTTACGTCCGAAAAAACCCATCGCCCTCCGCCGGGTTTGAAACCGCAACCTTGAGAACTAGAGGCTAGTATGGTAACCACTACATCACGGGGGTCGACAAAAGTTCAATGTGTTGGTACTGGCGATAAGAAATCTTAAATACCAAAACCATAACATGAAAATGGCCAACATAGTTAAGCTATCTTATAAGGAGAATATTTTGCAGAGGCAGGGAAAGCACATCTTTGGAAGGTATTGCTTAAATCCCCTCTAAACTGCCTGATGCACAAAAAATTTCCGCAAAAAGATATAGAACTCGTTAAGATACGAGGGGCACTATTCATATTTTGAGCCTAATAATTAAAGCAAAGTAATTTCTGATTGAAAACTACTTTATTGTTTTTCAAAATATTCTCCTTTATGATCAATACACTTTTGCATTCGTTTGCACCATTTGTCAAAGCATTTATTCCAGTCTTCTTGAGACATCTCCAAAACATGGTTTTTGAAGGAATCAACGGCTCTTTCTGGCAATCTATGCTTAATATTCGGGAACAAAAAGAAGTCATTCGGTGCCAAATCAGGACTGTATGGCGGATGACCAATCAATTCGATTTTTTGAGCCTGTTGTTGGACGAGATGTGTGTGCGCTCGCATTGTCTTGATGAAGAACGATCCTACGGTTCTTGTTGGTTTTCCTTACTTCACCGAAGACTTCCGGCAAACAAATGGTTGTGTACCATTCGGCATTGACCGTTTTACGTTCCTCTAAAGGCACTGTTGCCACATGGCCAGCTTTGCTGAAAAGGCAGGCGACCATTTGCTTCGAAGTGCTTCGAGTGCGAACAGCTTTTGTTGGATTTGCTTCATCTTGAAACACCCATACAGGCGACTGCTGTTTACGTTCGGCTTATACACATAGATCCATGATTCGTCACCTGTTACAATCTTATATAAGTCTTTTGAGGCACCCCCCATTGTATCTCTTGAGCACTTTTGTACACTAATGGACACGAGCATCTTTTTGAGAGTGCGTCAAATTATGTGGGATCCAACGAGAGCAAATCTTTTTCACGGCTAAATAATCATGCAATATTTTATATATGCTGGTGGAACTAATGCCTTGGGTTGCCTCAATCTCACAATATGTCGCATGATGATCTTTCATTATTAGATTTTGCACAGCATCAATGTTTTCTGGCACAACTGATTTTGGACGACCTTCACGAACTTCATCATTGAGCGAACGGCGGCCACGGTTAAATTCTTTATACCAGCGTTTCGCAGTGGCAAAGGATGGAGTTTCGTCGCCAAATGTGGAAGTTAGTTGATCGATGCACTCTTGTCTTGATAATCCACGTCGAAAGTCGTAATAAATCATTGCACGAACATTTTCATGAGTTAATTCCATGTTTTTGTTGACACATAAATTTCAAGTTAGTGTAAACAAAACAAATGACGCTCTATTGACAAAATGTTTGAAGTAGATTATGGTAAAAAATGTCAAACCTTCCATTGGAAACGTCAGATGGCACCTACAACATTCAGGGTTGCCAAGGCTCAAAATATAAATAGTGCCCCTCGTATATAGCAGTATTAAGCACGAGGCGTGTTGTTAAAGCATGAATTGAATTTATTTCTGCAACTTAATTTAGAAGATTTATGCAATATACCACATTTATAAAACTAACTATACCTATGTACAAACCGTTTAGTCTCTAAGCCTATTTTGTGCTATTTAGTGTACTTGGCTTCCTGGCCTTATAGCTCACTGAGTAGCCCTACAGTCATTTCTCTCCTCCTCCCCATTGTTGTCCTTCTTTCTATGCATCTCTTACTTTACAGAAACGATTGAAAGATATAGATCGACAACAGACGTTGTCACAATGTAATGATAAAGTACCATTAAGCTTACAATCGAAACTAAAAACAGCATAGGGTATTGAACAATATATTTTGTTCAGAAATAGAACCAGCAAGCAAGGAATGCTTGGCTCAGACTGGGGTCATGGCGAGCGATCAAATTCATTAACGAAGAAGGCGTAAGAATCTGACCCTTGTGTAGAGAGGAAGAAACTTGGATTCATATTCTGGCGTATTGTACTAAGACAGAACAGTTGAGGAGAAGGTATCCGCCAGTTCCTTTGTTAACTCAAGGAGAGTGTTACAAGCCTTTTAGACCTTGCTGACTGGAAGAGGTGAGGGGGAAGCAATTGGTACATTTTTACAATAACTTATGCAGCTGAGATCGGAGTGTAAGGAAGAGGGTCAAGGTTGGGAGGGTGAGGGTTAATAGCTGAGGGACGCGTATTTGTTTTTTTGTAAACAGTAACGTGTGCTTATGAGCAAGATTTTCTTTTCTTTCTTCTCTTCTTTGTTTCGTTTGTGTGGTTTTTGTTAATTTATCTCTTTTTCCTTTCTTTTCATTTTTTGTAAATATAATTAACTTTAAAGTTCAATCTGATGTATATAGTCTGAATAAATTAACAACAGTGATTATATAAGCCCGTTTTGGTCTATCTGACCCGTGCGATATATGAGAAATTAAATTAAATTGAGTTTTATTTATGGACGCTCTTTAACTGCTGTAGTCCTTAGCGTCCTATTCTAAATTCGGCGTGAAGACAGGTAATTTCGCTCAGAGGTCTCTTTATCAGGCTTGAGTTTCTTTACGTGCCGCAACCGCTGGCTTTACTTCCCTTCCGAAGGAAGCCACGCTAAGGATTTTTACGCCCGAAAAAATCCATCACCCTCCGTCTGAACCCGCGACCTCGGGAACTAGAGGCTAATGGTAACCACTACACCACAGAGTACGACTTGCGATATATGAGTTTGAACATGTAAAACATTTAAGACCAATAAATACACCACTCCAATCTCTACATTTCTAATCCACTTTTCTTTTACTTTACCTAAAAACTTCCCAATTTCTCTAATTTTATTTTCTTCTTTTCCTGTCAGCTTTTTGTTTTTAAGGTAAGTCGGTTTTAATATTTTTCCGCTGCAGAGCTGCAGTCGCGATTTTGAGCATGCGCAATCACTTCATCTATCCATTAGGAAGCCAGACGCAGCTATGAGCGATCGTCACTTGGTGTTTCCTGTTAATAGAGGATTTTGAAGTGTTCAAAACAATGGCCCGTGGACTATGAAGTTAGATCACTGATTCGTGTTTTGAATGCGAGAAATGTTACGCCAGCAAACATACATCGACAACTGTGTGTGGTTTATGGGGTAATATAGGTTGAGAATATTTTTATTAGCTCCACGTATTGACGCCAATTTGAAGTACGATGTTTTGTTACGTTATTTGCAACACGCTTTGGGCGTTAATTTGAAGTAGGTTGTATTGAAGGAGTTGTATTATACTTCTACAGTTGGGGAGACGAATTTGTAGTAGTTGGAACCGCACGTATAGTAAACAGTTTTCGGCAGACTTCGCCCCAAGTTTAAAAAAATATTAACTTTGTAATTTGACTGTTTCTTTAAATATTTAATATTTATGTTTGCCTCGGCTGCGACAGTATTATTGTTAGAGACACGTTTCTCTTAGCAGGGTAGTGATGCGACAAGAATGTAGGCTTACACGGATCATAACTTTACTTCACTCCTTTTATTAATGCTTGACACGATTTAAATAACACTTCACTGATATAGAGAGCTGTGAGATTCTTTTTATTAATTAATTAATTACACTTTTTAACACGCAAACTTTTTTTTTCGTCTCACACGAATACATATTAAATCTCTCGAGGACGCATCTCGCATCCGGTTACAATCATTGTCTGCAGGCAACTGAACTCTAAATTTGTAAAATTTTCTCCTTTTCAGTTTCTGATTGGCTAATCCTACTCCAATAGAATACCTTCATTTAATTAAAGCTTTTTCTGGTTGTTGATTGGCTATTTTATAAACGTCACCAAAATCACATTATTGCTTCCAAGAATCACAAGTAGTATTGTTAAACTTTCAAATTCATTATTGCCTCAAGGTTACCTAATTGTTAGCAACTTTTAACCTATTATTCTCACAGCTCCTACATTATTAAATTAAGTAATGCATTCACATAACATTATTGAGCATTTTTACAATAATATAAGCATATGCAATCACTGTTACACACATTTTACAAATTATTACATACACATATTGCTTCAAGGCGGGCTGTTATTGAATTTACATATTATATAATTTGACTGAAATCATTTAAGGGTTAAAAATACTGCCTCAAACAAGAAGTGCTTGGCTTTCATCACAGACGGCCTCATTTTTTGACGAAGGTATACAAAAACTGGTTCCCGTTAGAAAAGTCCTGAATAACGCCGGTGAATATGTGATAAGGTAATGAATGCTATTAAAGCATTTGGAAAATAATTTTCTGTTATTTAAAAAAAAAACTATCGGTACCTACTTAAATAACACGCCTTGTAACTTGCCTCCTAGGCGTAACCATTTCTTCGCTGTTAATGGTGTGAAATGGTCATATTTTAACCGTCGCACTTTTGGATATTAAAAGCTCGTGCAAGGAGTATACAATATTAAAGATAGCATGTATTTACGAGGGCGGGTCGAAAAGTAACGCACAATGGATTTTTTTACAAAAAAGTTTAATAGTTAAAACAACAACAAAAATCACAAATGAACTTACACCTTTTACCTAATTTTCGACATAGTCAGCAAGTTTCTCAACACATTTCTCCCATCGTGATACCAGTTTTAATATGCCCTGTTCGTAAAACTTCGTTTGCTTGGAGTATAGCCTTCTGCGGACTGCTGATCTCACTTCCGTATCTGAGCAAAGCGTCGGCCGGCCAGGAACTTCTTCATGGGATCAAATAGATGAAAGTTCGATGGTGCAAGGTCCGGACTGTATAGTGGATGCTGGAGCACCTCCCAACCAAATTTGGTGATTACCTGACGAACAGCAGCAGCAACAGGCAACATGGGGGCTAGCATTGTCCTGAAGAATTTTGACATCGTCAGCATTCATGTTGTGGCGTTTGTCAAGAAGGGCACGACGTAACTTCACCAAAGTTTTCATGCAGGCTGCAGCATACACAGTGGTCCGTTTTCAGCAAAGTCCACCAATATAACACCATGCAAATCCCAGAACACAGTCACAAGCACTTTCCTAGCAAATTGAGTCACTTCGAATTTTTTCTTCACTGGGGAACCAGCATGTTTACACTCCATACTTGCCTGCTTGGTTTTGGGCTTGTAGTGGTATGCCCACGGCTCATCACCAGTGATGATTCCTTTCAGAAAGACATGCCCTTCTGCGGTGTACCGCGTTAGATGACTCAAGCTCGTCGTCATTTGCTGGTCCTTGTGTTTGTCTGTAAAGTATCCTTAGGTACCCAGCGAGTGCTAACTTTACGAAATTTCAGCTCTATATTAGTGAAGTGTTACTTCAATCCTATCAAGTATTAATAAAAGGAATGGAGTAAAAATTATAATCTGTGTAAGCCTACATTCTTAGTCGTAACCCTGCAAAGAGAAACGTGTCTCTAACAAATACTGACGCAGCCGAGGCAAACGTAAATATAATATTTAAAGAAACAGTAAAAAATACATTTGGGGCGAAGGCTACCGGAAACGGTTTACTATACGTGCAGTTGCAACTACTACAAGTTCGGTTCCCCAACAGTTGAAATATAATACAACTTCTTCTCAAACTGGCTTTCCATACGTTAAACAATAACTCCTTGAATACAAACTACTTCAAATTGACGCCCAAAGCGTGGTGCTAATAAATAAAATAACAAAACATCTTCTCAAATTGGCATCCATACGTGGAGCTAATAAATATATTCTCACAGTTCATCAATGGGATGGGAATTCTGCTGGTACACTTTTCCCTTCAAGTATCCCCATAAATAAAAGTCACATGTCTTCAAATCTGGTGACCGCGCTGGCCGTAAGCCTTTGTTCACAGTACTCTCTTCAGTGAACATCTGATGAATACGGGACATGTTCGTTCTCAAATGTGCGAGGTGTTGCCCCATCTTCTTAAAAGAAGCAGCAATTACGCCCCTTTTCTGTTAGCTGGAGATAAATTACATCCAAAAAGGTCAAGAAGACATGTGTTAAATGTGGTATTAAAGAATATTGGACCATAATGGGTTTCTCAGTCATAGCGCACCACACCGATCTTTTGGTCGTGTAGAGGTTGTTCGAACAATAGGTTAGGGTTTTGTGTCGCCCAATACCTACTGTCCTGGGAATTTACATACCCTGAAGTGATAAGATCCGCCCGAAGAATATGAATAATAAATAATACATCATAATAAGTATATTAATAAGCATCTAATCAAAATCAGAAGGCGGGGAATACCAATATGAGGAAAGAATAAAAGAGAACATTAAGAATTAGAAAAGGGTGGAAATAAAATCATAACGAGAGAAATAAAGTAAAGATTATATATTAATTAACAATCAGAAAATGAAATTGAGGCGGTATTTTATATCATAACACTGTGAATGCCAGAGTGATTGTAGTGTAAATTAACATTATTGTATGACAATGATTTGAGGTTTGTTAATTATAAGCATTGTTAGGAAATAAGTTTACACGGCCTCACTGAAACTGACAGTAGGAGCGGGTAACAATGAAGCGATGGGGTGAGTTGTTTATCAATTAGAAGAGGAAAACAAATGACGTCAGGGTAGCGTGCCTTTCTTTAGAAATGGAGGGAATATCTTCCCTAGAGCATATGTGTTTTGTAATTTAGATTGGCTTATAAAACAGAGGCTAATGTTGGCGCGATTTGTTAACCAATAACAGCTCTATTATAATGTTTAGGCATATCGGGGTGAGGGAGTATAAATTCTTGAGCCAAAAGCAAGTATCGCGCAGTTCTTCGGAATCATTCACAAGGTAAACGTCGCGCAGTTCTAAGAAATCTCTCTCGCGAGTTACACGCCAGACAGTTCTAAGAAAGCATTCACGAAATACACGTTACGCAATTCTACAGAATCTCTCGCGTCGTAAAGTTAGTTACAAAATGTGAAATACGCGAATTAATACTGCGCGGCAAATAAGTGATTGTGGTTACATTCGAAAATATAACAATTTCAGTCAGGCGTGTATCAAGATTAAATACGTGAAATTAATTAAGTGTGACGGCAATAAAAGTGTAAAAACAGATTCTTTTATCAGTGTTATCTTTTAGTAACAACTCCTTTCCGTTTACACGCCCTGTTCAAGAGATATTTGCTCGACTGAGTAATAATAGCTAGCCGGAGGACAAAGAACCCAAAATCAAAATAGTAAAACAATAACAGGCGCTAGCAAATAAGATAACACGAAGAGATTACGGCGACAAAATAACATGTAGAAAACGTGTATTTGAGAACGAAGAGATTGGCGAAAAACCGTGAAAGGTTGAATATTTAGGAACGTACAGGAAGAGGGACATTAGTAAGCGATAAGTAACAATAGGAACCGAGTAGAGCTCTCACGATGCGAAGACAACGGCCCGGAAACCGAATTCAGTCAAGCGCACAGAAAATTCACTCTAGCGAACATAAGTTGTTAATGGGAGACGCGAGCGAGGCTCGGACGATGAAATTAAGAACCAATGGAAGACGAGGAAAAATTCAGTGAGAGAACCAATAAAAGTTAAGAAAAGTCACGTGCATAGCAAAAAGATAGATCGAAACTAGAAAAGAGGCGTGAAACAGAAAATTATATATGACAAAGAGCAACTTTCAGACGTGTGTAAGATGAATACTTTGTGTCGAACCGTAGGGTAGAGAATTTGACTCCGTTTTGTGCAGTGAGGGAGAATTAGATAGATGTAGGAATTCAAAGTATTTTATATCAGAGAGGGAAACAGTGCAGATGTATTTATGTATGGGAAAAATGAGTTTAAAGGAGCCGTGAGTGAAAAGGATAGCTAGAACATGACTAAACGTTGTCATTAAAGTAACATTGTAACGTCTTTGACTTCGAAAAATACTTAAGTAGGGGTACTGCACGGAAACAATAGCAGGAGATGACAGGAGAAATCGCGTCTTGTGTGAAAGGGTATTCGGACGAGGACATCCGTGTGGATCTTCAATAAACGCGCCATCTGAGAGGAGAAAAGTGAGGTTCATTTCATCTCCCATCCACACACTCCCTGAGGTAAGAGTTTCCAGAATCCATATTCCTCTAATTGAGTAGCCGGCAGCAACATCAATCCTCCCAAATTACCAAACCAACACAGAACCGATCATTACACCTTTTCCCCTTTTTAAACCCCGCTACAACCCCGATAGATGAAACCAAGTCTCCTCACTCGTGATAAACATCAGTGGGTCCATATGACCATCTGTAACCATGTTCAACAAACAGTGGCAGAAATTTACACGTTTATCCCTATCGGGCTCCTTCAGTTGTTGTACAGCAGTCACTCGGTACGGTTTTAATTTAAAATACTTCAACACACATCTGCAAGTTCTTCTACTCGCATTGAGCCAATCTCGTGGTAGAATTTCGAGGACTCTTAGTCATCATTTCATTAATTTGTGCCGTGAACTGAGTTTCCGGACAGATGGCGTTCTGTTTCTAGTTGCATTTGTAATGGATTCAGTTGTACGCCATTTTTCATCAAATCTTGAATGCTGCTTTTAGCACCCCCAGGGCTTACTTCGGTAAGTTTGGATTTGGCGTTCTTGGGGTACCGAGCCACCGGTCCTCCGTCTTGAGGGTTCTTCATTCTTTGAGTGTGGACAACCGTTTTCAGAAAACTTTGACAGTCGCTGATTTATAGGGTAAATTAGAACTTCTGAATGCAGATACTGTGGCAGCAATAAAGCTAAATATGTACAGCAAAGAGATCAACTTTCGTGTCAAGCTAGATGGTGGCAATGCAATGCTTGGATACTGTTCGGGAGAACGATATGCAGTGCATGTATTTGAAAAGTTTTACGTAATGAAATGGAAGTGTTTTCGAACGTAGAGAAATTTGAACTGTCATTGGCAGAATATGCCAAACAAGATGACTTACAGTATATCTTGCTCGTAATCTCCTGGGAAGATTCAACGTGGACGAAGTGTAAAAAAGAAAAAGAGACGCAACAGCAGATGAACCTTCAGCTGAGGCAGCAGAAACTGGTGATTGTTGTGTGGTGGTATCTCCAACCATCTAACACGGAGAGCTACAGTACAGTGTAGAGGACGTGTGAAATTCAATCTCGGCTAGTGGACTGGTGTGAAGTATGGTGAACCTCCGGGAAAGACTGATTAGTGTGTTGATAGCAACAAATCCTTGAAATGCCCGCCGCAGTTTGATGGACTTGTCAGATCTGTGCATGTGTTCCGGAAGAAGCTTTTGAGCTGGATGGAATTTAGGAAACCAGAGTATTCATTAATTATTGTCTGCTTGTTCTAAATGTTCTTAAATATTTTGCTACAACTGTGTACTGAGTTAGAATGTATAATTTTGCATGTTTCATCTTTGTTCCTTTTCTGAATCTTATGTATTATTTTTGTACTAGGATGTGAATAAATATGTTGCCAGAGTGTGGCGCTGATGACCCCAGAAGCTTTGCACCACCAATTACGCTATTACTACGCTGATTTTAGGTGGTACTGGGCGAAGCGGATATTTGTCTTTGAATAATTGTCGAAATTCTTTGATAAAGCTGGTCTGTATGTACACCTTTACAGTGAATATTCGCTCTACTATTCAATAAGCCATGCTTATTTGCTGCACAAAACAATTCTTTACAAAAGCAAATACTATAGTTTATAAATCATTGTCAATCATTTGTAAGAAGCAACAACAACAATGTAGATTTGCTTCACGTATGGAAAGCCGATTTGAACTAGTTGTTGTATTGTAGTTCTTATGTTGGGGAGCCGACTTGATGTAGTTGCAACCGCACGTATGGTACCCGGTAGTCTTCGTTCCAAATTTAAAAATTTAACTTTGTAATTTGACTGTTTCTTTAAATATTATATATTTATGTTTGCCTCGGCTGCGTCAGTATCTATTTTAGAGACATGGATATCTTGGCAGGGTTGTGATGCAACAAGAATGTAGGCTTACACAGATTATAATTTTACTTTACTCCTTTTATAAATGCTTGACACGATTTATATAACACTTCACTGATAGAGAGCTGTAAGATTCTTTTTATTATTAATTACTTACACCTTTTAACACGTAAACTATTTTTGTCTCACACGAATACGTATTATATTTCTCGAGGACGCATCACGCATCCAGCTACAATCACTGTCTGCAGGCAACTGACTTCTGAATTTGTAAAATTTTCTCCTTTTCAGTTTCTGATTGACTAATCCTACTCCAATAGAATACCTTCATTTAACTAAAACCCCCTCCAGTTGTTGATTGGCTATTTTATAAACTGTCACTAAAATCACATTATTGCTTACAAGAATCATAAGTAACATTTAAACCCTCAAGCTTAATATTGCCTCAAGGTTACCTCATTGTTAGAAACTTTTAACTTATTATTCTCACAGCTCCTACATTATTAAATTACGTAATACATTCACATAACATTATTACACGTGGATACAATAATATAAGCATATGCAATGACTGTTACATACATTTTACAAATTATTACATACACATATTGCTTCAAGGTGGGCTGTTATTGAATTTACATATTATATAATTAGACTGAAATTATTTAAGTATTAAAATATTGCCTCAAACTCTGATGTAGTCGTAATCAAGTAGAAGGCCTTGTAAATCGTTTTTAATGTTTTAGAATTTTATGAACCGAGCGGAATGACTCAGGTGGTAATGTCTGTGGCCCGCATTCGAGAGGCTCCGGGTTCAAGCCCCCGGGGCTGAACAACCTGACCGAAGGTTTTCACGCGGTTTTCCTCGGTCGCTGGGCAAATGCTTGGTTGGATAATTTGATCTGCGAATGTTCCTATCATCTCTTTCATCATTACATTTGATCTCCCTCTTCACCGCCACACCAGACATTGGGTTGATCACCCATCCTGGATATGCTATGATCCAGAGTTTGGTTTCTCCTCGACTGGCTACTGACCCTGTAGGAAAGTCCTTGGGGAGTAAGTCTTACAAAGAGGAGCTCTAAAAAGTATTTATGCAATGAAATTAGAAGGTGTTTTATAGTCCCAGTCCGTGAGAAAGAATTGGGCTTATTCAGTGGTGAAAGAAATATCTAGATCGGTGAAGGGGATTTTTATATCACCTTTTATACACACACTCACATACACAAATTCGCTCTCTTCGTAATATTAATGTTAAATGTAGACTATATTTGGAAATCACTCATGACATTACGAAGGGAACTATTTATATTTTGAGCCTTGACAACCCTGAATGTTGTAATTGCCATCTGACGTTTCCAATGGAAAGTTTGACATTTTTGACCTAATTAACTTCAAACATTTTGCCAATAGGGCGTCATTTGTGTTGTTTACACTAAATTGAAAATTGTGTGTCAACAAAAAATGGAATTACCTCGTGAAGATGTTCGTGCAATGATTTATTACGACTTTCGACGTGGATTATCAAGACAAGAGAGCATCGATCAACTAACTTACACATTTGGCGACGACGCTCCATCCTTTGCCACTGTGAAACGCTGGTATAACGAATTTAATCGTGGTCGCCGTTCGCTCAATGATGAAGTTCGTGCCAGAAAACATTGATGCTGTGCAAAACCTGATAATGAAAGATCATAATGCGACATATTGTGAGATTGAGGCAACCCTAGGCATTAGTTACACCAGCATATATAAAATATTCCATGATTATTTAACCGTGAAAAAGGTTTGCTCTTGTTGGATCCCACATAATTTGACGCAAACTTAAAAAGATGCTCGTGTCGATTGGTGTACAAAAATGTTCAATAAATACAATGGCGGTGCCTCAAAAGACGTATATAAGATTGTAACAGGTGACGAATCGTGGATCTATACGTATGAGCCGGAACGTAAACAGCAGTCGACTGTATGGGTGTTTCAAGATGAAGCAAATCCAACAAAAATTGTTTGCACTCGAAGCACTTCGAAGCAAATGGTCGCCTGCTTTTTCAGAAAAACTGGCCATATGGCAACAGTGCCTTTAGAGGAACGTAAAACGGTCAATGCCGAATGGTACACAACCATTTGTTTGCCGGAAGTCTTCGGTGAAGTAAGGAAAACCAACAAGAACCATAGGATCGTTCTTCATCAAGAGAATGCGAGCACACACACCTCGTCTAACAACAGAGTATTTGAAGGCTCAAAAATCGAATTGATAGGTCATCTGCCATACAGTCCTGATTTGGCACCCAATGATTTCTTTTTGTTCCCTAACATCAAGAATAAATTGTGTGGACAACGATTTTCATTAACAGAAGTAGCCGTTGATGCCTTCAAAAACCATGTTTTGGAGGTGTCTCAAGAAGACTGGAATAAATGCTTTGACAAATGGTTCAAACGGATTCAAAAGTGTATTGAACATAAAGCAGAATATTTTGAAAAACAATAAAGCAGTTTTCAACCAGAAATTACTTTGTTTTAATTATTAAGCTCGAAATATAAATAGTGCCCCTCGTAATATGATTAACATCAAGTTCAGAAAGCATAAGTTGTGTTGAGTATATTTTGTGGAAGAATGGGTAGAGAAAGTCATAAGAATGTTACACCTCAGAAATGTTTACTTTCTCTACTGTATAATAAGTAGGAAGAGTATTGCATTTCACCGGAAATATGCTTTAAGGTGCCCTGAATCCAAATAAAGCATTTTTTGAAACATGTCTACGTGTGTGTCTGTAACTCAGACAAAAAGTCGAATAAATACCAAACTTGGTATTTGAGTTTAGTATCTTTCAAGGACGTGACACGAAGATTTTCAAGAAAATCCTCCCATCACAGCCTACTTTTGCATTGAACATTTTTCGATAGTTTTGTTTTCCTCAAAAATGTCTAACGCTTTTTATTAAAATGCTATATGTTTAATATATTTTCATAGGAAAATTTTTGGGAACGTACCCTCTTCATTCTGAATAATTTTCGCATAACTGGTAAACCGTAAGAGGGAGACAACATTTTACCACACAAAAAATGTAGATCTCTTTAAAACAACCAATTTATGTCATATACATTTTTTTATCGAATGAGCCATTTCCGATATATTCCTTGTTATTTGTTTGAATTGTACAATACTTTTACTTTTCTTAAATGGAAATTCGTTATTCGTTTTTTTTGTCCTGGACATGCAAAGAGAATGAAATTCTCCACATAGCAACCAGCGTTTAAAATATTTGACTATCGCTTAAAGCCTACCAATTCCCCTTGCATCTGCAGGACAATTAGCAGTAAGATTGCTAACATGAAGTAGGTGGAGAATAAGCGTTTGTAAAAATAGTTTGTACAAGAGTAGAGAAAGTCATGTGAGTCGAATCAGATTTTTTAATTTTTACTTTCTCTACTGCGTACAGTAAGTAGGGGAGGTATTGTATTCCACCCAAAAATTCGATACCGAGATTTCACCGGAAATATATGTTTTGAGACCCCCTGAATCCAAAAAAGCATTTTTGGAAAGATGTCCGTGTGTGTCTGTGACTCTGTGAACAGCATAACTCGGAAACGAACAGTCAGATAAACACCAAACTTGGTATTTAGGTTCAGTATGTTCTAGAGATGCGACAAGAAGGTTTTCAAGAAAATTTTCCCACCCCAGATTACCCTTTACATGGAACATTTTTCGAACATTTTAATTTTCTCAAAAATAGCTAACGATTTTGATTGAAATATTATATGTTTAAGATATTTTCATGACAAATGAAATGTATATCTCGAATTTTCTGGGGATGTCTCCAAAAGTATTCTTCATTGTGAACGACTTTTGCATAACTGGTAAACCATAAGAGATAGACAAAATTTTAATACACAAAAAATGTAGATGGCGTTAAAATATACAATTTATGCCATATACATTTTTTGTTGAGTGAATCATTTTCGAGATATTTCTTGTTATTCCCTTACATTTTTCCATGCTTATTTTCCCAAATGGGAATTCATTATTCATTTTTTTGTCTTGGATATGCAAAGAGTATTAATCTGTGGCAAAGAGAATGGTGCTGCACCTAGCAACCAGCTATTAAGAGATATGTCTATGCTTAAAGGCTACTGTATTTCTATATTGCCCTTGCAAATACAAAACAAGGGGAACATACTACGCCTTAAGCGATAGTCAAATATTTTTAGAACTGGTCGTTATGTGTAAAATGTAATTCTCTTTGCATGCCAAAAGATCGTTTCTGCAAATGTTTATCTCGATTAATATGAAATAGATGGAGAATAAGAGTTTGTAAAAATAGTTTGTACAAGAGTAGAGAAAGTCATGTAAGTGTAACATCAGAATTTTTTTTTCTCCCTTCCAGAGTGCCAAAATTTACTATTCGATACAAGTGATGTTAAGCACCACATATATATAGCCAGAGCATCTCCAATATATATGACAAGAGAAGGTGAGAATATCATAAAGGAAGAGTGTAACCCTCGTTATCACTGATTTAAAACACATCAGCGATAAGAGCAACACTATGCCACTGAACGTACTCGTGCATATTAAACTTCTGGGCAAACAAATGGGACGGTGGCCGGCGGACAGTGATTCAGAGGGTTCTCCAGGTGGCTGTGATAAGGTCACATTCCAGCAGCCAACCTGTATCGTCCACGATCACCTCCATCCATCATCCGGGCTTGTGCGCGCACACATACACACTCAGCAATGGCGGCAGTAGCCGTTCCTGGTCTTCAGGTACAACTCATCTTGCATCCGGTCGTTAGAGGTGATGATGGTGAGTTTATTCAGCAATCCCTACTTAATACAGCCATTTTCCTTCCCCAATCTTTATTTCTTCTCGTGTACTACAATTGTCTTTGGAAACAAAAACAGACATCGTTATTTGAACGTTTTCATCTTCTGAAAGAATTGTTTAAATGAACAAAAAAAAATCTCTTTTCTCCTTCTCTGTTCGCTCTTACAAATGTTTGTCTCTACCTACTTTACAATGTCAAATATATTGAGACAGAATGTGCCCGAAGTAATTTTATTAAGTGCTAAATGTTTCAGTGTATAATTTGATGTGTAAATGATATATGTGTACAATGTGAAAACATGTAAATAGTAATTTTGTGTATAATGTAATATTTGTCGTGTACATAATGTTCCAGTTTAACCTAGTTTAGAATGCCTTGAACTCTACAGTTAGCGTAGAAATATGCGGTTCGCATGTGCAGCGAAACGGGATCTTTTGTGATAGTCTAGGGTAAGGTTTTAAGACTATTTGTTTCCGCTCTGGAAGCATGGAGCGAGGCAAATATAACACAAAACGGCAGTTTACCAAGAGAAGCCCCGGAAAAAGATCACATGATAAATACAAACTGACCAATAAGAAATCTGATAGCAAAATGTTAGGTGGGAGATTGTGTTCTTTAAATTGACGAGATTCACCCCAAAATAAGCAGTTCACAGTTGACTTTTAGATATGAACAGTTAAATCTACGATACTACGTCAAACGAAATTGGCGCGCAAATGGTGATAAGTGAACAGGAACATTATGTAGTGTTAGAGTGAGGAAGTAAAAATAAATGGCCATAAATCAAACATTACAGTGAGTAATAAATTCTCCTCTGAGCTCCTAGTACCACCACTGAGATACACGAGCTATTAACAATCATGATAGGCAGAGTCCATGCAAACATCACCGCTGAGAACCAACTAGCCAGGGTAACAGCGAGAAGGATAACAAGAAGAAAGCCACGTCGGATGGAGAAAACAGGTACAGTGAATTTTAGCATTACTTCTATCTCCACCACTACACCGCGTTCGACTCCAACCCGAGCGGGCATCAAACCCGGGACTGCTACCAACGGCGCAGTCTAAGAAACAATTAGAGAGGACGGTTCCGACGCAATATATGACTATATATCATAGTACAATCTTGTCGCTATATACTGTCTTTCAAATTCCAATCTCTTTCCACGACATCGCGAGAAACAATTGATCGTTGATCACTCTACGTGGTAGAGAAAGTAAAAATAATAGATTAATGAAAAATTCAAACCATCAACAACGAATATCTCTGAAGCAGATACTGCTACAAAACTTCTTAATTTGTTTATATAAGGTCGGTTTATAACAACGAAGGTCATCAACGACCACACGCAATCATTTGAACTTTGATAACTGTTGAATATAATCTATGTGCATTGACACAAAAAAAATATTGGATATAATTGTATGCTTTAATATGTTGTGTATTTTGGTGTAGGTCTCATTGTATCTCCTACGCTTTATGATATAAGAAAGTGTAAAATATTCTTTATGAATGAGGAGCACTTAACAGACTGTTCCCAGAGCAGTATAGATAAACGTTTTAATTGTTGCGCAACATTTTTAAATCTATGCCGTTCCAATTATGAGGAATAATGTCAGTCTAATTATATAATATGCAAATTCAACAACCCTCCTTGAATCAATATGTGTATGCAATAATTTGTAAAATGTATGTAACAGTCATTGCATATACTTATATTATTATATACATGTTCAATAATGTTATATGAATGTATTATGTAATTTAATAATATAGGAGCTGTGAGAAATAGGTCAAAAGTTGCTAACAATAAGGCAACAATGAGGTAACTTTGAGGCAATAATGAGTTTGAGAGTTTAAATGTTATTTGTGATTCTTGGATGCATTAATGTAATTTTAGTGACAGTTTATAAAAATAGCCAATCAACAACCAGAAAAAGCTTTAGTTAAATGCAAGTATTCTATTGGAGTAGGATTAGCCAATCAGAGACTTGAAATACGGAAATTTACAAGTTTAGACAGTTGAAATCTATTCAGTTGCCTGCAGACAGTGATTGTAGCCGGATGCATGATGCGCCCTCGAGAGGTTTTATACGTATTCGTGTGAGATGAAAAATAAGTTTACGTGTTAAAAGGTGTAATTAATTAATTAATTTATTAATTAATTAATTAAAGAATCTCACATCTCTAGATATCAGTGAAGTGCTGTTTAATTTGTGTCAAGGATTAATAAAAAGGAGTGAATTAAAACTTAAAATCTGTGTAAGCCTACATTCTTGTCGCATCACGCCCTGCCAAGACTTCCATGTCTCTAACAACAATACTGACGCAGCCGAGGCAAACATAAATATATTTAATACTTAAAGAAACAGTCAAATTACAAAGTTAATATTTTTTTAAACTTGGGCCAAAGGCCACCTAAAAATACATTTGGGGCGAAGGCTACCGGAAACTGAGTACTATACGCGTGGTTGCAACTACTACAAGTTCGGCTCCCCAACAGTTGAAATATAATACAACTCCTACAACAAAATAACTACTTCAAATCGGCTTTCCATACGTAGCAAAAACTACCTACTTCAATTAACGAAGCACTTTTCATGTTAAGCCTAATTTCTAAGTTTCCTCTAAAAATACCTTTTTTGGTTTCATGAACCTCAAAACCTGTATTTCTGGAGAAATACAGTGCCTTCGTTTAATGCCAAGGCCGTGGATCGCGAGAATGCGAGCTCAGCATACTGTCTACTACACTACGGGGTGTTCCGCTCCACAACTCCCACGTTACTTACGAGTGTTAGTAACATAATATATGTAATGAATGCTAACTTTGTTATAAGTATTGTTAAAAGTGATGTCCATCTGTGCAAAGACATTCTTGACATCGTCGGATGAAATTACCATTCATACGCATAAGTTCTTCTTATGTAATGTTCATAATTTCTGCTTTTATATTGTCGTTAAGTTTGTCTATGGTGTGGGGATTGTTCCTATAAACTTTATTTTTTAGCGTTTAGCGATCCCGTTGTTTTAAATTTATTGACCAAGAACTGGATAATCAGAAAATTGCTGCTGAAAATGTCTACATGATTCAGTTTTTACGTATGTATCGTACAAAGAAGTACGCTGTTCAAGCGTGAATTTGTTTGCAAGCATTTCCGTGGACTAATAAGAGAATAACATTCCTAAGGAAATCGTACACAAAACACGTATTGTCGAAACACTTCACAACGCGAAGACAAAGCAACGACTGAGGCAGCTCACAGCTGATGAACATATCCTTGACACATCCTATGAAGCTTATGCGCAGTGTCATAATACCGACGTCACTGCCGTCTTGGACGATACGTATATAAGGCGGTTGTGGCCTAGGCATAAAACGAAGGCACTGTATCATTATCGAATTTTTGGATGGAATACAATACTTCCTCTGTCTAATATGGGTAAGTAGTAGAGAGAGAGAGAGTAAACATCCATTCTACTGTTTTATTCCCTACCTAAGGCACTGTATTCCACACAGAGCTCCTATTTTCGATTGGACTTTTTTTTTTTTTTGAGAAAGGGGTTTGCGTGCACGTGCGTGAATAACACCTTTAAAGATGCAAGGTAAACATTTTAAAGGACTTTTCCTGCACCCAAATGTTTTGACATGATGAATAATACGTATAACTTGAATTTTCTGTAATTAATACGTGAAGTTCTCTTTATTAGGTAATACCAACAGCCTTACCCAGTACTTTCTGCGTGTAAGGGAATCAAAAATAAGGCTAATTTTGGAAAAGTGCGAATAGCGTACTATTTTGGCTGAGACCTAAAACGTATCTACGTTTTGTCCAGATTATCCAAATGGTGGTTTTATACGGAAGGTGCTGAAAAATATCAAGAGGAATGGTATGTTTAAGGAAATCTATAATGCTCGTCGGGTTATATTTTATATTTGTGTCCTGATAGTTCAGTCGGTGCAGTTTTGTATATAAGGGCTTGGAACGATGGTCAAGGATAGCTTTTAAAAACTAAAGCGTTACAGCATTGAAAATCAGCCTTACGTTAGTTTTTGGAAGTTTTAAGGTAACAATTGGTGGACAATACTTTACCTAATGGGTTAAACGGTGGAGACTAAGAGTTTAAAAAGTTGCAGAGTTAGTTTTTGACAGATTTAACGTGGCTTATTTTCATTAGGTGCAATAATACGAGGGTCGTCCAGGAAGTAAGGACCGTTTGTGCATTCCCGCCGCGGATATTGCTGTCGGGCTATGTTCCATGAATCTTTTCTCCGTATTTTATTTCCCTATATTTATTACTTTGCGTCGCTTTAACTGCGTGGTCATATCGCGACGGTGCTGGTAAGAGATATCTTGTGAAATTGAAATTGAATTTTAGTTATGAACGCTCTTTAACCGCTATGGTTCTTAGCGTCCCATTCTATATTGGTCGTGAAAGACCAGAAATTTTGCTCAGAGGCGTCTTTATCAGGCTTGAGGTTATTTTACGTGCGGTAAATCTACGACATGGGACCACCGGCTTTACTTCCCTTCCGAAAAAAAATCCATTACCTTCGTTGGGAAACCAGAGGCTAGCATAGTGCCCCTAGACCACGGAGGCAAATACCTTGTGCATCGGTGTGTGGCGGACAGTTAGGCTTGTAGGTCTCATCCCTGTACCATACTATAATATTTTGTCACGTGTCAACAGAGGCATATGTACTATACCTCTGCTTCCATGCCTGCGGGGCAGATGCCATTAGGGTGCCGTCCAATCTACATGCTTTCATTATCTCTGGATAGGTGGTGGAACATTTGTTTTACCATCTGTTTTCCATGTTTTACTATTGTTTTAGACTTAAGGTGCAACTTTGAGTCATGGTATTAAATATCCAATCTTTGGCAACTGAGGAAAACCACGAAAACACCCCAGTTAGATTGGTCTGCCCACGGAATTTGAACCCGGGATCTCCTGAATGCGGGCAACAGACGTTACCGCCTAAGCCATCCCCTTGTTTTTTCAGTACTGTATGAGTTTCAGACGAAACAAGTTATTATTGTGCATCCTATGATTGTTCAAAACGAATTGTATGATATAAACTCCCGCCGAGTGAGAAGTGAGAGGTAGTGGACTTTTTAATACTTGGTAGCCTTCAGAAATTTACAGTCAACTGAAAGAAGTGCATGGTGATACAGTAACGACGAAAGAAATGTGATAAAGTGGTGTTAAATGTTCAACAATGGACGAACAAATGTGAATGATGAAACTCGACCCGGACCTCCATCACGCATCGCATATGATTTCAAGAATCAAGTGGAATCAGGTTGATTTCAAGAATCAAGACAGACGTGTAGTCCTTGACGAGTAACAGATTTCTTTCCCAAATGTTTCTGGTCCTTTGCTTGATAAAACTCTGTCTAAATGGACTGGGTTAATGGACTGGCGCAGCCGACTACACCATGGGAATTCTAAGGCTTGCACAGATATGGCAAAAGCTTAAATTACGGAGGAGATCGTATGGAGAAAGAAAATAAGCTTCCATTCCGTAAGCGGGTCTTATTTTCTTTTAATAAAATCCTTTTTTTTTTCTGATATATTAAAGCCAAAACGGGCTTTATCTGAAGTAGTATTTTATTATGTTATTTGCACGCTTTGGGCGTCAATTTGAAGTAGTTTGTATTGAAGGAGTTTATTGTTATATCTCAACTGTTGGGGAGCCGAACTTGTAGTTATAAACAGTTTCCGGTAGCCTTCGCCCCAAATGTAGTTTCAGGTGGCCTTTGCCCCAAGTTTAAAAAACAATAGTAGCTTTGTAATTTGACTGTTTCGTTAGATATTATATATTTGTTTGCCTCGGTGCGTCAGTATTATTGTTAGAAACATGTCTCTCTTTGTAGGGTTATGGTGCGAGAAAAATGTAGGCTTACACAGATTATAAGTTTTAATTCACTCCTTTTTATTAATCCTTGACACAAATTAAATAGCACGTCAGTGATATCGAGAGCTGTGAGATTCTTTTTTATTTAATACTTGCACTTTTTAACACGTATACTATTTTCGTTTCACACGAATACGCAATTAATTTCTCGAGGACACATCTCGCGTCTGGTTATGAGCACTGTCTAGAAGCAACACGTCTGTTTATGAGCACTGTTTGGAGGGAACTGAATTGATTTCAACCGTCTAAATTTGTAGATTTCTGTATTTCAAGTCTCTGATTGGCTAATCTTAGTCCAATAGAATACCTTCATTTTTCTGGTTGTTGATTGGCTATTTTATAAACTGTCCAAACAATTTACTTTATTGCTGCTCTAATAATGTCTAGTAGCATTTAAACTGCCTTACTCATTATTGCCTCAAGGTTACCTCATTGTTAGCAACTTTAAACCTATTTTTCTCACAGCTCCTACATTATTAAATTACGTAATGCATTCACATAACATTATTGAACATGTTTGCAATAATATAAGCATATGCAATGACTGTTACATACATTTTACAAATTATTACATACACATATTGCTTCAAGGCGGGCTGTTATTCAATTTACTTATTATATAATTTGACTAAAATCATTTAAGTGTTAAAACTACTGCCTCATATCACTGGATGATCCTCGTATTTGTAAAACATTTGTTTTTCTACATAGATCAAGGAGTAGATATTGATTTGCACATAAGCAGTTGAAAATAACAGTAGCGCAAATTTGTAAAAGCTATAGGGTAGTTTATTTTCGCCAGATTCTAAAACTAAAGTACAGTAGTTTTGTGAAAATCAACCCCAAACCAACAATACACCTTGATGTTACGGGGGGAAATTTGGTGATATGAACATGGCTCAATAGCTCGATTTTAAATATTTTAAGCCTTCTTTTTCAGTGTTTTGGGTTTAATATCGTTAAATATCTTATCATCCTTGCAATAAAGGCCAAAAATATCCTCTGATATTTGTATTCACCAAAAGGGATTGGATTTTGAAGCGGAGGGGATTCGGTTACCGAGTGAATCCGGATATTGTACCTACACCCGCATGAGTGGGCGCCCCGGGAGGAAGGGAGACACTGGGCGGCCGGAACCAGGAGTGACGGCACAGTAATGACAGGTCCTTACAGTTTCCGTAAACGCCCGGCAGACGGACACGCAGACTGCGCACCCCGCCCCACGTTTCATAAAGAGCATCCTTTTTCTCTGCCACGCTGCATCAAAACTCCATCGCCGACACTTCTAACCCTGAAACAGACCAAACGAGGTGAATGATTAATGGAACGAAATGAAGGGACAGGATATCGGAAGTTGAAAGACACCACTCCAACATTTACCTGACGACCCGGGAAAACCCCGAAAAAAATCCATGGGTAAGAGTGTGCGGTCGCCAGAACCGATCCCGGAACCTCTCGAATGCAGGCCACAGCTTTGCCGCACGAGTCATCCCGCTCAGTAAACGGGATTGATATTGGGCGACATGAATTACGAAAATTCCTCATAAAACACCCCAATCCTATAATTTTTGCAAATATTTTCTATGTCTGTCCACAAGAAGGTGGTATTTAATGGTGTAACACACCCCGGACATACACACAAATTTTACCTCTTTATAATAGATATGGCGGAGCCGTGGCCGAGTGGTTAGACCGCTCGCCTCTCACCGAGGTGGCCCAGTTTCAATCCCAGGGGCCCGCATGTGGGATTTGTGGTGGACGAAGCGGTGTCTGGGCGGGTTTTCTCCGGGTTCTCCGGTTTCCCCCGCCATTCATTCCACCAACTGCTCCACCATCACCTTCCCTTTCATCCATTTCACCATCATTTCTTTTCATCTACTTCCTTCATCCCATACCAGGCATCGAGCTAATCACCCATCCTGGATATTCTGTCTGCTCCATGAGTGTGTCTGCTCCCCGACGGGCCTCTGACCCCAGGCACCCGCCTGTAAGTGAGGATAAATAATAAATAATAGATATTAGTGCCTATAGATTATATACTTACTTGAGAAACCAAAATAGACAAAAATGTGTTGCGCGAAAAATGTAAAGCTCATTAAAACATGCAGTTTAAAACTTGCTACATATGGCACCACAGGCGGTGGACACTGATGGTACATGAAATTAAATGATAACTGGGAAAGGAAATTTGGGAAGGAGGCGTTTCAGGTCTGCATTTGCCGCTGATAACCCTTTGTGTCAGGCATTTTTCTTTTTCATTTAAAAATAGTTTAAGTTTATTGGTTTAAAACTAATCCTGTGTGGATAATTGCCTATGAGGACCGAAAAAAACGGCAGATGTGGAGTTCGATCCTGACAGGCTTTGAAATGCAGATCTTCCAATCACGTGTCCCTGTTTTAACATCCTTGGCTACCCTTGTCAGTATTTAAAAATGAAGGTTTCTTATCGTAGTATTAACCATTTCCGAGATATGTGTTGTGTTTAAAGTTATTTTTCAAAGTTATTTCATATGCCATTTTATTAGTTTTTGAAAATCCAAAATTCCCGTTTTGTTTATGCTTTTTTTTTGTTTTGTTTTGCATGAATTCTTCACAGAAATCGACTTATGAAACACATTTGTGTTTTCCATGTTTGTAATGTTTAATTTGAAAACGCGAAGAATTATTTATTCTATTTTTTTATTGAAAAATAGAAGGTGCAAAGAATACCTGTGAGTTTCTAATGAGTGGAGAAATTTGTGTGATGCTTATAACAATACATGCCGAATATGACGTGAAACTTTGTGCTGTATTTGGTGGCAGAGGTGGGTTGCAAGCGATAATAAGTTAGGAGCTGGCAGAGCGGAGGTCCTGGTGAGGGTATAAATCCCAGTATTTAGTGGCCTCCCCCGCTGCATATAATCACTCGAGAGTAGTGGGGTGGCTCGCTGGCTGGCTTATGAATTTCCAATGCCGTGTTTATGTACCGGTCCCGCTTGACAGCTACCATTTGTTATGTAAGGAATTAATTTGGCTACAAACTCATGCGATAATAGCGGGGTAAAACCTCGTCCAAACACTTCCTTCGGCAAGATATGGCACTAACCTGTCCACTGAGGCTTATTTTAATTGTAATAGTGCAGTGTTATGTCGCTTGCGAGTGAAGTGTCTTTAAGTGGAACAGCTTGGAAGGAAGGGTTATAAAAATGGTTCTGATGGAATATACAAAACATTATATATTTTCCATATACGAGGGGAGTGTTAAAAAATTCCTATTCATACACAGATTGCAAAACCTAAAATATTTCGCTTACACTATGATTTTTTCCCTTGATATGATCAAGTTTCATTATAATTCCTAATGGGACACCGATTTTGATCACATTTGGCAGACATTTTTAGGACAAGAGTAAACACTGTGGTGATGGTGGTATCACAAAAGAACACACCGAACCGAAGAGGGGATAGAAAACGTTCGGCGGGAGGCAATTTTTAAGATATTCATCATGAATGGACGTGTTTTCTCAATAGTAAAAGCATAAATGTTGCTTTCTTCATTCGTTTAGGATTGATAATGCGAAAGACTACTACGAATGGGTATGGGGTTAAAATATGTTGAATGGGAGGCAACTTGCCGGATTTTCGTTGGAAAATCTGGCATCATGAAGGTGAGGTATCAAATGAAGTAGATAGTTGTCTTTACGTTATTTGCCCCACACTTTGGGAGCCAATTTGATGAAGTTATTTATTGTAGGAATTGAATTGTAGTTAAACTGTTGGGGAGCCGAATTTGAAGTAGTTGCAACCGTACGTATTGTAAAAAGTTTCCGGTAGCCTTCGCCCCAAATGTTTAAAAAATATTAACTTTGTAATTTTGACTGTTTCTTTAAATATTTATATTTATGTTTGCCTCGGCTGCGTCAGTATTATTGTTAGAGACATGTTTCTCTTTGCAGGGTTGTGGTGCGACTGAAGAATGTAGGCTTACACAGATATAATTTTTACGTCACTCCTTTTATTAATGCTTGACACGATTTAAATAACACTTCACTGATATAGATAGAGCTGTGATTTTTTAAATTAATTACTTGCACCTTTTTAACACGTAAACAATTTTTATCTCACACTGAATACGTATTAAATTTCTCGAGGACACATCTCGCGTCCGGTTATGAGTGCTGTCTACAAGCAACTGACTTGATTTTTACCGCCTAAATTTGTAAATTTCTGTATTTCAAGTCTCTGATTGGCTAATCCTTGTCTAATAGAATACCTTAATTTAACTAAAGCTTTTTCTGGTTGTTGATTGGCTATTTTATAATTGTCACAAAAATTACATTATTGTTGCTCCAAGAATGACTAGTAGTATTGTTAAACTTTCAAATTCATTATTGCCTCAAGGTTGCCTTATTGTTACTTCATTGTTGGCAACTTTTAACTTATTATTCTTACAGCTCCTACATTATCAAATTACGTAATACATTCACATAACATTATTACATGTATACAATAATATAAACATATACAATGACTGTAATATACACATTTTATATATAGTTACTTACCATATTGCTTTAAGGCGGGATGTTATTGAATTTACATATTATATAATTAGACTCAAATCATTTAAGTGTTAAAAATACTGCCTCACAAATCAAAAGAATTTAATTAATTTAAGTGTAGATTATAAATATTTGTAAAATTGAGGTTTCGCCAAATCGTCAAAGCCCCGGCTAACGCCGGTTATTTCTAATAGCTAAGCATAAATGTAAATGTATAAAAGAGCCTACCTCCTTGGTATCGGGGGTAGCGCGTCTAGCTCACATTCAAAGGGTCCCGAGTTCGAATCTCGGTTAGTTACACATAAGGTTTTCTCCGGGTTTTCGCTTATGCTGACAAGATGAATGTCGGGTGACTTTAAGCTCTATGGACCCCGAGCTCATTTGAGCGTCGTTTCAACCATTTAATTTATTCAGCGTGTGATATGACCTAACCGATTATATGATGTTAAACTTTAAACATATACAGAGTGGACCATTTCAGTTAAGACAGTACAATATCTCCAAAACTAAGCTTGTAGTTAAAAATGTCTTTAATAAAAGTTGCTTGATATTATGAGGGGAAAGCAAATGTCATTAGTTGTGTTTTTGTTTGGAAATTAACCTTAATTGCAGATTTTTTATTAAAAAAATCTGATGTGTTACACTCACATGACTTTCCCTACTCTTGTACAAACTATTTTTACAAACGCTTATTCTCCATATGCTTCATGTTAATCGAGATATCGAGATGTTAATCGAGATATCGAGATGTCAATCTTATTGGTAATTTACATGTAGATGCAAGGGAAATATGGTAGGTTTTAAGCGATAGTCAAATATTTTAACGCTGGTTGCTATGTGGCGCATTTCATTCTCTTTGCATGTCCAGGACATAAAAAATATGAACAACGAATTTGAGAAAAAGTATAAAGTATTGAAAAATTTAAGGGAATAACAAGCAATATATCGAAAACGGTTCAATCAACAAAATAAATGTATGTGACATAAATTGTGTATTTTAACGCGATCTACATTATTTTTGTACTAAAATTTTGTCTATCTTTTATGGTTTACCAGCTATGCAAAAGTCGTTCACAATGAAGATTAGTTTTGGAGACATTCTCAGAAAATTCGAGATATATGTTTCATTTCTCATAAGAATATCTTAAACATATGATATTTTAATCAAAATCGTTAGAGCCATTTTTGAAAAAATTAAAATTTTCGAAAAATGTTCCATGTAAAGGGTAGTCTGGGTTGGGGGGATTTTCTTGAAAACCTTCGTGTCGCATCTCTAGAAGATACTGAACCTAAATACCAAGTTTGGTGTTTATCCGACTGTTCGTTTCTGAGTTATGCTGTTCACAGACACACACACACACACACACGGACATGTTTCAAAAAATGCTTTTTTTGGATTCAGAGAGTCTCAAAACATGTATTTCCGGTATCTCGGTATCGAATTTTTGGGTGGAATACAATACTTCCCCTATTTACTATACGTAGTAGGGAAAGTAAAAATTAAATTGACCCTAAAATTAACCTATTATAACGTCCTGCAAACAAAACACGACTAATGGCATTTAGTTTCCCCCATAATATCAAGCAACGTTTATTAAAGACATTTATTTCTACAACGCTTAGTTTTGGAGATATTGTACAGTCTCAACTTAAATGGTCCATCCTGTATATTCAGCTCCAAGTGCAAGCGGTTTTAGGTATGGGATTTGGGTGGGTGACGTCATGGTTGTGTGGGATGATGTATCGTCCCTAGCCCCTTTTAGATGTTCTTGAATCTGTCGAATATCTGGTAGACGCGGATGCTGTCAACTTTAAATTCTCGATTGGAGTTTACCGGACCGCTCACATAGTTGGTAATACAAACTTATGTCTGGCGTGTTGGAAGCGAATTTCTTGAGGCATATTTCTTATTCAGTGATTGTTGATGTATAGCGTGTCTTACGCGTAATAACTTAATTATATATTCTTTATTGCCGCTTCAACTTTAAAGTCATATCGCGACTACTTTAGAATACAGAACATGATTACAATGAAATGATGATATTTTAAACAGTAATACTACACACAACATGAAATTCTCTATACAGGTGTGCTTAACGTTATTATACAATTAACGGTCCTCGCGTCCGTTGTATTTTAAGATTTTTAAAATACTATTAGCTCAATTTGTAGAAATAATCCCTTATCTCAGAATCTGTGTTTGGAAAGGTTAGACAGTTATTTAAATAACAAATCCAATAAATTAGCTCTTACTAGAATGGACGTTTTATTTCACTTCTGAATATGCTTGTTAACGACGACTAATACATATATATTTTTAATCAAATATTTTAGCTACATATTGAATAAAAATATTACTGACTTTCTTTGTAACACAATTACTAGTTTACTACTTATTGTTCACTATACTCGACAATTCCCGTGGCAAATTTATTTAAACCTTTTCGATTTTCTGGTAAGCGTCTTCCTTTCGGGTGAAAATTTTTCTAACAGCTTAAAAAGTTGAAAGCTATTTACTCAAGCTTTGCTTGGTTGCTAACAATAATAAAACAAATACATTTAATTTAACAATTCTTGTCTTAAATATATTAATAAAAGTAGCATATTGTGGCATGTGCACAGATTATATTAATGGTAATACGCTCCCTGGACGCCGAAGCGTGGCAGCTTATCTGTGAGTAGGGGCGATTCAGGGGAAGCAGTGTGTCATTGGGGGGGATATGGCGTTACTGACGCTTGGAATGTTAGCTTGGCGTGGATTCATTCTGTGACTAGGCTTCGCGTGAGTTAGACGGATAACTGCCTAAGACTTGGCGTCCTCGCCCGGCAGACACATGGGGTAAGACAACATTTTATAATAAATCTACCAGCTATCCATTCTCTTGCCGTTTTAATTATGATAGTGTAGAGTTCCTTGCCTCTCCCTTCAGCCAGAAATTATGTTGGTGTATTAATTATTTAGAGAGATAACTTAGCTGCGTCCCTTGTCGATGCCTCGAGTTTAAAGTTCTTTGTTTGTTCAACGATCCCTCTCATAAGCGAGTAGCTCTCCTCTGAAGTTAAATAATAAATAAATGTGAGGCATACGACAAATTGGCGGTGGCGCCGAGTAATTGGTTTGAATTGTTTTGAGATTTTAAGTGCAAAATTTTTTTCCCTCCAAATGTAACGGTTTCTAGCCCTCCACGTGGTCGCGAAAAATCTAAATTTCTTTCTGGCTAAAGGGTAAGGATTTTTATACTTTAATTTGTGATTCTCTTCTTCTAAATTTTGTTTCTATCATATCTGAAAGTCTGGTTTCGAAATTTTAATTTTGAGCTCATTTTTACATTTTTTCCCATTGTCTGCCGGCGTGACGCTAAAACTTCTGACTCCATTTTCCCCTTGTTTTGGCTTCATTTCTTTTTAAATTGTATTGCTGTGCTAAGTGGTTCGTGCTGGTTGTTTTCAAAAAAATGTTTTTGTGAAAGTTGAGTTGTGAAACGAGCGAGATAGTTGTAGTTTGAAATGTGCTCGTCACGTGTTGGCTATCTGTTTGCAAATCTTGTTTTCTGTGCTTATTAGCAGTGGTTTGGAAACGTATAACTATATTCCAGTGATTGTAATTTCTAGCTACTTACTGCACTTTTCTGGGACATTTTTTCGTGTAACTTTTATGTACGCACGTGTGTTATGTAATTCCCGCGTGGTCGTGCATTTCAGCAATAATTTTAGCTTGTGAAACCAGTCTTCCTCAGCACGTGTTTTGGCGCGTTTATTTGCGTGTGTATATCAGGTCAGATACATTTGTTTTAAGACAAAAAAAAACAAAATGACACACACATGTATATTGTTGTTATATTTTGGTTCATCACACATGTGTATGTCATTTTGTTTTGTTCTTTTCATGTTTATTATATTTATTTTCCTTATGTCGACGAGGACGTCGACTTCGGTGGCCAGGGGGAGATGTGGCATGTGCACAGATTATATTAATGGTAATACGCTCCCTGGACGCCGAAGCGTGGCAGCTTATCTGTGAGTAGGGGCGATTCAGGGGAAGCAGTGTGTCATTGGGGGGGATATGGCGTTACTGACGCTTGGAATGTTAGCTTGGCGTGGATTCATTCTGTGACTAGGCTTCGCGTGAGTTAGACGGATAACTGCCTAAGACTTGGCGTCCTCGCCCGGCAGACACATGGGGTAAGACAACATTTTATAATAAATCTACCAGCTATCCATTCTCTTGCCGTTTTAATTATGATAGTGTAGAGTTCCTTGCCTCTCCCTTCAGCCAGAAATTATGTTGGTGTATTAATTATTTAGAGAGATAACTTAGCTGCGTCCCTTGTCGATGCCTCGAGTTTAAAGTTCTTTGTTTGTTCAACGATCCCTCTCATAAGCGAGTAGCTCTCCTCTGAAGTTAAATAATAAATAAATGTGAGGCATACGACAATATTTGGAATTGTAATTTATGTAAAACATATTTCTGCTAGAATTTTCTCTTCTCATTATGTATTTATGTTTTCACAGTATTTGTCTGTGAAGCCCTGTTTATTCTGAATTGTTCTGTATTGTTTTGTGTATCTGATGAATTATATGAGTTAGCCAAAGACCTACTACACAAACAATATAGACCCCTTAAAACGTACCATTTATGCTAATGTTTTCCTAGAATTAACCATTTCCTTGATATTGGTTGCTGTTGATTTCATTCATAAATTTTGGAAGTGTTAACTTATTATTTTTTGTCTCCTGTAATGTCCTGCAAAGAGTGAAACATCAAAGCCCACATATAGCGACACACTTTTTAAACATTTTATCGTCACTTCAGCCTCCTATATGCGTCTTTTGCACATTATCTCCATACCAACGCATTGAAAAAATCTAATGTGTTTCACTCACATGACTTTCTCTACTCTTGTACAAACTATTTTTACCAACGCTTATTCCCTTTCTTCTTCATGTTAATCGAGTTAAATATTTGCAGAAACTCTCTTATTACTTATTTTGTAGGTGCAAGGGGAAGCGATAGCGATAGTCAAATTTTTTAAGAGTTGGTTGCCATGTGAGCATTCCATTCTCTTTGCATGTCCAGGGCATAAAAAAACCAATAAGGAATTCCCATTTGAGAAAAAGTGTGTACTGGAAAATTCAAACATATAGCAAGGAATATCTCGGAAATGGCTGTTTCCACAGACAAATTGGGTATGACATAAATTGTGTGTTTTAACGAGAGCTACAGTTTTGTATCGAAACATTTTGTCTATGTCTTACGGTTTACCAGCTATGCAAAAGTCATTCAGAATGAAGAGGACTTTTGGGGACATTCCCAGAAAATTCAAGATATACGTTTTATTTTTCATAAAAATATCTCAAACACATGATATTTTAATTAAAATCATTAGAGCCATTTTTTGAGAAAATCTAAATTTTTGAAAAATGTTCCATGTAAAGGGTAGCTTCGGGTTGGGCGATTTTCTTGAAAATGTTTGTGTCGCATCTTTAAAAGATACTAAACGAATATCAAGTTTGATACTTATCCGACTTTTCGTTCTTTACTTATGCTGTTCACAAACACATGCAACTTTTTCTAAAAATGTGATGTTACTCTCGCATGACTTTCTCTACTCTTGTACAAACTATTTTTACAAACGCTTATTCTCCATATGCTTCATGTTAATCTTATTGCTAATTCTCTTGTAGATGCAAGGGGAATTGATAGACTTTAAGCGATAGTCAAATATTTTAAGAGCTGGTTGTTATGTCGAGTATTCTATTCTCTTTGCATGTCCAGGACAAAAAAAAATGAATAACGAATTCCCATTTGAGAAAAACTATAAGTATTGGAAACTTTAAGGGAATAAAAAGCAATAGCACTATCTCGAAAATACTTCTCTCAACAACAAAAATGTATATGACATAAATTATGTATTTTAAAGCGTCTACATTTTTTGTGTAGTAAAATTTTGTCTATCTCTTATGGTTTACCAGCTATGAAAAAGTCGTTCACAATGAAGAACACTTTTGGAGATATTCTCAGAAAATTCGAGATATACATTTCATTTGTCATGAAAATATCTTAAACATATGATATTTTAATCAAAATCATTAGAGCCATTTTTGAAAAAATTAAAATTTTCGAAAAATGTTCCATGTAAAGGGTAATCTGGGGTGGGGGGAGTTTCTTGGAAACCTTCGTGTCGCATCTCTGGAAGATACTGAGCCTAAATACCAAGTTTGATGTTTATCCGACTGTTCGTTTCTGAGTTATGCTGCTCACAGACAGACACACACACACACGTACATGTTTCCAAAAATGCTTTTTTTGGATTCAGGGGACCTCAAAACATACATTTTCGGTGAAATCTCGGTATCGAATTTTTGGGTGGAATGCAATACTTCCCCTACTTACTATACGTAGTAGAGAAAGTAAAAATTGTAAACTTTAATGAGCTCTACATTTTCTCATATACTGTCTGTGTACCTCAAAGTCAATAAGTAGTTGAAATTATAATCGCTTGAGCGATTTCGACTTTACGTAAGCACACACATAGACTACACATTTATAACATGAATATAGATGACGTGCTTAATCCCTCTTATCTTTAGCATGCATTTCTGAATGCCACACTGCAATATGTACTTGAATAGCTCATAACTAACTTAACATTTTAATTATTTAAACTGAATTTCGCGTTCATTATGGATTTGTTATACTTAGAAATTGCAATATTTTATTTTCTAAGGCACCTGCTAAAGAATTTGCCGTAAGAAAGGAAAGGAGCTGGTGTGCTCACATAAGCCATAGAAAGTGTTTCGTGCACGCGAGGTGTAAGTTGCTCTAATAGTGTGTGCCCCACCCTCACTATCGGCGTCTTTGTCCCCCCACCCCTGCATAATGTGATTTACTGCACGGTTCCTAGCACGCGCGAAAACAGCCGTCCTATTATCTCCAGGTTAGATATGCTTCATGTGCTGAAGGTCGTGACCCTTATCAAATTATCGTAAACTATATTGCTTGTTTGTAGCTAGGGGCGATGTAGAACCTCTGCTTTTACATAAACTTTACCTCCTCTACTCTATTTTTTGTCTGTTGCCTATCATCGTTCTCTATTTTCAATTTTTCCACCCAAAATTCCATATCTAAATTTCATTGGAAATAGGTTTTTTGAGATTTTATAAAATAAATAAATAAATAAATAAATAAAATATTTTTAAAAAGTTCGGTGTGTGACTGTGAACAACACACAAGATTATACAAAATTCCTTTCGGATGAAGAGGACTTCACAGAAAATTTCCAGAAAATTCCAGATGTAAATTTTATTTGTCATGTAAATATCTTTAATATATAATACTTTAATCAAAATTGTTCGAACCATTATTTTACAAAATGAAAATTTTTAAAAATTTTCTATATAAAGGGTAGTTGGGCTAGAAGGATCTTCTAGAAAATCTTCGTGTTGCATCCTTGGAAGATATTGAACTTAAATACTAAGATTGGTATTTATCCGTCTTTTCATTTTTGATTATGACACACCCACACACACGGACACGTTTTCAATTTATTTGCATTAATGGGACCTCAAAACATGTATTTCTGGTGAAATCTCGATATCAAATTTTTGGTTGGAGTGCAATAGGGTAGGATAGGATTAGAAGTGGAGGGGGATTTAACAGATCATTTTTACTTAGGTCCCCAGGAGGGAGGTACGAGGCGTGAGAAGAGAGGAGAAGGAGGGCGGCCGGTTAAGGAGGTATGACAGGCAGACGGTAGGGTCCCTACCGTTTACAGATTTTAACTCCCCTGATTGTGGCTGGTGTTACCGGCTCCCCTCTACCCATGTTGGCTTACACATCCCCTGGGGGCACGGGACCCGGAGACCGTTGTTCTGTACTTGATCATTCTCTCAAAGCCCTGTTAACATTCGGTTGTTCCTCGCGATTGCATGGAAACAGTATAGAATTTTAAGACCAGCGCATAGCGTCCAGTTCTTAAACATTTGACTATCGCTGTTCTCTTTGTATCCATAACGAAATGTGATGTAGCTACTTCTGCAAAGGTTTATTTGGATTAAAATGTAGTAGATGGAATTATACGCTTTAGTATCATTTATACATCCAGTAATAAACTACAGAGGGTAGAGAAAGCTATGTGAATGTATCGCTTCAGAAATTTTGTTCTAATTTTGAATGTTTTGAAATGCCGCTTGTGATAATCCAAAGTATATACACCGTTTATAAAACAAAAAAGAATGTTTAATCATTCAATAAATTACCATCTTATTTAAGGTAATGCATCTGAGAAATTTAATTGAAATTGTGAAAAATTAAATGTTTTTGCCACAAAATAATACAAACTCTAATAACGTTGTCAGCCCCATGATGATCGCCAATTTTGATAACGTTGTCAGCCCCACGATGAGGCGCCGATTTTGATAACGTTGTCAGCCCCACGATGAGGCGCCGATTTTGATAACGTTGTCAGCCCCACGATGAGGCGCCGATTTTGATAACGTTGTCAGCCCCACGATGAGGCGCCGATTTTGATAACGTTGTCCGCCCCACGATGAGGCGCCGATTTTGATAACGTTGTCAGCCCCACGATGAGGCGCCGATTTTGATAACGTTGTCAGCCCCACGATGAGGCGCAAATTTTGATAACGTTGTCAGCCCCACGATGATTAATGTGATCTAATACTTGAGTTGCCGACCGTTTGAAGATAAAGAACGAAGCTGATTATGAATTGCAGCACTCGAAACTATAACAACTGAATTATTATACTTGCTACTTCTGCAGTATCAATTTTACAGTTTGAAGTAACTGTTTCCGCAGTAAAAGAAACAATTGGCGTACCTTGGCGCGAGTCACTAAAATGCTTAACGGCGAAATCCCTCTCGGTTGCTGCTGCTAAACCTTACTCAAACAAGCATGACACTGGGCGTTTGAAATAACACACGAGTAATCATTATTAATTCTCAAGAGAGTGTCTTGTATGAATGAATGTATGCACGAATGTGTGCACGAACGAACGTGTCTGATTACAATTGCACGCCTTTATGTTAAGCTAGGCCTTCTTTATAACTACCCCATCAACATCCCTTCATACGCATCTGTTACTTTACTGGCTAAACCCTCAGAATTACTTTCACTCCTCTTTTTCAGAATTTCTGCCAACGTGACTCTTCAAACGTACTGAAGTTAACTCTAAACTGCTTTCCAAGAATCTTTAAACTACGACTTCTTCTACGACTTACTAATGGCTTATCTCGCTAAAGACTTTTCCCTCCGTCAATTCCAGCTTGTTACACTATACATTGATACACGGAAATTATTTATTCCAATTATTTCTCTATCTTCTATTATTTCTTTATTTAATTAATTATATCTTCCTGTCAATAATTACGGTATGAACTCTAAACTTTAAGAAAATACATCCTTATTTCTCCCTATGTGGCACATTTAAACTACCTGTTAACTGAAGTTATTAATGGACTGGCCCATATTTATTAATGGACATGCCCAACTTTAAACCTTGCTTTCTTGCAAAGAATTGTCAGCGATTTTTCATATTCAAAATGTTACACATTATGCCATTTTAACTAGTTAGTATCAAAAACTTTTACCGCCTCTCAAAAGTTCATTAAATAAAATAGAAATACACTTTTTTAAAACTAATGCTCGAATTTTGAGAAATGAATTATCCTTAAAAAAATCAAGATTTATGGCAATACAAAAGCACTTTTATACAATAACTAGGAGTTAATATAAAATTATTGATTCAATAGATATTTAAAACTTAATATTTTTATCTGAACATTCTTAGAAGTGTATCGTGTGGAGAATTTTTATTAGAACAATGAATTTATGCAATAAAAAATCTGATATGTTACGTTCACCTGACTTTCTCTACCCTCTATCGATTATTAGTGGGTAACAAAGGGAACAGCGATAGACAAATGTTAAAGAAATGGATGCTATATGCTGGCCTTAAAATTCCATACTGTGTCCATGCAATCGCGAGAAACAACTGAATGTTTAAAGGACTTTAAAGTGTGATCAACTAACAAACAATTTGAACAAATAATAACGGATATCTCAAAATGGCTTATGCTACAAAAAATTATTTGAAATAAATTGTGTGTTTTGAAGAGATATACATGTCTTATGTAGTACGTTTTCTTCTATAGCTTAATGTTTAGCATCTATACAAGATTATACAAAATTCCTTCCGAATGAAGAGGACTTCGAATGCTATTCCCAGAAAATTCAACACGTACATTTTTTAACATGTAAATATCATTAACATATGGTATTTTAATCAAAGTCGTTAAAGCCAGTTTTTAGAAAATAAAGAAGTTTGAAACATCTTCCATGGAAAGGGTGGTTTGGTGTGGGGAGATTTCCTTGAAAATCTTCGTTTCGTATCTTTGGAAGGTACACACATAGACGCGCGCGCGGATCTTTTCTAAAACTGCTATTTTTTGTTTATTCAGGGACCTCAAAACATCCATTTCCTGTGAAATCTCGGTATCGAATTTTTGGGTGGAATGCAATACCTCTCTACTTACTATGTAGTGGTGGATAAAGTAAATACAATCTGAAGTGTTACACTCGCATGACTTACTCTACTCTTGTACAAACTATTTTTACAAACGCTTATTCTCCATTTGCTTCATGTTAATCGAGATGTTAATCTTATTGCTAATTTTCTTGTAGATGCAAGGGGAAATTGGTGGTCTTTAAGCGATAGTCAAATATTTTAAGAGCAGGTTGCTATGTGGAGTATTCCATTCTCTTTGCATTACCAGGACAAAAAAAATGAATAACGAATTCGAGAAGAAAGTGTGTGCTGGAAAATTTAAGGGAATAACAAGCAATATCTCGAAAATGGTCCACTCAACAAAATGTATATAACATAAATTGTGTATTTTAACGCGATCTACATTTTTTGTGTAGTAAAATTTTGTCTATCCCGTATGGTTTACCAGCTATGCAAAAGTCGTTCACAATGAAGAATACTTTTGGAGACATTCCCAGAAAATTCGAGTTATACATTTCATTTGTTGTGAAAATATCTTAAACATATGATGTTTTAATCAAAATCGTTAGAGCCATTTTTGAGAAAATTAAAATTTTTTAAAAATGTTCCATATAAAGGGTAATCTGTGGTGGGGAGATTTTCTTGAAAACCTTCGTGTCGCATCTCTGGAAGATACTGGACCTAAATACCAAGTTTGGTGTTTATCCGACTGTTCGTTTCTGAGTTATGCTGTTCACAGACACACAGACGGACATGTTTCCAAAAATGAAAGTAATTAATAGTTGAACAACCATGCAAGCTAAAATCTGAAATAGCCAAAATATTAGTGTTGTTGAGTGTAGTAACAGGCATAAATTTCAACAAGATATCTTGCATACTCTGGATTTTCCAAGTTTCATAGATGCATTACCTTAAAATTAGAAATTTTAGGGTGATGTTTTAATAACCTGAGACCTTAATTCGCACCAGTTTTCAGAAAAGCTGCACATGGGCAGAGAACATTGTAACCTCGCGAGTGCGGTGCCTAACAACCCGTACAGGATGTGGAAAGACTGTGCATGTAGAAAAACACTACGTGATACAGTGTTGCAACAGTTTCTGTTTTAGTGTTTCTTGCCAATATAGAATAAAAGTTTTGAGACACATCAGCACTTTAGGTTATAATTTGATTCAGGTATTCTGAGCAATTAAAGCTATAAAACAAACGTTTAAATTTACGTAATTTTCCGTAAATAAACTTTTATGAGTAAAAGGAGAGAAATTGTTATATTTTCGATGTTACAACAGCAAGAACAACAAAAAAAGCAGACGCAAAATGAAGAGGAGAGAGAAATTGTTCTAATGACATGTTAGTTTCCTGAATAACTGGAATATGAAGCAAAGCAGGCGAGTAGGATATATAGGAGAGATCGAGCGCAGTTTTTTGCGTTTATATGGGAAAGGATAGGGAAAACGAGGCTAGATGCGACGGTTCAAGGAGGAAAATGCGTTTATATGGGCGAGATAGGGAATACGAGGACTGACGCTAGGCTAGACAGTGGTAGGAGGGGAGTGCGCTTTATATGAGAAAGATAGGGAATACGAGGGGAGGTGCTAGGCTAGACAGAGGCTGAGTAGAGTATAGTTTATATGAGAGGTATAGGAAAACGAGGGGAGGTGTTAGACTAGACAGAGGCTTGAAACGTAGTGCATGGTTTATATGAGTGGTATAGGAAAACGAGGAGAGGAGTTAGACTAGACAGAGGTCGAGGAGCAGAGTATGGTTTATGTGAGAGATATAGGAAAACGAGGAAAGGTGTTAGGCTAGACAGAAGTCGAGGAGTAGAGTATGGTTTATATGAGAGGTATAGGAACAGGAGAAGAGGTGTTAGGCTAGACAGGTAGTGTAGCAGTAGGAATATGGACTTATATACAGGAGAGATAGGGAATACCAGGGCTGATGCTAGGCTAGTCAGATGCTAAAGGAGGGAGGGATATGCTTTATACGAGAGAGATAGGGAATACAAGGAAAGATGCTATACTAAACAGGACTTGAAGGGTAGAATATGAGCGATTAGCGAACCGAGGAGAGGTGCTAGTATAGGAGTTTTTAATGATGGAGTAGGCGTTTATATGCGAGAGATAGGGAATACGAGGGTCGATGCTAGGCTAGACAGTGGTAGGAGGGGGAGTGCGCTTTATATGAGAAAGATAGGGAATACGAGGGGAGGTGCTAGTCTAGACATTGTTTGAGGATTAGAGTATACGTTTATATGGGAGGTATAGGAAAACGAGGGGAGGTGTTAGGCTAGACAGATGCTGAGTAATGTATGGTTTATATGAGTGGTATAGGAAAACGAGGAGAGGAGTTAGACTAGACAGAGGTCGAGGAGCAGAGTATGGTTTATGTGAGAGTCATGGGTAAACGAGAGAGGCGTTAGGCTAGACAGAGCTAGAGGAATAGAGTATGGTTTATATGAGAGGTATAGGAACAGGAGAAGAGGTGTTAGGCTAGACAGGTAGTGTAGCAGTAGGAATATGGACTTATATACAGGAGAGATAGGGAATAGGAGGGCTAGACTTGAAAGCGACTTTAGACGTGAACTTAGTGGAAAACTGTTTCATGTCAATGTTAGAACGCTAATTCTAGACATGCCCATCACGTAACCTATTCAGGGAAAAGGTGACTCGTTCAGGGGAAAAAGGTGACTGCTCAGGGAAAAAGGAGGCCCGCAAAGGGAAAAAGTTGACTAGCAAAGGGAAAAACGTGACCAGCAAAGGGAAAAATGTCACCAGCAAAGGGAAAAAAAGGCGACCACCAAAGGGAAAAAGGTGACCTGCAACGGGAAAAGCTAACCCACTAACACTAACAGGTAAGTAATTCAGGTAGTATCACAGGAGGCTAGATTCCAGGGTTGGGTATAGCATAGTTTCATATTTCAAGGTAATTCAGAGGGTATCGTAGGTATTTAGGATAATTCAAGTAACATAGGTGTTTAGAGTAATTAAGCAAGCATTACAGGAGGGTAGGTTCCAGGGGTTGGTCATAACCTAGCTTCGTATTTCACAGGTAGTTCAGGTAATATCGTAAGTATTTGAGGTAATCGACAGAGCTTCACAGATATTATTGATAATTTCGATCAGAGATTTGTATCACAGCTATTTAAGGTAAATGCAGATGATTCAGGTTGTATCAATGGTATTTGAGTCATTTTAACAGGTAATTCAGATAGCATCACAGGTGCTCGTGCTAATTTAGAGCAGGAATTCGTATCAGAGCTAGTTAAGGTAATTTCACATGATTCGGGTAGTATCACAGGTATTTAAATCATTTTCATAGCCAATTCAGCTAGTATCGTGAGCATTTAAGCTAATTCAGCTAGTATCACAGGAGGCTAGATTCCAGAGGCTAACTGCATCATAGCTATGCACGATTTCACAGCTAATTCAGCTAGTATCGTAGGTATTTAGGCTAATTCAGGTAGTATCACAGGAGGCTAGATTCCAGGGTTGGGTATAGCATAGTTTCATATTTCAAGGTAATTCAGAGGGTATCGTAGGTATTTAGGATAATTCAAGTAACATAGATGCTTAGAGTAATTAAGCAAGCATTACAGGAGGGTAGGTTCCAGGGGTTGGTTATAGCCTAGTTTTGTATTTTACAGATAGTTCAGGTAATATCATAAGTATTTGGATAATCAGCATAGTTTCACAGACGCTCGTAATAATTTCGATCAGAGATTTTGTATCACGGCTATTTAAGGTAAATGCAGCTGATTCAGGTTGTATCAATGGTATTTGAGTCATTTTAATAGGCAATTCTGATAGTATCACAGGTGCTCGTACTAATTTAGAGCAGGAATTCGTATCTGAGCTATTTAATGTAATTTCACACGATTCGGGTAGTATCACAGGTATTTAAGTCATTTTAACAGGCAATTCAACTAGTATCACAGGTACTCATGGTAATATAGAGAGTAATTCGATTATAAAACTTTTCTCATCCAACGTTACAACAATTTATATACTTTTTTCTAAATCTTACAAACTTATTATATGTTAAACACTTATTGTACGATGCGGAGAGGGATAAACTGCATATTGGTTCACAAACTGAAAAGCTTTACGTCAACATACCTTTATTTTAGTTCGTTATAGATGTCTCTCCCCTTTTATCTAGGCTTGAGACTAGCACTAGGATTGCTCCTAATGGCAGGGTTACCACCTTCCCTTCCATCTTCTTCTTTCTTCATCAGGCGTCAGCTATCTGCATATACAGCACACAGATACCTTCTTTTTTAAGATTGTAGACTCACTAGAAAATCTTTATCTTTAACTTACATTCTTTTAAGCACTGTTTGTAATGGCGTAATGTCCATACGCATATGTTGTTATCCCGTCCTCAGCAATAATTCTTTTATCATCAAACGGAGTCAATGCAATTTTATTCACTTGTACTGTAGCAAGGGCATGCTTTCGTGATAGGATCAGATTCATAGGTGTTCTGATGATTTCACTGGTTTTAAGACAGTCTGTATAGCTGTCAAACGAAATGTACTGCTTAATAGCGCTACGTTTTATACCTTTAATCTTTTTTATCATTGACCCTTGAATATCTAAGGCATACATCTTAGGACGTAGTCCAACAAAGCGTAGGATGATTTTGCTGTTAGCCTCATCTTTAAATTTTCCCAATACCTTCTTGTTCTGAGTAGAGTAACATATATGGTTGGCAGGGTAATCAGCTGTATCGAGATGTTCAAGAAAACGTAGCTTGTCCTGGTACACATCTTCAGTTGTTACACGATGAATGAACGAATCAGTGTCCATATACATAAGCTTCAGGTTTTCAGCTCCATAATAAGGCAACAAAACGTCGTAATGATAGTTATACATTAATGTCTTGGAGATGTCCAACACACTCATACCAATGTATATAGGCTTGTTGAATACAATCTGACGAGAGGCCATATGTACAGCAGCTAGATTATCAGCATATATCGTCCTGTCGATAAACGTAGGCTTGGCGATCAGCTTCTCTAGAGTTTTTTCATTGGTCACCAGTCGTATATCCATACGATTACGCAGGTTCTCCATAGTTTTTCCAAACATAGCGTTGTTAAAGAGTTTGTAGAGATCCTTCTCGAAATCATTTGCAGCTTGTTGTCGTAGCCTGTTGTTAAATTCCACATAAGGTTTCAACCACTGAGACTGTCGGAATTGTAGCACACGATGGATTTTTGTTAGTCGTAGTCCATGACTAAGAGCTTGCTTCAAAGCCATGTAATGCACTACATACTTCTTTCGAGGTCCAAGATGAGGTATCAGTTTCTTTGTAGATGATTCCAATGGTTTCATACACTCTGGCAGGAAAGGTAGATCGTTGTGTAGATCGTGAAGTTCTGCAGGATACTCGATGTCGACTTCTAATATGTACCCATGAGGATCATCTTCTTGTAGTGTTTCTAAGTTGATTTCTTCAGGTGACACCCACTGAAATCCACCAAAAGGAAGGGCGTGACACATTGCCCACCCATATTGGTTATTTGCGTCCTCGTATGTGATAAATTGGGTTGGTCTCGTCGGATCAAACTTCTCCATATAAGTGTTATTAGCCTCAGCATACCGATGAGAAACTTGGCATAAACCTCCTCTTATACCTGATTCCACCATGAGTAGTTGATCATAATCTTGTAACAGTTCCAGCTTAATTCCAGTATACAGCAACATGGCGTCCCATGTAAGACCTGGAGAGGTAAAATAATGGGCAGGATCAACTTTGTGTGTTTTAAGGGTTTGCTCTCTGAACGTCTCAAAGACGTCAGCTAGAAGAAGTACATCCGAAGTTAAGTAGAGATCGCTGTACTCTCCCAGGTTTCTCACATTAAACAGCTCCCATACATTTCTAGCATGATCGTAGTCAGCATCAGTAATTTCTTCTTCATTTAATCTATTGTAGAAGGAGTCCTTAGGAGGCAAGCAGGTCTCGTTCAGGGCATCCCATGACGTAACAAAATCATATGGAAATACACCCTTACGGGTCATCAACTTCAATTTGTCTTCTCCAAAGTACTTTAGCGTTTCAGGATACGAGGTTAGATTTTTTACCAACTTATCCAAGCTTGTACTGAGGAATCGGAAGCTATCCACAAATCGAAGCTTTATATCTCCTACATACTTGGTGAATGAGATATAGCTTTCTTCAGAGTTAGGAATTACCTCCACACGTTCACTTGTACAACCCAGCTCCTTAACAATGAAATGAGAGTCATATCCGCTAAGGTTATGCATGAAGACTGGTATATATTTAGGTGTTTTACAGGCTAAATTACATTCATTATGAAGACTTCCACGATATTCACCGCTGATGTGATCATGGTCGCGTACTTTATAATTCTCTTCTGTAAAAGGTTTTCTACACAAGTAGCATGTCGTAGAAGACTCGAAATCCTTTTGCTGTTGATCCGTAAGTTTCAGAGGCTTAGCAGATTTGTATATATTACCAATCATTTTTGCAAGAGATGTAAGGTACAGCATAAACGTCTGAGCAGCATCAGCACCACGATACACATAGGGATGCTTAGGAAGATCAGTTTCGAGATGTTCAACACTGGATGTAGGTTTCACGTAAACACAGAAGCTCATTGGTGTGTGCTCTTGATAAGGTGTTGTATAGGAAGTTTCAGGATTGGGTGTACACGTATGGCATGGAGTGAGAATACTCTCAAAATCCGCATAGATGACATAAGGTACTTTCAGCATCCTCTCAACATTTTTAAACTGTACAATTGATTTCTCCTTGGTAGGCATAACTACCCTTGCAACACCATGTTGAATACAGACGGCTGCATGTTCTTGTAGTTTTTCCTGTCCACTTCGTCCATATCGATCATCAAAATGTGTAAAGCAGCGCTTACAAGTATAAACCCGTCCATTATGGTTAGTTTTCTGGCGTCGAACGAGTTTCTCAAAATTCCTTATATACACGTAGTGATGTTTTCCACTGCTATCATTCAGTAGTAGCAGGTCGCGATGTTCAGGTAGTTCAATATCAGCAACCTTTATCGGATACACTTCATGCTTCTCATCCAACCCGAAAACGTTAATAGACATATTGTTAAACTTCTCAAATTTAGGTATTTGAGAAAGTGGAGTAGGGTAGGAAACACAGCTGAAGTCGTACTTGTCTTGAAGTTGTTTGTATTTGCTCACACGTTGCGCATCCTTCCCTATGAATTTAGCTAATATAGAGTACATGAAACATTTATCGTCGGTAAAGTTCTGAATGTTTATACACGCTTCTTTAGCTCCGACAGATGACGGTAGTGGTATGTAGCTACTTCCTCGTAACGGGTTGTACTTGTTGATACGAAGTCGAACTCCTTCCACAGCAAGCAAAGCCCAGCTGCTACCTTTAAGCTGAGACTCCTCCATTTCAGTCACCAATTTCTTGAATTTCACTTCCATCGTTGACTCCAGATCAGTTTCCAGGAAAACAGCTTGATTCCGTGTTTTAAATGTTTTGTCACAGGTTTCTCCAATACTGTTAACAAATCGACACTCAGCCAGCAGATTAATTTTAACACTCTTATGAATGCTAAGCTCTTTATGCACAGCCCGGATTATACGGTGTTTTGCCACTTGCAGATACATATTTAGGTCCTTAGCTGATTCGCATCGTATAAAATACGATTTCAATCGTCCTTCGAATGAAGTTTCGTATTCTTTCATATCACAGTCCTCCATTGTTGACAGTAACTGATGTTTAGTTGGCTCCAATCTTCTTTTCTTCTGAGGGCTGCTTATTTCACATATATCTTCGTGTCGCTGTCCCTTATAACAATCTTTGAAGGTTACATTACAATGTTTACATTTGAAGAGCTTCTTGCAGCTCATCTCGTGTCTTCTCTTGTCATAACCTCGGAGGAACTTCTTCCCACATTTTCCGCATGCATATCCAGTAGCGCTTGGAATAATATCCTTATACGCTGAGTTATTCATCTTTATTCTTGATGTAATAACGTATTAATCACTGATCAATGAAATGTAGACCTCTTCACCTTGACACCACTTTAGAAAGCTGATTATTCTTGGAGAGAACACGATGTTAACACCTCAAGACTAATTAGCACAATGAAGTCCAATGCCCTAGATCACCATATTTATAGAGGGAGCACGAACCTTTTAGATCAATCATAAACTCGCTCCATAACCACCTGTATATGATCGCTCAACGTGTACTAACCCCCCACCCATATAACCTCAAGTCTAGAGACAGGATGTTTATGACGTCACACCCAGAGACAGGATGTCTGGCAGCATCAAACACGTTTAAACTCGTCTCATAACTACCTGCTTATGCTGTCACACCAGCAAGAGAAGTATTCCCACACGCTCATTCAGACATATATTTCAAATTCAAGCCCACCACCACCATCACCACCTATTGTACCAAGGTTAATTCAAGCTGTATTATCACAATACTTAAAAGTAAAAGCTTAAAAGGAAACCTAGAAGATTTTCCCCCTTATTTACTTAATTATTTCATGTTTTTATTCCCTTTTCAATTCTTCCTTTCCATCTTCTCACAGAAAGACCATTACATTTCACTACAATCATGAGAAAAGCAATTTTTCCAGAGTTACACAGATTCTAAGCTTTTAAATCGAACCCGGTAATACTTTTAATAAATGTATTTTAGCTCCCCAATATCAGCATCTACCATTTAATCTTTACTCGAACCTGATATGATCCATAAGCTTGAAGATATATGAAATCACCCTTCGGGATTCGATCTGAGTACTTTAAAGTAATATTTGTCACGATAACGATATTTAAGGACTAGATACTCTGTTTGCGTTTACCTTGACATGTTTATCTAAATTAAATTACGAGTTATTACATTTTTGCAAGTAAATTTCATTGAATCGGTATTCGAACCCAGAACACCAGGAACAAGATAATTTATAATATTAGTCTGACATGTTAAACAAAGTTGTATGCAGTTACATCATCGATCTAAGTGATATATTCTAGTGTACAGAGGAAAATTAAGAAAGTCATTAAAAAATCGGGAATCGAACCAAGCACAACTGATTGGCAATTATATACAGCATTAATCACCCAGTACAGAACCTATCAATCATGCTTTGCTGCACTCCTCTACCTCACTTAGTTCCCGAGATAATGAAAATTTAAAAATTAAGGATCGAACCCAGGACGTCAGGTATCTAATTACACATTTACAAGATACTACCTAATAACATAAACGCAATAAAGTTTATTTGGCGTCTTTATCTTAATTGGTTTAGGAGTTATTAAATTTATAATGGCGACTCCAGCTCACAGAGAGATGCCGACTTCTGATAAAGTTCTTTGATCTATGCCGGCAAGCTCCGCCCATTTTATTTCTACTGTTTAATCGCTTATATCTCCTGAATGACAAGAGATAGAACATTGGGATAAAAACTAATCAATTCTTTGGAATGCGCCGCGTCATTAGGACCTTGTTCCAAGTTGACCGGGATGCCTGGGTTCGAATCCTAGGAGTGAATGCAAATTCATCTTCTAATAACTCGGAGACTAATTAAGATAAAGACGCCAAATAAACTTTATTACATAAATGTCATTAGGTAGTTTCTTGTGGATGTATATTTTGGTACCTGGTGTCCTGGGTTCGATCCTTAATTTTAAAAACTTTATTATCTCGGAAACTAAGAAAGCTAGAGGAATGGACCAAAGCATGTTTGATAGCTGTTATAATGTGTAATTAATACTGTATATAATTTTTAATCGGTTGTCTCTAGTTCGAATCCCGATTTTTTAATGACTTCCTTAATTTTACTCTATACTCTAGAAAATATCAGTTAGATTGATGCTGTAACTACATACAGCACCTTTAAGCATACCAAACTCATATTATAAATTATTTTGTTCTTGGTGTTCTGGGTTCGAATACTGATTCGATGGAATTTACTTATAAATTTAATAACTCCTAAACCAATTAAGATAAAGACGCCAAATAAACTTTATTGCATTTATGTTATTAGGTAGTATCTTGTAAATGTGTAATTAGATACCTGACGTCCTGGGTTCGATCCTTAATTTTTAAATTTTCATTATCTCGGGAACTAAGTGAGGTAGAGGAGTGCAGCAAAGCATGATTGATAGGTTCTGTACTGGGTGATTAATGCTGTATATAATTGCCAATCAGTTGTGCTTGGTTCGATTCCCGATTTTTTAATGACTTTCTTAATTTTCCTCTGTACACTAGAATATATCACTTAGATCGATGATGTAACTGCATACAACTTTGTTTAACATGTCAGACTAATATTATAAATTATCTTGTTCCTGGTGTTCTGGGTTCGAATACCGATTCAATGAAATTTACTTGCAAAAATGTAATAACTCGTAATTTAATTTAGATAAACATGTCAAGGTAAACGCAAACAGAGTATCTAGTCCTTAAATATCGTTATCGTGACAAATATTACTTTAAAGTACTCAGATCGAATCCCGAAGGGTGATTTCATATATCTTCAAGCTTATGGATCATATCAGGTTCGAGTAAAGATTAAATGGTAGATGCTGATATTGGGGAGCTAAAATACATTTATTAAAAGTATTACCGGGTTCGATTTAAAAGCTTAGAATCTGTGTAACTCTGGAAAAATTGCTTTTCTCATGATTGTAGTGAAATGTAATGGTCTTTCTGTGAGAAGATGGAAAGGAAGAATTGAAAAGGGAATAAAAACATGAAATAATTAAGTAAATAAGGGGGAAAATCTTCTAGGTTTCCTTTTAAGCTTTTACTTTTAAGTATTGTGATAATACAGCTTGAATTAACCTTGGTACAATAGGTGGTGATGGTGGTGGTGGGCTTGAATTTGAAATATATGTCTGAATGAGCGTGTGGGAATACTTCTCTTGCTGGTGTGACAGCATAAGCAGGTAGTTATGAGACGAGTTTAAACGTGTTTGATGCTGCCAGACATCCTGTCTCTGGGTGTGACGTCATAAACATCCTGTCTCTAGACTTGAGGTTATATGGGTGGGGGGTTAGTACACGTTGAGCGATCATATACAGGTGGTTATGGAGCGAGTTTATGATTGATCTAAAAGGTTCGTGCTCCCTCTATAAATATGGTGATCTAGGGCATTGGACTTCATTGTGCTAATTAGTCTTGAGGTGTTAACATCGTGTTCTCTCCAAGAATAATCAGCTTTCTAAAGTGGTGTCAAGGTGAAGAGGTCTACATTTCATTGATCAGTGATTAATACGTTATTACATCAAGAATAAAGATGAATAACTCAGCGTATAAGGATATTATTCCAAGCGCTACTGGATATGCATGCGGAAAATGTGGGAAGAAGTTCCTCCGAGGTTATGACAAGAGAAGACACGAGATGAGCTGCAAGAAGCTCTTCAAATGTAAACATTGTAATGTAACCTTCAAAGATTGTTATAAGGGACAGCGACACGAAGATATATGTGAAATAAGCAGCCCTCAGAAGAAAAGAAGATTGGAGCCAACTAAACATCAGTTACTGTCAACAATGGAGGACTGTGATATGAAAGAATACGAAACTTCATTCGAAGGACGATTGAAATCGTATTTTATACGATGCGAATCAGCTAAGGACCTAAATATGTATCTGCAAGTGGCAAAACACCGTATAATCCGGGCTGTGCATAAAGAGCTTAGCATTCATAAGAGTGTTAAAATTAATCTGCTGGCTGAGTGTCGATTTGTTAACAGTATTGGAGAAACCTGTGACAAAACATTTAAAACACGGAATCAAGCTGTTTTCCTGGAAACTGATCTGGAGTCAACGATGGAAGTGAAATTCAAGAAATTGGTGACTGAAATGGAGGAGTCTCAGCTTAAGGGTAGCAGCTGGGCTTTGCTTGCTGTGGAAGGAGTTCGACTTCGTATCAACAAGTACAACCCGTTACGAGGAAGTAGCTACATACCACTACCGTCATCTGTCGGAGCTAAAGAAGCGTGTATAAACATTCAGAACTTTACCGACGATAAATGTTTCATGTACTCTATATTAGCTAAATTCATAGGGAAGGATGCGCAACGTGTGAGCAAATACAAACAACTTCAAGACAAGTACGACTTCAGCTGTGTTTCCTACCCTACTCCACTTTCTCAAATACCTAAATTTGAGAAGTTTAACAATATGTCTATTAACGTTTTCGGGTTGGATGAGAAGCATGAAGTGTATCCGATAAAGGTTGCTGATATTGAACTACCTGAACATCGCGACCTGCTACTATTGAATGATAGCAGTGGAAAACATCACTACGTGTATATAAGGAATTTTGAGAAACTCGTTCGACGCCAGAAAACTAACCATAATGGACGGGTTTATACTTGTAAGCGCTGCTTTACACATTTTGATGATCGATATGGACGAAGTGGACAGGAAAAACTACAAGAACATGCAGCCGTCTGTATTCAACATGGTGTTGCAAGGGTAGTTATGCCTACCAAGGAGAAATCAATTGTACAGTTTAAAAATGTTGAGAGGATGCTGAAAGTACCTTATGTCATCTATGCGGATTTTGAGAGTATTCTCACTCCATGCCATACGTGTACACCCAATCCTGAAACTTCCTATACAACACCTTATCAAGAGCACACACCAATGAGCTTCTGTGTTTACGTGAAACCTACATCCAGTGTTGAACATCTCGAAACTGATCTTCCTAAGCATCCCTATGTGTATCGTGGTGCTGATGCTGCTCAGACGTTTATGCTGTACCTTACATCTCTTGCAAAAATGATTGGTAATATATACAAATCTGCTAAGCCTCTGAAACTTACGGATCAACAGCAAAAGGATTTCGAGTCTTCTACGACATGCTACTTGTGTAGAAAACCTTTTACAGAAGAGAATTATAAAGTACGCGACCATGATCACATCAGCGGTGAATATCGTGGAAGTCTTCATAATGAATGTAATTTAGCCTGTAAAACACCTAAATATATACCAGTCTTCATGCATAACCTTAGCGGATATGACTCTCATTTCATTGTTAAGGAGCTGGGTTGTACAAGTGAACGTGTGGAGGTAATTCCTAACTCTGAAGAAAGCTATATCTCATTCACCAAGTATGTAGGAGATATAAAGCTTCGATTTGTGGATAGCTTCCGATTCCTCAGTACAAGCTTGGATAAGTTGGTAAAAAATCTAACCTCGTATCCTGAAACGCTAAAGTACTTTGGAGAAGACAAATTGAAGTTGATGACCCGTAAGGGTGTATTTCCATATGATTTTGTTACGTCATGGGATGCCCTGAACGAGACCTGCTTGCCTCCTAAGGACTCCTTCTACAATAGATTAAATGAAGAAGAAATTACTGATGCTGACTACGATCATGCTAGAAATGTATGGGAGCTGTTTAATGTGAGAAACCTGGGAGAGTACAGCGATCTCTACTTAACTTCGGATGTACTTCTTCTAGCTGACGTCTTTGAGACGTTCAGAGAGCAAACCCTTAAAACACACAAAGTTGATCCTGCCCATTATTTTACCTCTCCAGGTCTTACATGGGACGCCATGTTGCTGTATACTGGAATTAAGCTGGAACTGTTACAAGATTATGATCAACTACTCATGGTGGAATCAGGTATAAGAGGAGGTTTATGCCAAGTTTCTCATCGGTATGCTGAGGCTAATAACACTTATATGGAGAAGTTTGATCCGACGAGACCAACCCAATTTATCACATACGAGGACGCAAATAACCAATATGGGTGGGCAATGTGTCACGCCCTTCCTTTTGGTGGATTTCAGTGGGTGTCACCTGAAGAAATCAACTTAGAAACACTACAAGAAGATGATCCTCATGGGTACATATTAGAAGTCGACATCGAGTATCCTGCAGAACTTCACGATCTACACAACGATCTACCTTTCCTGCCAGAGTGTATGAAACCATTGGAATCATCTACAAAGAAACTGATACCTCATCTTGGACCTCGAAAGAAGTATGTAGTGCATTACATGGCTTTGAAGCAAGCTCTTAGTCATGGACTACGACTAACAAAAATCCATCGTGTGCTACAATTCCGACAGTCTCAGTGGTTGAAACCTTATGTGGAATTTAACAACAGGCTACGACAACAAGCTGCAAATGATTTCGAGAAGGATCTCTACAAACTCTTTAACAACGCTATGTTTGGAAAAACTATGGAGAACCTGCGTAATCGTATGGATATACGACTGGTGACCAATGAAAAAACTCTAGAGAAGCTGATCGCCAAGCCTACGTTTATCGACAGGACGATATATGCTGATAATCTAGCTGCTGTACATATGGCCTCTCGTCAGATTGTATTCAACAAGCCTATATACATTGGTATGAGTGTGTTGGACATCTCCAAGACATTAATGTATAACTATCATTACGACGTTTTGTTGCCTTATTATGGAGCTGAAAACCTGAAGCTTATGTATATGGACACTGATTCGTTCATTCATCGTGTAACAACTGAAGATGTGTACCAGGACAAGCTACGTTTTCTTGAACATCTCGATACAGCTGATTACCCTGCCAACCATATATGTTACTCTACTCAGAACAAGAAGGTATTGGGAAAATTTAAAGATGAGGCTAACAGCAAAATCATCCTACGCTTTGTTGGACTACGTCCTAAGATGTATGCCTTAGATATTCAAGGGTCAATGATAAAAAAGATTAAAGGTATAAAACGTAGCGCTATTAAGCAGTACATTTCGTTTGACAGCTATACAGACTGTCTTAAAACCAGTGAAATCATCAGAACACCTATGAATCTGATCCTATCACGAAAGCATGCCCTTGCTACAGTACAAGTGAATAAAATTGCATTGACTCCGTTTGATGATAAAAGAATTATTGCTGAGGACGGGATAACAACATATGCGTATGGACATTACGCCATTACAAACAGTGCTTAAAAGAATGTAAGTTAAAGATAAAGATTTTCTAGTGAGTCTACAATCTTAAAAAAGAAGGTATCTGTGTGCTGTATATGCAGATAGCTGACGCCTGATGAAGAAAGAAGAAGATGGAAGGGAAGGTGGTAACCCTGCCATTAGGAGCAATCCTAGTGCTAGTCTCAAGCCTAGATAAAAGGGGAGAGACATCTATAACGAACTAAAATAAAGGTATGTTGACGTAAAGCTTTTCAGTTTGTGAACCAATATGCAGTTTATCCCTCTCCGCATCGTACAATAAGTGTTTAACATATAATAAGTTTGTAAGATTTAGAAAAAAGTATATAAATTGTTGTAACGTTGGATGAGAAAAGTTTTATAATCGAATTACTCTCTATATTACCATGAGTACCTGTGATACTAGTTGAATTGCCTGTTAAAATGACTTAAATACCTGTGATACTACCCGAATCGTGTGAAATTACATTAAATAGCTCAGATACGAATTCCTGCTCTAAATTAGTACGAGCACCTGTGATACTATCAGAATTGCATATTAAAATGACTCAAATACCATTGATACAACCTGAATCAGCTGCATTTACCTTAAATAGCCGTGATACAAAATCTCTGATCGAAATTATTACGAGCGTCTGTGAAACTATGCTGATTATCCAAATACTTATGATATTACCTGAACTATCTGTAAAATACAAAACTAGGCTATAACCAACCCCTGGAACCTACCCTCCTGTAATGCTTGCTTAATTACTCTAAGCATCTATGTTACTTGAATTATCCTAAATACCTACGATACCCTCTGAATTACCTTGAAATATGAAACTATGCTATACCCAACCCTGGAATCTAGCCTCCTGTGATACTACCTGAATTAGCCTAAATACCTACGATACTAGCTGAATTAGCTGTGAAATCGTGCATAGCTATGATGCAGTTAGCCTCTGGAATCTAGCCTCCTGTGATACTAGCTGAATTAGCTTAAATGCTCACGATACTAGCTGAATTGGCTATGAAAATGATTTAAATACCTGTGATACTACCCGAATCATGTGAAATTACCTTAACTAGCTCTGATACGAATTCCTGCTCTAAATTAGCACGAGCACCTGTGATGCTATCTGAATTACCTGTTAAAATGACTCAAATACCATTGATACAACCTGAATCATCTGCATTTACCTTAAATAGCTGTGATACAAATCTCTGATCGAAATTATCAATAATATCTGTGAAGCTCTGTCGATTACCTCAAATACTTACGATATTACCTGAACTACCTGTGAAATACGAAGCTAGGTTATGACCAACCCCTGGAACCTACCCTCCTGTAATGCTTGCTTAATTACTCTAAACACCTATGTTACTTGAATTATCCTAAATACCTACGATACCCTCTGAATTACCTTGAAATATGAAACTATGCTATACCCAACCCTGGAATCTAGCCTCCTGTGATACTACCTGAATTACTTACCTGTTAGTGTTAGTGGGTTAGCTTTTCCCGTTGCAGGTCACCTTTTTCCCTTTGGTGGTCGCCTTTTTTTCCCTTTGCTGGTGACATTTTTCCCTTTGCTGGTCACGTTTTTCCCTTTGCTAGTCAACTTTTTCCCTTTGCGGGCCTCCTTTTTCCCTGAGCAGTCACCTTTTTCCCCTGAACGAGTCACCTTTTCCCTGAATAGGTTACGTGATGGGCATGTCTAGAATTAGCGTTCTAACATTGACATGAAACAGTTTTCCACTAAGTTCACGTCTAAAGTCGCTTTCAAGTCTAGCCCTCCTATTCCCTATCTCTCCTGTATATAAGTCCATATTCCTACTGCTACACTACCTGTCTAGCCTAACACCTCTTCTCCTGTTCCTATACCTCTCATATAAACCATACTCTATTCCTCTAGCTCTGTCTAGCCTAACGCCTCTCTCGTTTACCCATGACTCTCACATAAACCATACTCTGCTCCTCGACCTCTGTCTAGTCTAACTCCTCTCCTCGTTTTCCTATACCACTCATATAAACCATACATTACTCAGCATCTGTCTAGCCTAACACCTCCCCTCGTTTTCCTATACCTCCCATATAAACGTATACTCTAATCCTCAAACAATGTCTAGACTAGCACCTCCCCTCGTATTCCCTATCTTTCTCATATAAAGCCCACTCCCCCTCCTACCACTGTCTAGCCTAGCATCGACCCTCGTATTCCCTATCTCTCGCATATAAACGCCTACTCCATCATTAAAAACTCCTATACTAGCACCTCTCCTCGGTTCGCTAATCGCTCATATTCTACCCTTCAAGTCCTGTTTAGTATAGCATCTTTCCTTGTATTCCCTATCTCTCTCGTATAAAGCATATCCCTCCCTCCTTTAGCATCTGACTAGCCTAGCATCAGCCCTGGTATTCCCTATCTCTCCTGTATATAAGTCCATATTCCTACTGCTACACTACCTGTCTAGCCTAACACCTCTTCTCCTGTTCCTATACCTCTCATATAAACCATACTCTACTCCTCGACTTCTGTCTAGCCTAACACCTTTCCTCGTTTTCCTATATCTCTCACATAAACCATACTCTGCTCCTCGACCTCTGTCTAGTCTAACTCCTCTCCTCGTTTTCCTATACCACTCATATAAACCATGCACTACGTTTCAAGCCTCTGTCTAGTCTAACACCTCCCCTCGTTTTCCTATACCTCTCATATAAACTATACTCTACTCAGCCTCTGTCTAGCCTAGCACCTCCCCTCGTATTGCCTATCTTTCTCATATAAAGCGCACTCCCCTCCTACCACTGTCTAGCCTAGCGTCAGTCCTCGTATTCCCTATCTCGCCCATATAAACGCATTTTCCTCCTTGAACCGTCGCATCTAGCCTCGTTTTCCCTATCCTTTCCCATATAAACGCAAAAAACTGCGCTCGATCTCTCCTATATATCCTACTCAGGCGTGACCCAGACAGTCATAAACTGCTGACATAAGACAAATTTCTCGTAAATGAGAACTGCTGCATAAAGACTTCTCATGAATAACAGTCATAACGAAGGCTACACGCTTATTATCAAAGCACTAAAGCAATTACTGCAACATTGTTGTGCCATACGTGATAGCTTGGTCTTAACTTTAAGCATCCTTTATTAAATAAACATGTAAGAGTATATGCAAACATAAGCGTCATAGTAGCGTTGTACAAGTGAAGCAACTACAAAGAGAGCCAGTAAATACTTGCACCAAATGGTATATTTCATTCTTTTTTGTTAATGGAGGGAGGGGAACATCAAAAATTTCTTTCTTGAATCTTACTTTTCTCCTAAAAAACTACTCAAAGCCTTTAGTTTAAAATACATATATTTAATAGATATTTTCAGGATAAAAACGAGTATTTTGAGTTTGCTGTGAATAACTTGTAAAATTTCTTTGTTCCTATTGAATAGTATTCCGAGTATTCACTTAAAAGTTTTCCAGTATATACAGAGTGCGCCAATAAAATATACCTGATATGAAAAATGCATAGCTTCCAAACTAATAAGATTGATGTATCTTATTGGTACAGAGTTAAAAATATCTGATGTGTTAAACTCACATGACTTTCTCTACTCTTGTACAAACTATTCTTACAGACGCTTATTCTCCATATGCTTCATGTTAATCGAGATGTAAACCTTATTGCTAATTTTCTTATAGATGCAAGGGGAATTGGTAGGCTTTAAGCGATAGTCAAATATTTTAAGAGCTGGTTGCTATGTGGAGTATTCCATTCTCTTTGCATTACCAGGACAAAAAAAAAGGAATAATGATTTTGAGAGAAAGTAAAAGTATTAGAAAATTTAAGGGAATAACAAGCAATATCACTCAAAAAAAATATATATGACATAAATTTTGTATTTTAACGCGATCTACATTTTTTGTGTAGTAATATTTTCTCTATCTCTTATGGTTTACCAGTTATGCAAAAGTCGTTCACAATGAAGAATACTTTTGGAGACATTTCCAGAAAATTCGAGATAAACATTTCATTTGTCATAAAAATATCTTAAACATACGATATTTTAATCAAAATTGTTAGCGCCATTTTTGAGAAAATTAAAATTTTCGAACAATGTTCCATTTAAAGGGTAATCTGGGGTGGGGAGATTTTCTTGAAAAGCTTCGTGTCGCATCTCTGGAAGATACTGAACCTAAATACCACGTTTGGTGTTTATCCGACTGTTCGTTTCTGAGTTATGCTGTTCACAGACACACACACACACACACACACACAGACACACACACACACGCACACGCAAATGTTTCCAAAGGTGCTTTCTTTTGGATTCAGGGGGCCTCAAAATATGTATTTCCGGTGAAATCTCGGTTTCGAATTTTTGGGTGGAATACAATACTTCCCCTACTTACTATACGTAGTAGAGAAAGTAAAACGAAAGATAGAAGAATACTTTTTATTGCAAGCAACTGCTTTGAAACATGTCCCAATGATAATTATCCATTTATAACAACATTTTCAACATGACTATCACTGCTTCCCTTGCAGTTTTTACGGAACAGTTTGAGCTCTTAAATTGAGGTTTATTTATGGACGCTCTTTTACTACTGTGGTCCTTAGCGTCCCATTCTATATTGGCGTGAAAGACCGGAAATTTTGCTCAGAGGGCTTTTTATCAGACTTGAGGTTCTTTTACGTGCCGTAAATCTACGACACGGGACCACCCGCTTTACTTCCCTTCCGAAGGAAACCATGCTCTCCATCGCTCTCCGCCGGGTTTGAACCCGCGACCTCAGGAACTAGAGGCTAGCATGGTAACCACTACACTATGAAGGACGACATTTGCACTCGTGTTTCAAAATCCTTCTTATGGACGTCGGACCCAGCCTCGGTTCTCTTGCACATCTTCGGTGTCCCCCCTTTTTCTGGGGGGGGGGACTCTGATTGATAACCGTACAGATGCAATGTTTTCTTGCGTTCTCCCCCATCTCGGTCTACCTGAATTTCGTTTATTCATGTGAAGAACAGTCCCTTTTTCATTAAACGTCTTTACAATACCCAGTAGGTATTGTCTTTGCAGATGCTGCTACTCAAAAATTAAATTCATTACAATATCTATGTGTCTGTACCATTGATTTTGTTTCCAAATAAAATGTGGCAATTTCAATTCTTTCAGCCGTGATGAAAACCATAATGAAAGTATTTTCCAAGCTTGCACAACAATTACCGGAAAACAGAAGAACCTAGCGAAATATCAAACATTAAAAACAGAGACATTATATTGGCGCACCCGGTATATAATTGCTAGGAGTATGTTTAACGTAAGTGCCGTTTTAATATTTTGCCGCTGCAGTCGCAATTTTGAGCATGCATAATCACTTCCTCCATTCATTAGGAAGCCAGACGCCGCTGTGCGCGATCGCAACTTTGTGTTTCCCTGTTGTTAGAGCGTTCCAAATGTTCAAAACAATTCAAGGGTCCAGGAAAAAAAGCAGGAAGGTCAATTTTTCCAAGAAGCCTAGAAAATGAATTTTTAATTATAAAACGCAATGGGTGATTCCTATACAAAATATTTCTTTCAAACAAAGAGAACCAGGCATGTCAGCTATCCGAGATTTTGTTTGTAATTAATATTGTATTACCATCATGTAAATACTATTTATTATTATTATTATTATTATTATTATTATTATTATTATTATTATTATTATTATTATTATTACAACCGTGGAAACTCTGTTATCTCACAGGTCATCACTTATGTGCCAATCCTTAGAAAAAATTTCACTGCCGGTTGATTAAAGAATGTCATGAGACTCATTATGTCTTGGTACTTAGCTTTGGAAATATGTAGATGATCTGCGTACAATACAAAAATTTGTTACATATATTGCACATAAGCAATTTTATCAGAAAATTTGAAGGATAGAATAATATTTCTACTAAAATTACTTGAATAGGCAAAGAAGGTAGCTCAAATTCTCCTGACCTCTGTGTTGATGCACCGTTGTCAGGCTTTCTTATGATACTGGATACCATAGCTCCGTTATATGTAGCTCTCCAGTTTAGTAGACGTGGGTGGACGGATGAGGCCCCAATTTCCATCACAGGCTGGTCATTTCAGTGCAAATATTTTATCTAAAAATGTTTCCAATCATACACCATTTCCTGACATTCATACCAATGAAAGGCGCTGGTTTGGTTCTTGAATTTGCTATCATTCTTTTGAACTCCTCTGGGGTTTCCATCCTTTGTTTCAAATTCCAAAGACCAACGTTCTTATCACACTATGTATAAATGACGTGGTTTTGGAAATGTGATCCTGATGTTTGTCAAGCCATGGGTGATATTATAAACCACGTAATACATGAAGCGAAAAACAGTGAAATTTTTGTTTTGCCTTCCAGCAGTGTCACAAAACACTTGAAGCTCTTCAACCTCATCAAAGCTCTTCAACCTCATCAAGATAGTTCATAATGAAATGAAAGAGAAACGAGGCTACCTCGTTGGGATCTTTCTTTCCAATACCCTCCTGATACACATAGAAAGCTGACTGGTCTGTAGAGAGAATGTGGGTGTTGAATGAATGCATTGATAGATGACGCTTGTAGTGGGTACTTATATTCGGTATTGGGACATTTTTAGCAAAATCCAACAAAATTAACAAAAGTAAATGCCGGGATAGGTGTACTGCTGTCTTTTGGCGGGCATATGACTTATCTGGTTCTTTCGTTGGAACAGGTGACTTGCCTGCTTCTTTTCCCGTATGCTAAAACTTAAACGGCAAACAAATCCATGACTAACCAGTTTCTTTCCCTGTTTCATACACCTAAAAGATGGCTTTTTCCTTGGAGTATCCAAAGGCATATCAAACTCATTTAGTAAGAAAAGGGACTTACCTGTTTTTTTTCCTGGACCCTTCAATTGAACGACCCGCCGTTTGTGAAGTTAAATTGGCACTTTTTTGAATGCGAGGAATGTTACGCCAGCAAACATTCATCATCAAGTGTGTCAGGTTTATGGGAACCAATAATGAGTGATGGAATGCTGGGGTAGTGGGTTAGACAGTTTAACGAAGGTCGTGAAAATGTCCATAATGAACCGCTGAGGGTCGACGTTTGTGATCAAGGGTGATTTGGTGCAATCTGTGGAAGAAAACATTCTCGAGGACAGATGTTTCACCAAATCGGCGTTGTCTTCTCATTGTCCACAAATTTCGAGGTCATTCCTCTACTATATCGTGACAAAACGCTTATGATTTCGGAAACTGCTTGAGATCGATGCCCAAACATCTTCCTAATGAGCACAAGACCAAGCGATCTGCCATTGCACTGACTTTTCTCACGCAACATGCTGAGGAAGGTGATGATGAGACATGGGTGTTTCACATCACTCCTGAATAAAAGAAACAATCCATGGAGAAATGACACACAAAATTCCCCATGAAGAAGATATTCTAAGAGACGATAATCACTCGCAAGATCATGTGCACGGTTTTCTGAGACAGACAAGGTGTTTTGTTAGTTGAATTCTTGCCCAGGAATGCAATAATGAACAAAGATGTCTATTGTGAGACATTACGAAAGCTCCGTCGTGCAATACAGAACAAAAGGAGTGGAATCCTTTTGATTCATGACAATGCCCGGCCACACGCACCCAAACAAACTCAAGATCTGAACGCATCATTTGGTTGGGAACAATTCGAAGCCTCCAGAACCCCAGGAAAGCATTTTTAGAAAAGGATCCGTTTGTGTATGTAAACCGCATAACGCAAAATGAAATGATCGATAAATACTACACTTGGTATTTAGATTCAGCATTTTCTAAGTAGACACGAGGATTTTCAAGAAAATTACCGATCCAAACTACCTTTTACATGGAAGAGTTTTGAAAATTTTAATTTTCTCAAAAATGGCTCTAACGATGTTGATTAAAATATTACAAGTTCAAAATATTTACGTATATGTCAAATAAAATATACATCTTGAATTTTATGGGAATAATCTGCGAAATCTTCCCCATTTGGAAGGTGTTTTGTATAATTTTGTATAACCGGTAAACCATAAGAGATCTATTGAAATGTAGCACAAATGTACGCCTCTTTAATATATACAATTTATTTTAAATAACATTTTGTGGCATAAGCCATTTCCATTTTAAAGTGTTGTTGCTATTCAGTTGTTTCTGTCGATGTCGTGGAAAGAATGTGAAATTTTTGGGCCAGCGAATAGCTTTTAAACAACTGACTATTGATTCAGTTTTGAAACTATTTATGCAGAGGTCTATCCCATTAAAGTCAACTAGGTAGAAAAAAAATCGATGTATGTTATTCACATGTCTTTCTCTACACTCTATCGCTTATTAGTGGGTATATAAACTATTCTTACTATCTACTTCATTTTCATTCAAATAAAATTTGCAGAAATAGCTAAATTACACATTTCGTTATAGATACAAAGGGAACAGCGATAGTCAAATGTTTAAGAACTGGACGTCGTATGCTGGTCTTGAAATTCGATACTGTTTCCATGCAATCATGAGAAACAACTGAATGTTGAAAGATTTTTAAGAAAATGACCAAGTAATGAACACATCAAACCATTAATAACGGATATCTCGGAAACAGCGGATGTCACAAAAAAGTTATTTGAAATAAATTGTGTATTCTAAATATATCTACATTTCTTGTGTAGTACGTTTTCTTAACGTTATTTACTTATACAAGGTTATACAAAATTATTTCCGAATAAAAAGGACTTAAAGAGCTATTCCTAGAAAATTCAACTATATATTAATGGTATTTTAATCAAAATCATTAGCGCCATTTTTAGAAAATCAAGTTCCATGTAAAGGGTAGTTTGGGGTTGGGGGATTTTCTTCAAAATCTTCGCGTCGCATTAGAAAGTACTATTGGTGTTTATCCAACTTTCGTTTTTAAGGTATGCTGTTCATACACACGCGCGGAACGTTTTCTAAAAATACTTTTTTTTTAAATTCAGGAAACCTCAAAAATGTATTTCCCTTGAAATCACGGTATCGAATTTTTGGATGAAATGCAATACCTTCTCTACCTACTATGTACGTGATAGAGAGAGCAATAAACGACTGTAGGTAGAAAAGTCATGTGAATGTAACGCATCAGATTTTTTACTTTCTCTACTACGTATAGTAAGTAGGGGAAGTATTGCATTCCACCCAAAAATTCGATACCGAGATTTCACCAGAAATGCATGTTTTGAGGCATCCTGAATCCAAAAAAAGTATTTTTGGAAACATGTCCGTGTGTGTGTGTGTGTGTGTGTGTCTGTGAATAGCATAACTCAGAAACGAACAGTCGGATAAACACCAAACTTGGTATTTAGGTTCAGTATCTTCCAGAGATGCGACACGAAGGTTTTCAAGAAAATCTCCCCACCCCAGGATACCCTTTACATGGAACATTTTTCGAAATTTTAATTTTCTCAAAAATGGCTCTAACGATTATGATTAAAATATCATATATTTAAGATACTTTCATGACAAAAAAAAATGTATATCTCGAATTTTCTGGGAATGTCTCCAAAAGTATTCTTCATTGTGAACGACGTTTGCATAACTGGTAAACCATAAGAGATGGACAAAATTTTACTACACAAAACATGTAGATCGCGTTAAAATACACAATTTATGTCATATACATTTTTTGTTGTTGAGTGAACCGTTTTCAAGATATTGCTTGTAATTCCCTTAAATTTTCCAATACTTATACTTTTTCTCAAATGGGAATTCGTTATTCATTTTTACTTTCTCTACTACGTATAGTAAGTAGGGGAAGTATTGCATTCCACCCAAAAATTCGATACCGAGATTTCACCGGAAATACATGTTTTGAGACCTCCTGAATCCAAAAAAAGCATTTTTGGAATCATGTCCGTGTGTGTGTCTGTGTGTGTGTGTCTGTGTGTGTGTCTGTGTGTGTCTGTGAACAGCATAACTCAAAAACTCAGTCGGATAAACACCAAACTTGGTATTTACGTTCAGTATCTTCCAGGGATGCGACAAGAAGATTTTCAAGAAAATACCCCCACCCCAGACTACCCTTTACATGGAACATTTTTCGAAAATTTTAATTTTCTCAAAAATGGCTCTAACGATTTTGATGAAAATATCATATGTTTAAGATAATGTCATGAGAAATGAAATGTATATCTCGAAATTTCTGGGAATGTCTCCAAAAGTATTCTTCATTATCAACGACTTTTGCATAACTGGTAAACCATAAGAGATAGACAAAATTTTACTACACAAAAAATGTAGATCGCGTTAAAATACACAACTTATGTCACATACATTTTTTTAGTTCAGTGAACCATTTTCGAGATATTGCTTGTTATTTCCTTAAATTTTCCAATACTTATACTTTTTCTCAAATGCGTTATTAATTTTTTTTTTCCTGGACATGCAAAGAGAATGGAATGCGCCACATAGCAACCAGCGTTAAAATATTTGACTATTGCTTAAAAGCTACCATATTCCCCTTGCATCTACAAGAAAATTACCAATAAGATTGACATCTCGATATCTCGATTAACAGGAAGCATATGGAGAATAGGCGTTTGTAAAATTAGATTGTAAAAGAGTAGAGAAAGTCATGTGAGTGTAACACATCAGATTTTTTATATTTCCTGGACATACAAAGAGAATGGAATGCGCCACATAGCAACAAGCTCTTAAAATATTTGACTATCGCTTAAAGCCTATCATATTCCCCTTGCATCTACAAGAAAATTAGCAATAAGATTAACATCTCGATTAACATGAAGCATATGGAGAATAAGCGTTTGTAAAAATAGTTTGTACAAGAGTTGAGAAAGTCATGTGAGTGTAACACATCAGATTTTTAATGCGTGCATACGACTAGTGTGGATGAAGAATTATCAGACATACTCTTTAACATTTTATTAATTTCAAAACAAATATGAAATTTCTGTGTTTTGTCTTCCAGGGTTATATACCGAGTGAAAAGGAATTCGCGCACTTCATTTCCAGAGTTGTCTTCCAAGTGCAACAGTTCTCATTTTGTAACTGCAAAAACCAGTCATGGGAAGATACCACTGTTTGATACTTGATTGCGATACTGATTTTTGGGCATCGATACTCGATACTTAATTTATAAAAAGCTGTAAAATCGATACCTTGTTCACTGAGTTATGTCCTTCTTATTAGTTTTCTGTGTATAAACGCATGTAATCAATTTTGTATTGTAAACTAATTTCCAAATTGTTCCTGTTGATATTCTCCAATTGGCAGCCACAGATTATATATCACTTAGTATTAGTCAAGGCTAATAATAATAATAATAATAATAATAATAATAATAATAATAATTGCTTCCGATTTTATTAACTATATTTGATACTAAAATATTCTTTTAAAGGATTTTCCATTCATATTATATGTCGTACGATATACCTGAAAGCTGTGCTCGTTACCCGGGTTTGGCTGCGTAAATACAAACTAAAAAATCTGATGTATTACACACATGACTTTCTCTACTCTTGTACAAACTATTTTTAACAAACGCTTACTCTCCATATGCTTCATGTTAATCGAGATGTTAATCTTACTGCTAATTTTCTTGTAGATGCATGGGGAATTGGTAGGCTTTAAGCGATAGTCAAATATTTTAAGAGCTGGTTGCTATGTGGCGCATTCCATTCTCTTTGCATGTCCAGGACATAAAAAAATGAATAACGAATTTGAGAAAAAGTATATATTGGAAAATTTAAGGGAATAACAAGCAATATCTCGAAAACTGTTCACTCAACAAAAAAAATGTATATGACATAAATTGTGTATTTTAACGCGATCTACATTTTTTGTGTAGTAAATGTTTGTGTATCTCTTATGGTTTACCAGTTATGCAAAAGTCATTCACAGTGAAGAATACTTTTGGAGACATTCCCATAAAATTCGAGATATACATTTCATTTTTCATAAAAATATCTTAAACATATGATATTTTAATCAAAATCGTTAGAGCCATTTTTGAGAAAATTAAAATTTTCGAAAAATCTTCCATGTAAAGGGTAATCTGGGGTGGGGATTTTCTTGAAAACCTTCGTGTCGCATCTTTGGAAGATCCTGAACCTAAATACCAAGTTTGGTGTTTATCCGACTGTTCGTTTCTGAGTTATGCTGTTCACAGACACACACACACACACACACGGACATGTTTCCAAAAATGCTTTTTTTGGATTCAGGGTGTCTCAAAACATATATTTCCGGTGAAATCTCGGTATCGAATTTTTGGGTGGAATACAATACTTCCCCTACTTACTATACGTAGTAGAGAAAGTAAAAATGAAAGGAAAGAACAAATATTTCCCTACGCTGTATTATCTCACGTCAAACTTCTGATTTGTTTCTGCTGGATTCATAGATTTTGGTCACCTGAATAGGTAAATGTGATGACTGAGAGTAAGTCGCCAAGCCAGACTATTGCAGAAACGTGATTTTGTGGGTCAACTAAATCAGCTTCATTCACAACTCAGTTAACGCTGCATCTTACAAGGGTACCTCTACTCTTTCCCCCATTGCTTTAATGTTTTTATTTAGACATAAGAATCTATGGAATACTACTTTGACTCACTCACAGGAAACGCAGTCAAGGATTATTAAGAACTATAGTCCAGCAACTCTTTGTGAAGATGTGCTAGGTAACGTTGTGAAGTCTCGACTCCTTTCATTCCTTATGTAGCATAAAGTTAAATGCAAAAGCAAAACTTAAAAATTTAAAAGTATCGAAAAAGTACCGAAGGTATTACAGATACTTCGATACCATCGAGTATCGAGGTATCGACGGTATCGATGTTCCATCCCTAACAAAAACTAACTAATCAGAAGGCGCCAAAACCGGCGACAGGCACACCAGGAATTTTGCAAGCTGCTAGAGACCAGAGTAGTCTAAGCCAACCTGTTCTGCCATACAGCCTCCCATGCTGTCTAGTTTAAGTCAGTGAGTAGAGTATAGTAGATCACCCACTTCAACGGGACTGATCAGGCAGGCTTGGAAGTGTGCTGCCGCTTTTGGTTTATTAACTTTCTGCATCTAAAACATGATGAAAACTGTTACATTTTTATCTCGAGTGTCTGAAGAATTCAATCATGGAGAGTTAGGACAGAAATTCACAAAAGTTATATACGATTTTTATCTATACATTAGGTACATATGTCTATTCTATGGCTAATAGCTGTGCATAATAGCGAACCACCTAGAAATGGGCGTTGAGTCATATTAGGCCATCTGTTCAAAGTTAAAAACGAAGAATATGTTGCGAATTGTCATTATATAGATGTGAAAAATGTTACCAGCTCAGGGCTAGGTGGTAGTTGGGTATATGTGATCATATTTGTTTTTTATATAAACTCGAGTCCATTAACTGTTTACGCACTAGAGCCTCCGAAATAGGAAAGAAGATTAATGAAAAAAAATCTATGCGCAACCCTCGAATGACTTTCTCTACTCTTATACAAACTATTTTTACAGACGCTTATTCTCTATCTACTTCATATTAGTCGAGATAAACATTTACAGAGACCAATTGCTAATTTTCTAGTAGGTGCAAGGGGGATGTGGTAGGCTTTAAGCGATAGTCAAATCTTTTTAAGAGGTGGTTGCTATGTGGAGGATTCCATTCTCTTTGCATTACCAGGACATATAGAAATAGTTCACTCCACAAAAACAAAAAATGTATATGACATAAAATGCGTGTTTTAATGAGCTCTACATTTTTGGTGTGGAAGCATTTTGTCTATCTCTTACGGTTTACCAGTTACGGAAAAGCCATTCAGAAAGAAGAGGACTTTTGGAAGACATTCCCAGAAAACTCAAGATACACATTTTATTTGTCATAAATATATCTTAAATATATGATACTGTAATCAAAATAGAGCTATTTTATAGAAAATCTAAATTTCCGAAAAATGTTCCATATAAAGGATAGTTTTGGGTGGAGGATTTTCGTGAAAGTCTTCGTGTGGCATCTTTGAAAGATACTGAACCTAAATACCCATGGTATTTTTACGACTTTCTAAGTGCTTTTTTTATTATTATTCAGAGGCCTCAAAACATGTATTTCCGGTATTAGCTAAGAGCTATTTACCAACGTTACTCGCTGCATCACCTGTTACACTATGCACATACCTTCAGCCAAAATAGTGTTTACGATATTATTCTGGTCAGTGCTTTCATACATTACATTATGCATTTATGTGACTGTCGAGTGGGAATGATGAATCGAGACCTTGTGCACAAATGGACTACACTCAGATGTTTCTCATTTACCCGGAAGCCGGAAGGAATGCAAGAAAGCTTGTCAGCTCTATCAACAACGTTATTCCAACAAGTGTCGCCCAGCCCACACCATGTTTCCAAGCTTGTTTAAGTAAAACAGGCAGCCTGCGGCCCAAATAGACACCTCTGTTGACTTTTGTGGACACGCCATACACTGCATAAGATGTATGGAAGTTGGCAGCAACTATTTTAGTAACTCTCAGTGGTTGATTAAAGCTTTATATGTGTACTTATGGCATTTCAGCTTTCATTTTTACTTCTTTTCTATCTTTCGAAACGCGTACCGCCTATGTCCTCCATACTTCGCGTATATATAGCACTTCTGGACACAGGTTTATTAACAAAATATGAACATGCGGTACCCATCTACCTAAATCGAGCCTTGCAACGTATATTTGTTTGTATCCTGTAGATTGATTTCACATAAAAACGAAAAGAAAAAGGTTTTCATAGATCCATACCCATTCTCTCCTTCTTGTTAGTCCCACGTAAAATCAACATTACAGTATTAAATCGCGAAAACGGTGTCGAAAGCTGCAGATATTAATTCCCCCCCCACGCCCTCGCAAGTGCCCTTATAAACGGCAATGAACAAACTTGGCGCTGGGACTGTACCAGGCTCGGTGGAAGTGGTAGCTGCTGGTAAATGCTGTTATCAGTTTATCACGACGTAACAGACCATTATCCCACAACGCGATGATAAACTTTCTCTGTTAGCAGATTGCGTGATCTGGCATTGTAATGTATTCTTCAGCTCTCCTCTCAAGACAGAGCACGAATATCGCGCGCAAGAGCGGCTCAAGTCGCAGCTCAATTAGTGTTCCATCTGAAAATGGCTTTCATTTCAAGTGGAAGTAAGTTCAGCTGGTAGTGTCAATAGTGTTTAGTAGTATCGCACTATTGCAGAGACTGTTTTACCTCATGATCCAGGCATTCAATATGGACCAATCTAATTCACATCCCGTGTCAGTTTGAACCAATGAGGTAAACTAACTTCCGTAATATCACGAATGGTGATAACTTTCATTTATCCTTCGTTCTTATTTTCTTTAGCATGCTAGTAGTAGAGAGGGTAAAGCATTCCACCCAAAAAAATGATACCGAGGTTTTACCGGAAATGCGTGTTTTGAGGCCCCTTGAATACAAAACAAAGGTGTATGTGTGTATCTGTAAACAGGAGCATTAAAAAACGAAAAGTTGGATGAATACCAAACTTAGTATTTAGGTTCAGCAGGTTTTCAAGAAATTCCCCCTCCCCAACTACTCTTTATACGAAATTATTTTTTTAATTTTTATTTTCTAAAAATGTCTGCAACGGTTTTGATTAAAATACCATATATCAAAGATATTTACAAGGCTAATTTAATTTTCTGTGAATAGCCATTGAAGTCTTCATTCGAAAGGAATTTTATACAATCTTGTATAACTGGTAAACGTGAAGCGATGAACGAAAACATACTAAACAAAAAATGTGGATCTCTTTAAATCGCACAATTTAATTCAAATAATTTTTTGTGGCCCAAGCCATTTCCGGATATCCGTTATTAATGGTTCGATTTATTCAATACCTTTATCACTATTTTTAACTCCTGTCAATTTTCAGTTGTTTCTCGCGATTGCATAGAAAGATTTTGGTATTTTAAGGCCAGCATATCTATATTTTCAGTTCTTAAACATTTGACTATCTCTGTTCCCTTTGTATTTATAAATACAAATGTGTATTATAGCTATTTCTGCAAATATTTATGTGTGACTAAAATTAATTAGATACAAAATGAACTTTCGTAAGAATAATTGCATACCCACTAATAAACGATAGAGGGTAGAGAAATTTTTGTCAGTTTAATACATCAGGATTGTTTTCGTAATTTTAGTATAATCACTGAAGTGATTACAATGCGAGAACGATGCCTTTTTACTTTCTCTACTACGTATAGTAACTAGGGAAAGCATTGCATTCCACCCAAAAAAATTCAATACCGATATTTTACGGAAATACATGATTTGGGGTGCCTTGAATCCAAATAAAGCATTTTTAGAAACATATCCGTGTGTGTGTGTGTGTGTGTGTGTGTGTGTGTGTGTGTGTGTGTGTCTGTGAACAGCATTACTCAAAAAGAAAAGTCGGATAAATCCCAAACTCGGAATTTGAGTTTAGTATCTTCCAAGGATGCGACGCGAAGATTTTCAAGAAAATCCCCCACCCCAGATTTCCCTTTACATGGAAAATTTTTCGAAAATTTTGATTTTGTCAAAAATGGCTAACGATTTTGATTAAAATAGCATATGTTTAAGATATTTTTATGGCAAATGAAATGTATTTCTTGAATTTTCTGCGAAGAATGTCCCCAAAAGTCCTCTTCATTCTGAATGACTTTTTGCATAACTGATAAACCGTAAGAGATAGACAAAATGTTACTACACAAAAAATGTAGATCTCGTTAAAACACATCATATATCTCATATAAATTTTTTGTCGGTAAACCATTTCCGAGATATTCCTTGTTATTTATTTGAATTTTCTAATACTTATACTTTTTCTCAGATGCGAATTCGTTATTCATTTTTTTATGTCCTGGACATGCAAAAAGAATGAAATGCTCCATATAGCAATCAGCTCTTAAAAGATTTGACTATCGCTTAAAGCCTACCATATTCTCCTTGCATCTACAAGAAAATTAGCAATAAGATAGTTTTTGGAAAGGTTTATTTCGATTAGCATGAAGTAGATGGAGAATAAGCGTTTGTAAAAATAGTTTGTACAAGAGTAGAGAAAGTCATGTGAGTGCAACACATTAAGTTTTTTGTACTTTTAGTGCAATCGCTGAGGTGGCTTGCCCATGTCGTCTTTCGAAAATATACATCAATTTTACTAGCTATTATTCCCAGCGGAACTGCACATCTCAATGAAATAAAATACAGGTTAACAATACGTTTAGTAATGAGAACTTTTGGGAGGCAACGAGATAATCGAAGCAGAAGTAATAGAATGTATTCGGAGCAAAAGTGAAAATTTATCCCACACCACCTTTTTGTTTCTTTTTCGGCATAGGTCTTGTACAGCTTCTTTTATATTTTAATTTCCCAGATCACCAAACCTCGCTTGTTAAAGTTGTATCAATCGCATTAGTGAACGGGAAAATGCACGAGAATAGGCTTCCTAGATCCCTAATTATATCGAAACGCGATTACAGAAGTACAAACATTTACATGATTTGTTACATTCACATGACCTTCTCTCCCGCTATCGTTTATTATTGAGTATAAAAATTATTCTTAGAAAGTTTATTTTCCCATCTACTTCATTTTAGTCAAGATAAACCTTTCCAGAAATATCTACATTACAAATTTCTTTATAGAAAGAAAGGGAATAACGACTGGATCCTTTACGCTGGCCTTGATATTCCATACTCATTCCATGACATTGTGAGAAACAACTGAAAATCGACAGGACAAAGAGTGGCTATTGAACAATTCGACAATGGATATCTCGGAAATGGCTGATGCCACAAAAATGTATTTGAAATAAAATATAGTTTTAAAGAGATCTGTAGTTTTTGTGTAGTACGTTTTCGTCTCTCGCTTAACGTTTACCACATGTACAGGATTATACAAAATTACTTCCGAATGAAAAGGATTTCACATGTTATTCCCAGAGAAGTTAAGATATACATTGCATTTCTAATGTAAATTATATTTAACATATTGTATCTTAATCATAATCGTTAGGACAATTTTTAGAAAATAAAAAAATTAGAAAAATGTTTCATGTAAACGGTAATTTGGGTGAGCGTTTTTACTTTCTCTACTGCGTATAGTAAGTAGGGGAAGTATTGTATTCCACCCAAAAATTCGATACCGAGATTTCACCGGAAATATATGTTTTGAGACCACCTGAATCCAAAAAAATCTGATGTGTTACACTCACATGACTTTCTCTACTCTTGTACAATCTATTTTACAAACGCCTATTCTCCATATGCTTCATGTTAATCGAGATATCGAGATGTCAATCTTATTGGTAATTTACATGTAGATGCAAGGGGAATATGCTAGATTTTAAGCGATAGTCAAATATTTTAACGTTGGTTGCTATGTGGCGCATTCCATTCTCTTTGCATGTCCAGGACATAAAAAAAATGAATAACGCATTTGAGAAAAAGTATAAGTATTGGAAAATTTAAGGAAATAACAAGCAATATCTCGAAAACGGTTCACTCAACAAAAGAAATGTATATGACATAAGTTGTGTATTTTAACGCGATCTACATTTTTTGTGTAGTAAAATTTTGTCTATCTCTTATGGTTTACCAGTTATGCAAAAGTCGTTCACAATGAAGAATACTTTTGGAGACATTCCCAGAAAATTCGAGATATACATTTCATTTCTCATGACATTATCTTAAACATATGATATTTTCATCAAAATCGTTAGAGCCATTTTTGAGAAAATTAAAATTTTCGAAAAATGTTCCATGTAAAGGGTAGTCTTGGGTGGGGGGATTTTCTTGAAAACCTTCGTGTCGCATCTCTAGAAGATACTGAACCTAAATACCAAGTTTGGTGTTTATCCGACTGTTCGTTTTTGAGTTATGCTGTTCACAGACACACACACACACAGACACACACACAGACACACACACACACAGACACACACACACACACAGACACACACACGGACATGTTTCCAAAAATGCTTTTTTTGGATTCAGTGGATCTCAAAACATATATTTCCGGTGAAATCTCGGTATCGAATTTTTGGGTGGAATGCAATACTTCCCCTACTTACTATACGTAGTAGAGAAAGTAAAAAGCATTTTTGGAAACATGTTCGTGTGTGTGTGTGTGTGAACAGCATAACTCAAAAACGAACAGTCAGATAAACACCAAACTTGGTATTTAGGTTTAGTATCTTCCAAGGCTACGACACGAAGGTTTTCAAGAAAATCACCCTACCCCAGACTACCCTTTACATGGAACATTTTTCGAAAATTTTAATTTTCTCAAAAATGGCTCTAACGATTTTGATTAAAATATCATATGTTTAAGATATTTTCATGACAAATGAAATGTATATCTCGAATTTTCTGGGAATGTCTCCAAAAGTGTTCTTCATTGTGAACGACTTTGGCATAACTCGTAAACCATAAGAGATAGACAAAGTTTTACTACACAAAAATGTAGAGCGCGTTAAAATACACAATTTATGTCATATACAGTTTTGTTGTTGAGTGAACCATTTTCGAGATATTGCTTGTTATTGCCTTAAATTTTCCAATACTTATACTTCTCAAATTCGTTATTCATTTTTTTTGTCCTGGTAATACAAAGAGAATGGAATACTCCACATAGCAACCAGCTCTTAAACGCTTAAAGACTACCAATTCCCCTTGCATCTACAAGAAAATTAGCAATAAGATTAACATTTCGATTTCTCGATTAACATGAAGCATATGGGGAATAAGCGTTTGTAAAAATAGTTTGTACAGGAGTAGAGAAAGTCATGTGAGTGTAACACATCAGATTTTTTTTTCTTGAAAATCTTCATTTGTTATCTTTGGAAGGTACTGTATCGAAGTAGTTTATACTTATTCGACTTTTCGGTTTTGAGCTATGCTATTCACATACACACATGCGCGCGCCTTTTACAAATGCTTTTTAATATCAGGTACCTCATAGTATGCTATATTTCCGAATATGGAGTTTTTGGATGGGACACATTTCTTCCTCTTAGGTACCGCTAAAATAAAATATTTTAAAAACCAGTATACCGACTTAATCCATCAATATAAAATTTAATTATAAATTATTTTTCATGAACATATTTTAACCGGGTAGATATTGTAACAAACCTTGCTAACTCTAGTTGATTGCTCTAGTAGTGCAATGTCTACCATGTTGGAAAATCATGCCGAAGGTCGGAAATTCAAATAATGCCTGCAAATAAATGAGTTTTTTATATTCGTTTCTTGCATTTATTCACGATGTTCATTAAAGCATATTCTAACAAGCAACAACTTGTGTTTTAATGAAATTCGCATAATTAAGCTAATTAAGTGAAACGACACTTCCATGCCAAACTATCAGTTCTCGTTAAATTTACTAAACATAAAAAGTGGCTCAAGTGATAGTATTTGAACTTGGGACCCTCACCACTGAAGATCAAGGCGCACATTGTTGCGCTACGAGTGCAAGTCACTGCACGCACGGCGGTTCAAAACAGTCATTTCGGCCGAAATTGATATGACGCAATGCAGTGGACATTGTTTACGGTATAGCCTGTACAACGCCGGGACTGCGTAACTTCTCAATCCGTAGCCTGAGAAGACTCACTCTGTATATGTCGAATATATATGCGTGCTACCAAAGTTATGTTGTCCATACAAAATTTTAAGTATAAACTGCCTACTTCTCTAACTTATACCTTTTAACAGGGTGAAATAATACCCGCAGTCCATTTACTCGCACTTCACTTCCCAGGAGAAGCCCCAAATGAGATTTGAACTCAGTGTGTGAGGCAGACGGTGAGGTGGGTTGGTTATAGATTTTATTTTGTCATATTTTGTAGTATTCCTATTAATCTGCTCTTGGTGGTGGTTAATGTAATACGCGAAATTCGGTGAAAATTTATTCCGGCGTGTTTAATGCAGGCACAGTGTAATCTTTGTGGGCAGAAAATGAGAGAGGTGATGAACACAAGTGGCCGCAGAAATTAGAAGTGGTGCTCCGTGTACATGGAATTAAATTGTTTCTCTGCTAATTACACGAGCGCACTTTAATTAGCGCTGTGGGATATGGAGGGACAGTTTAAATCCGGCAGACGTGTCACCGCATTTCATTATACGCCGCAAAGTATAGCACCGTGGTCTCCGTGAGCGGAAAAGAACCCGCTGCATGCAACAGTGACACGTGGGGCATATCTGATCCTTAATTAATGCTATATCCTTCCTTGTTCGATTTTAACAAGTGCATGGCCTCCTGACACAATGGACACTAATCAGAAATTTTTGAAATCGTCTTACACAGTGCGACACAGCCGCTAAATCAAAACGCAGTCAGTAGTCTATCTCAACGGTGTAGGGGTAGAATATTTGGGGATCCTGTGTTCGAATATTGGCTAGGATGAGTTGCCAGGATATCTTTTAACGTCTGTGGATCCCAACCTCATTTGGATCATCATTATTCCACTCAATTCATTCACCATGCAATATGATCTGTGGGTTAAAGTATACTAACGTTTTAAAACATTTGATGTGTTAAACTCGCATGGCTTTCTTTACTCTTGTGCAATTTATTTTTGCAAACGCTTATTCTCCATCTACTTCGTGTTAATCGAGATGTCAATCTTATTGCTAATTTTCTTGTAGGTGCAATTAGAATATGGTAGGCTTTAAGCGATAGTCAAATCTTTTAAGAGCTGGTTGTTATGTGGAGCACTGCATTCTCTTTGCATGTCCAGGATATATGAAAGCGAATAACGAATTTCCATTTGAGAAAAGGTCACTCCACAAAAAAATGTATGTTTTAACGAGATCTACATTTTTGTGTGGAAACTTCTTGTCTGTCTCTTACTTACCAGTTGTGCAAAAGTCATTGAGAAAGAAGACGACTTTTGGGGAACATTTCCAGAAAATTCAAGATATGCGTTTGATTTGTCATGGAAATATCTGAAATATGTGACATTTTAATAAAAATCGTTAGAGCCATTTTTGAGAAAATCAAAATTTTCAAAAAGTTCCAAGTAAAGGGTAGTCTGGGGTGGGGGAACTTCTTGAAAATCTTCGTGTTGCAACTTTGAAAGATACGAACCTAAATACCAAGTTTGGAATTTATGCGACTTTTCGTTTTTTGAGTTATGCTGTTCACAGACACACACGCACCTTTTTTAGTGCTTTTTTGGATTCAGGGGGCCTCAAAACATGTATTTCCGGTGAAATCCCGTATCGGATTTTTGCAATACAGCCCCTACTTTAGGTAGAGAGAAGGTATCCCGCAGGATGCTGACTTGGCGAGGAAAAGTTAACCATTGCTTTAGTCGCAGTGGTTTTACAAGGTATGTATCTAGGACACAAAGGGAGTTAGACATGTCTGTGTTCCACAATATGCCTTGGAAATTCAATATGCTGATTGCAGCAGACGATATTGGCTAATCAACCACTCGACTGTAGAGACATTTAAACTAAGATTTCTCTCTCTCTCTCTCTCCCTGTCTCTCTGTCTCTCTTGCTTGAAGCTACGAGAGGGCTACTCACTTTTTGGTTCCAACTTGAGTCATCACTAGTCAAGGTGTGGTACATCTTTGTATGTATTTTAATTGACTGACAAGTGACTGACCCCTTCAGCTGCTATGGTGTGGGCGTTTCGGACCCTTAGTACTCATACTGCTTCTGACATTATTAGAACTACTTTGGACCGAACATCTGAGCTCCTCCAGAGCTCCATGGAATGGGTTGGTCTCGGCGGGGCAATTGAACCGGATATCTATGCGAGACTGGGTAGGCACATCTTGGCAGTATTGCCTTGGCGTGGTTATATTGATGCCATAATGTCATCCGGCATCTTCTACAGCTGGTGGACAGCAAGCTGAACTATGTGACCGCGGAGGGTGCGCCTTTTTAGGAAACTAGGTATTGGTCCTAATGAAAAACCCCAGGAAGACAGAGCCACTAGGTTAACGCCTTTCTTGTTATCAGAAAGGGTATTCGGTTCCGGGTAGCTCTGCCAACACGTTCATATAAATGGTTTAGTTATTTAGCCAATGTGTCAAACGCTGAGGGCAGCTGTACTATTTCTGTAATTTAAACCTTGTTCGAAGCTAGGGCACTCTCCGTACGGCACACTCTGCCGGTGGAGCAAATTAAGATATTCCTAAGGAGGAGGTACGAAACTTTCTCGAAATATTGTATTGTATTTCATTAATCCTTATAAAAATGACTTAATCTGTAAAATATTTAATTATACTCTAATTTATACTATACTATAAGAGAAACGTATGTTTATTGGGGGGCGTAAACTCGGAAAGCACTGATCCAATTTGATGATTCTTATTTGATTCAGTATTGAAAAGAGACAATTCCGCTTATAATTACAATTCTTAAATGACGTAAAAGTTTTACAGTCTGTGCACTATAATACCAATGCATTGCAACGAAATCTTTGAGAATTTTCCTTGAGAGTGCCATGAAGTTGAAAATATTGCTATTGTTACTCCACAGAAAATGCATGCAAAAATAAGACAAAAGACGCAGATATTTCATTCTAAGCAGTATATTTAAATGGTCACAAAAACGCAGCAAAATAAAACAATTGGATTCTCCTTATAATAGTAATACACTTACCTGTATGCGATATTTTTTTCTTTAATGGAAATTCTATTCGGATACTGCAACTGTGTGTAGAATTTAGCACTAAAACGCCCAGTAAATTTAATTCTAAATCTGCGGAAATATGCAGTGAAGATTCTGGATGCCAAAATCTTTTAATAACTCTTATGTAACAGAGTTTTGCTGTATTTCGTCTATGTGTAATAAAGTCCATTACCAGTTTATACTAAATAATTACGAAAAGCCCCTGCCAACCGCGCGAGAGGTCCCGAGAAATGTTTCCTTGAACAAGGTTTCTCGGAAGCCCAGAGTCTGGTGGTGGATGTGAGTGTGCTTCTGTATGTGTTATGGTTACGTATCAATCAGTTCGTTCATTAACATTTCAGGATTACTACTTAGCAAAAGCGTGAGCATACATGCCAAGTCATACAATTACACAGTGCCTTCGTTTTATGCCAAGGTCACAACCGCCTTATATGGTATCGGTCGAGATGGTAGTGACCTCGGCATTATGCCACTGCACATAAGCGGAGCAGGGCGTGTGAAGCGTGCGCTTATTAGCTGTGAGCTATCTCAGTCGTTGCTTTGTCTTCGTGTTGTGAAATGTTTCGATAATACGTGTGTTGTGTGTGATTTCCATAGGAATGTCATTCTCTTATTGGTCCACGGAAATGCCTGCCAACAGATTCACTCTTGAGCAGCGTATTTTTATGTACAATACATACGTGAAAACTGAATCATGTAGACAGGTGTGTAGACAATTTCAGCAAACATTTCCTGGTTATCCAGTTCCGGGTAGAGACACTGTGAGATGTTTGGTCAATAAATTTAGAACAACGGGATCGCTAAAAATAAAGTTTATAGGAACAATCCGCACAACATGGATGAACTTTATAAAGCAGGAATGATTAACATTACGCAACAAGAACTTATGCATGTGAATGGTAATTTCATCCGACGATGTCAAGAATGTCTTCACGCAGATGGATACTATTTTCAACAACACTTATAACAACGTTAGTACTCATTACATATATATTACTAACACTCGAAAGTTACGCGGGAGTTACGAAACGAAAAACCTCGCATTGTAGTAGACTGCGTGTCGAACACGCATTCTCTTGATCTGCGGCCTTGACATAAAACGAAGGCACTGTATAACAATCTAATCTATAATCAGCACAAAATACAGTGACATAAAGTTAACAAGATAAACAAATATATATTAAACAAGGAAAACTGTTTTGAGCGTAAGTCCAAAAACTGCTCAATCCATATTTATAATTAAAAATTGAAAAGTTTTTTTTGTCCAAATTTGCAGACAATATCTCATTTTTAAAACGTTTAAATTGCAGGCTTTGGTGTAGGAATTTTCATATTCACCAGTTTTGCCTTTTTCGTTGAATATTAATTTTAGGAATGCCTTTAGGTATTATGCGAAAATTATTGAGCCTGTATATTATAAAATAACTGTGATACCAAAGAGAAAGATACAGAAGTTTAACGATTTATCTACCATAGTGCATCTAAAATTAGGCGACTATTCCGATAATACTTTGGCCTTACTTACAGACCATACAGCATTTCTAGAATTCGGAAGACTGCACGGGGGAGGTTAAGGAACTCGGAAATGCAACATCCATCGATATTTTATAACATTTTCCAATAATAATGGGGGATTTTTCCTTCCTTATTAGGAATATTACGGTGACCCTAGGAAACTACAGTTATAAAGAGTAAAATAACGGACTCGCCACAAAATATTCAAGATAATGTATGTTAATTTCGTAAAAAATATGGAAAGGTAAATGCACTTTATTTTAATTATGAACCTAAAATAAACATTTTAATAGATTGGACAGTATATTAACTTAAATTTCCTTAGCACTTATCTAAACCATAGGAAGTGCTGAATTCGATTTACAAATTTCATATATGTAGGTAACTATTTTATTAGAAACACGATTTGTAGTCTCTGGAGCAGAGAGCGAGAGAGAGATACAATTTCAGCAGAGAGAGAGACAGAGAGAGAGAGATACAGGGTAGGTATATATAGCGAATATTTATGTAAATGCCAAATGACGTGTTTTACTCACACGAGAAATAATGCAAATATTTTAATGGCAATATTTTGGCACAAGCTCAATAGACCAAGTCATTTAGATTATTTCAGGAGAGAGAAATTTTGTATAAAGACAACAAAAATGTCTAATACTGTTTTCCTCCGTGAAGTTGCATAACATGGTTATAAAATAAAATTTCATTATTGTTATATTTCTATTCATATCTATTACAAAAACGCGCCTACTGCTGTGCGTGTTAATCCAGGATGGCTAACAAATTCCTTGTAATAAAATGTTGTCTTTCTGTTACCTTAGAAATTGGTACTAACAGGTGGACCTCTGACGTGCTGTATAAGAATATTCTAGGCTGCCCCGTAGCTCATTCGGTTGAGCACTTGCGTGCTGTGCGAATGTTCCCGGGTTCGATTCGGCTGGAGGGGGATGAGAATTTTTCTCTACAAGATTATTCCCTATCCTCCCCAGAGTCTCGAAGTATGAATGAGAGTATAAATGTGAACGTGATTAAAACCCAAACAGTGCAAGAAAAACAACGACAAGAGTTACACGAGTTAATACCATTGTCAGTAGGCAATAAGCTCCAAAGGAAAGGCCGCCGATAAGACCAATGTAGTTAAAGCCGGGGTACAAAAGGAACTAGAATATAAAAAAGAATCTTGGCAACACTGTGCGTGTGAACATGCTGCGTTTCACACTTACCGGAAATTCAAACACGTGAGGCACTGTCCTACATCCTAATATATTATAAAAAGATTATTAAAACCTCTAAAACAATTAAAGAAACTAACAAAACTGATAACAGAAGGTAACATGCGAACATAGCTTTGTAGAAAGACTTGTTTATAAATACATTTAACAATTTGCTCCGAAAATTATTTTGCAAATGCCCAAGAATTGCGTATAAAAAACGTTAAGTTTTAAGTAAAACCTATCTTTTGGGTTTAACCTAATCTAATAAGTAAAAATCTGATGTAATACACTCACATGACTTTCTCTACTATTTTTACAAACGCTTATTCTCCATGTACTTCATATTAATTGATAAATATTTGCAGAAACTATTATTGCTAGTTTTATTGTAGGTGCAAGGAGAATATGGTAGTATTTAAGCGATAGTCAAATCTTTTAAGAGCTGGTTGCTATGTGGCGCAATCCATTCTCTTTGTATGTCCAGGACAAAAAAAAAATTCCCATTTGAGAAAAAGTGTAAGTATTGGAAGTTGAAACAAATAACAAGGAATATCTCGGAAATGGATCAGTCCACACAAAAAATGCACATGACATAAATTGTGTGTTTTAACGAGATTTACATTTTTTTGTGTATAGAAATTTTGTCCATCTCTTAGGTTTATCGGTTATGCGAAAGCCATTCAGAATGAATAGAACTTTTGGAGACATTCCCAGAAAATTCAAGATATACATTTTATTTGTCATGAAAATATCTTAAATATTATGATACTTTAATCAAAATCGTTAGAGCCATTTTCTCAAAATGTTCAATGTAAAAGCTAGTATGGTGTGTGGAGATTTTCTTGAAAATTTTCGTTTCGCATCTTTGAAAGATACTGAATCTAAATACCAAGTTTCGTATTTATCCGACTTTTCGTTTTTGAGTTCTGTTCACAGACACACACACACGGACCTTATTCTAAAAATGCCCTTTTTGGATTCAGGGGCCTCAAAACATGTATTTATATTGAAGTCTAGGTATCGAATTTTTGGGTGGAACTTGGTGGTATAGTAACTAGGGAAAGGGAAGTAGGAATACTTCCCTACTTACTGTATGCAGTAGAGAAAGTAAAAATCTGACGATTCTTTATAACGGTATGTACGAGGGGCGTCAAATAAGTAAGTTTCCCTATTTTATAAAAAACATTACACACAATTGACCATGGTGAATTAATTTTATTTATATTGTACTATCCTTCTGTTACTTTTCTAAAAGGTCAACATGTTTTTTCAAGCATTTTTGGGGACGTAACAAAAGTTTTTCCAAGCCAGTGTTGTACCAGGTCGGGTCCTGTTTTCCAGCTGTTCACTGATTTGACTTCATCATCGGTGTGAAAAGTGCTTATCTTTGAGTTGGAGGAACATGTGAAAATCACTTGGGACAAGCTCCGGTGAAACGGAGGATACGAGAAAACTTCCAAGTTGAATCTTGACCCAGGCGAAGCTCAGAATATTCAACTGCTAAGTTTTCTCGCATCCTCCATATTCACCAGATCTTTTCCCAAGTGATTTTCATGTGTTTCCCTGACTCAAAGGTCATCTTGGAGGTAAGCACTTTAACACCGTGACGAAGATGAATCAGAAGTGAACCAGAATTCGGGTCCTGTGCTCGTAACCAGCTGTTATTGGACGACCCTCGTATTTCCTTTATTAAAGCATAATGTCTGAAGAAAATGCTGTTGTCTATGGACTAAAAGCTAAGTGTTATAGTTACATATAATATGAATATTACTCATAAAAGAACTTAATTATTTTGGCGTTCCTTAACTTTGTATTGAACAATGTCATTTTATATTAAATACGATGCTGCTTTTTCCGGACACAACACAAAACTTTCTTTTTATATATATATATATATATATATATATATATATATATTGTAGCGGGGTTTAAAAAAGGGAAAAGGTGTAATGATCGGTTCTTGGTGTAGGTTTGGTAATTCGGGAGGATTAATGTTGCTGCCGGCTACTCAGGTAGAGGAATATGGGTTCTGGAAACTCTTACCTCAGGGAGTATGGATGGGAGATGAATGATGTTCACTGTTCTACTCTCAGATGGCCCGTTTATTGAAGATCCACACTGATGTCCTCATCCGAATACCCTTTCACACAAGACGCGATTTCTCCTGTCAGCCCCAGCTACTGTTTCCGTGCATTACCCTTACTTAAGTATTTTTCGAAGTTAAAGATGATACAATGTTACTTTAATGACTTAACCTTTAGTCATGTCCTGGCTACCCTTTTACTCACGTTTACTTTAAACTCATTTTTCCCATACATAAATAAATACCTGTATACATCTGCACTGTTTCACTCTCTGATATAAAATACTTTGAATTCCTACATCTATCTAATTCTCCCTCACTGCACAACACGGAGTGACATTCTCTACCCTACGGTTCGACACAAAGTATTCATCTTACACACGTCTGAAAGTTGCTCTCTGTCATAGATAATTTTCTATTTCACGCCTCTTTTCTAGTTTCGAACAATCTTTTTGCTATGCACGTGACTTTTATTGACTTTTATTGGCTATCTCTCTCAATTTTCCCTCGTCTTCCATTGGCTCTTAATTTCATCGTCCGAACCTCGCTCGCGTCTCCCATTAACAACTTATGTTCGCATGAGTGAATTTTCTGTGCGCCTTGACTGAATTTTGTTTCCGGCCCGTTGTCTTCGCATCCTGAGAGCTCTACTCGGTTCCTATTGTGACTTATCGCTTACTAATGTCCCTCTTCCTGTACATTCCTAAATTTTCAACCTTTCACGGTTTTCGCCAAGTCTCTTCGTTCTCAAATACACGTTTTCTACATTTTATTTCACTTTCTGATTATTAATTAATATATAATCTTTACTTTACTTCCCTCGTTATGATTTTATTTCCCCCCTTTTCTAATTCTTAATGTTCTCTTTTATTCTTTCCTCATATTGGTATTCCCCTCCTTCTTATTTTGATTAGATGCTTATTAATATATTATTATGATGTATTATTTATTATTCATATTCTTCGGGCGGATCTTATCACTTATATATATATATATATATATATATATTTCCCCTATCAGTCATTTCACATTTTGTTTTCCACTATAAACACGATCCTCATTTAGTTTCTTTTGGTTTTTGCTTCCTCGCACTGAAAGCCTGTGCCAGGCTGACAAATAGACCTATGCCGAATTTACAGTTAAGAAAACGGTAGGTAAAGGTCTTAATGGCAAAATGTTGTGACATGACAGCAAGTACAGCTGCGGCAGTAATTTATTTGTGCTCTCATGGGTATATCTATTTCAGAATGTTATACTATAACAAGTTCACGGTTTGAAATAAGTAACTTAAGTAATGTTTGTAACTATGGCAGGAATAAATGCTAAACGCATCAACGAACAGGTAATACGATAACCAAGATTGTTCTCGAGTTGAATACAGCTATAGTGCATTTGCTTTAAATTGAAACATGGAAAGAAAAGAGAGCGCTATATTCCACACGACAGTTGATAATACCTGTCTAATGTCAAAACATTTACTATGGAACTTGCGGCGGTAGATTTTTTTTATTAGCATTATTTTCTTTAATAATATTTGGCGTTGCTGAGCGCCAATTTGGCGGCACGAGAGTTGCAGGAATGGTCCCGGGTTCGATGCTAGCTCAGGGATGTGCATGGATCTAGGGTTAGTGGTTAATGCGACTGATTCATTTTCCAGCCCGTTTATTTCTTCACCGTTTTAAAATTTGACTCCTGATATTAACTCGCGACGCGCGCGCGCATTTCTTTACTGCTGTGCTTCATACCATCGCCTCTATCCACTTGTATTCAGAACAACCTCCAAGGAAAAACCACGAAGAAGAAGTGTCTACTAAAGTCTCCTATTTCTTTATTTCAAATTTTCTATCTCCCATTTCACTATCACATTATTTCTACCTTTTTACTTTCTCTACTACGTATAGTAAGTAGGGGAAGTATTGTATTCCACCCAAAAATTCGATATCGTGATTTCACCGGAAATATATGTTTTGAGACCCCATGAATCCGCAAAAGCATTTTTGCAAACATGTCCGTGTGTGTCTGTGAACAGCATAACTCAGAAACGAACAGTCGGATAAACACCAAACTTGGTATTTAGGTTCAGTATCTTCCAGAGATGCCTCACGAAGGTTTTCAAGAAAATCCTCCCACCCCATATTACCCTTTACATGGAACATTTTTCGAAAATTTTAATTTTCTCAAAAATGGCTCTAACGATTTTGATTAAAATATCATATGTTTAAGATATTTCATGACAAATGAAATGTATATCTCGAATTTTCTGTGAATGTCTCCAAAAGTATTCTTCATTGTGAACGACTTTTGCATAACTGGTAAACCATAAGAGAGAGACAAAATTTTACTACATAAAAAATGTAGATCGCGTTAAAATACACAATTTATGTCATATACATTTTTTGTTGTTGAGTGAACCATTTTCGAGATATTGCTTGTTATCCACTTAGATTTTTCAATACTTATTTTCTCAAATGGGAATTCGTTATTCATTTTTTTGTCTTGGATATGCAAAGCGTATTAATCTGTGGCAAAGAGAATGGTGCTGCATCTAGCAACCATATGTCTATGCTTAAAGGCTACTGTATATCCATATTGCCCTTTCAAATACAAAACAGGGAACATAGTACGCCTTAAGCGATAGTAAAATATTTTTAGAACTGGTCGCTATGTGTAAAATGTAGTTCTCTTTGCATATCAAAAGATCGTTTTTACAAATGTTTATCTCGATTAATATGAAATAGTTGGAGAATAAGAGTTTGTAAAAATAGTTTATACAAGAGTAGAGAAAATCATGTGAGTGTAACGCATCACATATTTTCTTATTGGATGCCTAGGTCTTTAAGAGCACTGACCTTTTTCCATACATCTGCTTTTCAGGCGATCTAACGTACACTAACAACAATTCAGGGAAAAATCAACCCGTTTCAGGCCTGCTGCTGGCACTGTCCTTTCAACCCATTTTCACCTTTACAATAACACTTGCTTCCCCGCCTCATTTAATAATAATAATATTCCTACTGTTATTAATATTTATTTTCCCTTTGCTTATCATTTTATATTTAGCTACTCAGAACGTACTGATTTAAACTTACCATTTAAAATCTGAGTTAGCTTGAAACATTTAGAAGAGAACACCCGTTTGTAACAATACGAAAGCAGTGAAGAAAGGGTGGCCGAAAATATCAGGATAATTTCCATATTTCACTGAGAGATTAGGCACTGAAGGTTGACTGCAGAAGGGTTTCTCAGCACTCGGACCTTATTACCGCACCCCTCTCCTAAACCGGTCAGGTAGTGTCAAAATGGTCCTTTCAACTTGAACCTTACATACGTTAACAATGTAATCCTAGATTTATAAATGGTAATATAATAAATAGCACCAAATGTTCAGAAATATAAGTTTATGTTTGTATTTACTTTCCGTTTTTATAGTTCGTGCATATTTTGTCAATTATCGTTGCTAATTAACCCTTACAGCATCATCAAAAGAAGTATGGAATATTTTAATTTTTGCCGTAACGTGTTGGTAATACCCGATTGCCAAAAACTAAGTTTATAAACCTGTTACATTTTAATAACATGGTGCTAAACTCTTCATATCAGCGTAAGAAGAAGACAAAAAAACCTCCAATACGAGAAACTTATTTATAGTTATGCACTTTTAAAACCATTTCTCGCTCTCCGCTTCTAATAATAATTACCCCTGCTTTCTTTCCCTTTTATAAAAACTCTCAAAACGATCATCACACAACCACTATTACACGTCACCATCACTTTAGAATCAGAAGTGATACAACCATCAGTGATATCTATGCAAAAATACATGTTACATTCACATGACTTTCTCTACCCTGTATCATTTATTAATAGGTATATAGAATATTCTTTTCAATACTTATTACTTTCTCTACTACGTATAGTAAGTAGGGAAGTATTGCATTCCACCCAAAATTTGATGCAGAGATTTCACCGGAAATATATGTTTTCAGGCCTCCTGAATCCATAAAGAGCATTGTTAGAAACAGGTCCCATATGTGTCTATAAACAACATAACTCAAAAACGAAAAGTCGGATAAACCAAACTTCGTATTTAGGTTCAGTATCTTGCAAAGTTGTGACACACATGGAACATTTATCGAAAATTATTATTTTCTCAAAAATGGCTCTAACGATTTTGATTAAAGTATCATATGTTTGGGATATTCTTATGGAAAATAAAATGTAGGTATAGCATCATTTTCTGGGAATGTCCCCAAAAGTCCTCTTTATCCTGAATGACTTGCATAACTGGAAAGCCGTAAGAGATAGACAATATTACACTGTACAGAAAATGTAGATCTCGTTAAAACACACAATTTGTCATATTACCTACTTTTTTGCCGAGTGAACATTTCCGAGATATTCCTTATTATTTGCTTTAGTTTTCCAATACTTATCTTTTCCTCAAATGGGTATTCGTTATTCGTTTGTTATGGCCTGGACATGCAAAGAGAATGAAATGCGCCACATGGTAACCAGCTCTTGAGAGATTTGACTATCGCTTAAAGCCTACCATATTCCCCTTGCACCTACAAGAAAATTAGCAATAAGATTAACATCTCGATATCTCGATTAACATGAAGTAGATGGAGAATAAGCGTTTGTAAAAATAGTTTGTACAAGAGTAGAGAAAGTCATGTGAGTGTAACAAATCAGAATTTTTTTATAACTATTTCATTTTAATCAGACAAAACTTTGCGGAAGGAGCTACATTACAAATTTTGTTATAAATGCAAAGGGATAGTTGTCAACCTTTTAAGAACTGGAAACTATACGCTGGCCTTAACATTCCTTATAGAATCCATGCAACCGCGAGAAACAACTGAATGTCGACAGGACTTACAAGAAATAAAAAATAATTAACAATTCAAACCATTAATAACGGTTATCTAGGAAATGGCTGCTGCCACAAGAAGTTAATTGTAATATATCGTGTGTTTTAAGAGATCCACATTACTTGTGTAATATGTTTCCGCGTATCGCTTAAGGTTTACCAGTTATATAAGATTATGCAGGATTAGGGCTAACTGTGGAGGGGGACTAGCACCTCGACCTACTAAAATCTTTTGTGCCTGAAGCCCCTGACGGGTTGCCCCCGGAAGGGAGGTGTGAGGAGAGAGGAGACAAGGAGGACTGGACCAGGCAGTACGATAAGGCAGAGGGCAGGGTCCCTACCTTTTATAGATTAGAACCTTCCGGATGACAGCTGGTGCAATCGGCTCCACTCCCTCCTGCGGGCTTGTGCCTCCCCTGGGGGGGCACGGGACTCGCAGACCGCCCCCATTCCGGAGGACGAAGGGTTACATAGAGCAACCTTTTCCCCTTCCATGCAATGCCGAAATCTTTCAATCCTGAAACAGACCGAACAAATGAAAGGTGAAGTGAAATGAAAAGGTAGGTGAAATGGCCTAGCGACCCGGAGAAACTCCCGAAAAAAATTCATGGGTCAGGAAGATAGGCCGCAAGAATCAAAGCCATGAGCTCCCGCATGCAGGACACACTTACCGACTGAGCCATTCCGCTTGGTAAAGCTCATATAGAGCTCATATAGAGCTTCCGAATGAAGAGGACTTCACAAGCTATTCCCAGAGAATTTAAGACATACATCTAAATAATATCTTTAATATATGGTGCTTTAATCAAAATCGTTAGGTACTAATTTTTCAGAAAATCAAAATTTTCGAAAAATACTCTTAAATAAAGGGTAGTTTGGGATGGGGGAAATTTTCTTGAAAATTTCGTGTCGAATCTTTGGAAGGTACTGAGCTTAAATACCAAGTTTGGCATTTATTCGACGTTTCGTTCTTGTTTTATACTGTTAACAGACACACACGGAATTTTTTTCTAGAAATGAATTTTTTTTCCTGTGAGATCTCGATGTCGAAATTTTGGGTGGAATACAATACCTTCTCTAGCTACTAGTACGTAGTACAGAAAGTAAAAATGTACAATATGGAAGCGAAGAAATGACAACAATGGAAATTTTTCCAGTAATTGTTTCAAAACCCCAAAGTTTTTATATAGCAGTATTATAGAAGAAAATTGTTCTTTTTATGGATGCTATAACGTTTTATTAGATCTGCACACTTCTATATAATATCCACGCATAATACCTAGGGCAAATCTAAGCGAGTTCTTCACTGAGAATGGGGAAATGAGTATACAAGTCGTAAAAGCTCATCACAGGGCCTGTACTTTCTTAAGCGTAAATTGACAGTAGCGGAAACTTAACTTTTGTCAGTGAATACGAAAAATCAAATGTATGATATCTGACCTAACATTTAATATTTATACTTTCTGTACTATGTTGGTATAGGGAAGTATTGCATTCCAACCATAGTTCAAAAATGAAAAGTCGGTCAAATACCAAACTTAGTATTTAGGTTCAATACCCACAAAAAATGCGACACAAAGGTTTTCAACAAAATCCCCCTATCTCAAACTGCCCTTTACCTGGAACATTTTTCGAAATTTTTATTTTCTACAAATTGGCTCTATTATTTTCATTACAATACCATATATTATAGATACTTACATGACAAAGGAATGTATATATTAAATTTTCGGGGAATAGACAATGAAGTCCTGTTCATTCCGAAGAAAAAAAAATTAAATTCTGTTTTATTTATGGACGCTCTTCAACTGCTATAGTGGTTAGCGTTCCATTCTATATTGGACGTGAAATAGCGGAAATTTTGCTCTGAGTCACCGTATCAGGCTTGAGGTTCTTTTACGTGCTTTAAATCTACGACATGGGACCACCGGCTTTACTTCCCTTCCGAAGGAAGCCATGCTAAGGATTTTTACGCCCGAAAAACCCTCCGCTGGGTTTGAACCCGCGACCTTGGGAACTAGAGACTAGCACGGTAGCACTAGTCGACGGGAGACATTCCCCTTGCAAACTTCTAGGTCTTGTAGAGGAAACTGAGTAGTATATAAAGTTTTGAATAGGAACTCGTGTCCAGAAATGTAGCTTTTCCGTGCTACAACAATAAAATTTCTAGTTGATTTACCTGGTTTGCAAACGGCTAGTTCGTTCAGGCGAGGAGCTAGTGTCATTTGAACTCCCTACCTCTCCACTCTGGTTCGAGTCCATTCACGTGTTTAGTCTCCGAGCAACATGATATTTACGTCAGACGATCAGCTGATGTCAGTCCTGTCTACCTTGGTTCGAGCCCCAATCACGCGTTTACGTAGACGATTAGCTGATGTCAATCCAGCTGCATCCTACCTCTCTACTCTGGTTCTTGCCCCATTCACGTGTCGTTTAGTCTCGTTATCGACCCGGAGTTGCAGTGAATCACAATGCCAACCAGCCTGAAGACGAAGACAAAAAAAGATTGTTCAGTTTAACTGTAAACAAAAGTGTCTGTGAAACATGATTAATTTTGCTTGTTGTTTCTTGTGTATTATTTCCTAATGCGTTGTAGTGGATCAGAATGATAACCGTCCTGTGAGGAATACAAAAACAAATTGTTTGTGAAAGTTAATTAAGTTTCCTGTTAGTTTCTTTAGTGGTGTATCACCTAATGAGTTGAATTATAACAACAGTGATGTACTGAGTCACCTCTAATTGAAGTACCTATTAAACGTGGTCGAGTTCAACATATGTTTTCAAATGGTTGTAGCGCGAAAACCATAAGTTTCCGAACATGGGTTCTAATTCAAAACATGATCTACTCAATCCCGTTAAGTCGCAAAAGTTTTTAAGGGGAATTTTTTTTAACATTCTGTATAACTGGTAAATGTAGATAACGATAGACGAAAACGTATTAAAAAAATGGATCTCTTTAAAGAATTTATTTCAAATAAGTCTTTTTGTGTCATAGCCGTTTCTGAGGTATCCGTTATTAAAGGTTCGAATTGTTCATTACTACATTATTCTCTTAAAGTCCTTTGAACATTCAGTTGTTTCTCGCGATTGCATGGAAACAGTATGAAATTTTAAGACCAGCGTCCAGATCTTAAACATTTGACTATCGCTGTTCTCTTTGTATCTATAAATGTGTAAAGCAGCTATTTCTGTAAAGGTTTATTTGGATTAATTTGTGTACCCATTGAAGCGATAGAGGGTAGAGAAAGTCATGTTAATGCATCGCATCAGATTTTTTATATAGTAAACAAAATGGAGGGTTTGTGGTGTGATATCTACCTAGCTGTACACTTCTTAACTCTTACTGCTGGAAATTATGATGCATACTTAACATGGCAACACAATATCAAACAAATGATTATGTACAGAATTGTATTGTAAAATAAATAAATTAATTAATGATAGTTTTGTAACCAAGGTCATGACTATTGCAAATCCAGCTTTCTTCGTTCTTAATTTCTTTTGTCTTTCTTTTCTTCTCCGCATACAAACAATGTATAGTTTATTATTATTATTATTATTATTATTATTATTATTATTATTATTATTATTATTATTATTATTATTATTATTATTATTATTATTATTATTATTATTATTATTATGTGTACCATAAAAATCAAACAATCACATTACCTAAGTTACTGCCTTTGTTTGCTAATTTCATACCATTATCCAATCTATCTAGCACGAATTCGAAACTCTCTTGGGTAGAGATACCTGAATAACATTCTTTTTCCAAAGCTTTACTTTTCACTGAGAAGAGGATTTTCGGGTATCACAAAGCTTGTAAGACCTCATGCCCATTTCAGCATCATTCCACCTATTTCATTTTCTAGTAATCTGTTACCGGTTTAAATAATGCTAAACTTACAGCAACAGAAAACAAATCATTAGTCAGGGGTGTTGTGGTAAAAGATTCTTGCGGAGCGGAATAGGAATATGTATTTATTTGAGGTTATCTCTGTCTTTAAAGTAAATATAATGTAGCATTAGTTTCTTCAGGTTAAGGGGTCAAAATTCTTTTCAAAAGTAATGAGTTTTAAAGATACAAATAAGAACGTTTCTACCTGAAAAACATAAATAACAATAGAAGACATGCGGCATAGTTATCTGAGCAATTTTATGAACATTCAATTATATATTTAATAAAGTGGTTTCTCAGATACTCGGGAGTTTGTGCTTAAAAGTTGAATTCCTCGAATAGAATTAAATATCTACAACAAAAACATACAAGAAGCCTACAGCAGTATGCCGCTGCGCTCGGTCGTTGCCTAACTTTAGTAACTGTGTGGGGAGCTTGTTTCTCACCGGCCGAAATAGCTCAGTTGGGAGAGCGTTAGACTGAAGATCTAAAGGTCCCTGGTTCGATCCCGGGTTTCGGCAATAACTTTTTATTACCGCTCAAATGCACGGTCTAGCTGTGTAAATCTCATTAAGTAACTGAAACACTCTCAAATTTTTGAACTCTGTAGAATATTTGCATGTGCACTATAATTCACATAACTTAAAAATTGATGCTTGCAGTAAAGGAAAATAGATGCTGGTAATGCCGGCGTGCCAGTATTTATATGAAATACCTTCTTTATATGTCAAAGCTTAAAAACACTATGGGGGTTCCGGAAGATGGCGTCCCCTAGGCGTTAAAGCCAAGCAGACATGAGTACTTTATTATACTTTTTCTGCAGTATTTATGTATAGATATTTGAATAAATTTTAAAAGCTTAACTACATGTGCTGTTTCATATGTATTTATCATCAATATTTTTAATAATTTAACATAGTATTTTAAGTTAAATAAATCAATATTTAAGCAAAATTATGGGCTTATTACGTGTAAGTTTCTTTTGCTACAATCATTAGTGCCGTCTCTATCCCGTGCAATTTTAACATGCTAGACACCCACATAGAAAAAAGTTATGTAAATTAGATTTAAAAATAATTAGAATAAGTTATAAGAGTTTATGATCCTAAAGCCTTGATATTTGTTCTCGTCTGAATTTGATAAATGAAGATACAGCCAATATATTGAAGTTAGGTTTTAACAATTTATCAGATGCTCTAAGGTTCCAATAGAAAAAAAAAAGAACTTATACTCTTGTTAAATATATTTTAAAGTATGCGATCCAATTAGCTTTAAACTCGATATAAGCGGCAACTAAAGAACAGGGATTAAAATAACTGTACTAAATTTTATTTTCATAAAACAAGCTCCAAATCTCTCATTTAAGCACAATGTCCCATATTTTTTTTAACACATAATCGATTAGTACTCTTAAAGATATTTAAAAAAAAACTCTTTATGAACAGCCTGGCTTTGCCTTATATCTTCTGAGGCATTCGCTTATTTAAAATGTGTGGTGGTTACATAGATAGTAAAACAAAATATAAATTTTGTGCACCAAAATATTCTTTGCAACGTAAATCGATATTATTTAATTGAATCTAATCCAACTCTGAAAGGTAACTGTCTAACCCTCGATGAAAAAATATAATATTGTCCATTTTTTACTGTTTCTACTATTCCAATTCTTATTATTTTAAATGGAACTCATTATTTATAATACGCTCTAAGAATAATTTTCAAAAATATGACATTAAATTTAAAATAAGTGAATTGGGGATCATTTTCAGAAAAGCAGAAACTATATTTAATGGATGATAATGCTTTTCTATTATTTAATCATGGCTAAAAATGCATTTTGAAGAGCATGAAACTAATATTTAAATATATTCAAGTATTACTGGGCTTTTAATAACCCTGCATAATAACTACTTTAACAATCCCAGCATAGACTTTATATAGTAAATTTATATGCTTTTAATTCGTTCATTTATTTTTAATCAGCATCCAGTCAACCAATACTGATAACGATGTTTATTCCTTTGTTATGAGAAGGGTATTTTATTTGCTCTAATTTGCTTTCACTAAGTAGAGACAGTATTTTACCTCGTCCTAAAATTCAATATCAAGGTTTCTCAATGAATGTAGGTTTTGAGGGGCCGTGACCCCAGCTCCCTAACAGTTTTACAAAAAGGTGTGTGTGTGTGTGTGTATGTGCGCGCGCGTGTGCGTGCGTGTGCGTGTGCTTGTGAATAGCATAAGTCAAAAGCTCCAATAAATACCAAGTAGTATTTGTCAAGATAAATGTTGTATTTGTCAAACGCTGTTTAAGATGCCAGGCGGTAATTTTAAAGAAAATTCCCGTATTTGAATAACTAATAAAATATATAGCTTGAACTGACTGCGAATAGCCTTCTTTGTGAATGAATTTTGTACAACTGGTAAACTATAGGAGATTAACAAATTTCGCAACGAAAATGTAGGGCTCATTGGAATATAAACTTCATATCAAATAACCTCTTATAGCATTAGCTGTTTTCGAAATATGTTGGTACATCTTTACGTATTTACGGGTTGAATTCCCATGCGGTACTACGAGGGCAAGTTAATAAGTATCCGCACATTATTTAATCGGTTTGTTCGCGCGCACTTCAACCTGTTGTTCCTTTGTCTCCGCTTGTGGTATGCTTGACCGCTATCACTTCACTGAGTGTTGCATTGTTACATTATAAACATGGCTGCTCTCCTCACCGTTTGCAACAAAGAAGCGTGCAGTTATCCGTCTTTTGTCGTCTGAAGGTGTACCAGGAACCGAAATTCATCGAAGACTTCGCATAATATGGGATGCATACATGGCTTGCTGCTCAGCCGAAAAGCATTTTTCTGAGGACATCAGAAAGCTTGTGTAACGATGAACCATGCACAATGAGAAGCAAAGGGACTATGTTGAAAAATGGGGTAATTGTAAGTTTATGTTGTTACAATAAATTAAAAAAATTATGTGCGGATACTTATTGACTTACCCTCGTATAAAGTATCTTTGAAATTAAGCGATCCATACCTTTTCCCACGTGTACATGTTAACATACTAATAAAAAATGACTATGACAGCAGTTGTGGTATATTTTCTTTTTATTTATTTATTTATTTGTTGTTTATTCTCCACGTAACAGTGTCCATAATCTGAGATTATTCCTAGTCAAAAATTTATCGTAACGAACGTGAATAGAAGTGTCACTTTTTATTACTTTCTTTACTACTTATAATAAACAGGGGAGGTATTGCATTCCACCCAAAAATTCGATACCGAGATATCACCGGAATACATGCTTTGAAATGCCCTGAATTCAAATAAAGCATTTTGGAGATATGTTCGTGTGTGTGTGTGTGTGTGTGTGTGTGTGTGTGTGTGTCTGTCTGTCTGTGAACAGCATAACTCAAAAACGAAAAGTTGGTACTTGAGTTTGTATCTTCTAAGGATGCGACTCGAAGATGTTAAAGAAAATTCAATACCTCCAACTACCCTTTACATGGAACATTTTTCGAAAATTTGATGTTCTAAAAATGGCTCAACGATTTTGATTAAAATTACACATATTAAAGATATTTTCAGACAAATAAAACGTATATCTTGAATTTTCTGCGAATAGCCTAGGAAGCCCTCTTCATTTTATATAGTCTTGTATAACTTGTAAACGTTAAGCGACAGACGAAAACGTACTACACAAAAAATATAGATCTCTTTAAAACACACAATTTGTTTCAAATAAGTTTTTTGTGGCATAATCCGTTATTAAACGTTCGAATTGTTCAGTACTTGTCATTCTTCCAAAGTCCAAATTTTCAGTTGTTTCTCGCGATGTCACGGAAGCAGTATGGAATTTTAAGGCCAGCGTATAGCGTCCAGTTCTGAAGTATTTGACTATCGCTGTTCCCTTTGTATGTGTGTGTGTGTGTGTGTGTGTGATGTAGTTATTTTTGAAAAGGTTTATTTGGATTAAAATGTAGTAGATCAAAAATCTAAACCAACACTCCAAGACGCTGAGCACTAAGTAGCACAAGAGCTCAGCTTTTCTCGGCTCTGGTAATCTGCAAAATGCATATAACAAGCGTGCCATGTGAGTAAACGCACTCTAAAAATGTTTCTGGTTTCTGAATGTAGATATCCGATTTAAAGACATCAAGAGCCCGCGTTGCCAGGGCCTTTGGCGATTTGCTACAACATCAATTTTCCAAATATGTGTTTATTAATAGTTAAAGCAATTACAGTATTCTGGTATTCAATGTTTTAAATTTGATCACCTCACCTTCATTGCATCAAATCCCATTCGGGCTGAAATTGCCTCCCCTCCAAACATTTTTCAATCCCAGTTCCCAACCAATCCTAAAGAAATGAAAAAGAACAGTTTATCCTTTTATTATTGAGGAACGTGCTAATTCGTACGAATATCCTCAAAATTTCCTTCTGCCGAGCATTTTCCGGTCCTTCTCCCCATTCTAAAAGAATGAACAGAAGGTGACATATTTTTACTCCAAAGAAATTGTGCCTATTCGTGCTGAAGAACCTCAAAATGCCTTTCTGCCGAACACTTTTCGCCCTCTCTTCCGTTGGGGATGGTTTTACTGATAGCACCCCAGCAGTACTTTTACTAAATAGTATGTGTGCCAGATTTGGTCGAAATCGATACAAAGGTGTAGGAGCCATATACATTACATACTCGCTTTATATTGAGGCAGTATTTTTAACACTTAAATGATTTCAGTCTAATTATATAATATATTAATTCAATAACTGCACGCCTTAAAGCAATAAGTGTATATTACAGTCATTGTATATGTTTCTATTATTGTATACATGCAATAATGTTATGTGAATGTATTACGTAATTTAATAATGTAGGAGCTGTGAGAATAATAGGTTAAAAGTTGATAACAATGAGGAAACCTTGAGGCAATAATGAGTAAGAATGTTTAATAATGCTACTAGCCATTATTGGAGCAACAAAAATGTAAATTTTTTAGACAGTTTATGAAATAGCCAATCAACAACCAGAAAAAGCTTTAGTTAAATAAAATTATTCTATTGGATTAAGAATAGGCAATCAGAAATACAGAAATTTACAAATGTGGCGGTAGAAATCAAGTCAGTTGCTTGTAGACAGTGCTCATAATTGGACGCGTTGGTTGCAGACAGCGTTTCTAACCGGACGCGAGACACGTCCTCGAGAAATTTAATATGTATTTTGTGTGAGACAAAAATAGTTTACGTGTTAAAAAGCTGCAAGTAATTAATAAAAAAAAATCTCACAGCTCTCTTTCTCTATATCAGTGAAGTGTTATTTAAATAGTGTCAAGCATTAATAAAAGGAGTGAAGTAAAATTATAATCTGTGTAAGCCTACATTCTTCAGTCGCACCACAACCCTGCAAAGAGAAACATGTCTATAACAGTATTACTGACGCAGCCAAGGCAAACATAAATATATAATATTTAAAGAAACAGTCAAATTACAAAGTTAATATTTTTAAACATTTAGGGGGGGCAAAAGCCACCGGAAAGCACATTTAGGGCGAAGACTACCGGAAAGCGGGTACTATACGTTCGAACATAAGAACAAAAATACAACAACCTAACCTACTTCAAATTGGCTCCCAAAACGTGGGGCAAACAACGTAAACAAAATAACTTCTTCAATATATATTCACTTTTAATTGATTTATCAAAGGCTTGTTCTCAGTTCACGAGGGACAAATCTTGTAAAACTCTTAACATTCCATCTTTTCAGCAGTACAAGTTCAGTGTTTAGTTTTTTTGTATTCTTGACCTTTGAGAAGACATACATTTTTTTTTTAATTCTGAGTTTTGAACCCCAGCATCACATCCTTTGATGCAGCTTATCCAATCAGCTTGTAGAAGATGAGTAAGTTATTGTTTCACGTATGGAAAAGCCGATTTGAAGTAGGAGTTGTATTATATATCAACTGTTGGGGAGCCGAACTTGTAGTAGTTGCAACCGCACGTATAGTAAACAGTTTCCGGTAGCCTTCGCCCCAAATGTATGTTTACTGTTTCTTTAAATATTATATTTATGTTTGCCTCGGCTGCGTCAGCATTTGTTAGAGACACGTTTCTCTTAGCAGGATTGTGATACGAGTAAGAATGTAGGCTCACACAGATTAGAATTTTTACTTTACTCCGTTTATTAATACTTGATACTATTTAAATGACACTTCCTGATATAGAGAGCTGTGAGATTCTTTAATTAATTAATTGCACTTTTTAACACGTAAACTTATTTTTCGTCTTACACGAATACATATTATATTTCTTGAGGACACTTTTTGCTTCTGATTATAACTCTGTCAGCAGGCAACTAAATTGGTTTAAACCGCCTAAAGTAGTAAATTTCTGTATTTCAAGTCTCTGATTGGTTAATCTTACTCCAATAGAGTACCTTCATTTAACTAAAGCTTTTTCTGGTTGTTGATTGGCTATTTTATAAACTGTCAGTAAAATTACATACATTATTGTTACTCCAATAATCAGAAGTAGTATTATTAAACTCTCAAACTCATTATTGCCTCAAGGTTACCTCATTGTTAGCAACTTCTAACTTATTATTCTCACAGCTCCTACATTATTAAATTACGTAATGCATAACATTATTGAACATGTTTACAATAATATAAACATACACAATGACTGTTACATACATTTTACAAATTATTACATACACATATTGCTTCAAGGTGGGTTGTTATTGAATTTACATATTATATAATTTGACTGAAATCATTTAAGTGTTAAAAACACTGCCTCAAAGAGAAGAAAAAAGACAGAGTTCTCACCCTTCACCACAGATGACAGTAATTCCAGCACAAATGGGTAACAACTATTCCCAACAGAGGGCAGAAATTTCATCTTTGAATTCAAATCCTGGAGGTCAGGAATTTCATCTTTGAATTCAAATCCTGGAGGTCAGGAATTTCATCTTTGAATTCAAATCCTGGAGGTCAGGGAAGAGAAGCTGAATTCAGTCGGTTTTCAGCTGAGGATGGAAGAGCAGTCTCCTTCGAAAGCGCTTCATAGTAAGAAAATCCAAGCGCATATGCGATGAGTAAAAATCAACCGACTCAGCTTATTTTATAATGAATCTAAGATCACAGTTTATAGCACTTCTTTTAATTATAAAATAAAGTTATATTAAGAATGTATGGAACGGAGATGTTCCCAAATATAGGACAATGTTATCACGAGATACAAAATTTATATTCTGGACCAAAGTGGCGTAATTTTTATTTCTTCTGAACTTCTCTCTAGAACAATGAAACTAAGACAACCACTATTTACCAACATTCAAATGACTTCTTTGATAGTTGAGCTATCGTAAATTGGAACATAATGATATTTCTCTGATCAGCTGATGGGTCAGGAGGATGGTTCTGCAATAATGCTAGTTCGAGGATAACTTGTATAGTTAGTAAACCTTTAACACAAGAAAAGGGTCAAATTTATCCTCGAAGAACCCATACTACTCCATTTGACAGTACGTGAAATGCCTTAGACTTCAGTAGCCTAACTGTCACAAGGTTACAGATTATGTAACATATTGAAACCCATTTTCATGACAAACTACAAATACACATTTGAGTACTCTTGAACAAAAAGGAGAAGGAGGTGGAAAATTAAAATTTGGATGAACATTAAATATAACGGGCCAATTATAGTTGTCATGCATCTTTAGATGTTTAGGCATTTCTACGGAGGGGGACTACCTACGTCGCGCTAGCAATTGAATTGTAAACAGGCCAACTGTGCGCGAGCGGGTATACCACTAACACGTCAAATGCTTGTGATCTTTCTCATGTAACAAAAATGTGGCACCACTAGTAAATAATGTTAGTCATTTGTTTCGAGAATAGTTGTGGCTGTAGGTTATAGGGATTGTAGCACTGTTAACGACTGTCGATTGTTCCGAGTGATATAATGGCGGGCTATGCATAAAACGGTGTACCCATCGTGTGTGTTTCTATAGAGCAAATGACTCCAACGCTTTTCTGCAAGTTATAAAAAAATCAAAAGGGGCAAGTTTGTTTGTTGTAGGTGGATATAAATTTGCAGAGATAGGAAAACACAGCGAGGAATATGCTGGAGGTGCACTGTTAAAAATGTAAGTTCCATATTTATTTAAATGATACTGTTTTATTTATTAATGGAGTAAGTCATAATCACGAAACCGTTCATAGTTTGGCTAGGCAAGGCATCTTCAATAGGTCGTCCTCCGTGGTGTAGAGGTTACCATGCTAGCCTCTAGTTCCCGAGGTCGCGAGTTCAAACCTGGCGGAGGGCGATGGATTTTTTAGAGCGTAAAAGTCCTTAGAATGTCTTCCTTCGTAAATTTACGGCACGTAAAAGAACCTCAAGCCTGATAAAGAGGCCTCTGAGCAAAATTACCGGGCTTTCAGTCAAAGAGCGTACATAAATAAAACTCAATTTAATTTACCTTCAATAATATAAAGTGCAAGGCTGTTACTGAAATGTCTGAAAGACCATAAAAGTTTATTTACAAACAAGAGTTTCCTGTGAAAGAGTTGACATTTCAAATAAAGACGTGTATTGCATTAGGAATGTATTTACCGCGCTAGAAGGTCAATTTTGCCGCCATTACCAAAAAGTTGGACAAAGTTCACAAAGCTCTACAAGAAATGCCAATTTTAAGTAGAAAACTTGCTTCTGATTAACGATAGTAACTTAAACCTGGTTAGTTTTGTAATGGCGAGTATCTACGAATGTTATGTGTGAGTAATAACATTTTTGTAGATGGTACTTTAACTATTGTTGTAATTTTTTTACCAATTCTTCACAATTCATGTATGCAATAAGGATCAGTATATTGCATTAGTTTTTTGCTTATTGCCAAACAAAACAGCAGTCAGCACGAGAAGGTGTTGACTGAAGTCGTAAATGCCTGTGATAATATTAATATTAAATTTGAACCTTCAGCAGTTGTGGTTGATTTAGGTAGTCATACATAAAGCAGGTTGGCCGTCATCAACTATAGTAGGTTGTAGATTTCATTTAACACAGGCTTTGTGGAGAATTATTCAAACTTTAGCTATCTTCTGAATATAAACAAAACAGTACTCATGTCGGTAAATGGTTGTACTGGGTGTTTGGTTTAGCTTTGCTTTCTCCCGAGGAAGTATTAGATGCCTTTGAAGAAGATTTAATGGCCATAAAACCCAACGATCTGAATGTTACAAGTTTTGCAGATATTATTTAGCAACTTTCATAGATTCTGATTCTGCGTTTCCTCCAGAAATTTGTGTTCTATCACATCAGATAGAACAATTCATGTTTGTGAGGCATTCCACAGAGGTTTCGTACTTAACTTTAACAGTGCACACTCACATGTATACCATTTTGTTGATGCTAACATTCAAACGCAGACAAGCTCTTGCATAAAAATGAATGATACAGCTACTTGCAAATCTAAACCTGCCTGTGAAAAGTGTAGGCGGTAATAGAGGAATTAATTTTAAAATACAGACAATGCATATATCACAATTGCATCTCCTAAAGAGCGTTTGTTATTATTATAAGAAAGATATATAATGTTAAGTGCATATTTTAACTTCTTGGCAAATGCCCTTCGGCATGCATATTATGACACTGCATTTTTAACCATACCTATGAATGACCAATAGGCCAGCATTTTTAGGGAGTTCTAAGTCTCCAAAACTGGGAAGGAAAATGCAAAACTGACGGCCGCGCGCAGTTGACCTACACCCAAAACTGACCTCCACGCGCGGTCGGGTACTTTAAAGCAGGTAGAAATTTACCTTGCGCGCAGTCGGGGTCGCCCAAAATTCTTTCACCTCTGTTGAGTCTTTTTGAGAATTGTTTTCTTTTTTCTTTCTTTTCTCACAATGGCTCTAACAATTTGAATCAAAGTATGAGTTTGGGACTTTGGCATAACAAATAAAAGAATATTTTGTAAATAGTCTGCGAGTTTCTTGCTGAATTTTATTTATCTGAGTAATGAAAAGGGAGAGAGAGGGATAAAACTTATTTGTAAAAGCAATTAGAGCTCGTTACAACATACAATTTGTTTCTAATAATTTGTCATAACACTAGCCGTTTTCGAAGAACTCAATATAGAATGTTCAAGTTTGTACAGTTGAGACATTTAAAATATTTGAAAATCTGTGATTTCTTTCTTTCTTTCTTTCTTGTCTCTCTCTCTCTCTCCCTCTCTCTTATTACCTAAACTCATTGCTAATAAAACGGATTTGTAATATAATCTGTATTTATTTATTCAAGGCTGTAACCTCTAATTTAAAACCATTTCTGTACAAAATTTCATAAAGTAAAGTGGATGAAAGAACTGTTACTACTCACTCAGTTCTTTTTCTTCTTCTTTTTTTTTTTTTTTTTTGCTTTTTTTTTCCTTTCTCTATTACGTATAGTAAGTAGGGGAAGTAATTCATTCCACCCAAAATTTCGATACCGAGATTTCACCGGAAATACGTATTTTGAGGCCCCTGAATCCAAAACATATCACTTTTAGAAAAAGGTCCGTGTGTATGTCTGTGTGTCTGTGAACAGCATAACTCAAAATCGAAAAGTGGAATAAATGCCAAACTTGATATTTAGGTTCCGTATCTTTCAAAGATGCGACACGAAGATTTTCAAAAAAAAAAATCCCCTAACTCCAGACTACCCTATACATGAAGAATTTTTCGAAAATTTTGATTTTTCTCAAAAATAGCTCTAACAATTTTGGCTTATGCATATATGATGAACCGTAAGAGATAGATAAAATTTTTATATCTAAAAAATATAGATCTCATTAAAGCACCAATTTATGTCATACAATTTTTTACTTTCTCTACTACGTATAGTAAGTAGGGGAAGTATTGTATTCCACCAAAAAATTCGATACCGAGATTTCACCGGAAATACATGTTTTCAGACCCTCTGAATCCAAAAAAAGCATTTTTGGAAACATGTCCGTGTAAGTGTCTGTGTGTGTGTGTGTGTGTGTCTGTGAACAGCATAACTCAGAAACGAACAGTCGGATAGACACCAAACTTGGTATTTAGGTTCAGTATCTTCCAGAGATGTGACACGAAGGTTTTCAAGAAAATCCCCCTACTCCAGATTACCCTTTACATGGAACATTTTTCGAAAATTTTAATTTTCTCAGAAATGGCTCTAGCAATTTTGATTAAAATATCATACGTTTAAGATATTTTAATGACAAATAAAATGTATATCTTGAATTTTCTGGGAATGTCTCCAAAAGTATTCTTCATTGTGTACGACTTTTGAATAACTGATAAACCATAAGAGATCGATAAAATGTTACTACACAAAAAATGTTGATCGCGTTAAAATACACAATTTATGTCATATACATTTTTTCTTGTTGAGTGAACCATTTTCGAGATATTGCTTGTTATTCCCTTAAATTTTTCAATACTTATTTTCTCAAATGAGAATTCGTTATTCATTTTTCTGCCACATTAATCTGTGGCAAAGGGAATGGTGCTGCACCTAGCAACCAGCTATTAAGAGATATGTATGTGCTTAAAGGCAACTGTATTTCTATATTGCCCTTGTAAATATATATTTCCCTTACATCTACAAGAAAATTAGCAATAAGATAGAGTTTGCAAATGTTTATCTCGATTAACATGAAGTAGATGGAGGATAAGCGTTTGTAAAAATACTTTGTACAAGAGTAGAGAAAGTCATGTGAGTGCGACACGTCGGGTTCTTCTCTGTTTGTTTATTTCTTCCTTTAAAAGGCCTAAACGTAGGACTTGCAGGATTTTCCAGATAAAACTCTGTTTTATAGTGTTATAGTTATGTAGGTGAGGGTTTGTCTTGGATGAAAATATTCATTTTTATGTGTCTTCCAACATTTAAGCACACAGGGAACTAGAAAACAAATGAAGCACCGAAATGTTACTTGTGTCCTTGTTATCCTATGCAGGTGGGGCTAGTTAGCCGTTGGAGGCTCCATTCCATTTTTTTATGATTATTTAAAAGAGCATCGTCATGCAAGGGTGATTATTTTACAGCTAGAGATTAAAGCGTTAGGAAGCATGGTGGCGAAGGATAAAGGGTGTTTTTAAGATTACTTCCCGCCTGATGCCACACTATTAATTTCCACCTAAGTAGGACAGTTTTCCAATAAAACCGCCCCGCGTGTGTTTCTCTTCTTGTGATATATCGGTGCGCGTGCGCATTTGCAAATCTCTGCTGCTTATGGCGTGCTTCGCGATTGTTATAATCAGCCCCTGGCTCTGCAGCATGGATAGCTAATGCTCAGCCACGCAAGATAATCTAAAAATTCGTTTCACATTCATTAAAAGGACTTAATTTTTAAAAAATTGAAGTTTAACAGTCGAAACATCTAAATGTCTTTCTCTTCTCGTTAGGGTAATCATTCTTCTATTCATTTTTGAAGTAGTAGTATCTGGAAGCCAATTTGAGAAAGTTATGTTATTTATTAGCACCATGCTTTGGGCGTCAATTTGAAGTAGGTTGTATTGAAGAAGCTGTATTATATTTCGACTGTTGGAGAGCCGAACTTGAAATTCGTTGCAATCGCACGTATAGTAAACAGTTTCCGGTAGCCTTCGCCCCAAGTTTAAAAATATTAGCTTTGTAATTTGACTGTTTCTTTAGATATTATATTTATGTTTGCCTCGGCTGCGTCAGTATTATTGTTAGAGACATATTTCTCTTGGTAGGGTTGTGGTACGACTGAAGAATGTAGGCTTACATAGATTTTTAGTTTTAATTCAACCCTTTTTATTAATCCTTGACTCAAATTAAATAGCACTTCACTGATATAGAGAGCTGTGAGATTATTTTATTTAATACTTGCACTTTTAACACGTAAACTATTTTGTCTCAATCAAAATACGTATAAAATCCCTCGAGGACGCTTCACGCATCCGGTTACAATCACTGTCTGCAGGCAACACGTCTGGTTATGAGCACTGTTTGGAGACAACTGAACTGTTTTCCACCTCTTAAATTTGTAAATTTCTGCATTTCAAGTTTCTGATTGGCTAATCCTACTCAAATACAATACCTTCATTTAACTAAAGCTTTTTCTGGTTGTTGATTGGCTATTTTTAAACTGTCTCAAAATTTACATTAATGCTGCTCTAATAATAACTGGTAGCATTTAAACTTTCTTACTCATTGCCTCAAGGTTACCTCATTGTTACCTCATTGTTAGCAACGTTTAACTTAACATTCTCACAGCTCCTATATTATTAAATTACATAATGCATTCACATAACATTATTACACATGGATACAATAATATAAGCATATACAATAACTGTTACATACATTTTACAAATTATTGTCACATACACATATTGTTTTAAGGTGGGCTGTTATTGAATTTACATATTTATATGATTAGACTGAAATTATTCGAGTGTTAAAAATACTGTCTCAAATTTAAGGTCATTCAGATGACTTTCTTTGCCCTCTGTCGCTTGTTAATGGGTATATATATTATACGTACTTACCAAAGTTCATTTTCCTATCTACTTCATTTTAATCGATAACATTTGCAGAAATAGCTGTATTACACGTTTCGTTTTACTCGTAGATACAAAGAGAACAGCGACAGTCAAATGTTTAAGAACTGGAAGTATATGTTGACCTTAAATTTCCATACTCTTTGCATCACATCGCGAAAAACAACTGAAATTCGACAGGACTTCAAAAGAAAGATTAAGTATTTAACAATTCAAATCATTAATAACGGATATCTCGAAAATGGCTGATGCCACACAACATATTTTTTTAAGATAAATTGTGTTTAAGAGAGTTGGCGGCGCCGTGGCCGAGTGGTTAGACCGCTCGCTCTCACCGAGGCGGCCCGGGTTCAATCCCAGGGATTAGGATGTGGGATTTGTGGTGGACAAAGCGGCGTCTGGGCGGGTTTTCCCCGCCATTCATTCCACCAACTGTTCCTTCACCACCTTTCCTTTCATTGCTAACATCTAGTTTCCTGGGTCGCGGTTTGGGCGATGGATTTTTTCGGGCGTAAAAATCCTTAGCATGGCTTCCTTCGGAAGCACGGATTTACGGCACGTAAAAGAACCTCAAGCCTGATAAAGAGGCCTCTGAGCAAAATTATCGGTCTATTACGTCCAATATAGAATGGGACGCTAAGGACCATAGCAGTTAAAGAGCGTCCATAAGTAAAACTCAATTTGATTTAATCTTTCATCCGTTTCACCATCATTTCGTTTCATCTACTTCCTTCCTGCCATACCAGGCATCGGACTGATCACCCATCCTGGATATTCTGTCTGATCCATGAGTGTCTGCTCCTCGATGGGCCTCTGACCCCAGGCACCCTTCTGTAAGTCCTAGGGGGTGTAAGTTCTACATAAGATGAGTTTAAGCAAAGAAAGAAGAAGTGTTTAAGAGATCTATATTATTCAGTAATACCTACGTTTTCGTCTATAGCTTAACGTTATTACCAGTTATAAAATTCCTTCAGAATGAAGAAGTATATATATATATATATATATATATATATATATAATATTTTAATCAAAATAACTAGCCATTTGTCAGAAAATAAACGTTTTAAGAATTCTTCCTTGCAAAAGGTATTTTGGGGTAGTGGGACTTTCTTAAAACCTTTGTGTTGAGTCTTTGAAAGATACTGAACTTAAATACCAAGTTTCGTATTTATCTGACTTTACGTTTTTAGGCTATGCTATTCACAGAAACACACACAACTTATTCCAAAAATTTGAAGTGCTGCTTTCTTTACCCTCTGTCACCTATTAGTGGGTACACAAATTATAGAGAAACCGGGAGAAGTTTCCGCTCTTGTGCACTTTACCTACTTCTGCTACAGTGATTAACTTTTGCCATAGTGAAAAAGAACCACTGAGTTTCATTTATGGACGCTGTATAACTACTATGGTACTAGCGTCCCATTCTATATTGGGCGTGAAAGACCGGAAACTTTGCTCAGAGGCCTGTTTAGCAGGCTTGAAGTTATTTTACGTGCCGTAAATCTATGACACGGGACCACCGGCTTTACTTCCCTTGCGAAGGAAGCCATGCTAAGGATTTTTACGCCATAAAAACACGAGAACCCTTGGTCTAAACCCTTGATCTCGAGAATTACAGGCTAGCATGGCACCTCTAGAACACGGAGAACGATTTTACTGTAGTGTGCTACCTAGTAGTATCGAGATAAAATTGTAATGATTTTCGCGCTAGCTCACTTCTTTAAGTGTGCACACCCACATGTATTTGGCCCCTGTTGCGCTTGCGTAGAAGCTCCTTAACACTTGCAGAAGTCAAGATGTGCTAGTGGCCTTGTTACCATGTTTAATCGAGTTTAGAGTAGTAGTGCGGTAGATTTAAACACCGTAGGTCTTAAATTATCGTATATCCGTTATGTTTAATAACTTTCAAAGAAAAAATAACCAAGGTGTCAAAAGTGAAGGTGTTCCCGTGCTCTTATGCAGCAGCAGCCACTCATTACTAATATGGTTGGTTATTTTTAAGGAAAATAATTCCTATTAAATTTGATTCAAAAGATGCTATAATTAAGAAATCAACTTATTGAATAAAAGTACGAGGTCTATTCATAAAGTAACTTCCGTATATTTAATATTTTTTTGTAAGTATGAGTATGAAGTTACAGAATTTGTTTTACAATACTTTGAAAGTACACACTCTAATTTAGTTTTTCACAGACTTTCCAGCAACATTTAAGACATTTGTCGTAGCGTTTGACGAGCTTTGAAATTCCGCAATCGTAGAATTCTGCCACTGTGACTGAAGCCAACCTACGATGCTGGTTTTAAATTCTTTGTCAAACAAAACTTCAATTAATACAGTGGGGTTGTACTGAGACACCGAAAAAAGTGTCGTCAAACATTTTCCAGCAGGAAACTCGTGGCAACTGTCTTCTGGGGCAGAAGAGGAGTTTTGCTAGTGGAGTTCTTGGAAAGAAATGCCACAATGAATGCTGAAAGGCTGAAAGATGTTATAACACACTAATAAATTTGAAGGGAAATTCAAAACAAACGCCGTGGCATGTTGAAATGCCTTGGCTCGAAGCGTTTTAGCGACGAGGAAGAGTTAAAACCAGTGTCGTGGGTTCTCTTCAGTCACAGGCGGCAGAATTCTACGATTGCGGAATTTCAAAGCTCGTCAAACGCTACGGCAAGTGTCTAAATGTTGCTGGAAAGTCTGTGAAAAACTAAATTAGAGTGTGCACTTTCAAAGTATTGTAAAACAAATTCTGTAACTTCATACTCATAATTTTTAAAAAATTTTCTGATGTGTTACTCTCACATGACTTTCTCTATTCTTGTACAAACTATTTTTACAAACGCTTATTCTCCATATGCTTCATGTTAATCGATATATCGAGAAGTTAATTTTATTGCTAATTTTCTTGTAGATGCAAGGGGAATTGGTAGGCTTTAAGCGATAGTCAAATCTTTTAAGAGCTGGTTGCTATGTGAAGCATTCCATTCTCTTTGCATTACCAGGACAAAAAAGAAATTGAATAACGAATTTGAGAAAAAGTATAAGTATTGGAAAATTTAAGGGAATAACAAGCAATATCTCGAAAATGGTTCGCTCAACAACAAAAAATGTATATGACATAAATAGTGTATTTTAACGCGATTTACATTTTTGTGTAGTAAACTTTTATCTAACTCCTATGGTTTACCAGTTATGCAAACGTCGTTCACAATGAAGAATACTTTTGGAGACATTCCCAGAAAATTCGAGATATATATTTTATTTGTCATGAAAATATCTTAAACATATGCCATTTTAATCAAAATCGTTAACCATTTTTGAGAAAATTAAACTTTTCGAAAAATATTCCATGTAAACAGTAATTTGGGGTGGTGGATTTTCTTGAAAACCTTCGTGTCGCATCTCTGGAAGATACTGAAACTAAATACCAAGTTTGGTGTTTATCCGACTGTTCGTTTCTGAGTTATGCTGTTCACAGACACACACACACGGACATGTTTTCAAAAATGCTGTTTTTGGATTCAGGAGGTCTCAAAACATATATTTCGGGTGAAATCTCGGTATCGAATTTTTGGGTGGAATATAATACTTCCCCTACTTACTATACGTAGTAGAGAAAGTAATAAACGGAAGTTACCTTATGAATAGCCTTATAGTAAAAGGCATGCATCTACGAGGGCAGTCCCAGTATTACCCGACCTGACATATATATATATAGCGGTTGTTGTTTCAAACAAATGACTATGGTAGAAAGTACCAACCTTATAAAGCTTAAGTTTGAAGTTTGACGATGTTACGTTGTTTAGTAATTGTTTGGCAGCCAACAATAGTGAACGCTCTCAGCAAATTTGTAAACATGGATAAAACTGGTCATCGTTATGTGATACAATAGTTTGATTTGAAAGGTCTTAGTCCAACTAAAATTAAAGCTAAACTAGATTGTACTCTCGGAGTGTCAGCTCCTTCGTTTACAACAGTGAAATATTGGGTGGCTTCGCTTAAGCAAGGCCTTACGAGCTACCAAGTTGAACATCGCAATGGTCGACCAAATGAGGTGAGAAAATCCATAAAATGGTATTGGATGACTGTTGTCGACTGAAAGTGCGCGAGCTAGCAGACATCGTAGGTATTTCATAAAGTGCTGTACATCGCATACTAACTGAAAATTTAGACACGAGAAAGCTGTGCGCAAGATGGGAGCCGCATTTACTCACAATGGAAGAAAAGCATTGTCATTAGGATGTTTCAGTCGGGTTTCGCTGCAATAATGGCGAGTTTTTGTGTCGATTCATAACCATGGTTAAAACATGGGTCCATCGCTTTACACCTGAGTCGAAAGAACAGTCAAAACAGTGGATTGAAAGGGGAGAATCGGCTCCAAAGAAGGCGAAGGCATTTCCATCCGCAGACAAGGTCATGGCTTTAGTTTTTTGGGATGCGCGTGGGATAATTTTCACTAATTATCTTCAAAAACGAAAAGCAGTCAATGGCGAGTATTCTGCAAACTTATTGCAACGTTTGAATGCTGAAATCAAGTAAAAACAGCCGTTCTGTTTCATCAAGACAATACACCAATTCATACATCCATTATCGCCATGGCCAAAATCAATGAGTTAAAGTTCGAATTGCTTCCTCATGTACCCTTGTTCGCCAGATTTAGTCCCCTTTGATTATTTTCTGTTTCCAAAGTTGAAGAAATGGCTTGATGGTAAAAGATTTGCCAACATGAATAGGTGGAGTTTGCAGTTGATGGCTATTTTGCAGAACTCGACGGTTCTCACTATAAACAGGGTATCGAAGCTATTGAACATCGCTGGGAAACGTGTATATCGAGCTGAAGAGAGACTATGTAGAGAAATAAAGATGTTTTTTTCCCCCAAACTTTTGTGTTTTCTTTGTTTGGTCGGGTACTTCTGGGACAGCCCTCGTACATCATGTAAAATTGTGTCGTATTAATAATTTGGGGGGTTATATTATTGTTCTACATTGTTATTTACGTCACTCTTGGCTGGCAGCTTTGCTAGCAACGAGTAGTGGGGGATAGTATCACTCTCAGTTAGGATTCCGTGAGGAACGGATCGCGCGAGCAAGCCGGCTTTTGGATCGGTGGACATCTCCCTTCACCTTTCATATTAAATAATATGGAACCCCAAACGGCTGGGAAATAAATCTAGGAATGTGCGAGTAGATTTGTGTTATGGGTTTTGTACAGTGATAAACCCATGCCTTCCTCTTAACCTCCACTCCACGTTTCGGTCATCCGCAGCCATCCCCTCAATGAGCGTGCTGGGTACTAGAAATTAATTTAATTTTCATGTGAACTTTTAGGCCATCTATCCAGCATGTAACAATATGTCAGAAATCCAGTGGATGTTACATTGGCGGAATAGGGCGTGTAGCCTCCCCGTGAATCGTAATCCCGGATCTATACCTCTTCACAAAGGAAACTTGCTGGTACTTTTCCCAGTGGAAACGTTTCTCAACCACATATCATCACATCCTCACTATAACATCTCTCGCCTAAAAGGAATTCGACCATGGAATTAATTGATAACTAAACAAACATCCCACACGAAAGAACAACAGATGCAATTAAATAACCATGTAATTATACATCAATGAAACTTCGTGACTGTTTTAGAATTGCAAATTGATTGCGCGGTTTAACGATCCCGTTAATAATTTGGGTTACACTGAACTGAAAGTTATACTGCTGAGTTCCTCCTAATCATTCTCCTTCAGCCAGAGCACGAAATGGAGGGCAAGATATAAGGGTGTGTCCCGAAAATGATGCAAAGCATAGAAGTGGAACTCCTGCTCTAAATCTTTATTGCCACATGTTTAGAAATGTCAGATCAACATTGTTTCTACTAAATAAAATATGTTGTAACGCTCTTAAAAACACTGATGTACTACATTCACATAACTTTCTCTATCTATCGCTTCTTACTGGGTATACAAATTATTCTTACGAAAGTTTATTTTCATATCTACTTCACTTTAATCGAGATAAATCTTTCCGGAAATAGCTGCATTACACATTTCTTTATAGATACAAAGGGAAATAGCGATAGTCAAATGTTCAAGAACTGGACGCTATACATTGGCCTTAAAATTCCCTACCTTTTCCATGACATCATGAGAAACAGCTGAAAGTTATCAGGACTTTAAAATAATGACAAAGTATTTTCAAATTCGAACAATTAATAACGGATATCTCGGAAATTGCTAATACCACAAAAACGTTACTTGAAATAAATTATGTTTTAAAGACATCTACATATTTATTTTCTCTAACACGTACATAGTAGGTAGAGACAGTATTTACTCCACCCAAAAATTCGAATTCGAGATTTCACCTGAAATACATTTTGAGGCCCCCTTAATCAAAAAAAGAAAAAAAATTAGAAAAAGATCCGTGTGTGTGTGTGAACAGTATAACTCAAAAACGAAAAGTCGGATGAATATTACACTTAGGATTTAGGTTCAGCATTTTCCAAAGATGGTGACACGAAGCTTTTCAAGAAAATTTCCCACCCATCTTCTCTTTACATGGAATATTTTTCGAAAATGTTGATTTTCTAAAAAATTGCTCTAAATATTTTGATTAAAATTCATATATTAAAGATATTTACGTGAAATATAAAATGTATATGTGAATAACCTGTGAAATCCTCTTCATTCGGAAGCAATTTTATATTATCTTGAATAACTGGTAAACATTAAGCGATATGCAAAAACCTATCATACAAAAATGTAGATCTCTTTAAAATACAGAATATACTTAAAAAAAAAAAGCTTTTCTGTGATATAAGTCGCTTCTGAGATATCGGTTATTGAAGGTTCGAATCGTTCAATACTTATTCTTTTAAAGTGTCGCCGATTTTCAGTTGTTTCTCGCGATTGCATAAAAACAGTATAGAATATTAAGGCCAGCGTATAGCGTCCAGTTCTAAAACATTTGATTATTGTACCTATGACGAAGTGTGTAATTTAGCAATTTTTGTCAAGGCTTATTTGGATTAAAATATAGTGGATGGAAAAAATAAGCTTTAGAAAGAATAGTTTGTATACCCATTAATAAAGAAAGAGAGTAGGGAAAGTCATGTGCCATGTGAATATATCACATCAGATTTTTTGTGTAAACAAAAAAACTATTCCAAGCTATTTCTGGAAAATTCAAATTATACGTTTTGTGATGAAAATATCTTTATGGTATTTTAATCAAAAACGTGTCATTTTTCAGAAAATAAAAAAAATCGAAAATGTTCCATGTAAGGAGTAGTTTGGGGTGAAGGGATTTTCTCGGAAGTCTTTGAGTTGCATCTTTTAAGGGTACTGAGTTTAAATACCAGTTTTGATATTTATCTTCCATTTTTTACTTTCTCTACTACGTATAGTAAGTAGGAGAAGTATTTGCATTCCACTAAAAGATTCGATACCGAGATTTCACATGTTTTGAGACCCCCTGAATCCAAAAAAAGCATTTTTGGAAACAGGTCCGTGTGTGTATGTCTGTCTTTGAACAGCATAACTCAGAAACGAACATCGAATAAACACCAAACTTGGTATTTAGGTTCAGCATTTTCCAGAGATTACCCTTTACATGGAACATTTTTCGAAAATTTTAATTTTCTCAAAAATGGCTCTAACGATTTTGATTAAAATATCGTATATTTAAGATACTTTCATGATAAATAAAATGTATATCTCGAATTTTCTGGGAATGTCTCCAAAAGTATTCTTCATTGTGAACGACAAAATTTACTGCAAAAATTGTAGATCGCGTTAAAATACACAATTTATGTCATATACATTTTTTGTTGTTGAGTGGACCATTTTCGAGATATTGCTTGTTATCCCCTTAAATTTTCCTAGAATTATACTTTTAATTGGGAATTCGTTATTAATTTTTTTGTCCTGGCAATGCAAAGAGAATGGAATACTCCACATAGCAACCAGCTCTTAAAATATTTGACTATCACTTAAAACCTAGCAATTCCCCTTGCATCTATAAGAAAATTAGCAATAAGATTAACATCTCGATGAACATGAAGCATATAGAGAATAAGCGTTTGTACAAGAGTAGAGCAAGTCATGTGAGTGTAACACATCAGATTATTTTATTTTAAAAATCTACATTCCTAAGCATCAGTTAACAATACTCGGATAAAAGGACCAATTTCATCCCAATCCATGGTACGTGGTTTTCCAACTTCAAATGTGTTATAATGCCTCGTATTAAGGATATGTCTATGAAATATTTTGATAAGATCAGCCCTATGTTTCTTTAAAATAAATTGGTTTTAGATGATTTCAAATCGTGCATGATTATGAAGTTGAGTGCTCCAGAAAACAGAGATTTTAATGGGGGAGGGGGAAAACAATGCAACCTAGGCAATCAAACTCAGAAGAGCATTCCATACCAAATTTCTTCCTCTGTGGTTAATCGTGACAAGCGGAACTTTACAAGAACTCGTAATTTTTAAGGAGATATAAAATCCAGACAAACGTGGGTTAGTAATATTGCCCACAATGAAGTGAGCATTGGACACGGTGGACAGCTAAATATTTAAACAAATAAATAAAATAGTGGATGGTGTGTGGCCATTGTTACGGTTCCGGATTGCAAAGCAACACCTCGGTGTGTATATCTTGTCAGGGAAGGGCTTAAAATTGATAGGTCCATTGTGTGTGGAAAATGGAGTCCACATGGCCCACTTGATGTGACGCTTGTAAACCTGTCCCCTTGTTACGGGCCGTGAAGCATTGTTGTCTGCCTTTATATCCCAGTAAACTACACCCACTCCATGGCTTTTTGTTTCTGTCTTCCCTTACGTCTGTTTTATTTCTTTTCTTGTGGCCCAGGGAATTGCGCTCACTGCCAAACTGCTTATTCCCACGCCTTTCGTTCGTGGTTTGTGAAGGAAACAATACAATTCAGGGAAATACAGTCTCTTGCTTCAAAAAACCACGTGCCTTTAGAGAACCAGGTACGAACTTGACAAAAATCTCATGTGTTACATTCTCATGACTTTCTCTAACCAAGTTTCTAGAACGAAGAGAAGGAATTGCTTTTGATACCACAATCATGATTGGGAAAACATAAATAATTAAATAAAGAAATAACAGTAAGATATACAAATAATTGTAATAAATAATTTCCTTATATTAAATCGATGCATAATGTAACAACCTTGTGTTGAAAGATTTTGTCCGGAAAGACAAAGGTAATTAGGAAGTCAGATAAGTCGAAGTCATTAGCAACAGCCGAAGTAGCGAGCACATTAGTTTAAAGATTTCTGGGAACGCAGTTAGGTTATAAGTTCAGTACGCTTGCACAGGCACGTAGGCCAATTCCGGAAATTAGAGAGGTGAAGGTATTTCCGAGATTTTTGACAGTCTCTAGTGACAGTCATAGACACACCCTTTGGATTTCAATCATTGGTAACGGGTGACTTTCTCTACTCTCTATTTTTACAAACGCTTATTAGCCAACTACTTCATGTTAATCGAGATAAACATTTTCAAAAACTATCTTATTGCTAATTTTCTTGTGGATGCAAGGGGAATATGGTAGGCTTTAAGCGATAGTCAATTTTTTTAAGAGCTGGTTGCTATGTGGAGCATTTCGTTCTCTTTGCGCATCCAGGACATACAAAAACGAACAACTAATCCCCATGGAGAAAAAGTATAAGTATTAGAAAATTCAAACAAATAACAAGGAATATCTCGGAGATGGATCACTCGACAAAACAAATGTGTATGTATGTATATATATGTACATATATACATATATATAGGACATAAATTGTGTTTTTTAACAAGATTTATATTATTTGTGTATAAAAATTTTATCTATCTCTTGCAGTTTACCACTTATGCAATAGCCATTCCAAATGAAGAGGAATTTTTGGCACATTCCCAGAAGATTCAGGACATACATTTAATTTGTCATGATATTTTAATAAAAATCGTTAGAGCAATTTTTTTGAGAAAATAAAAATTTTCGAAAAAGTTCCATGTAAAGAGTAGTCTGGTGGGGTGGGATTTTCTTGAAAATGTTCCTGTCGCATCTTTGAAAGATACTGAATCTGGATAACAAATTTGGTACTTATCCGAATTTTCGTTTTTGAGTTATGCTGTTCAGACACACACACGCGGACTTTTTTTTTATGAAAATGCTTCTTTTGGATTCAGGGGGCCTGAAAATATGTATTTCTGTGAAATCACGGTATCGAATTTTTGGGTGGATTGCAATACTTCCCTAATTATTATGCGTAGTAGAAAAAGTAATTGTGTCAGAAGAAGAATTCTAATGTAGGCGAGGTTCCAGTAATGAGAAGGCGACAGTTATACTTGCTCGTGTGATATTTTAAGCGCCCGGTGTGAGTAAAGGCTGGTTCACAACCGCCCGAGAACGGTAACCAGAACGGAAACGAAAACGCGAAGCAATGCACCATACAAGATATTGGTTCACCACAGCCCGGTAACGAGAACGGGAATGCATATCGATTTTGCGCATTGGGATTTAATTTGTTTTTAACTGACCAATGACATTTTTTCACCTACTTCCAATTTAGCCAAGCCAACGTCAAAATTCGATAGAGTAAACATTATCTAAATGTATATCCATTACATTTCCGATCCCTCTATTTATGCCAAGCTTTCATTCCTTTATTTAATGGCATACATTAAAATTGTGTATTGCTCTTTTTACTTTCTCTACTACGTATACTAAGTAGGGGAAGTATTGCATTCCACCCAAAAATTCGATACCGAGATTTCACCGGAAATACATGTTTTGAGACTCCCTGAATCCAAAAAAAGCATTTTTGGAAACATGTCCGTGTGTGTGTGTGTGTGTCTGTGTGTCTGTGAACAGCATAACTCAGAAACGAACAGTCGGATAAACACCAAACTTGGTATTTAGGTTCAGTATCTTCCAGAGATGCGACACGAAGGTTTTCAAGAAAATCCTCCCACCCCAGAGTACCCTTTACATGGAACATTTTTCGAAAATTTTAATTTTCTCAAAAATGGCTCTAACGATTTTGATTAAAATATCATATGTTTAAGGTTTTTGCCATGACAAATGAACTGTATATCTCGAATTTTCTGGGAATGTCTCCAAAAGTGTTCTTCATTCTGAACGATTTTTGCATAACTGGTAAACCATAAGAGATAGACAAAATGTTACTGCACAAAAAATGTATATCGCGTTAAAATACACAATTTATGTCATTTACATTTTTTTGTTGAGTGAACCGTTTTCGAGATATTGCTTGTTATTCCCTTAAATTTTCCAATACTTATTTCTCAAATTCGTTATTCATTTTTTTACTTTCTCTACTACGTATAGTAAGTAGGGGAAGTATTGCATTCCACCCAAAAATTCGATACCGAGATTTCACCGGAAATATATGTTTTGAGACCCACTGAATCCAAAAAAAGCATTTTTGGAAACATGTCCGTGTGTGTGTCTGTGTGTGTGTGTGTGTGTCTGTGTGTGTGTGTGTCTGTGTGTGTGTCTGTGTGTGTGTGTGTCTGTGAACAGCATAACTCAAAAACGAACAGTCGGATAAACACCAAACTTGGTATTTAGGTTCAGTATCTTCCAGAGATGCGACACGAAGGTTTTCAAGAAAATCCCCCCACCCAAGACTACACTTTACATGGAACATTTTTCGAAAATTTTAATTTTCTCAAAAATGGCTCTAACGATTTTGATGAAAATATCATATGTTTAAGATAATGTCATGAGAAATGAAATGTATATCTCGAATTTTCTGGGAATGTCTCCAAAAGTATTCTTCATTGTGAACGACTTTTGCATAACTGGTAAACCATAAGAGATAGACAAAATTTTACTACACAAAAAATGTAGATCGCGTTAAAATACACAACTTATGTCATATACATTTCTTTTGTTGTGTGAACCGTTTTCGAGATATTGCTTGTTATTTCCTTAAATTTTCCAATACTTATACTTTTTCTCAAATGCGTTATTCATTTTTTTTATGTCCTGGACATGCAAAGAGAATGGAATGCGCCACATAGCAACCAACGTTAAAATATTTGACTATCGCTTAAAATCTAGCATATTCCCCTTGCATCTACATGTACATTACCAATAAGATTGACATCTCGATATCTCGATTAACATGAAGCATATGGAGAATAGGCGTTTGTAAAAATAGATTGTACAAGAGTAGAGAAAGTCATGTGAGTGTACCACATCAGATTTTTATATCTTGGACATGCAAAGAGAATGGAATGCGCCACATAGCAACCAGCACTTAAAATATTTGACTATCGCTTAAAACCTACCATATTCCACTTGCATCTACAAGAAAATTAGCAATAAGGTTGACATCTCGATTAACATGAAGCATATGGAGAATAAGCGTTTGTAAAAATAGTTTGTACAATAGTGGAGAAAGTCAGGTGAGTGTAACACAGATTTTTTCATTTCCACCGGTTTTAGCTGTTCTTTGTAGCTTTTGTCATTGTTTTTTAGGTAATAGCCAGTTTTGAGTTGCATATAAACAAACTACAAATGAGCCCTTCACCAGAGGAACCAACGCTGATTAGATTTGCGGGTGTTGGGATGAGGTTAGGAAGCACATTTACTACTAATTCCGTCCACTTTCACGTTTCAAGCTTGCGACTATATAGAGCACTAGTGGCTGTTTCATGTCACGGTCGCCTAAAACAACAACTAGAGTGAAGAGTCTAATATGCACAATAGGGATCTAATATACCGTGCCCGGGAACGAGAACGAGAAAGTTAAAAGTTGGGCAACTCTTCTTTCCCGTTCTCGGGGCCCGGGAAGGCTTCCCGTTGGTTGTGAACATTCCCATTTGAATACATGCATTTCAACTTTCTCGTTCTCGTTCTTGTTACCATTCTCGTTGGTTGTGAACCAGACTTAGCGGCTAGTGTGGAGGGTCTTGCCGATAAGCGTTTTAGCGACTCACGGCAGAGTCGCTAAAATGCTACTAGTTGCTTTTATTTTGGAAAAAGTTACTTCCGGTTACTACCTACAAACGTTGGCAGGTATAATAATGTAATTGTCATAGCTTCAAGTGCTGCTATTCAGAGTCAGAGCATTTCTTCATTTCAAACGGTCGGCAACTCGGTTCAAGATCTCGGATATTAGTTCACAATAAATTTCTCAGTCAATTTAAACTGGTGTTGTCTTTCGCAATATATCCAGACATACCTAGAGGAAAAATGCTCGTGGCTCTACCACTGGAGCAGCCGGTAGAAGAATAAACAGCAGATATTGGAAATGACGAGAAAAGGTGGCACCTACATTTGCGTACCAAATTGTCGCACCTTCATCCCAGCATCGTGTTTTTACTTCACATTTTAACCAAAGCTGCGTTACTAACATTTCACCGGAAATATGAGTTTTAGATTCTCTGAAAAGAAAAATGTTTAGAAGAAAAGTGTCTTCCAAGGATGCGACAGGAACATTTTCAAGAAAATCTCCCATGTCAAATTACCCTTTACATGGCGCATTTTCGTCATTATTTATTTTCTCAAAAATTGTTCTAACGGTTTTGAATAAAATACCGTATGTTTAAGATATTTAAACGATAAATAAATATTTATCTTGAATTTTCTGAGAACAGTCCGTGAAGTGACATAGCTTTCCTAATGAACTAGAATGGTTTAGAGTATTGAACTATATTTATGCATTCTTTAAAGCCAGTATTATGTGTAGTCTAGATTTCACACATTTCACGCCATTCACTCCTACTTTGAAGTGCTCTGAAAGAGTATCGGATTATTTACACTTTTTGCTCCTTTATATGTCGCCTTTAACATCTAAGGTCATATCGGCGGCTTTACCTTTAGAACAACTGCTCATCGGCAATAATCTGGTTTTACTGTAATCTTTAGGTTTGTTTACTTTAATATTAATTTCACACCACATTTACACTCTCTCATACTTCCAGACTCTAGGGAGGATGGGAAATAATCCTGACTAAAGAAACATTCCAATCCACAGCCGGGAGTCGAACCCAGGACCTCTGGATTCGGAAGCCAGCATATTAACCACGAGACCAAGAGGTATTCTTCATTTTCTTCTTACATCTTTTGTCTGCTTTTGTTATGACGCAGATTTTGATTGTTATTTTTATTAAATCTAAAAACAATAAAACACAAAGACTTAAAACATGTAATGTAATCATTTTATTTTATTACAATTTTTTTTTAAAAAGTGATGTATCCCTGCAAAGGAGAACAGAAATCATGGGGCTGAAAACTGATGTGCTCGTTAAAATGCTATTTCAAGGAGATATATAAAAAGAAAAAAAAAGGGAAGAAAAGAACGTTACTCAGCAAAGTTTTATTAAGATCATTAATTAAAATCACTCTCAACTATCAGTTAAAAGAACTAGCTAACTATCAATTAAAGATAAAATTAATGGTAACAGAAATAGATTATTGGAGGAGATCTGCTAGGATATCTAAAAGAGAAAAAATTAGAAGTGAGTATATAGAAGAAAATATGAATGTTCAAAATTCAGTTTTAAATTTTATTCAACAGAAACCATTAAAATGGTATGGTCATGCTAAAATAATAGAATATGAAAGATTACCCTAAAGAATAATGGAGTGGGCGCCACCAGAAAGGAGGAGAAAAGGAGGACCGCATAGCATGTGGATTCAAGAACTTAGAGGGGCAATGCTGGACTGGGAAATTGAAGATTTATGGTCCAATGGGAAGAATGGAGAAAAGTGTCGCAGTAATCTGGCTTGTGTTATCTTATTTGCTGAGCGCCTGTTATTGTTTAATTATTTTAAATTTTGGGTTCTTTGTTCTCCGGCTAGCTATTATTACTCAGTCGAGCAAGTATCTCTGAGCAAGGCGTGTAAACGGAAAGTGTTGTTGCTTAAAGATAACACTGACGAAATAATTTGTTTCTACACTTTTATTGCCGTCACACTTAATTAATAATTCACATATTTAATCTTCATACACGCCTGACTGAAACTGTTATATTTCCGAATGTAATTACTGTCGTATTAGTTGCCGCGTACTTCACATTTTGTAACTAACTTTACGACGTGTACCTCGCGAGAGATTCTTCAGAATTGCGCCATACTTGCTTATGGCTCGAGAATATATACTCCTCCACCCCGAATTGTGGAAAAATGTTTATACATTGTAAAACCGGGAATATACCTATGCATACTTAAAATGTAAGCATCTCTCATGGCAATTTTGTTTTCGATCTGCAATCAATTGATTTATTCTTTATTTCCGCAAATTCAAATACTTTCAGTTTGCTTGGCGATCTTAGAAAACGTAAATTTTGAGAACATGTTAATGAAATCTATAAACTGCTAAATACTTTTTTCTTAGACGTGTTCAGTAAACTTTCAAAATATAATTTTATACATAAAATAAATATCTTAAACCTTGACCTTCTATTACCGAGTATGTTTTTTATCCCAGTAGAGCCTCTTAAAATCCCATTATATAAATATTTAAATGTCCATGCATGCATGGCCCAATACCCTAAAATTACCTCAGAGGTCTTTTTTTAGACTGTGATTTTTGTTAGACTTTTACATATTGAAAATATCCCACACAATGCAGTTGTAAGTTCACATTTTCAGCAGAAGTTCAGAGAGAATGAATAAAATACTGGAATGTGACTTAAAGTGTTCAGAATGACATGATTAATTTAAATACCGAGGATAAATTGTGGAAAAAAAAGAAACGAATTGGAAAGCTTTAACATCTTTTTTTCTAAAACAACCAGAATTTTAAAATAATATTTTGTTAAGGACGTTGTTAATTGCAGGATCATATCAGCGCCGAGCGACAAAAATGCCAATTTTGCGTATTTATGTTTAAATGATGTTTTGCCATTTTATTTTTTAAATTGTTATTTATGCTTGAGGTAGAACATCTGATTAATTAGTATAATAAAAGTAATTAAAACGTTTCATTTTCTCAAACTGTTAAAGACATCAGTTTGAAATTTAAAACATATTAAATAATTGTATTGGATTAACATATGACAATATTTGGAAACATTTGCATAAAATTTGCAAGGTTTGATATTTCACCTCTGGGTATCCATAAATATCCACCTATATAAAAATACTAACTGGCACTTTTTTGACAATTTTCTATTTTAGATGAATAACTGATGTTAAGGTGTGTAATACGCTACCTTGAACAAAAAATAGTATTTTAATGTGTGTGTGTGTTTTATTAAATCTGGTGTAGAACATACCTTAGGTCCCACTTAGAATGCGCCTTTTTAATATATTCTCCTTACAGCATTACAACCAAATAAGGAATTACCACCAAACATTTTAAAACTTTAAAGAATACGCACGGAACAATCCAGGGTATTCCAGGGATTAATTTATATAGAGGGTTGGTACAAATTAATTGAACTAGTTTGTTATGAAGACACTGTTTATGACAGAAAAATTAATGAGGCAACACTGAATAGAAAAACTCTCAAAGTTTACTGAATTTAAAAAGATTCACAGACATTAAATATGGGAACTGCGTGTCACACGGCACATATCCAGGTGGTAATCAAGTCCTTGCCATACTCGGCCTGGTACGTTCACATCTATTGATTCGATGACAGTAACAACACGCTGTCGAGACTGGCAAATTTCGTGACAATGGTGGCACATACACTGCATCATTTACATACTCCCACAGAACAAAATTACATGGGTAAGATCAGGAGTCCTGGATGGCAATTGTGAAATGTTAGGTTATTAGCAGTAGCACGACAATCCAGCCCAGTGGCAGATCTTAATTCACATAACGCGTTCTTCATGTAATAATGAGGTGGTACTCCATCTTGTTGGAACAAGTGGAAGTCAGAGTTCTCATCTAATTGCGGGATTAGGGACTGTTGCGGGACGTCAAGGTAGGTCATCTCAGTTACAATCCATTAATGAAGAAAAATCTGATGTGTTACACTCACATGACTTTCTCTGCTCTTGTACAAACTATTTTTACAAACGCTTATTATCCATATGCTTCATGTTAATCGAGATATCGAGATGTTAATCTTATTGCTAATTTTGTTGTAGATGCAAGGGGAATTGCTAGGCTTTGAGCGATAGTCAAATTTTTAAGAGCTGGTTGCTATGTGGAGTATTCCATTCTCTTTGCAATACCAGGACAAATAAAAATGAATAACGAATTTGAGAAAAAGTATAATTATTGGAAAATTAGGGAATAACAAGCCATATCTCGAAAATGGTTCACTCAACAAAAAAAATGTACATGACATAAATTGTGAATTTTAACGCGATCTACATTGTTTGTGTAGTAAAATTTTGTCTATCTCTTATGGTTTACCAGTTATGCAAACGTCGATCACAATGAATAATACCTTTGGAGACATTTCTAGAAAATTTGGGATATACAATTCATTTGCCATAAAATGTCTTACACTTATGGTATTTTATTCAAAATCGTTAGTTATGTGTTTCCAAAAATACTTTTTTATGGATTTAGGGGGTCTCGAAACATGTATTTCCGGTGAAATCTCGGTATGGAACTTTTGGGTGGAATACAATACTTCCCGTACTTACTATACGTAGTAGAGAAAGTAAAAATGGGTCATAGATTTACGTTTTTGATATGACGGAAAAGACATGGATTTTCTCTGAATCCCGGACTTGCTCAGTAATGGATTGAGGGTTCTCTGTGTCCCTTATTCGCATGTTATGGCGATTAACCTTCCCGATTCTCTGTAACTTCGTCAGAGAAAACCAGGCGTCCAATAAAATCGTCATCCAAGTGTCCGCTTGCATTTCCACATAGAACTGATGTCGTGCGATCTTCTCATTTGGTTTCAAGGTTTGTAGCAACTGCATCCTGTATGGTTTCATGGATAGCGTTTACGAAGAACTTTTCATATGTTTTTTGGGACTCGATAATTGGACCTGCGGGCTACGTGTGAAGACTTCTCTGATCCTGACAATATTCGTAGCTGACACCAGTCTCTTCAAGTTAGATGTTTCGTGCTGATGGATATTCACTAAAACGTGTGGGGAATTGCGGTTGTAATTGAATTTGAGTTTGCTATCTCCAAAACAAACATAAGATTTCTCCCGGTTCGTAAAAAATTTGCTTTTGCAACATTGAAAATGCACAACAATCGCAGCAATTGAGGCAGTATTTTTAACACTTAAATGATTTCAGTCTAACTGAATAATATAAAATTCAATAACAGCTCGCCTTACAGTAATATGTGTATTTAACAATATATAAAAAGTGTATATTACATTCATTGTATATGTTTGTATTATTGTATACATCTGTAATAATGCTATGTGACTATATTACGTAATTTAATAATGTAGGAGCTGTTAGAATAATAGGTTAAAAGTTGTTAATAATGAGATAACCTTGAGGCAATAATGAGTTTGAGAGTTTAAATGTTACTTGTGATTTTTGGAAACAATAATGTAATTTTAGTGACAGTTTATAAAAAATAGCCAATCGACAATCAGAAAAAGTTTTAGTTAAATGAAGGTATTCTATTCGATTAGGAATAGCCAATCAGAGACTTGAAGTATAGAAATTTACAAGTTCAGGCGGTTGAAATCAGTTCAGTTGCCTGCAAACAGTGTTCCCAACCGGACGTGAGACACATCCTTGAGAGATTTAATACGTATTCGTGTGAGACGAAAAATAGTTTACGTGTTAAAAAGTGCAAGTAATTCATAAAATAATCTCACAGCTCTATATCAGTGAAGTGTTATTTAAATCGTATCAAGTATTAATAAAAGGAGTGAAATAAAATTATAATCTGTGTAATCCTACATTCTTGTCGCATCCAAACCCTGCTAAGAGAAACGTGTCTCTAACAAATACTGACGCAGCCGAGGCAAACATAAATATAATATTTAAAGAAACAGTTAATTTTTTTTAAACTTGGGGCGAAGGCTACCGGAAAGCGGGTACCATACATGCGGTTACAACTAATACAAGTTCGGCTCCCCAACAGTCGAAATATAATACATCTTCAAACTGACTTTCTATCTAATGCTACCTCATATGTCTTTATCATAAACAGTGTCTTCATAATGAACATATAAACTAGTTCTGATCATTTGTATTTACCCTGTATACATACATATATATATATATATATATTGAAATTCCGTTACATTAATAACATAATTTCCAATGTACTTTAAAAGTACTTTATAAATTCACATGTGTTACTTTCTCTACCCTTTGTCGCTTATTAATGGGTAGACAAGTTATTCTTACTAAAGCTTTATCTACTTCATTTTAACCGATATAAACGTTTCCGGAAATAGCTACATTACACATTTCGTCATAGATACAAAGATAAACAGCGATGTCGTCCTCCGTGGTAGTAGTTACCATACTAGCCGCTAGTTCCCGAGGTCGCGGGTTCAAACCCGGCGGAGGGCGATGGATTTTTTTGGGCGTAAAAATCCTTAGCATGGCTTCCTTCGGACATGACACCGCGAGAAACAACTGAAGAATGGCAGGACTTTAAAAGAATGGCTGTGTATTGAATAATTCGAACTATTAATAACGGATATCTCGGAAATGGCTCAAATAAATTGTGCGTTTTAAAGAGGTCTACGATTTTTGTGCAGTACTTCTCGTCTATCGCTTAACGTTTACCAGTTATACAAGATTATACAAAATTCTTTCCAAATGAAGAGGACATCACAGATTATTCTCAAATATTCATGGTGCACAAAGTGTGGTTGGGGTGGAGGTATTTTGTTGAACATCTTTAGGTCGCTCCTTTGAAATATACTGATCTTAAATTCCAGGTTTGGTGTTTATCCGATTTTTCGTTTTTGAATTTATGCTGCAAACACACACACGGATATTTTTCTAAAAATGTTTTGTGTATATATTACACATACACATGGGGACTCAAGACAATATTTCTGATGAAGTCTCGGTATCAATTTTTGGGTGGAATGAAATACTTCTCTATCTACTATGTACGTGGTAGAGAAAGTCAAAATTACTAGCGACAACGATTGTTACCTACTTATCAGCATATATTTCTATTTTCCTGCGAGTAAATAGTACGTGCCCTGTGCCACGTACTACATTTTTGGTGTAAGTATAGGATTTATCTTGAGTTGATGCGAATGGCGCCGCCTAGTCGGAATCGCAGTACACAGATATCGGGTTGAGTGGCTTCTCTCTGCGGTAGCCTTGCTCACACATCTAAGGAGGTCCTTGCACTTCAGTTCATCGTTGTTTGGCATGATGCGCAGTAAGGATAACTATGCTAAACTGTGTTTTGATTGTGTTTTCAGCATGTATTTATTGTGTTATTATTACTCTAATAAAGTAATATGTCGATACTCTGCTCGAGTCCCTAAAAGAATACTTAATTTATTAGGTGTTAGAAAAATTTAAACCACTGTCCGTGCTAGAGCAAAAGAAACATTGATGGCCAATAGTTCTAACCGAAGAAGAGCTGTCTGGAAAGTAGTTCAATAACATTACTGCCTCGGATTACAAGTAGTTTTTACTTCTTCTACTACGTATAGTAAGTAGGGGAAGTATTGTATTCCACCCAAAAATTCGATACCGAGATTTCACGGAAATACATGTTTTGAAACCCCCTGAATCCAAAAAAACATTTTTGGAAACATGTCCGTGTGTGTGTGTGTGTGAGTCTGTGAACAGCATAATTCAGAAACGAACAGTCGGATAAACACCAAACTTGGTATTTAGGTTCAGTATTTTCCAGAGATGCGACACCAAGGTTTCCAAGAAAATCCCCCCATCCCAGATTATCCTTTACATTGAACATTTTTCGAAAAGTTTAATTTTCTCAAAAATGGCTCTAACGATTTTGATTAAAATATCATATGTTTCAGATATTTTCATGACAAATAAATGGTATATCTTGAATATTCTGGGAATGTCTCCAAAAGTATTCTTCATTGTGAACGACTTTTGCATAACTGGTAAACCATAAGAGATAGGCAAACTTTTACTACACAAAAAAATGGATCGCGTTAAAATACACAATTTATGTCATATACGTTTTTGTTGTTCAGTGAACCATTTTCGAGATATTGCTTGTTATTCCCTTAAATTTTTCAATACTTATTTTCTCAAATGGGAATTCGTTATTCATTTTTTGTTGTCTTGGATATGCAAAAAGTATTAAATCTGTGGCAAAGAGAATGGTGCTGCACCTAGCAACCAGCTATTAAGAGATATGTCTATGCTTAAAGGCTACTGTATTTCTATATTGCCCTTGCAAATACAAAACAAGGGGAACAAAGTACGCCTTAAGCGAAAGTCAAATATTTTCAGAACTGGTCGCTATGTGTAAGATGTAACTCTCTTTGCATGTTAAAAGATCGTTTCTGCAAATGTTTATCTCGATTAATATGAAATAGATGGAGAATAAGAGTTTGTAAAAATAGTTTGTACAAGGGTAGAGAAAGTCATGTGAATGTAACACATCAGAATTTTTCTTTTGCATTCTTTTTGCGTCAGAATAACTACAGGCTTATTCGCTCTGCAGATCTTAATTACAAGACAGTGCGTTTTCAAATATTTCAGGTGCAGAAATTTATCAAGTGTTTTGCGTCATTCAAAAGAAACCTGGTATAAGCACAGCACTACTACGGTATTGCACCTATCTTTAATGGTTTATGCGATATCAGAGGCATAAACAAAACTACTGTTTTTTTCGATGTATAATCTGTACAACTGATCAAGTATAAGCAATAAGAACTAAACTTTTTCTTATTGTTCCATTTATACCCCGCCTTTAACTGCAATAGTCATATCGCCAGCCTTTTACCTTTGGAACATAGATATACCTGTTAACTCTTAGCGTTGCCACTGGATAGCTGGGTTTTGTTTGTTTCTTCACATTAGATCAGACACACATTCACGCACTCATTCATACTTCCAGACTCTGGGTAGAATAGGGATTAATCTTGGTTCGAGAAAAATTCCCACTCTCATGCCCGGAATCGAACCCGGGGCCCCTTGCACAGCAGGCAGGTGCTCTACCGGAACTACGGTTATTAAAACCACCGTTTTAGGCTACGTCTTCAATAGGCGTGTCACATTTATTGTGAATGTTGTAACTATAATACTAATTTTTATGGGTTGAGTCTGACATTAACGCTATGGTCGGAAAGACAAGTGATTGTTTGGAAACCCGTTGCTATGGTAACCAAGGCTGTGTTGCTGACGTTACGATGCTACATTACCCCATGGTCATCCGTTTATTGGATTCATTCTCCTCGTTAAGCTCTTGGCCTCAGCTTGCAGTTAGGTATCGTATTTTTTTGCTGGTGTTATTGTTTATTTTTTATTTTATTTGTGAGCTTGTGAAAACGTTTCCCCGTATACGCATATCAGTTGGCCACAAGTTGCGCGCATACTCCGAGTTGGCTGCTAACCTGTCACGCCCCAACTCTCGAAATTAACACTATGTATACTGTATCCTAGCTCCTATACGAGTAATGTTAACTAAGCTATAGTTCAGTTGATTTCTAGTACTTCAAATCAATGCATCGTGGCAACCTGTCGACCACTAAAGTGTCGAATAGGTACATCGTTTAGTAACTAGAGTTTTACATCCCTACTGATATTAGTGCCAAAGTTAAATTTCTAACTCATGTTATGGACTCAAGGACTAAAATAAATGAAAAAGGAATCTTAATTTGTTTTGGAGCTGATTTATTCCATAATCCCCCTCACTCGCTAAGTCCCTGTGAAATGCTTACAAATTAGGATTGCCAGAATCTCAAATTAAAAATCAGGAATGCTTTATACTGGATTCGTGTGTGTGTGAACTGGGAACATGAACTATGTTGCCCGCTTCCGTGGTAGTGGGATAGTGTGTCTGCCTCACATTCAAGAGGTCCCGACTTCGAAATACTGCAGGCCTTTCTCTGGAAAACAGTGTACATTCGTTATGATATGCTGTTTGTATTGTTTTTTCACGTTAGTCGTAAAGTAGTGAGGGCGTCTTATTAATTCTGTGGAGGTAGAATCGGAAATCTCCATGATTCGTTAAGTACTAGGTAAGCATAAAGTTTTTTACATTTTGGAATATGGTAACTTTACCTATAATAAACTCCATTTGGCACTCTCAAATTCTCAAAATTGCGTAATTATGGTATGGTTGGAATTGGACGGATTTCTCCAATCATCGTTTATGGAGATTTTTTGTAGGTCAATAGGTACCCTTAAAGGAATAAGGTAATCTGAACACATGGAAATTACACCTTAAATGTGTTAAATTACCACTGCTCATAAAGTTCTCGATGGTTTTTCCTGAAATTTTATTAATTATTCTATAAATCATAACAATGACTTCAAATGGTTGTTTGCATTGATAGCTTATATAGTTGAATCCATAAAAACTATTTAATCCAGTATAAAAATAATAAAATTTACTCTTAAAACATGTGAATTCATGTAACTTTTTCTCTGATACTACTTGCAATACAGAATCACAATTTTGCATCTTGTTCCTAGTATAATCAGCTATTTTCTGAACCTCAGTTATTTACTTATGTATATCAGTTCACTAGAAATTGAAAAAAACATTATTTGCAAAGTCAAAAAATTAAAAATGTGGAAAATTTGCAATGTTGTTGCTTTCTGAATATCAATATACATTATAAAATTATGATTGTGGTTCAGAAAGTTTAACTGTTTGTTGTATACGTGTACTGAAAATTTCCGCTCTCTGCCTCTCATACTTTCTGAGAAAAAGGTACATAAGTATCCAAAAATGTTGTTTTGAGAAAACTGAATTTAAAGTTTGAAAATTAAAATACATTTCACTGTCATAATCATCTGCACCTTCTTCCTTGGATTGCTTCAGATTTTCTGATTGTCTTCTCTTGGTCCTAGCCTTTTTGTTAATTGCTGAAGTGCTCGCTGGGCATGATATAGTCGTTTGTTGTTGAAAGATACAAAAATGTTCTAAAAAGGTGCGTTGCATGACAGATTTAAACGAATGCAGACTAGCATTTAAATGGTACTTAAATGTCTTAAACACACCTTAACCCCCAAAAAGTATATACTTTCTTAAACTGGAAATAATAAAGATTTTATTAGTGCCTAAAACAAAAAAATGTGATTTTTGACCATTTCAGAGTACCTTGTCTGCTTAACAATATTGCAGCGCTCTTGCCTGTGGTCTTTGTGTCACATCAAAGACGAAATAGCGACACAAAGTGGTGCACCTTTACTCAGGAAGACGGTGTTCCTAAAAGCCACACGAGAATTTCGTCCTCCGATAACAGAAAGAAAAACGCTGTAAACGAAGGTAAGAAAACCGACCGCCTGGCTGGCGAACAGAATGAGGAAGATACTTTGTCGCCGTTCAACTGTCAGCCAAACCGTTTGTTGTGACAACGGATGCGCCACAAACACGTCAAGAATCGAAATCATCTTCTACCTGCTCGACAGCTTGCGGACGAGGACGACTCCCTGCTGCGAGGGAAGGCGTCGTAAAGCACTCTCCTGCGCTCTGTGGGGGTCCCGTGCGAACCCTTGCAATGGAGAAATAACACGATTTAATATCCACGTGATTATGAATACTTTCCCAAGTATTGCATTTCATAGACACGCCCTTAATTACTTGTAGAGCTCGTTATAACATTTCCAACGGAGCACGCTTTTAAATAATAAAATTAACCAAGTGCTTGTTAAATAGAGGGACTGCCATAAACCTACCGGTTTAAAAGCGTTCTCTTTCAGGCTAGCAAACAACAAACATCGATGGCAGAGTTGCCAAGACCTGGGTTTAATTCTTTAGCACACTGGGCAAGATAAATTTTCACTGACCTATTCTAATTGCTATAGTCCTTACCTAGAGCAAAAACGCAAACAATAAGTGTATTGGACGCTAATAATGAAATAAATGCTCAGGGAACACAAATCAGTTGACAAATAAATTAAAAAAGATCTGAGGTGTTAAACTTGCATGACTTTCTCTACTCTTGTACAAACTATTTTTAAAAATGCTTATTCACCATCTACTTCATGTTAATCGAGATAAACATTTGCATCTTATTGCTAATTTTCTTGTAGATGTAAGGGGCAATTGTACGAGGGCAATTTGGAAATACAGTAGCCTTTAAGCACATACGTATCTCTTAATGGCTGGTTGCTAGGTGCAGCACCATTTCCTTTCCCACAGATTAATACTCTTTGCATATCCCAGACAAAAAAATGAATAACGAATTTCCATTTGAGAAAATAAGTATTGAAAAATTTAAGGGAATAACAAGCAATATCTCGAAAATGGTTCGCTCAACAAAAAAATGTACATAACATAAATTGTGTATTTTAACGCGATCTACATTTTTTGTGTAGTAAAATTTTGTCTATCTCTTATGGTTTATCAGTTATATAAAAGTCGTTCACAATGAAGAATACTTTTGGAGACATTCCCAGAAAATTCAAGATATACATTTTATTTGTCATAAAAATATCTTAAACATATGATATTTTAATCAAAATCGTTAGAGCCATTTTTGAGAAAATTAATAATATGGGGTGGGGGGGTTTCTTGAAACCCTTCGTGTCTCATCCTTGGAAGATACTGAACCTAAATACCAAGTTTGGTGTTTATCCGACTGTTCGTTTCTGAGTTATGCTGTTCACAGACACACACGCGGACATGTTTCTAAAAATTGTTTTTTTTTTGGATTCAGGGAGTCTCAAAACATTTATTTCCGGTGAAATCTCGGTATCGAATTTTTGGATGGAATACAATACTTCCCCTACGTACTATACGTAGTAGAGAAAGTAAAAACTGAAAACATTATATTTTCTCTAAATTCTAAAATTAGATCTATTGAAAATAAAACACATAACAGGAGCGTCTCGGTTAATAAGTCTGTGGCCTACATTTGGGAAGTTCCGGGCCCACCAATCTCGCCAAACGTTTTCTCGCGGTTTTCCTCGGTCGCTAGGCGAATGCTGAGTTTGATAATTTGATTCGCGAATTTTCGTATCATCCTTTTCATCTCTAAATTTAATTCTGGATGTGCTATGATCAAGAGTTTGCTTGCTGCTCGACCGACCACTGACACAAGGCTTGTAAGGCCTTGGGGGTGTAATTCCTACAAAGAGAAGGATAAACAGTTAAAGAAGAAAGAGAAGAAACACAAGATAAGTATGTGATCAGTCTGTATTTTAAGTCAAAATGCAGTGCAGTATAATTTAAAGAAAAAAGATTGACTTTTAAGGTACACATAGGTGAAAATTGACCAAAATCCATTAAAATACATTTATTTTAAGTTTTGCTTATAATTATACTTGAAACTTCTGGCTTTTTATAATCTATATTTGGTGTAGGTCAGTGATGCGTAGATGGCATTTTAAAGGTCCCTGTGCACGTTGACAAGAACCTTTTTTAAAACTTCGAAGCTAATTTTCTACATTTTTGCAATTTTTCTTCAGTTTGCTTCAGCATTTTAAGGCAAAATCTGAGAAGTACAAATGAAAAAAAATGTTGGGACTGATTTTTCTGAAATGTTGAAATTTGTGAGCATATTAATTATCACATTCGAATAGTCTCCTAAAATTACCCGAAACAATTGCTTTCACAAACTTAATCATTCATTATGCCAAACTAAATGAGTAACAATCTGTTTCCAAAATTTTTCTATAGTGTTTGTCTGTTTTGGAATAAATATTAGTGAAATTCTTAGTTGTTTATAACGTGGAGCGTTTCTTTTTTATGGTTGAAGTAATTCTTTAAACAATGAATAACTTCAAAAGCACTGAAGATATCGCAATAAAACTTTGTATGCACATTATTCTTTGCATGTATAATGCATGGTATAAATTTGAAGCAAATATATAGATAGTTATGAAAATAAGCAATTTAACCTATAATGTACTTTTAAAGCGAAGAATTCTGTTAGATCGAGAGTATTATTAAATTAACCCATTTTAAAACAGTATCTTGCTTACTATTTCCAGGAAGTGACAAAGACATCGAAAAGAGACGCAGAGAAATACTTTGTAAGTTATTTGTGGTACAATTAGAAAACCTAGAAAACAAAGACAAATGAAGTTCTACAGGATGATGACTGTGCCTAACATTACATATGGCTCCGAATCATTGAGAATTAAAGCAACATACACAAAAATTAAAATAAAAATCTGATGTGTTACACTCGCATGACTTTCTCTACTCTTGTACTAACTATTTTTACAAACACTTATTCTCCATATGCTTCATGTTAAACGAGATATCGAGATGTTAATCTTATTGCTAATTTTCTTGTAGATGCAAGGGGAATTGGTAGGCTTTAAGCGATAGTCAAATATTTTAAGAGCTGGTTGTTATGTGGAGTATTCCATTCTCTTTGCATTACCAGGACAAAAAAAATGAATAACGAATTTGAGAAAAAGTATAAGTATTGGAAAATTTAAGGGAATAACAAGCAATATGTCGAAAATGGTACACCCAACAAAAAAAAATGTATATGACAAATTGTGTATTTTAAAGCGATTTACATTTTTGTGTATTAAAAGCTTTGGTTATCTCTTATGGTTTACCAGTTATGCAAAAGTCGTTCACAAAGAAGAATACTTTTGGAGACATTCTCAGAAAATTCGAGATATACATTTCATTTGTCATGAAAATAACTTAAACATATGATATTTTAATCAAAGTCATTAAGAGCTATTTTTGAGAAAATTAAAATTTTCGAAAATTGATCCATGTAGAGGGTAATCTGGGGTGGGAGGGTTTTCTTGAAAACCTTTGTGTCACATCTCTGGAAGATACTGAACCTAAATACCGAGTTTGGTGTTTATCCAACTGTTCGTTTCTGAGTTAGGCTGTTCACACTCACTCACTCACTCACTCACTCACTCACTCACTCTCACACACACACACACACACACACACACACACACACACAGGGAAATGTTTCTAAAAATGTTTTTTTTTTTTGGATTCAGGGGTCTCAAAACATATGTTTCCGGTGAAATCTCCGTATCGAATTTTTGGGTGGAATACAGTACTTCCCCAACTTACTATACGTAGTAGAGAAAGTAAAAATGTAAATGGAGATCGCAGAAAGGAAATTTGAGATAGATGTGCATGAAAGCGTACTAAAACTGATAAAATAAATGAAATTATAGCATCAAATTTGAATATACGCTGCCTGACAAAACAAGTTAAGCATCTAGAAGGAGTGGAGGAAATCAAATGAAACGTCGTGTTGAAAGGTTATGTGAATTTCAATTATTACAGAGTGATACATTCAACAATGTTGGCAGTACAAACCCATCTATCACTCTGATGTTGTACCTCCTCTGGCCTGGATACATGTACGAATTCGGTTGGGAAGGGCTATATAGTCGGCGTATATTCTCCTGAGGCATTTGGCCCACAACTGTTGTAACTGGTCCTCGATATCCTGGATACTGGCACTGGGACGGAGTTAGCGTCCGAGCTACATGTCCCCTACATGTCCTATTGGGTATCTTGCTGGCCACGGGAGTACCTCAATCCCATGCAGGCAGTTCATGGAGAAACGTGCCGTGTGTGGACGAGCATTATCCTGCTGACATACTGTCGCATATACACACACACTAACGTAGGCATCGTACATAACCTCTACGTAAGTTTCAATAACACAGATCTGTGCCACCTATCCATATACACACACTAACCTGGACATCGTACATAACCTCTAGCTAAGTTTCAATAACACAGATCTGTGCCACCTATCCATATACACACACTAACCTGAACATCGTACATAACATCTAGCTAAGTTTCAATAACACAGATCTTTACCACCCTTATATATACACACACTAACCTGGACATCGTACATAACATCTAGCTATGTTTCAATAACACAGATCTGTGCCACCTATCCATATACACACACTAACCTGGACATCGTACATAACCTCTGACCATATTTCAATAACACATATCTGTGCCACCTATCCATATACACACACTAACTTAGGCATCGTACATAACCTCTGGCCAAATTTCAATAACACATATCTGTGCCACCTATCCATATACAAACACTAACTTAGGCATCGTACATAACCTCTGGCCAAATTTCAATAACACATATCTGTGCCACCTATCCATATACACACACTGACCTAGGCATCGTACATAACCTCTGACCATATTTCAATAACACAGATCTGTGCCACCTATCCATATACAAACACTAACTTAGGCATCGTACATAACCTCTGGCCAAATTTCAATGACACAGATCTGTGCCACCTATCCATATACACACACTGACCTAGGCATCGTACATAACCTCTGACCATATTTCAATAACACATATCTGTGCCACCTATCCATATACAAACACTAACTTAGGCATCGTACATAACCTCTGACCATATTTCAATAACACAGATCTGTGCCACCTATCCATATACAAACACTAACTTAGGCATCGTACATAACCTCTGGCCAAATTTCAATAACACATATCTGTGCCACCTATCCATATACACACACTAACTTAGGCATCGTACATAACCTCTGGCCAAATTTCAATAACACATATCTGTGCCACCTATCCATATACACACACTAACTTAGGCATCGTACATAACCTCTGGCCAAATTTCAATAACACATATCTGTGCCACCTATCCATATACACACACTGACCTAGGCATCGTACATAACCTCTGACCATATTTCAATAACACATATCTGTGCCACCTATCCATATACACACACTAACCTAGGCATCGTACATAACCTCTAGCTAAGTTTCAATAACACAGATCTGTGCCACCTATCCATATACACACACTAACCTAGGCATCGTACATAACCTCTAGCTAAGTTTCAATGACACAGATCTGTGCCACCTATCCATATACACACACTGACCTAGGCATCGTACATAACCTCTGACCATATTTCAATAACACATATCTGTGCCACCTATCCATATACACACACTAACCTAGGCATCGTACATAACCTCTGACCATATTTCAATAACACATATCAGTGCCACCTATCCATATACACACACTAACCTAGGCATCGTACATAACCTCTGACCATATTTCAATAACACATATCTGTGCCACCTATCCATATACACACACTAACCTAGGCATCGTACATAACCTCTGACCATATTTCAATAACACAGATCTGTGCCACCTATCCATATACACACACTAACCTGGACATCGTACATAACCTCTGACCATATTTCAATAACACAGATCTGTGCCACCTATCCATATACACACACTAACCTAGGCATCGTACATAACCTCTGACCATATTTCAATAACACATATCTGTGCCACCTATCCATATACACACACTAACCTAGGCATCGTACATAACCTCTAGCTAAGTTTCAATGACACAGATCTGTGCCACCTATCCATATACACACACTGACCTAGGCATCGTACATAACCTCTGACCATATTTCAATAACACATATCTGTGCCACCTATCCATATACACACACTAACCTAGGCATCGTACATAACCTCTAGCTAAGTTTCAATAACACAGATCTGTGCCACCTATCCATATACATACACTAACTTAGGCATCGTACATAACCTCTGGCCAAATTTCAATAACACATATCTGTGCTACCTATCCATATACATACACTAACCTAGGCATCGTACGTAACCTCTAGCTAAGTTTCAATAACACAGATCTGTATCACCTATCCAAATACACACACTAACCTAGGCATCGTACATAACCTCTAGGTAAATTTCAATAACACAGATTTGTACCACCTATCCATATACACACACTGACCTAGGCATCGTACGTAACCTCTAGCTAAGTTTCAATAACACAGATCTGTGCCACCTATCCATATACACACACTGACCTAGGCATCGTACATAATCTCTGACCATATTTCAATAACACATATCTGTGCCACCTATCCATATACACACACTAACTTAGGCATCGTACATAACCTCTGGCCAAATTTCAATAACACATATCTGTGCCACCTATCCATATACAAACACTAACTTAGGCATCGTACATAACCTCTGGCCAAATTTCAATAACACATATCTGTGCCACCTATCCATATACACACACTGACCTAGGCATCGTACATAACCTCTGACCATATTTCAATAACACAGATCTGTGCCACCTATCCATATACAAACACTAACTTAGGCATCGTACATAACCTCTGGCCAAATTTCAATGACACAGATCTGTGCCACCTATCCATATACACACACTGACCTAGGCATCGTACATAACCTCTGACCATATTTCAATAACACATATCTGTGCCACCTATCCATATACAAACACTAACTTAGGCATCGTACATAACCTCTGACCATATTTCAATAACACAGATCTGTGCCACCTATCCATATACAAACACTAACTTAGGCATCGTACATAACCTCTGGCCAAATTTCAATAACACATATCTGTGCCACCTATCCATATACACACACTAACTTAGGCATCGTACATAACCTCTGGCCAAATTTCAATAACACATATCTGTGCCACCTATCCATATACACACACTAACTTAGGCATCGTACATAACCTCTGGCCAAATTTCAATAACACATATCTGTGCCACCTATCCATATACACACACTGACCTAGGCATCGTACATAACCTCTGACCATATTTCAATAACACATATCTGTGCCACCTATCCATATACACACACTAACCTAGGCATCGTACATAACCTCTAGCTAAGTTTCAATAACACAGATCTGTGCCACCTATCCATATACACACACTAACCTAGGCATCGTACATAACCTCTAGCTAAGTTTCAATGACACAGATCTGTGCCACCTATCCATATACACACACTGACCTAGGCATCGTACATAACCTCTGACCATATTTCAATAACACATATCTGTGCCACCTATCCATATACACACACTAACCTAGGCATCGTACATAACCTCTGACCATATTTCAATAACACATATCAGTGCCACCTATCCATATACACACACTAACCTAGGCATCGTACATAACCTCTGACCATATTTCAATAACACATATCTGTGCCACCTATCCATATACACACACTAACCTAGGCATCGTACATAACCTCTGACCATATTTCAATAACACATATCTGTGCCACCTATCCATATACACACACTAACCTAGGCATCGTACATAACCTCTGACCATATTTCAATAACACAGATCTGTGCCACCTATCCATATACACACACTAACCTAGGCATCGTACATAACCTCTGACCATATTTCAATAACACATATCTGTGCCACCTATCCATATACACACACTAACCTAGGCATCGTACATAACCTCTAGCTAAGTTTCAATGACACAGATCTGTGCCACCTATCCATATACACACACTGACCTAGGCATCGTACATAACCTCTGACCATATTTCAATAACACATATCTGTGCCACCTATCCATATACACACACTAACCTAGGCATCGTACATAACCTCTAGCTAAGTTTCAATAACACAGATCTGTGCCACCTATCCATATACATACACTAACTTAGGCATCGTACATAACCTCTGGCCAAATTTCAATAACACATATCTGTGCTACCTATCCATATACATACACTAACCTAGGCATCGTACGTAACCTCTAGCTAAGTTTCAATAACACAGATCTGTATCACCTATCCAAATACACACACTAACCTAGGCATCGTACATAACCTCTAGGTAAATTTCAATAACACAGATTTGTACCACCTATCCATATACACACACTGACCTAGGCATCGTACGTAACCTCTAGCTAAGTTTCAATAACACAGATCTGTGCCACCTATCCATATACACACACTGACCTAGGCATCGTACATAATCTCTGACCATATTTCAATAACACATATCTGTGCCACCTATCCATATACACACACTAACTTAGGCATCGTACATAACCTCTGGCCAAATTTCAATAACACATATCTGTGCCACCTATCCATATACACACACTAACCTAGCCATCGTACATAACCTCTAGGTAAATTTCAATAACACAGATCTGTACCACCTATCCAAATACACACACTAACCTAGTCATCGTACATAATCTCTACCTAAGTTACAATAACACAGATCTGTACCACCTATCCATATACACACACTAATCTAGTCATCGTACATAACCTCTAGCTAAATTTCAGTAACACAGTTCTGAGATGTAACACAAGAGGACGCAGGATTTCTTGACGTACCGTTGTGCCGTCAGGGTTTCCCGAATCACTATCAGCTGTGACCTAAAATCATAACCGATGGCTCCCCACACAATGACGCCAGGAGCAACGCCGCTGTGCCTCTCTGAAACATAAACATAGTAGAATGGCACCTGTCCCCAGGTCGCCGTCATACTCGCGCATAAGTAATACGGAACCGGGCTTCATCACTAAACACATTACGACGCCACTCATCAGCAGTCCATCCTTCGCGGTCACGGCACCACTCCAAAGATAGCCGTTTCTGTCGTTATGTTAATGACAGCTTACACATGGGACGGTTATTCCGTAGTCCGGCTGCTGTTAATCTCCGACTAATGGTGCAGGAAGACACGGGTGTTGCAGTGAGTTGATTACATGTTCCCGGATGGCAGGAGCAGATCTGATGGGGCAACCCTTGGTCCTAGATGGTCCTAGAACAGAAGACGGCGATCCTTCCTTGTGATGGTTAGACATGTTCGACTGGAACCTCCACGGCGAGCATGCTTGCGCTCGCGTTCCACACAGTCCAACATCGGGGTACTGTTACATTTGAATGCCCGACAAGCCAGAGTATCGCCCGTTTCGTCCAGCCGGCCATATGGAGACCCACAATGAGTTCCGTTCAAACTCAGGTAACCGTCTAACACGAGTACGCGGCATTCTCCGTGTCCTTTACAGTAATTAGTAACCTCTGTACTCTAGTCACGCCCCTTATACAGACTGGATCATTTAAGTTGAGACTGTACAATATCGCCAAAACTAAGCGTTGTAAAAAGAAATGTCTTTAATACAAGTTGCTTGATATTATTGGGGACAGTAAATGCCATTAGTCGTGTTTTATTTGGAGGACGTTATGATGGTCATTTTAGGGTCAATTTAATTTGTTTAAATGGGAACCTACAATTAGGGAAGTGATAAATTATAGTGGGTAGAGAAAATCATGTGAACATTACACATAGAAATTTCCATTAAATTCCAGGAATCTCAAAACTTTTATTTCCGGTCGAAATCAACATAGGATTTATGGGTGGAGAAGCAGTAGAGAGGATGAAATACTCAGTGGTAAAAATTACTAGACTTCATCCTACAAATAAATGCTGTATTAAAGTGTATATATTTTGTGTTTATGTGCTTTTCGTTGCAATAAATTGTAAGGTCTGGTGGTAAAAAAAGGAAAAGCCAGGAGAAGTCAGTCATGTAGATGTTATACACACTCTACAAGATATACTTTATTACATGTTACGATTTACTTTGGTCCAGAAGATGTGTGCGGTCATTTGTTGTTCCCTCGTGGGAAACACGCGGAGAGAAAAGCAATTAGCATATAATACAAGCGCAGGGAAAATATGGCGGCTTGATTAGGGATTATATATGTTGTATACCCCGCGAAGGATGTTGCGGCGTGCTTTATTTTTTTTAGGAGGGGGGCAAAGAAAACACTGATGAGTTACTGCACTGTAGGGGGGAGATAAGCAGAAAGAGAAGTCATAACGGCAGATAGGGGTGACATCTTTACGTTCTGTATGTTACACCACTTCCGTAGTTTGCTGCATCATTTTCTCTTGCGAATGTTAACAAGCCGCGGATTACATTTATACTTTCTCTACCCCTACCTCTAGTAGGTAGAGGAAGTACCCTATTCCATCCAGAATTCTATATCGAAATTTCATCCCTGTATAAAATCTCCGATGTGTTACATTCACATGACTTTCTCTACTCTCTATCTATTAGTGGCCTTAAAAGGTATTCTTACGAAAGCTTATTTTCTATCTACTTCTTTTTAATCAAGGCCAACATTTGCAGAAATATCTACACTATACATTTCTTTATAGATACAAAGAGAACAGCGATAGTCAAATGTTTAAGAACTGGACGCTATATGCTGGTCTTAAAACTCTATATCCTTTCCATGTAATCGCGAGAAACAACTGAAAATCGACGTGACTTAAAAAAGAATGACAAAGTGTTGAACAAATCAAGCATTAATAACGGATATCTCGAAAACGGCTGATGCCACAAAAAAATTGTTTGAAGTAAATTGTGTGTTTTAAAGAGAACTATGTTTTTTGTGTAGTGCGTTTTCGTCTATCGTCACGTTTAGCAGTTATACAAGATTATACAAAATTCCTTCCGAATCAAGAGGACTTGATAGCTATTCCCAGAAAATTCATGATGTACAGTTTGTGTCATATAAATATCTTGAATATATAGTATTTTAATAAAATAAGTAGAGCCATTTTTTAGAAAATCAAACATTTTAAAAAATGCTTCATGTAAAGGGTAGCTTGTGGTGGGGATTTTACTGAAAAACTTATTGTTGCATCTTTGAAATATTCTGAACTTAAATACCAACTTAAGTATCTAACATAACGTTTTTGGGTTATGCTATTCATAGACACACACGCGGGCTATTTTCTAAAAATGCTTTTTTGGAATCAGAGGGCTTCAAAACATGTATTTACAGGGAAATCTTGGTATCGTATCTTTGGGTGGATACAATACTTTCCCTACTTATTATACATAGTGGAGAATGTAAAAAGCATCTTTAAAGAAAGGTCCGTATATGTCTGTGTTTCTATTTGTGAACAGCATAACTCAAACGAAAATTTTGTGAAATTACAAACGTATTACTTAAGCTTAACGCTGCCATAAGATGATTTTCAAAAAAATCCCGCCAACCTATACTAACTTTTGCATAGAAAAGTTTTTATTTTCTCAAAAATAGCTTTAACAATCTTTTTTAAAAATACCATATGTTTACATCTTGAATTTCCTGGGACTAGCCTGTGAAGTCCTTTTCATTTTAAGCGACTTCTGTATAACTGGTAAACCGTAAGAGACAGACAAATCTTACTGCAGAAAGCATGTAGATCTCGTTAAATCACACAATTTATATCAAATGACATTTTTTGTAGCGTTAACCATTACGGAGATATTCTTTGTTATTGTTATCAGTTTCAAATACTTACATTTTTCTCAGGCAAGGTGGTCTGCAAGTAGTCTTGCAAGGAGCCTGGAAATTGAAAGACATCATGCAGCGACCTGCTTTTTAAAAATCTGACTATACTTAAGCAGCAGACAGAAGAATAAGCTTTTGTAAGAATAGTTTATAGAAGAGTGAGTAGAGAAAGTAGTTTGAATGTAACAATTCTTAGAAATTGTGTGTGCAAGTTGAAGTAGGTTAATTTTATAGTGGTGTTGCATTGTTTCGTTATTTGCCCCACGTTTTGAGAGCCAATTTGAAGTAGATTTATCTTTATGTTATTTGCGTCACGTTGGGCGCCAATTTGAAGTAGATTAATTTTATGGTGGTGTTGTATTGTTTCGTTATATGCCCCACGTTGGGCGCCAATTTGTAGTAGGTTGTTGCTTCACGTATGGAAAGCCAATTTGAAGTAGGGGTTGTATTGTATTTCGACTGTTGAGGAGCCAAACTTGAAGTAGTTGCAAACGCACGTATGGTACCTGGTGGCCTTCGCCCCAATTTTTAAAAATATTAACTTTGTATTTTTACTGTTTCTTTAAATATTATATATTTATGTTTGCCTCGGCTGCGTCAGTATTATTGTTAGAGACATGAATATCCTTACAAGGCGTGGTGCGGCTGAAGAATGTAGGCTTACACAGATTATAATTTGTACTTCATTCCATTTATTAGCTGTTGAAACGATTTAAATAACACTTCACTGATAAGAGAGCTGTGAGATTCTTTTATTAATTACTTGCACTTTTTTACACGTAAACTATTTTTGTCTCACACTGAATACGTATTAAACTTCTCGAGGACGCGTCTCGTGTCCGGTTAGGAACACTGTCTACAAGCAACTCGCCCAGTTATGAGCGCTGTTTGCAAGCAACTTATTTCTGAATTTGTAAATTTTGCTTCATTTTAGTTTCTGATTGGCTAATCCTAGTCCAATAGAATACCTTCATTTAACTAAAGCTTTTTCTGGTTGTTGATTGGCTATTTAATAAACTGTCTAAAAATGATATTATTGTTGCTACAAGAATGACTGGTAGCATTATTAAACCTTCTAATTCATTATTACCTCAAGGCTACCTCATCGTTACCTCATTGTTAGCAACTTGTAATCTATTTCTTACAGCTCCTACATTATTAAATTACGTAATATATTGACATAACATTATTGAACATGTATACAATAATATAAACATATACAATGACTGTAATATACACTTTTTATATATTGTTACATACACATATTGCTTTAAGGCGGGCTGTTATTGAATTTATATATTATATAATTAGACTGAAATCATTTAAGTGTTAAAAATACTGCCTCGAGGTGTGAGGTGTGTGAACGAAATGTCGGATAAGCCCAAATTTTGTATTTAAGCTCAGCATCCTCTAAGGATGCATACGAAGGTTTTTCAAGAAAACTATAACTTACATGAAAAATAGTTCGTTATTTTTTTATTTTCTCAACAATGACTAGACCACAGCGCCGTGGCTGAGTGATTAGATCGCTTGCCTCTCACCAAGGCGCTTCGGGTACATTCCTAGGGGCCAGGTTGTGGGATTTGTGGAGTAAGAAGCTGCATGTTAGCGGCTTTTATCCGTGTTCTCCGCTTTCCCATTCTTACTACCAATGGCCTTATCATATCTCCTTTCATCCATTTCGCCTTCATTTCATATCATCTTTTTTCTCACTCTCATACCTGGCTATGTGCCGATCTCCCTTTCCAGGTTCTTCATTCTCTGATTTAATGTTCGACTTCTCTTCGACAGGGCTCTGACCCTAGGCACGGTTGTAAGTTCCAGGGAGTGTAAGCCCTACATAAGAGATGGGTAGGCAAACTAAGTAAGCAATATGAGGTATATCTTGAATTTTCTAAAAACACCTTGTGAAGTCCTATTCATTCTGAATTAATTTTGTCTAATGATAAACCATAAGAGAAAGACGAAACACGTAGATCTCTTTAAAACGTATAATCTTTGTGTTTATGGCATTAGGTATTTTCAAAATTTTCCTTTCTATTATTTTGAAGATTCCAATATTCCAGCATAGCTTTTTTAAAATGCTATGCCACCATTACTTTGTGATATGATGTAAAGAGTGTAATTTCAAAGCCAGTATATAGCGATCCGTGTTTCAATTTCTCTTCGTTTTCATTGAATGCTGCGGAACAATTGGGAAACAGAGTGACAAAAGCTTACTGCGGGAAAAACATAATTTGTTTCGGTGTTCCCCATATGACTTCTTACGACCTTCGGGGAAACCTCATTTCGAGCTCTCGTCGAGACAAGATGGTTCGGAAGAAGACAGCCGCAGCCTCCAAGCCTCTCCCTTGTGAGGAAGCCACCACCAGCGCCGCCGATGAAGAACAGCTTCCAGCCTCTTCACCACAGCCGCCTGCCGAAGCGCCCAGTGCCATCTCTCCAGTCAGCGCAGCCAGTCACGCCGCAGAACAGCGTGCCAGCACACTACTCCGCTGTAGTCCGGGGAGGCACCGCCAGCTCCCTGACACGCTCCTACTCACCGCTGCTCAGCACTTTTGGCCGTCTGCGGCCAAGGCGACCAGGATTCGAAACGACAGAGGTCCAACGCCGCCGGTCCGTTCTCACATTCATGGATGAGGGCGAATACTCGGCGGCCCTCTGCGCAGGACTGCCCTTATTAGGGCAAACCCTGTCGCAGTGTGCGTCCAACTCTGTGCCGACGCTGCCGCCTATACGGGCATACCGACGCATCATGTGACGCCGCACCCCGCTACTACTACTGTGGCAATGGGACATTCACCTCAGACTGCAGGACACACGACCTGTCACACCGCCGCCGCTTCAGTGCCTCCTGTGGGGGCAAGGGACACTACACCGGCCAGGCCGTCTGCCCATTCTACCCACGTAGAGCAACGCCGAACACCACGAACTTCAGGACATCGCAGACCGTCATTCAACCACCGCAGACCATCATTCCATCAACGCAGATCGACACCTCTCAACTAGAGCACCAGTTGGCGAACACCAACGCGCTAGTTGAGCAGAGCACGACCACCACCAACAGCATTCTTGAAGCAATTCAAGATCTCCACGCCGAGTTGCTGAACATCACCACACGCCTCACTGCACTAGAAGAGCAATTCACCATCAAACTCGCCTCCATCACTGGCAACATCATCGCAAAGCACGAGAAGGACACGAACCTTACGACGTGGAAACAGTACATGCAGGACAAGATCAGAGAACACGCCGACAGAACCACGAGGATCCTCGGGCCCTACAACAACACAACATCCACCGCACCACCATACACACACATCGAATGCCCGGAGGTAACAGGCCCGGGCTCGGAGCCTTCATGACCTGTTATGTCACCTCATTTCACAGGTCCCTGTCAGGGCTGAGTCCATGACAGATACCTGACCTCCACAGCGGAGAACTCCGCCACTTCAACTATTCGCTCACAATCAGCGGGTTTGCTTCGGCGGTACCAGCCACCATGTTCACCGTAATGCCTCACATAAATAGCGCCACAACAGCAACAAATGCTTCTATTGATCTTCCTTTTTCCTTTCTAATACCTATGTGCATATTCCTGTTTTCCTTATTCCTGCACCCCCCAAAAAAAAGAGATCCACCAAGCGATGGCTGCATCCATTTAGTAGCTGGATGCATCCTGTGTGTGGTGTCCAAGATCTGATTAAAATATACAAATTCATATATATAAACACTGTTGTGCCGTCAACCATTTCCAAAATATTCGCTGTTATTCGTTTGAACTGTCTAAAACCTTTAAGAAGAATATTTTGAAATATCTAGTGAGCATTCTTTTGTTTCTCATAGGCTCTAACAAAGAGTATGTAACACCAAAAGCATTATATTATCCAATAGCAATCATGGTTATTAGAGGATCAATTCTCATCCTCAGAAATTGTATTCAATATAACATCGATACACACTTTACAAAACATTGAAATTATGTATTTATATGTGTATTTATTTTAACTGCATAATAGGATTATTTTATACTACTTTTCTGTCTCGATTTAAATTCATTTGTATTATTATTTTAAGTTGATGTTCATTATTTAGACATGATAACTGTAAATCATCATTATTATTGTTAATTGAAACTTTTTAATTGTATAGGTATATTTTGTCTATATGGTAACCCTTAATTGAGGAAAGTGTTATAATAAATAAAAAAATTAATGAAATAATAACCTCTTTTTTTCAGTTCACTGTCATCTCGGACAACTATAATATTTCACTGTACCTGTAACATGGTGAACATTTATTATGAACAGGAAATAAGACAGAAAAAATAACTTTTGTGTGACTAATTGTGTAGCTATGAAAACAAATAATACTAGTTAGAAAAAGCTGTGATTGCTACATCCAAAATGTTTTCACGTCACTAACAATAATTGACATTAAACGTATAAATGGTATTAAAGTATTGTTTCTGCATTTGACATGTAGCCAAAATAGACATTTATCGTGATTAATATAAAAGGTAGTTAAGCGCTATATAAGGATATAAATTATAATAAAGCATACCTGTTACCTGACAGTAGGTAGAGAAACTCGTATATATGTTATACGTCAAATATTGTATTACTTTGAAAACCATATTAATAGGTAATTATAATAGCTTTAATTTACTTAGGCACTCCAATCAGGGAATTAAGAGAACAAACTGTTACTGTAAGTCAAGGGGGGGATATAAAATGTCTTGGCTTTGATACTGATAGCCGTTAGCATCACTGCTTACGATCACTGTAATTTCAAATATGGAAATTTTCAAAACATTTAAAGTAATGACTAGGTGTTAATAGGTAGTTACATACGCAAAAAAAGTCACACGAGCTGAAGCCACACATTATATAATTTTTTTGTTTTACGCTGCGAAGACTCGTTTTCTTTTCTTTGTTTTGATCAAAGTAACAATGAATGTGAATTTTGAATCACTTTTTGAGAGGAATGTACTGTGTTTTGCAATGTTCAATGTTTGTGTAACTTAATTAACTTAGCGCAGTTTTATAAGGGATCATTGTAGCGTAACGTAGGCATGTTTTGTTTCCATCCTTTTCACATCGTAGTTATTCATTTTACTTTCTCTACTACGTATAGTAAGTATGGGAAGTATTGCATTCCACCCAAAAATTCGATACCGATATTTCAGCGAAAATATATGTTTTCAGACACCCTGAATCCAAAAAATCTGATGTGTTACACTCACATGACTTTCTCTATTCTTGTACAAACTATTTTTACAAACTTTTATTCTCCATCTATTTCATATTAATCGAGATAAACATTTGCAGAAACGATCTTTTGACATGCAAGGAGAATTACATTTTACACATAGCGACCAGTTCTAAAAATATTTAACTATCGCTTAAGGCGTACTATGTTCCCCTTGTTTTGTATTTGCAAGGGCAATATAGAAATACAGTAGCCTTTAAGCATATACATATCTCTTAATAGCTGGTTGCTATGCGCAGCACCATTCTCTTTCCCACAGATTAACGCTCTTTGCATATACAAGACAAAAAAATCTGATGTGTTACACTCACATGACTTTCGCTACTCTTGTACAAACTATTTATGCAAACGCTTATTCTCCATCTACTTCATGTAAATCGAGATAAGCATTTGCAGTCCATCTTATTGCTAATTTTCTTGTAGATGTAAGGGGAATATATATTTACAAGGGCAATTTGGAAATACAGTAGGCTTTAAGCACATACATATCTCTTAATAGCTGGTTGCTAGGTGCAGCACCATTCCCTTTCCCACAGATTAATACTCTTTGCATATCCAAGACAAAAAAATGAATAACGAATTCCCATTTGAGAAAATAAGTATTGAAAAATTTAAGGGAATAACAAGTAATATCTCGAAAATGGTTCACTCAACAAAAAAAATGTATATGACATAAATTGTGTATTTTAACGTGATCTACATTTTTTTTGTGTAGTAAAATTTTGTCTATCTCTTATGGTTTACCAGTTATGCAAAAGTCGTTCACAATGAAGAATACTTTTGGAGACATTCCCAGAAAATTCTAGATATACATTTCACTTGTCATAAAAGTATCTTAAATATATGATGTTTTAATCATAATTGTTAGAGCCATTTTTGAGAAAATTAAAACTTTCGACAAGTGTTCCATGTAAAGGGTAATCTGGGGTGGGGGGATTTTCTTGAAAACCTTCGTGTTGCATCTCTGGAAGATACTGAACCTAAATAGCAGGTTTGGTGTTTATCCGACTGTTCGTTTCTGAGTTATACTGTTCACAGACACACACACGGACATGTTTCCAAAAATACTTTTTTTAGATTCAGGAGGCCTCAAAACATGTATTTCCGGTGAAATCTCGGTATCGAATTTTGGGTGGAATACAATACTTCCCTTACTTACTATACGTAGTAGAGAAAGTAAAAATGGGAACTGAAATGATCAGCAAACTTCATGTGGCTCGCTCAGGCTGCACGAAACCTTTTATGCATTCCCGAACTCTTAGAAGAAATCAAGTTATCATCACCCGGCTTAGAATCGGCACTCCAAACCAACGCAATTATCTTCTCACTAAGGACCAGCCTCCAACTGACCAGCTGTAACATTCCCCTAACCATTCATCCTTATAGACTGTCCACAGTACAGTAGATGTAGACAACAAGCCGGCATTTACAATCTTTCCGATGCAGTCAACAGACCCAACATGCTCAAGAAGACGCTACAGATCCTAATGGATACAAAACACCTGATTTACTGTAAATGTTTACCTAGCTAATGTTATTCATTTTTTTGTCCTGGTAATGCAAAGAGAATGGAATACTCCACATAGCAACCAGCTCTTAAAATATTTGACTATCGCTTAAAGCCTACCAATTCCCCTTGCATCTACAAGAAAATTAGCAATAAGATTAACATCTCGATATCTCGATCAACATGAAGCATATGGAGAATAAGCGTTTGTAAAAATAGTTTGTACAAGAGTAGAGAATGTTGTGTGAGTGTAACACATCAGGTTTTTTCATGTACATGTGTTTAATGAAACTGATGACATCTGGGTGTGAAGTGCAACCGATGAATCACTGACCTAATGTTCAGTTGCTTCTTTTGCAGCTGCATCTGTTGTTTCGTTACCTTTTATGCCAATGTGAGAGGGAGTCCATACGTATTCACTATAAACTATAGACCTTTCAGATTTTTACTTCCTTTAGGAGGAGTCGGTGTTTTGACCTTTCGCTATTTATCTCTAAAATATGGGTATTAAGAACTAAAATTCATACACTCCCCTAATGACAGCTTAACATAAAGGATCCGGCACACCGTTTTTAAAAAGTTAAACCGTTTAGAGATCGTGCCAGTGAAAGCCGTGCTTCTCATTTTCATAATAATATAGTATCAGCAATTTATTAAATTCCGCCACGGTTCCAGAATGTGGCTCACTTGTTTTGGCATGCAATAACGACCTACGCTAAGGCATGACCTGATACTAGAGGTCGACAATGGTGCTTGGAATTACTGTTTGTTTAGTTCCCTGCTGGCACCTGAAAAAATTCGGGGCCAAAAACAGTCGCCAAACAATATATCGATCGCCCACCTCAGTGGTGAAGGAGTAGCGTGTCTGCCTTACATTTTAGAGGTCCCGAGTTCGAATCTCGGTTGCGGTGGGTTAGAGCAAGATAGCGCCACGATAATATGTGCGACTCGCACTCGGGAGGTCCCGGATTCGATCCCCGGCGACCGTTCACTCTGACTCATTGGTTCTTCGTGGTTTCCCCGGGATCGACAAGCGAATGCTGGGGTGGTTTATTTTCTACCACGATTTCCTTTCCATTATTTCCCTTTCATTCCGTCTCCTCATCTTTTAGGTGTGTTTTGAGAAACAATTTTTGTTATATTGTTATTTGCCCCACGTATGGGAGCCAATTTGAAGTAGTTGTATTGTAGTTCAACTGTTGGGGAGCCGAACTGAAGGTTGTTTGCAACCGCACGTATGGTACCCGGTAGCCTTCGCCCAGTTTAAAAATATTAATTTGATAATTTAAACTGTTTCTTTAAATATTTCTGTTTGCCTTGGCTGCGTCAGTATTTTTGTTAGAGACACATTTCTCTTAGCAGGGTTGTGGTACGGTTAGGAACACTGTCTGCAGGCAACTGACTTCTAAATTTGTAAATGTTTCTCCTTTTCAGCTTCTGATTGGCTAATCCTACTCCAGTAGAATAACTTCATTTTACTAAACCTTTTTCTGGTTGTTGATTGGCTATTTTATAAACTGTCACTAAAATTACATTATTGTTGCTCCAATAATGACTAGTAGCATTATTGAACTCTCAAACTCATTATTGCCTCGCGATTTCTCCTGTCATCCCCTGCTATTGTTTCCGTGCTTTACCCTTTCTTAAGTACTTTGAGAAGTTGAAGTATATTATAATGTTACTTTAATGACTTAACCTTTAGTCATCTTCTAGCTACCCTTTTACCCACGTTTACTTTAAACTAATTTTCCAATACATAATTATTACTCTAGACATCTGCACTGTTTCCCTCTCTGATATAAAATTCTTTGAATTTCCACATCTGTCTTATTCTCCCTCACTGCTCAACACGGAGTGACCTTCTCTCCTCTACGTTTCGACACAAAGTCAATTTCTCTCCCCTACGTTTCGACACAAAGTCAACTTCTCTCCCCTACGTTTCGACACAAAGTCAACTTCTCAACCCTACGTTTCGACACAAAGTCAACTTCTCAACCCTACGTTTCGACACAAAGTCAACTTCTCTCCCCTACGTTTCGACACAAAGTCAACTTCTCTCCCCTACGTTTCGACACAAAGTCAACTTCTCAACCCTACGTTTCGACACAAAGTGAAGCATCTTATACACGTCTGAAAGTCGCTCTCTGTCATAGATAATTTTCTATTTCACGCCTCTTTTCTAGTTTCGATGTATCTTTTTGCTATGCACGTGACTTTTATTAATTCTGATTGGTTATATCTCTGAATTTTTCTTCGTCTTCCATTGGCTCTTAATTTCGTCGCCCGAGCATTGTCCGCGTCTACCATTAACAACTTATGTTCTCTTTTCTGTGCGCTTGACTAAATTCGATTTCCGGCCCGTTGTCTTGGCTTCCTGAGAGCTCGACTCGATTTCTATTGTGACTTAAGCGGTTCCTAAGGTCTCTCTTCCTAAGTTTTCAACCTTTTTACGGTTTTCGCCAAGTCTCTTCGTTCTCAAATACACGTTTTCTACATTTTATTTCACTTTCTGATTATTAATTAATATCTACTCTTTACTTTATTTCTCTCGTTATGATTTTATTCCCCCCATTTCTAATTCTTAATGTTCTCTTTTATTCTTCCCTCATATTGGTATTCCCCTCATTATTTTTATTAGATGCATATTAATATTATTATTATAGTTATTATTTATTATTCATATTATTCGGGCGGATCTTATCACTTCATAACCAAAACGGAAACTACAACGGTAACCAAAACGGGAAGCAAATACAGCATACAAGATTTTGATCCATAATAGCCAGGTAACCAGAACGAAAAAAAAATATCGATGGTGATATGTATCACAAAGTGGTAAGCCGATTAATTTGCGCATTGGGGTTTAATTTGCTTTTAACTGAATAATGATGTTTCCACGCCTGCTTTCAATTTGGACAACATAATGTGGGTTAGCCAACGTCAAATTTCTATAGAGTAAACATTTTCTAAATGCATTACTATTTCCTTTTGCTCTACTCGTACTCATTCCTTGATTTAATGGCGTACATTTAAGTTTGTTTGTTTTGTTAATTTCTACCTGTTTTTGCTGTGTTTTTAGCTCTGGCTGTTGTTTTTAAGGCAATAGCTAGTTTTGAGTTGCATATAAGCAAACTACAGATGACGTGTTCACTAGAAGAAGCAATGCTCGATGGATGCCGGGGACGTCAGGATCTGAGTCTAGGACGCACATATGCTAACCATATGTGTAGCACACTAGCTTCTATTTTCGAGGTCGCGGGTTCAAACCGGGCGGAGGGTGATGGATATTTTCGGGCGTAAAAATCCTTAGCATGGCTTCCTTCGGAAGGGAAGTAAAGCCGGTGGTCTCGTATCGTAGATTTACGGCACGTAAAAGAACGTCTGATAAAGAGGCCTGTGAGCAAAATTACTGATCTTTCACTCCCAATATAGAATGGGACAGCTAAGGACCACAACAGTTAAAGAGTGTCCATAAATAAAACTCATTTTAATTTTTTCCCGTCAATTGTGAATGCTCGCATTACAATTCTGTGTTTCAATTTTGTTGTCGTTCTCGTTGCCGTTCTCGGTTGTTGTGAACCAAGTATTTATGGTAAAGTTGTACGAAGGTAATCTAGAAAGTTCCAGACGTTTTGAAATAAACAATTAACAAAATGCAAATATCAACGTTTATTATCTACATTTTAAGCTATTTTTCTACATAATCGCCATTAAAACTGAGGCATTTATCATACCGTAGCACAAGTTTTCCAATACCCTCTCTGTAGAAATCTGCCGCCTGCGACTTCAACCACTGGTATACACCGGCATGCAGTTCAGCGTCAGTATCAAAGCTTCAATTTGATGCTTCAAACTCCGTGAAATTTGGGGAAAATGTTCCGAAAGTTGTGTAATCGTGAAACGACGATTTTCACGAATTTTGTCGTTGTTTTGCATTGACAGTTCGTCAGTCACAAGGCTAGGCCTACCACTGCGATCCTCGTCGTAAACATTGGTACGGCCATTTTTAAAATCAATGCACCATTGCCTAACTCGGCTTTCACTCATTATTCCCTGCCCGTAAACATCACAAAGTTGCGAATAAATTTCAATTGGTTTATTCTTTTTGGCCAACAAAAACCTAATCACAGATCGCACTTCACAAGTGGCGGGATTTTCTATTACAGCGCACACTTTAACAACTCTCAGAGAGCACAGTAAGGAAGGCAGTCCTCACGCTACCACAGCTGGATGCGTACTGAATGTAGGAACGTTCTGACACCAAGATGGCGGCTCTGGCCCTACTCATCGCCACGATAGGCCAAAACGTCTGGGACTTTCTGGACTGCCCTCGTATTACTACGGACCGAGCGGGATGCAGCTCACATTCGGGAGGGTCCGGGATCAATTCTCGGCGACCGTCCACTCTGGCCCATGAGTTTTCGTGGTTTTCCCGAGTCAATGGGCGATTCATCCTCTATCTCGACTCTCCTCCCTCTTATTTCCTGTTCCCATGATCTTCCTTATTATCTGTTTTAGGGTTATATGACCAGAAGACGGCGTTCGACGGGTTGCGGCTGGGCGATGGCTTGCTCTCTGTAAAGGTTTCTTCCCTGGCGTCGCTGAGGTTCCACTCAGATCTCTCCTCCTAGTGGGCTCCGTCCCGGAGACCCTGAAGTTTGGTGGCTTGGGGCAGAGACCGGGCGGCGAGGATGCTTTCTATCTGGAAACGCTAGGGACCCCGTCCATTCTTGCGCCCATTGACATCGTCGCCATTCGAGTCGCTCCCCTCATCCCTCTCTATTTTGCAAGTGATTCTGAAAGCCATACACGCACGTTTAGGAAACTTTACATAAATATTAATCTTACTGTGCTACCCATTTTGACCAAATTTTGAAAAGTCTACCTATACTACATAAGCATTCAACTACTTACGCGTAGTGTTTCGTAATAAAATTCCTAAACTTCTAAGAGGATCTCCGTATAAGCTATGCTAATTTGGTGCTGATTTAATCCAAAGTTAACTAAATGCACCTACAGATTCTCTCAAACTCTCATATATAAATTTTCAACTCTTCTAGCGGTCTTTGAGCCATTTCATGCGTACGAACAGATAAGCAAAGGTACGTGGTAGGTACTGTAATACAGACGCGTCTGAAATTGGTACTAATGTTACAAAGTAGTGAAATTCTATGTTCTTTAAACGTTAATTTCCGTTGTGTGTAATTTCAAACCAGCTTATAAGGCAAACCCCATTCACGGTGACCTCTATAGAAGGACTTACGAATTTACATAAGGTCAACGTAAATTTCCTTTCTTCATTGTTTGTTCTGCTTTTATGCTGCAGAATTTTTAATTAAGCGGTTATAATTCTTTCTGGTTCCTTCGCGAGCTATTTAGCATATTAATGCGACTAATAATATTCAAAAACAATTTAAATGATAATGGGGTAATAATGCGTGAAGAAGTGGGACAATGTTACACATAATTTAGATTTGGCAATCAGAGCAGGTGATCAACCTAGGGGTCCCAAGTTCGATTCCCAGCTGGAGCGGGGAATTTTTCTTTAACCAGGACAATTTCCTATTCTCCGCAGTAAAGTATTTGAGTGTGGGAGTAAATGTGAGGATGCTTAAGAGTAAAAATCTTATGTTTTGCACTCACATGACTTTTTCTACTCTTATAAAAACCATTTCTACATACGCTGGCTCTCCTCTGCTTCATGTTAATGAGATAAACATTTGCAGAAACCATATGGTGGGCTTTAAGTAATAGTCAAATCATTTAAAGATGGTTCCTATGCGGAGCATTCCATTCTCTTTGTATGTCCAGGACATAAAAATAATAAAGAATTCCGATTTGAGAACAAATATAAGTACTGGAAAATTGAAACAAATAACAAGGGATATCTCGGAAATGGTTCACTGGACAAAAAAAAAGTATAAACCTAAATTGTGTGTTTTAACGAGATCTACATTTGTTGTGTAGGAAAATTTTGTCTATCTCTTACTTTACCTACTAGTTATGTGAAAGTCATTCAGAATGAAGAGGACCTTTGGGGAAATTCCCAGAAAATTCAAGATATACCTACGTTTCATTTGCCATGAAAACACCTTAAACATATGATATTCTAATCAAAATCGTTAGACCCATTTTTGAGAAAATAATATATTTCAAAAAATGTTCCATGTAAAGGATAGTCTGGGGTGGGGGTTTCTTTAAAATCTTCGTGTTGCATCTTTGAAAGATACTCAACCTAAATTCCAAGTTTGGTATTTATCCAACTTCTCATTTTTGAGTTATGCTGTTCATTGACACACACACGCGGAAATGTTTCCAAAAATGCTTTATTGGTTTTAGGCATCTCAAAACATGCCTTTCCGTTGAAATCTGGGTATCGAAGTTTTACGTGAAATTCAACACCTCCCCTACTTACTACACATAGTAAAGTAAAATCTAGTAAAACATTAGAAATCTACAGTTCATCGAGTAAAAACACCAACACCATCAACTGTTTCTCAACTCGATGTCTCTGATACGACCATAGAAAGTAAAGGAGCCTATATAAATAAAAAAATCTAATGTTACGTTCACATGACTTTCTCTACCCTCTATTGCTTATTAGTGAGTATACAAATTATTCTTATAAAAGTTTATTTTCCCATCTACTTCATTTTAATCGAGATAAAATTTTCCGGAAATAGCTGCATTACACATATCGTTAATAAAAATAAAGGGAATAGCGACAGTCAAAAGTTTAAGAGTTGGACATTATGTACTGGCTATAAAACGCCATGTTCTCTGCATGCAATCGCGAGAAACAACTAATATTGAAACTAATAACAAAAGACACACAAAAGAACCTCAAGCCTGATAAAGAGGCCTCTGAGCAAAATTTCCGATCTTTCACGTCCAATATAGAATCGGACGCCAAGGACCATAGTAGTTAAAGAGCGACCATAAATAAACCTCATTTCATTATATGTCTGTTTGCCTGTCTGTGAACAGCATACCTAACTCAAAAACTAAAAGTTTTATATATACAAAACTTGGTATTTAAGTTACGACACGAAGATTTTCAACAAGACCCCTCCAACCCAACTAACTCTTATTGGGAACATTTTTCGAAATGGTTTGTTTTCTAACAAATGGCTCTAATGATTTTGATTAAGATTTTGTTTAAGATATTTACGTACAGGACAAATAAAATTTATATTTTGAATTTTCTGGGAATAGCCTTTGATGTCTTCTTCATTCTGATCAACTAAAAATGTCCAAAGAAAAACCGACCGAAACAGAGCGTGGAGCTCTGGTTCTGGGCCACGGAATGTGCCCAGGATCTATCCCACTCATGGGGGTGCGGATTTTTAGTCCCGAGTATAGGACCGGTGCTCACACAGCATCGTGAGGAAAGTGAGGAGCTACGATAGGCAGCAATCCCGGAGGCCAACATTCTGGCTGGGCGTAAGTACGCGAGTGTGAGGCCGATAGTCGGATTGGCAGGTCAAGGCTCTTTATGGGTAATTTTCTAAAAGGATATAGAACAAAGAGAAAATTCTTTTCCTTTTTAAATGAGTATTCCCTTGGTTCCCCAAGGACCTACAAGTCAACACCTTGGATCAGTAGCCTATCGAGGAGCAAGCAAACTCTGAATCATATCATATCTAGTATGTGTGATCGACCCAATGCCTGGTATGGCAGTGAAGTAGAAGGAAATGAAATGTATTAATTAAAGCGATGATTCGCGTACCAAATTGTTGAACCCAAACGTCCACCTAGCAATCAAGGAAAACCGTGAAGAAACATTCGGTCATTTTGGTCGGCCCCGGGGCCACAGACATTACTGCCTGAGCCATCCCGTTTGGAAGAGAAAATACTCCAAAAATGCATCCTCAGCGTAATGTTTTTAAATGTTTTATTGTATCTAAGTGTTTAAATGTGAGAACTAAACGGCAATGTTTACATTAGGCTGAGATTCTCGTGCGAGAAGACTAACTGCAGTACACACAGTACGTAGCCTGGTGAAAAGTTCTTGATCTGGGGTCTTATGATACATGTATAAGTTGTGTTGTATTTACAAGGTGTGATCAAAAAGTTTTCGAAATGGCTTCACAACAATCCTGACGCTGAGATTTCTTTAATTCTTACCCAGACCGCATGCAGCGTTCCTTCATGATAAAAATGAGAGGTCACGTAACTTCCTGTGACCATGCAGTGACGAGGTAGACGCTCTGAAGTGAACACGTGTTTTGCAAGTGCTGCGATTTTTCCGCGTAGCAAAAATGTCAGATTACGAAGAACAAAGAACGAACATCAAATTTGGCTTTAATCTTGGTAAAACTGCAGCAAAAGCCTATGAAATGTTAAGAACAGCTTATGGGGAGGAAGGTATACGCAAAACTCGAGCATTTGAGTGGTTTTCGAAATTTAAAGGTGGTGTGACATCAATTAAAGATGCAGATCGTTCGGAGCGACCCTGTTCCAGCAAAACTGATGAAAATATCAATCAGGTGAGGGCAATGGTCTTAAATGATAGGCGCATTACAATAAGAGAACCTTCTGACTCATTAGGACTCTCCTTTGGAAGTGTTCAAAGCATTTTGAAAGACATTTTGGACATGAGAAGAATTACCGCCAAGTTCGTGCCCCGCCTGCTTTCAAATGACCAAAAGGAAAGCGGTGTGATTGCCTGCACAGATCTTAAAGAACAGCTACAAAATGACCCACAGTTTATGGAGAAAATTATTACCGGTGATGAAACGTGGATTTATGGGTACGATCCAGAAACGAAGCAACAATCTTCACAAAGGAAGAGTCCTTCATCTCCACGCCCGAAAAAGGCCAGACACCAAAGTGAAGTCAATGATGATTGTGTTTTTTGACTTTAAAGGCTATGTACATAAGGAATTTGTGCCACAGGGTCAAACAGTGAATCAAGTGTTCTACAAACAAGTGCTGCAAAGATTAAGGGAGAATGTGCGATGCAAACGGATGGAGGAATGGTGACTTGTTCCTGCATCATGACAATGCGCCCGCGAACAAAGACCTTTCTGTTCGCCAATTTTTGGATAAAAATAGGATGAATACTGTTCCCCATCCCGCCTATTCTCCAGATTTGGCACAAGCGGACTTTTTTCTTTTCCCGCGACTTAAAATGCGGCTCCGAGAACACCGTTTTGACGACATGGATGTCATCCATCGCGAATCGCAGAAGGCCCTAAACATGTTGAAAGAAGAGGACTTCCAGCAGTGGCAGAAGCGCTGGGACAAGTGTATCAACACTCAAATAGACTACTTCGAGGGTGACAGTGCAGATTAGAAAAACAAACTGTTGTGTAGTATTTATGACGTCATTCCGGAAACTTTTTGATCACACCTCGTATTTACTCGGCAAAGTCTCTAATGCAAATTAACCTTTCAGCATGACCTCACCAGTAGAAAGGTTGACCATCACTGGTGTAAAGAAGATTTAGTTGGCTGCCTGTCCTCAGTCTGTATCAAGACTGCTGCGACCTTTGGCCTATCTCAGAAATAAACAACGTTCAACTTGGGTTATGATAAAGTGTTGGGCTCCTGGAAGCATACGAGATTAAGAAGCCACTTGTCTCTTACCTACAATTAAAGAAGGTAACATAAATTCTCACGCTGCTCATTATTTCTGAGAAGCCATGTTAGTAACAACCCCTCAAGGCAGGTAGGTGTTTCCTGCCAATAGATTCGTTATGGTCCAGGAGCCATGGAGTTCCTGTGTCATCTTAGCCAGAGGCATTTCTGCCATAATTGTAGCACCTTTCTTTTCCTTCCTCTGTTAGCTTGTCTTATGGTGTTTATTGTTCGTTGAACTTAAGCAAAGCTGAACTTTCTTAGCGCTGTTATTCTGAAAACCTTATAAGGAAATCTCTCACGAATTTCTCTTCTCAGTCTTTTATATACTAACATTACTTCTTATTCTTATTGTTCTTCTTATTTATTAATCTATTTATTGTTATTTATTAATATTCTTATTATGCTTATTCTTCTATCTACTTATTTTAAATCGAGTTAAACATTCTATACACATTCCGTTATAGGTATAAGAAAGATACAATAGGCTAGGGCCATAGTCTGCTTTTTAAGAAGCATATGCTATATGGTGGCTACGAAATTCCATTCTCTGTGTACGACTACCAGAAAAAAAACGAATAGTGACCACATAAAAAGTATTTCAAACCAATAACGAAGGATATCTCGGAAATGGTTATGCCACAATATTTGTATTTGACATAAATTGTGTTCTAACGAGAGTTACATTTTTATGTGTAAGATCCTGTGTATCGCTTACGGTTTACCAATTGTATAAAAGTCATTCGGAAAAGAGAGGACTTTACAACTCTATTCCCAGAAAATTCAATATATACCTTCCATTTGCCACATTAATTTACTATGTTAATCCTAATCATTAGAACCATTTTTGTGAAACCCAAAAATAACGAAAAATATTCTATGTAAAGGGTAATCTTGAGATGGTGATTACGTGTCGCAACCTCTAAACATATTGAACTTAAATGCTAAGATTGGCATTTAAACAACTTTTCATTTTTAGTTATCTGAACACACACAGGATATATTTTTATAAAAACGCTCCCTTTTGGATTCAGGGAGTCTCAAAACATGTATTTCTGTGAAATTCCAATCATTAAAACAAGCATATAGTGTAAATATTTAATTTCTCTACTACGTAAAGCAAGTGGGAGAAGTATTGCATTCCACCCAAAATTTTGACATCGAGATTTCACCGGAAATACATGTTTTAAGGTGCCCTGAATCCAGAATCCAAATAAAGCATTTTTGGAAATATGACCGTATGTGTCTGTCCTTCTGACTATGTGTCTGTCTGTCTCTGTCAGTCTCTGAACAGCATAGCTCAAAAACAAAAAATCTGATGTGTTACACTCATATAACTTTCTCTACTCTTGTACAAACTATTTTTACAAACGCTTATTCTCCATCTAGTTCATGTTAATCGAGATAAACTTTTGCAGACCCTATCTTATTGCTAATTTTCTTGTAGATGTAGGGGAAAATATATTTACAAGGGCAATATAGAAAAACAGTAGCCTTTAAGCACATATATATCTCTTAATAGCTGGTTGCTAGGTGCAGCACCATTCCCTTTGCCACAGATTATAATCTTTGCATATCCAAGACAAAAAAAATCTGATGTGTTACACTCACATGACTTTCTCTACTCTTCTACAATCTAATTTTACAAACGCCTATTCTCCATATGCTTCATGTTAATCGAGATATCGAGATGTCAATCTTATTGGTAATTTTCTTGTAGATGCAAGGGAAATATGGTAGCTTTTAAGCGATAGTCAAATATTTTAACGCTGGTTGCTATGTGGCGCATTCCATTCTCTTTGCATGTCCAGGACATAAAAACAATCTGATGTGTTACACTCACATGACTTTCTCTACTCTTGTACAAACTATTTTTACAAACGCTTATTCTCCATATGCTTCATGTTAATGGAGATATCAGATGTCAATCTTATTGATAATTTTCTTGTAGATGCAAGGGGAATATGGTAGGTTTTAAGCGATAGTCAAATATTTTAACGCTGGATGCTATGTGGCGCATTCCATTCTCTTTGCATGTCCAGGACATAAAAAAAATGAATAACGAATTTGAGAAAAAGTATAAGTATTGGAAAATTTAAGGGAATAACAAGCAATATCTCGCCAACGGTTCACTCAACAAAAGAAATGTATATGACATAAATTGTGTATTTTAACGCGATCTACATTTTTCGTGTAGTAAAATTTTGTCTATCTCTTATGGTTTACCAGTTATGAAAAAGTCGTTCATAACGAAGAATACTTTTGGAAACATTCCCAGAAAATTCGAGATATACATTTTATTTGTCATGACAATATCTTAAACATATGATATTTTAATCAAAATCGTTAGAGCCGTTTTTGAGAAAATTAAAATTTTCGAAAAATGTTCCATGTAAAGGGTAGTCTGGGGTGGGGGGATTTTCTTGAAAACCTTCGTGTCGCATCTCTGAAAGATACTGAACCTAAATACAAAGTTTGGTGTTTATCCGACTCTTCGTTTTTGAGTTATGCTGTTCACAGACACACAGACAGACACACAGACAGACACACAGACACACAGACAGACACACACACGGACATGTTTCCAAAAATGCTTTTTTTGGATTCAGTGAGTCTCAAAACATGTATTTCCGGTGAAATCTCGGTATCGAAATTTTGGGTGGAATGCAATACTTCCCCTACTTACTATACGTAGTAGAGAAAGTAAAAATGAATAACGAATTTGAGAAAAAGTATAAGTATTGGAAAATTTAAGGAAATAACAAGCAATATCTCGGAAACAGTTCACTCAACAAAAGAAATGTATATGACATAAGTTGTGTATTTTAACGCGATCTACATTTTTTATGTCGTAAAATTTTGTCTATCTCTTATGGTTTACCAGTTATGCAAAAGTCGTTCACAGTGAAGAATACATTTGGAGACATTCCCAGAAAATTCGAGATATACATTTCATTTCTCATGACATATTCTTAAACATGTGATATTTTCATCAAAATCGTTACAGCCATTTTTGAGAAAATCAAAATTTTCGAAAAATCTTCCATGTAAAGGGTAGTCTGGAGTGGGGGGATTTTCTTGAAAACCTTCGTGTCGTATCTCTGGAAGATACTGAACCTAAATACCAAGTTTGGTGCTTATCCGACTGTTCGTTTTTGAGTTATGCTGTTCAAGACACACAGACACACAGACAGACACACACACGGACATGTTTCCAAAAATGCTTTTTTTTTGGATTCAGGAGGTCTCAAAACATGTATTTCCGGTGAAATCTCGGTATCGAATTTTTGGGTGGAATGCAATACTTCCCCTACTTACTATACGTAGTAGAGAAAGTAAAAATGAATAACGAATTTGAGAAAAAGTATAAGTATTGGAAAATTTAAGGGAATAACAAGCAATATCTCGCAAACGGTTCACTCAACAAAAGAAATGTATATGACATAAATTGTGTATTTTAACGCGATCTACATTTTTCGTGTAGTAAAATTTTATCTATCTCTTATGGTTTACCAGTTATGAAAAAGTCGTTCATAACGAAGATTACTTTTGGAGACATTCCCAGAAAATTCGAGATATACATTTTATTTGTCATGACAATATCTTAAACATATGATATTTTAATCAAAATCGTTACAGCCGTTTTTGAGAAAATTAAAATTTCCGAAAAATGTTCCATGTAAAGGGTAGTCTGGGGTGGGGAAATTTTCTTGAAAACCTTCGAGTCGCATCTCTGAAAGATACTGGACCTAAATACCAAGTTTGGTGTTTATCCGACTCTTCGTTTTTGAGTTATGCTGTTCACAGACACACAGACAGACACACAGACACACAGACACACAGACAGACACACACACGGACATGTTTCCAAAAATGCTTTTTTTTGTATTCAGTGAGTCTCAAAACATGTATTTCCGGTGAAATCTCGGTATCGAAATTTTGGGTGGAATACAATACTTCCCCTACTTACTATACGTAGTAGAGAAAGTAAAAAATGAATAACGAATTCCCATTTGAGAAAATAAGTATTGAAAAATTTAAGCGAATAACAAGTAATATCTCGAAAATGGTTCACTCAACAAAAAATGTATATGACATAAATTGTGTATTTTAACGCGATCTACATTTTTTGTGTAGTACCATTTTGTCTATCTCTTATGGTTTACCAGTTATGCAAAAGTCGTTCACAATAAAGAATACTTTTGGAGACATTCCCAGAAAATTCAAGATATACATTTTATTTGCCATAAAAATATCTTAAACATATGATATTTTAATAAAAATCGTTAGAGCCATTTTTGAGAAAATTAAAATTTTCGAAAAATCTTCCATGTAAAGGGTACTCTGGGGTGGGGGGATTTTCTTGAAAACCTTCGTGTCGCATCCTTGAAAGATACTGAACCCAAATACCAAGTTTGGTGTTTATCCGACTGTTCGTTTCTGAGTTATGCTGTTCACAGACACACAGACACACAGACAGACAGACAGACACACAGACACACACACGGACATGTTTCCAAAAATGCTTTTTTTGGATTCAGGGGGTCTCAAAACATGTATTTCCGGTGAAATCTCGGTATCGAAATTTTGGGTGGAATACAATACTTCCCCTACTTACTATACGTAGTAGAGAAAATAAAAAGTCGGATAAATACCAAAATTGGTACTTTAGTATCTTTCAAGGATGCGATAGGAAAATTTTCAAGAGAATCTTCCTTCCCCAGACAACCCTTTACATAGAACATTTTTTTGGAAAATTTTGATTTTCTCAAAAATGGCTCTAACGATTTTGGTTAAAGTATCATATGTTTATAAATTTTCTTTGCAAATGAAATGTATATCTTGAATTTTCTACAGTCTACAGAAGTCCTCTTCATTCTGAATGACTTTCACATGACTGATAAACCGTAAGAGATAGACAAAGTTTTACTGCAGAGAAAATGTAGATATGTTAAAAACACACAATTTGTGATATACAATTAGTTAATTAACATATTGATATAAATGGAAAATAAGCGTTTGTAAAAATAGTTTGTACAAGAGTAGAGAAAGTCATGTGAGTGTAACACATCAGAATTTTTGAGATAGATTCGTCTGGAGTATAAAATGCTCAAGTCATTTGGACACAAATTTATTAAAGATCTTTGTGGGCAATTCCCTAATAGATTCAGGCAGGGGGTTATTACAAATTTGATCTGAAAATATTTATGACTTCACATTTTTAGCTAATCCACATTGATTTAAATTCACATCATTCCTATGTCTTGAATGTGAACGTTTTGTAAATCCGCGTTATTTTTTTAAGATATATTAAATTGCTATAAATATAGAGTGAAGGTAAGGCCACATAATTTGTAACAATTTGAAACCTTCCCTAAATGAATATTTTTGGAAAACCCTTGCATACATCATTTTGTTTTGGCATACAAAGACTTTGGCTGCAGAGGAAGAATTACCCCATAGTTGAATCCCATAATTTATAACTGAATGAAAAAAGGCCTAATGTGCCATTATTGACAGAGAGCGTGGAACAGTTGTTTTTAACTTTCTTAATAGATGCATAACTCTTGCTAAACTTTTACAAATAAAACTTACATGATTTTCCCAAGTGAAGCTGTTGTCTACAAATAAACTTAATAATTTAACATACTGTGTTTAATTTTTCATAAATCTATAAAAAGGTACATTTTTTCCAGTTTTACTGAATTAATTGCCAATTGATTTAAAAGGAACCAGTTCTGAGCAGCTTCAGAAGCTTCTTTGTGGGGGTTGGTGTTTATATCTATTATATTTTTGATTATTACATAGAATTGTATCATCGACATACAAGACCGAATGAGAGGGTAAATTTACATCCAAGTCATTTATAAAAATTAAATAAGAATGGATCCAACATAGAGCCTTGAGGTACCCGAACAGTATTTTTCTTAAAAGAAGATTGGATTTTATTTAATTCAAATATTTATAAACTATTACTTAAAATGATCCCAACAACTTTCGTTCAGTGTTTGTTACACCATAAAAACTAGGTTTTTTGGCTAATATTTGTATGATTAATGCAGTCAAAAGCGGTTGTTAAATCAATTAAAGGGTCCCTGCAATAACGGAGGTGATTATGTGGAGAAATAAAGTAAGCTTCAATATTATAACTGACATATTTTTAATAAAATATTTTTAAACGTATTAAAGGAAACTTATTTCCTGCATGACCCTCGAACGCAGATACCTGAAGGTTACTAATTATGAATATAATAGCTTCAGGTTACGTTCACGACAGTCAACTGAAGGTGCCGTTCGAGACAGGAAGACATACTCGTAATTAAGGCATAGGCGATAATGACTGTCAAATGACGCCTTATTTATTATCATATTTCCTGACTACGCAGTAGCGTGACATGGTTATTAACAAAAATATATGCGCTACGCTTCTCTTTTTTGTTTTGGAAGCACAACCGTAGCCCAAGAAAAGAGATGTTGCAAACTTCTGTTGCCAAAGTTCACAAACGAATGGACGCACCTTCATATTGACAATACGACAAAAAATGACGAAGCGTTGGTTTAATATCTCTCAAGTTAAATTTGTCGATCCAAAGCGAGTAAAAAGCATACTTTAAATTCTCTATAAATAGTCTGTGAAGCAATTTCATTGTGGAATTGTCTATAACTGGGAAATATAAAATCTTATTACTGGCGAACTATAAAGCTCATTGAAACGTTCAGTATAATATTGTTAAACAACGTTTTTCGTGATATTAACTATTTCCGAAATATTCACTGTTCTTAGTTTGGAATGTTTTACATTCATATATTGCACTCTAAATGATCCTTCGTTGGACTGGCTACGAGGGGATGTTTGTACCTACGGTCACAAGGGGGCGTCTCCGGGAGGAAGGATGAGGTGAGAGTAGACACCGGGCGACCGGATCCAGGAGTGTCAACACAGGAATGACAGGGTGCTAATTTTCCAGATACTTAGTATCACTCAAGAGGTCCGAATACCCCCGGCAGCCAGCCGAAAGCCGAGTGACGGAGAGAATCACAAAGAACATCATTTTCCCGTCACACCGCACCGAAACACTATCGCCAACACTTCCAACCGTGAAAGAGACCAAAGGATGAAAGATGAAGTAAAATAAGAATGGAGATGAAATGGAGGGACAGAAAATTCAGGGGGATGTGAGAATCCTTCCCAGCATTCGCCTGGCGACCTGAGAAAAACCTATGGGTCAGGAACTTCGCCACGGGAATCGAACGTGCGACCTCCCGAATGCGGGCCATAGACGAAACCGCCTGAGCCATCCGGCTCGGTGATCGTTCCTTTGTTGTGAGGTCATTTATTTATCTGCTTTTTAAACAGCTGACTTCCTCTCAGTTTCTCGTATATACTTCCTCTCAGTTTATATACCACAAAAATTTGTTATTGAAACATTTTTGGCGACAATTATGATTAACGGGAAACACTAGGGTAAAAACAAAGCTAAATTCACATCACTTTTACGCTGTAATTTACTTTACTGTTGCACATCTTTTACAAAATAATCTTTCAAACGCTTATTTCTCTATCTATATAATTGAGATATGCAGAAATACTTTCCTTCTACGTTTTATTGTAAATACGAGAGGTATACAGGAGGCTGAATTGATGGTCAAATCTTTATACAGTGGGTCACTATGCTATGGCTTTAAATTCCTTTCTCTTTGTATAGCATCCCCAGAAACAAGTGAACAGTGGCCTAAAACTTAAAGAAATATAAAGAATTGGGGAATTCGAACAAAGAGCAACGATTTTCTCGGAAATGCCTGATGCCACAAAAGCATTTACTGAACAATATAATATATCTTAATGAGATCTACATTTTTGTGTAGTAAACTTTTGTCCAACTCGAATGGTTTACCAGTTATACTTATAACGAGGCATAGAAATTCTTAAGCAGTTAGCTTAAAGTTTACTACAATCAAACCATATGTAAATGCAAAGAATGTGAACAACAGCGGCCAAGGTTAACAAGGCTAACGGTCTGGTGATTGCTGCCTGCAAACACCATCACTCTGTACGAGGATTGCAGTATTTTGTGTTGTGCTTATTGTTTTCTATTAGTGAATGCTGCCTCACATGAATTTACATCAATTACCAAAATACTTCTTCTCCCCTTACAGTTTAGGCATTTGCCTCTTCCGGTTTCATAAATAATCTTTTGCACTATTTTGTAGAAAATGAAATTTTTCTAGAAATATTGTACCTTTTCTTTGAGACTACTTAACTCAGATCAGCGAAACTTGGTAATATCTTGTAGAAACGTACAATAAACCAGCGTATACAGCAGTTTTTTGATATTTTTAAAATAATAGTATTTATAATTACCTACCTTACCAATGAATTTAAGGTATTTTTACTTTCTCTACTACGTATAGTAAGTAGGGGAAGTATTGCATTCCATCCAAAAATTCGATACCGGGATTTCACCGGAAAAATAATTTTTAGATACCCCCTGAATCCAAAAAGAGCATTTTTGGAAACATGTCCTTGTGTGTGTCTGTGAACAGCATAACTCAGAAACGAACAGTCGGATAAACACCAAACTTGGTATTTAGGTTCAGTATCTTCCAGAGATGCGACACGAAGGTTTTCAAGAAAATCCCCCCACCCCAGATTACCCTTTACATAGAACATTTTTCGAAAATTTTAATTTTCTCAAAACTGGTTCAAACGATTTTGATTAAAATATCATATATTTAAGATATTTTCATGGCAAATAAAATGTATATCTCGAATTTTCTGGGAATGTCTCCAAAAGTATTCTTTATTATGAACGACTTTTGCATAACTGGTAAACCATAAGAGATAGACAAAATTTTACTACACAAAAAATGTAGATCGCCTTAAAATAAACCTTTTATATCATATGCATTTTTGTTGTTGAGTGAACCATTTTCAAGATATTGCTTGCTATTCTCTTAAATTTTTCAATACTTATTTTCTCAAATTGGAATTCTTTATTCATTTTTTTTTGTCTTGGATATACAAAGAGTATTAATCTGTGGCAAAGAGAATGGTGCTGCACATAGAAACCAGCTATTAAGAGATATGTATGTGCTTAAAGGCTACTGTATTTCTATATTGCCCTTGCAAATACAAAACAAGGGGAACATAGTACGCCTTAAGCGATAGTCAAATATTTTTAGAATTGGTTTTTATGTGTAAAATATAATTCTCTTTGCATGTCAAAAGATCGTTTGCAAATGTTTATCTCGATTAATATGAAATAGATGGAGAATAAGAGTTTGTAAAAATAGTTTGTACAAGAGTAGAGAAAGTCATATGAGTGTAATACATCAGATTTTTTTAAAACAAAGTCGTCCACCGTGATATAGTGGTTACCACGCTAGCTTTTGTTTCCTGAGGTCGCGAGTTCAAACCCAGCAGAGGGCGATGGATTTTTTCGGGCGCAAATGTCCTTAGCATGGCTTCGGTAGGGGGATCCCGTGTCGTAGATTTACGGCACGTAAAAGAACTTCAAGCCTGATAAAGAGGCCTCTGGGAAAAATACTGGTCTTTCGCGCCCAATACAGAATGGGACACTAAGGACTACAGTAGTTAAAGAGCCTCCATAAATGAAAGTCGATTTAATTTACTTTTTTGAAACAAAAGCTTCAAATTTTATTTAAAGAAGTATTGGTTTAATACAAACTTTGCTATATCAGTTCATCAATACTGCATAAGGATCTTCAGCACAAAGGCTTCTTATAATTGACTGGTTGAATACTTGGAAAAAGGTACAATTATAAAATTTTTATTTTTAAATTTCGTTTATTAATGGACTTAACATGCCGGGAAAATGTTTCTATCTTTCAGCATTAGTGAACAATTGTATTTAAAATGTTTATGCCAAGTTTCATTACATATTCCTAAAATTTTTGGAAACTATAGCTAATTGTTTGTTACCATGTATCTTCACCCATGTCCTTAAATACCAAAGATGGTATTTATACGACATATACTTGTTGAGTTTGAAGCCGGAATTATAAAGGCAGTAATTATCGTACTATTCTGAGAAGGATAGCGATATAAAATAAGTAATAATACATTTTAAAATCAGTGTATGTATAAAAAGGAGAAGCATTGTGAAAATTGTTGACTGTAAAAGCGACAGAAGGACCAGACAGGCACAGTTTTGTTAATTAGGGACCAGCCTCAGGTAGAAAGGGTAAATATCAGTGAAGCAAGTTTTTCCTGGTAACAGCTGAGAACAGCTGCACTTAGCCTGGTGAAGGTCATTCTAGGCTTCAGGACGCCGAGTTGTGACGAGCGTTTGAGGGGAGTGTAGGGGAAGTGAGTAGCTTGCTTTTCCTTGTAGCGCCCCGCCCCTAATTCTGTACGGCTGCGAGGTCTGGGGATCGGCGGCAGCGACCACCATCCGCAGACAGCAAACCGTTCAGAACAGGGCGCTTCGGATGATCTATGATACCGGGCGTAGAATCCCATCACATATCCTACATACCCATTCCGGTCTCCCATACATCGTGGACGTGGTGCGGGAGAGAACCCGCACCATGTACACGAAACTCACCTACCATACCAACCAGCTGGTTAACTCTTTGGGCCGCTATGACCACAAGGCGCCGCGACGGAGTAAGAGCTACCGGTTGCCGAAAGACGGCTTGGGCCCCCGAGGCTGAGGTCTGCCAATCCCTCATTTCACAAACTTCCCCAAGTTAAGCAGCATTGGGCCCGGTCGCTAGCTGGATGAGTGACCATTTAGCAGCGATCCGCCCTGCCGCCAACTTGAGTACCCCCATCCCATTACCTACATTCCCATCATGCTTTGCTGCCATGCCGGCCTGCTTAACTTGACGACCACACAAGCGGTCGCCCAAGTTAAGCAGCATTGGGCTTGGTCACCACGTGGTCGCTAGTCCACCCATGAGGGGACACCGAGACCCAGCCAATGGTAGCGCAGTAAGCTAAACCCCGCCCCAGACAGACAAATCAAAAGCTTGTGTATATTCTTTTAAACCTCCTTTATCGCACAGGTAAAGCCGCATACGCGGCTAGGTACTGTGGCGATTATATTCCGCCCAGGTGAACCTGGGCGACCTGTTCTCGATTGCTGGATTGCTGGATTGCTGGCGGTGGTGAAATTCATTCTGTCCTGAGCGATCGGTGAAAGCGGGACGACTTTCTCGTCGAGTTGTGAACATTGGCGGCGAACATGCAAGAGGGTAGAACGTTCAGCTGTAGTTAATAATCTTCAGTCTTGGTAAAGACACAGTAGCATCGTATGCATTTAAAAGTGATCGGCAAACCTTAAGTTTTATTTTAAATGGTGAAAATAAAAGTGTTCCAAGAAAGCGTTCGTGTTTCTCTGTACACATCCACGCATACCCAGAGATTAAGATCTCATGCTCGAGCAGCCGTGGCAAAGTATAAAAAAACAACTAGGAGGAGAAACGCAGCAATCGTGAGGCAAAGGTAGTGTTTCATTGTTGGAGGACGTAGCCTGGCTGCGTCAAGTTACACACATAAAGTATGCGTGCATTTTCCAAAATTGCCTTTTTTGAATTCAGGTAACCTTTATTATTTTATATGTATAGCCCTCCCTTTAACGTTAGGTTTTTTAACTTTAGGGTTTAACTTGAAACACAGATTAATGACTGTGTACACTATTCTCGTTAAATAAACCCTTCAGGGACCTTCAGCTTACCGCGGTAAGAATTTAATCGGGGTAATCATAACACAGCGGTGCACCAACCTTCACCGCAGTTTAGGTGACCATGGTTACCTGGCAGGCGCTCATCTTGGTTGAGCGCACCGTTCATTGCAGGTAAACTCTACTGAATGCATTTAGATGGTTCTTTTTCACTTGTTCTACCTCTTTGCAGGAGCGTATGTATGTACTTGTTCAGCGTGCAATAGAGGAAAGCAAAAGTAGACACAAGTTTCTCTAATATGTTATTAAATTTAAGTGCAATTCTTAAGGAAAGACAGAAAGCAAAGAGATAGAAGCAATAGCTTTAAGATGGACACGTGGAAAAAGCAGCCTTACAATTGATTAAAAAATTATGCTGAACTATTATAGAATTCCTTTATTTCTTTTCACACTAAGTTCCATTTAGCCTAGTCGGTATTCACCTACTAAAAGAGAGGCAAAGAAAAAGAAAGAAAAGGAACATATTAACCCCAGACAAGATATGAACTCGGAACCTCTTAAATATCAGCGCACAAGCTACCCACACCCCACGATGACTTCAGACTTCGCGACTGATCCCTTTAGGTTACTGGATTCCTTTATTTGTGCAATTTATGTATCCTAATATTCCTGAAAATGTACTGATTGGACTAAATCCATTCATTGCTCCCCTTGTTCTTGGAACTGTACTTCAACTAATATAATTATTATAAGTTACTTCGTGATTGTGTGGATTTTAAAGTCTTGGGTTAGGATATTTAAGGCGCCTGTCGCCCAAAAGGCCTTAAGACATTAAAAATTACAAAGACATTAAAGTAACTATCAAGTAACTGGCAAGAATGGATATTTTAACCTATAACGTTCCATCATTTAACATTTCAACACAAGTGAAGTTGGAGATAATCGACGAAAACCGGTCGTTCATGGTCGCTCAGATTTAACCGCGATAAACTCCTACCATCGTCGATGCACCACAAACGTGCGTTCATCGCGGTAAAGTCCATATTTTAGCAAAGGTAAAATCTTGATCAAGAATGGTGCACACGACCATCACTCCCATATGCATACTTTCAGACTATGCGGAGGCAGGGGAATATTCTAATTAAATAAAAATGTCACCGCTCAAAGCGGTTTGGGAAGCCAGAACAGTGATCACTCGACCACAGAAGGAACTTGAAAACATGTGAGCATTTTCGGTGAAATTTCGATGTCGAATTTTGGATGGAATACAATACTCCCTCTACTTACTATAGCTACAGCAGAGAAAATAAAAACAGATTTTGTTTGAATAAACCGTAGAAAATAAAATATAATAACTAGGTAGAAGAAGAGGTAAGATTGTTACACAGAGGATGTTTGCACATTTTACCATTCTTTCGAATTAAAGTAGATTTCCAAGTTAGTGTATTACGGATACTGTTTAAGAATAAAGCCTCGCTCACATTTGACCGCAGCCATTAAAACTCGCAGCTGAAATATTTACCGACACACGCTACTTCTCTTAAGATACAAGTACTATACTTTATACCCGAGAATCGGTCGCGTGACGTGCCCTCTTACCACCCTGCTAGTGTGTTAACATTCCCAAGATTATACAATGCGATGAAAACGTCGGCAGGTGAGGTATCCTGACGTCACATCCGGTCACAAAGTGTCGTCCTTTACAACCTGAATTTATTGGCGCCTTTTGGAAACCGCGCACAAGATAAGAGGCAGTAGTTTGCATGTAAATAACTTCCTAGCCTTCTTAGCATTGATCGATTGCTGGTGATTTCAATGAGCGGATAAGCCGATATCCATCGAAAGGTGTTCCATTTTACAAGATGTAAGGCGCCTATAGTTCACGCTTGCCTTCAACATCCTTCTACATTCATACAAATTAATGGGCAAATAATTTCCTTTGTGGGTTAAATTATTAGCACACTTGCAGAATAACTTAAACGCAAAGGTATGTGTAATGTTTAAGATCACTGTACATCTTACATTTTTACTTTTATGGCGCTTTTTTTCTACCCCTCAGTGTATTGTTATTACTACCACAAAAACGTTTTCAATTTACTGTCTAGTGTTATAGAACACTGACTGTCAATTCTGTCATTTCTTTCTTTTTTTACCTTCTATAGTAGTACCTAGAGGAAGTACTATCCTAAAATTCGATTTTGAGATTTCCCTTAAATACACATTTTGAGGTCCTATGAGTTGTGAACAGCATAGTTCAATACTGAAAATCATATAAATATCAAACTTGGTTTTTAAATGCAGTATCGTCTAGGGATGCGACACGAAGATTTTCAAGAAAATTCCCCCACTCCAAACTATCCTTTGTATGGAAACTTTTTCTTCTTCTTTCACTTTCACTTTCACTGCTGCCGTTAAACGTCGGGTTCCTTCAGCCACTTTCTGTATTCGATCCTATCCTGCGCCAACCTGTATATTCCTCTCAATGTCGTCCCATGTCCGACTGCCAGTCTTTCCATATATTGTCTCCATTCCATCCTAGGTCTTCCCATTCTTCTCTTCCCCTCCGCTCTTGCTTCAAATATTCTTTTAGGTAATCTTTCTTCATTCATCCTTACTAAGTGTTCCAGCCATCACAGTTGGTTTCTTTCCATTGTCTTCAGTATACATTCCTGTTTTAGCCTTTCTCTTATTTTCACATTTCTAACTTGATCTCTCTTTGTATTTCCGACTACTCTCCTTAGGTATTTCATCTGTGTTGCTGTTAATCTACTTGCATGTCTATCCAATACTGTCCAGCTTTCACTCCCGTATAATAGAAGTGAGTGGTATATCACCTTATATATTCTCATTTTAGTGGTTTGACTTACTTCTCTTTTACCAATTATAGTGTTATTAATTTGGTAATGTGTATTTATTGCCTTCCTGATTCTATTATTTATTTCTTGATCTATTCTTCCATTTTAGTTAGAATCACCCCTAAATATTCAATACTAATCATAATTTCTAATTTGCATTTCTGTCTTCGTTTCCCCTTAGCCAATTATCATTTCTTTACTCTGTTTTGCATTTAGATTCATACCTGTCACTTCCAAAATACTAGTCCATTCTGTTATTGATTATTTCAATCCACCGTTTCAATGTGTTATTTTCTCAAAAATGGACTTTTTAGATATTTACATGGCTAATAAAATGTATACCTATCTTAAATTTCCCGGGAATAGCCAATATAACTTTTGTTTTAATAATTGCTCATGGTCTATGCTCATCTGGTTTATTTTGAAGTCGTCATCATTCAGAATGAATTTACCACAATTTGTATAACTGGAAAACCAAAAGAACGGACAAAAACTCTTACTACAAAACATGTAGATCTGTTTAAAACCACAATTTACTTCAAATATTATTTTATGCCTCCAAGCATTTACGATTTATTGGTTTGAATTTGTCAATACTTTAGTACTTTTTGAAGTTGCCACCATTCAGTTGTTTTTCGCAATGTCAAGCAAACAGTATGGAATTTAAACGCCAGCATATGAACATTTGGTCATTGCTTTATCCCACTGCATCCAGTGGCGGCTCGTGATTTGCAAGTTTGGGAACGTGGCAGGTAATGTCTTTGTATTAAGCACGCTTTACATGGCAGCTTTTACTCTACAGTTTGCCGGAAAACACACGTAAAGAAAAACAATCATGTAAATCAAAATGTTCTGCGTACATTTTTCAGCGCGTACAAAATCCTATACATAAGTGCAATTTAGAAATAAAATGTGCAGTAAAGTATATCTACCAAAGCGAGCGTAAATTAAACTATATTAATAACTATTGTGTTATTCTTTCAGTAGCAGTAGCTTTTGCCATTTATATTATATAGTGCACCTGTGTTAATGAATATCACCGCCATCAAGTTAACCACCACAAACAAGCTTGCTAATAGACTTAAATTTATATTATCGCACGGGTAAACGGATAGGTACCGTGGCGATCAACCTTCCGCCCGAGTAAACTTGGGCGACCTGTTCTTGCTCCTGGCTAATGAATTTCGGCTAAAATCTCTCACTGAGGCGGGTTCAATCCCAGGGATCTGTATGTGGGATTTGTGGTGGACAAAGCGGCGACTGGGAGGGTTTTCTCCGGAATCTCCGGTTTCCCCCGCCATTCATTCCACCAACTGTTTCATCATCACCTTTCCTTTCATCCATTTCACCATATTTCGTTTCATCTACTTCCTTTCTCCCATACGAGGCATCGGGCTTATCACCCATCCTGGATATTCTGTCTGATCCATGAGTGTCTGCTCCTTGACGGGCCTCTGACCCCAGGCACCCGCCTGTAAGTCCTTGGGGATGAAGTCCTACATAAGAGGAGGTTAAACAGAGAAAGAAGAAGTTTTTACAAAATCGCACATACTTGGACATCGATAAACCTGGTTTCCTGAACATATTTCTTCTATTATTTAGTTCCTACCTTCTATAATAATATTTATTTAGACGTCAGAATAAGAACATAATTGCTTAAGCGGAAACGCGTATACAGTTTATTTTTGCTCGTTGCCCAACCTTATTTCGTGTCTAAACGTATATGTGATTATGCTAAGCAATCAACGGCATGCGTTGGAAAAATTTCAAGAGTATTAAATAAACTATATGTTTCCGCATTACAACCGTCCATCGAACGAGTTTTGGACACTATTTTGTACCATTCGTACCTTCGAACACAAATGAGCTCCTGTATACGGGCGGGCTGGGTGTACTGGATTCGGAGCGGTGTCCCTCCCTCAGATCATTCTGTTTGGTATACCGAAAGCGTATGAGTCTCATTTCCTGTTCGAACGCCCAGAGTGACCAGACCCAAGGGGAAGGCTCAGTCCGTTACTTCACTAGCGTTGTTGCCTTCCTTTTAGGTAGCTCAAAGCGCGGCCAACCTTCACAGCTGATATGTGAATGTATGCACTAAAAATGAATTTCTAATAATAATATGCTTAGTCGGTTGTTTTACAATTAGTTTATTATTCGGTTTGTATGTACATTATGAGGTAGATTCTTACTTTGAAGCCATGACAAAGTTTCAGCTTTCCTAGCATTTGTATTGGGGATTATTTCTTTTAGCATTATCCATTACTATCACACATCCTTCTTCCAGTCTCTGAAGAAGATCAGTAAACCATTCCCTAAACGCTGCATTACTCATCTCTTTGTGATAATCATCAATTTTTGATTGAAATACTAAATCTGCCCCTTCTATGAAGCCATATTTGGCCTATCTGACATGGCAGAGAAATTATGATCCTTTATCTAATGGAATTTATTCATGGCAACATGCATATGTTGAAAGCGTAAAATGGTAAAACAAAAATAAGTTATTGCTTTTATAATAAGTTCAGTTATATTCTGCTTCAGCTGAAAAGGTTGATCACTGTGTTCATTTACAACAACATTCATTTGCTGGAAGTGTAAATTGCTAAAAGAAAAATCTGATGTGTTACACTCACATGACTTTTTCTACTCTTGTACAAACTATTTTTACAAGCGCTTATTCTCCATATGCTTCATGTTAATTGAGATGTTAATCTTATTGCTAATTTTTTTGCAGGTGCAAGGGGAATATGGTAGGCTTTAAGCGATAGTCAAATCTTGTAATAGCTGGTTGCTATGTGGCGCATTCCATTCCTTTTGTATGTCCAGGACACAAAAAACGAATAACGAATTCCCATTTGAGAAAAAGTATTGTAAAGTTTAAGGGAATAACAAGCAATATCTCGAAAAGTGTTCACTCAACAAAAAATAATGTATATGACATAAATTGTTTATTTACGCGATCTACATTTTTTGTGTAGTACAATTTTGTCTATCTCTTATGGTGTACCAGTTATGCAAAAGTAGTTCTCAATGAAGAATACTTTTGGAGACATTCCCAGAAAATTCGAGATATACATACATTTGTCATGAAAATATCTTAAACATATGATATTTTAATCAAAATCGTTAGAACCATTTTTGAGAAAATTAAAATTTTCGAAAAATGTTCCATGTTAGGGGTAATCTGGGGTAGGGGATTTTCTTGAAAACCTTCGTGTCGCATCTCTGGAAGATACTGAACCTAAATACCAAGTTTGGTGTTTTATACTGTTCACAAACACACACACACGGACATGTTTCCAAAAATGCTTCTTTTGGATTCAGGGTGTCTCAAAACATACATTTCCGGTGAAATCTCGGTATCGAATTTTTGGGTGGAATACAATACTTCCCCTACTTAGTATACGTAGTAGGGAAAGTAAAAATAAGTTATTATTTTAAGTAATTGATTCCTTAGCTCGAGGCATACGAGATTATGTATATTATTTTCAACTGAGTTTCTCATTTAGAGTTTGAAAGTTAACTCCATAATGTACACATAAAATTAGCCCAGAATCGGGTCATACAAACTGAGCCTGAATATACATTCTGCGAAGTGTTGCTTTTAAATTTTCTTTTAAGAAAGCTGTCTTTGGTTTTATTTTCATCAAACTTCATACTGTACAACATTAAGTTGTCTCAAATATCATTTGTTATTACCGAGTGTTTCTCAGCTTCGTTAAGTTGTATCTCATTAAAAGAAAACTAAATTATAGGTCCAATAAACTTCTTTTTCAGTATTTGACCTAGCTGTATATATCATCAATGTAAAGCAATTTTTGAATAAGTAACCTGAATTTGCGTTAAAGTTTGTTAGTAGCATACATTAATGGCATTGGCAATCATTGTTGTATTATAATATAATTTGTAATGTTTATTTACACAGATGATTAAGTTGTGTTTTTCCTCTCACAGAAGTTCTGAATGAAATTGTATATGAAACTTTCATGATATCTGTTTTGGAACATATTTTCGTATATATTTTGCTTAGGGGTAGTGATAAAATAAAACATAAAAATGGAATTTGCGTATCATAATGTAGTAAAGTAGAAACAAAGTCGAAAACGCTGTAACATGCCATAGGCTATTGTCTTTCCTTTGCCTTAACGCACTGAAACGATACACTTCAAACACCGCTGTGATATGAATTCTCGAACGAGCGAATACCCGAACGGGTAAATATCCAATGGGACCTATTTCCCACAAGCTAGCATGTGAAACAGAAGCTCGACCATAGTTCGGTATGTTTGTTGCTGCTTTTCGAACCAGTTGGGCTGGGAGAAACGGGCGAGTCCCGTCATGATCATATGAAACGAACGGGTAAAACGCATGCCCTTGACAACTCTAGAGTACATGCCTCTAAAAAAAAGTAATCCTTCACTATTAGTAAACTAACCTAATTAATGTTCTTGTACATAAAGTCCATTCTCCTCTCCTTTTGCTCTACAAAATGATTGAATTCAGGCCTTCTCAATATAATATATGGCTAAATCATTAGCAAACTTTTTTATCTTCTTGAGAATTGGAAAACACCTTTCAATCTCTGATGTGGTTATAGACACGGTGCAAACGATGTGTTGCTATTTATTGTCCATTACGATGACTTAACTAATTAACTAACTATAAATCCACATTTAACAGATTTTTAACAGTCTCCTACAAGAGCATACCACTGGCACTGAATTTACTGGTTAGGTATTTTGGACAACACTGCTTCAAAGCTTTGTACACAATTGATACGGACGTGTGTGAATCACAGAACTGCGCGTGAGCGCGTGCACTGTGATTAGTGACTCGCAAACAAAAGATTGTATAAGGGGGAATTATTTGTTTTCTGCTCTGAATCGTTTTAACTCTACAACACTCTACTTTAAATCGCAGTATAACTTAAGAGTTTGATTAAACCCTATATCGATTTATACTCGTATAACAGAATTACATTTTAGACAGCACTGAATACATTTTTACTTTCTCTACTACGTATAGTAAGTAGGGGAAGTATTGCATTCCACCCAAAAATTCGATACCGAGATTTCACCGGAAATACATGTTTTGAGAATCACTGAATCCAAAAAAAGCATTTTTGGAAACATGTCCGTGTGTGTGTCTGTCTGTGTGTCTGTGTGTCTGTGTGTCTGTCTGTCTGTGTGTCTGTGTGTCTGTGTGTCTGTGTGTCTGTGAACAGCATAACTCAAAAACGAACAGTCGGATAAACACCAAACTTGGTATTTAGGTTCAGTATCTTCCAGAGATGCGACACGAAGGTTTTCAAGAAAATCCCCCCACCCCAGACTACCCTTTACATGGAACATTTTTCGAAAATTTTAATTTTCTCAAAAACGGCTCTAACGATTTTGATTAAAATATCATATGTTTAAGATATTGTCATGACAAATAAAATGTATATCTCGAATTTTCTGGGAATGTCTCCAAAAATATTCTTCATTGTGAACGACTTTTGCATAACTGCTAAACCATAAGAGATAGACAAAATTTTACTACACACAAAATGTAGATCGCGTTAAAATACACAACTTATGTCATATACGTTTCTTTTGTTGAGTGAACCGTTTTCGAGATATTGCTTGTTATTTCCTTAAATTTTCCAATACTTATACTTTTTCTCAAATTCGTTATTCATTTTTACTTTCTCTACTACGTATAGTAAGTAGGGGAAGTATTGCATTCCACCCAAAAATTCGATACCGAGATTTCACTGGAAATACATGTTTTGAGACCTCCTGAATCCAAAAAAAGCATTTTTACTTTCTCTACTACGTATAGTAAGTAGGGGAAGTATTGCATTCCACCCAAAAATTCGATACCGAGATTTCACCGGAAATACATGTTTTGAGACCTCCTGAATCCAAAAAAAGCATTTTTGGAAACATGTCCGTGTGTGTGTCTGTGTGTGTGTCTGTGTGTCTGTGTGTGTGTCTGTGTGTGTGTCTGTGAACAGCATAACTCAAAAACGAACAGTCGGATAAGCACCAAACTTGGTATTTAGGTTCAGTATCTTCCAGAGATGCGACACGAAGGTTTTCAAGAAAATCCCCCCACCCCAGACTACCCTTTACATGGAAGATTTTTCGAAAATTTTAATTTTCTCAAAAATGGCTCTAACGATTTTGATTAAAATATCATATGTTTAAGATAATGTTATGAGAAATGAAATGTATATCTCGAATTTTCTGGGAATGTCTCCAAAAGTATTCTTCATTGTGAACGACTTTTGCATAACTGGTAAACCATAAGAGATAGACAAAATTTTACTACACAAAAAATGTAGATCGCGTTAAAATACACAACTTATGTCATATACATTTCTTTTGTTGAGTGAACCGTTTTCGAGATATTGCTTGTTATTTCCTTAAATTTTACAATACTTACACTTTTTCTCACATTCGTTATTCATTTTTTTATGTCCTGGACATGCAAAGAGAATGGAATGCGCCACATAGCAACCAGCGTTAAAATATTTGACTATCGCTTAAAAGCTACCATATTTCCCTTGCATCTACAAGAAAATTACCAATAAGATTGACATCTCGATATCTCGATTAACATGAACCATATGGAGAATAAGCGTTTGTAAAATTAGATTGTACAAGAGTAGAGAAAGTCATGTGAGTGTAACACATCAGATTTTTAGAAACATGTCCGTGTGTGTGTCTGTGTGTGTCTGTGTGTGTGTCTGTGTGTGTGTGTGTGTCTGTGTGTGTGTGTGTGTCTGTGAACAGCATAACTCAAAAACGAACAGTCGGATAAACACCAAACTTAGTATTTAGGTTCAGTATCTTCCAGAGATGCGACACGAAGGTTTTCAAGAAAATCCCCCCACCCCAGACTACCCTTTACATGGAACATTTTTCGAAAATTTTAATTTTCTCAAAAATGGCTCTAACGATTTTGATGAAAATATCATATGCGTAAGATAAAGTCATGAGAAATGAAATGTATATCTCGAATTTTCTGGGAATGTCTCCAAAAGTATTCTTCATTGTGAACGACTTTTGCATAACTGGTAAACCAAAAGAGATAGACAAAATTTTACTACACAAAAAATGTAGATCGCGTTGAAATACACAACTTATGTCATATACATTTCTTTTGTTGAGTGAACCGTTTTCGAGATATTGCTTGTTATTTCCTTACATTTTCCAATACTTATACTTTTTCTCAAATTCTTTATTCATTTTTACTTTCTCTACTACGTATAGTAAGTAGGGGAAGTATTGCATTCCACCCAAAAATTCGATACCGAGATTTCACCGGAAATACATGTTTTGAGAATCACTGAATCCAAAAAAAGCATTTTTGGAAACATGTCCGTGTGTGTGTCTGTCTGTGTGTCTGTGTGTCTGTGTGTCTGTGTGTCTGTCTGTCTGTGTGTCTGTGTGTCTGTGTGTCTGTCTGTCTGTGTGTCTGTGAACAGCATAACTCAAAAACGAACAGTCGGATAAACACCAAACTTGGTATTTAGGTTCAGTATCTTCCAGAGATGCGACACGAAGGTTTTCAAGAAAATCCCCCCACCCCAGACTACCCTTTACATGGAACATTTTTCGAAAATTTTAATTTTCTCAAAAACGGCTCTAACGATTTTGATTAAAATATCATATGTTTAAGATATTGTCATGACAAATAAAATGTATATCTCGAATTTTCTGGGAATGTCTCCAAAAATATTCTTCATTGTGAACGACTTTTGCATAACTGGTAAACCATAAGAGATAGACAAAATTTTACTACACAAAAAATGTAGATCGCGTTAAAATACACAACTTATGTCATATACGTTTCTTTTGTTGAGTGAACCGTTTTCGAGATATTGCTTGTTATTTCCTTAAATTTTCCAATACTTATACTTTTTCTCAAATTCGTTATTCATTTTTACTTTCTCTACTACGTATAGAAGTAGGGGAAGTATTGCATTCCACCCAAAAATTCGATACCGAGATTTCACCGGAAATACATGTTTTGAGACCTCCTGAATCCAGAAAAAGCATTTTTGGAAACATGTCCGTGTGTGTGTCTGTGTGTGTGTCTGTGTGTCTGTGTGTGTGTCTGTGTGTGTGTCTGTGAACAGCATAACTCAAAAACTAACAGTCGGATAAACACCAAACTTGGTATTTACGTTCAGTATCTTCCAGAGATGCGACACGAAGATTTTCAAGAAAATCCCCCCACCCCAGACTACCCTTTACATGGAACATTTTTCGAAAATTTTAATTTTCTCAAAAATGGCTCTAACGATTTTGATGAAAATATCATATGTTTAAGATAATGTCATGAGAAATGAAATGTATATCTCGAAATTTCTGGGAATGTCTCCAAAAGTATTCTTCATTATGAACGACTTTTGCATAACTGGTAAACCATAAGAGATAGACAAAATTTTACTACACAAAAAATGTAGATCGCGTTAAAATACACAACTTATATCATATACATTTTGTTTGTTGAGTGAACCGTTTTCGAGATATTGCTTGTTATTTCCTTAAATTTTCCAATACTTATACTTTTTCTCAAATTCGTTATTCATTTTTTTATGTCCTGGACATGCAAAGAGAATGGAATGCGCCACATAGCAACCAGCGATAAAATATTTGACTATCGCTTAAAAGCTACCATATTCCCCTTGCATCTACAAGAAAATTACAAGTAAGATTGACATCTCGATATCTCGATTAACATGAAGCATATGGAGAATAGGCGTTTGTAAAAATAGATTGTACAAGAGTAGAGAAAGTCATGTGAGTGTAACACATCAGATTTTTTTATGTCCTGAACATGCAAAGAGAATGGAATTCGCCGCATAGCAACCAGCGTTAAAATATTTGACTATGGCTTAAAGCTACCATATTCCCCTCGCATCTACAAGAAAATTACCAATAAGATTGACATCTCGATATCTCGATTAACATGAAGCATTTGGAGAATAGACGTTTGTAAAAATAGATTGTACAAGAGTAGAGAAAGTCATGTGAGTGTAACACATCAGATTTTTTACTTTCTCTACTACGTATAGTAAGTAGGGGAAGTATTGCATTCCACCCAAAAATTCGATACCGAGATTTCACCGGAAATACATGTTTTGAGACCTCCTGAATCCAAAAAAAGCATTTTTGGAAACATGTCCGTGTGTGTGTGTGTCTGTGTGTCTGTGAACAGCATAACTCAAAAACGAACAGTCGGATAAGCACCAAACTTGGTATTTACGTTCAGTATCTTCCAGAGATGCGACACGAAGGTTTTCAAGAAAATCCCCCCACCCCAGACTACCCTTTACATGGAACATTTTTCGAAAATTTTAATTTTCTCAAAAACGGCTCTAACGATTTTGATTAAAATATCATATGTTTAAGATATTGTCATGACAAATAAAATGTATATCTCGAATTTTCTGGGAATGTCTCCAAAAATATTCTTCATTGTGAACGACTTTTGCATAACTGCTAAACCATAAGAGATAGACAAAATTTTACTACACAAAAAATGTAGATCGCGTTAAAATACACAACTTATGTCATATACGTTTCTTTTGTTGAGTGAACCGTTTTCGAGATATTGCTTGTTATTTCCTTAAATTTTCCAATACTTATACTTTTTCTCAAATTCGTTATTCATTTTTACTTTCTCTACTACGTATAGTAAGTAGGGGAAGTATTGCATTCCACCTAAAAATTCGATACCGAGATTTCACTGGAAATACATGTTTTGAGACCTCCTGAATCCAAAAAAAGCATTTATAGAAACATGTCCGTGTGTGTGTCTGTGTGTGTCTGTGTGTGTGTCTGTGTGTGTGTGTGTGTGTGTCTGTGTGTGTGTCTGTGAACAGCATAACTCAAAAACGAACAGTCGGATAAACACCAAACTTAGTATTTAGGTTCAGTATCTTCCAGAGATGCGACACGAAGGTTTTCAAGAAAATCCCCCCACCCCAGACTACCCTTTACATGGAACATTTTTCGAAAATTTAAATTTTCTCAAAAATGGCTCTAACGATTTTGATGAAAATATCATATGTGTAAGATAAAGTCATGAGAAATGAAATGTATATCTCGAATTTTCTGGGAATGTCTCCAAAAGTATTCTTCATTGTGAACGACTTTTGCATAACTGGTAAACCAAAAGAGATAGACAAAATTTTACTACACAAAAAATGTAGATCGCGTTGAAATACACAACTTATGTCATATACATTTCTTTTGTTGAGTGAACCGTTTTCGAGATATTGCTGGTTATTTCCTTACATTTTCCAATACTTATACTTTTTCTCAAATTCTTTATTCATTTTTACTTTCTCTACTACGTATAGTAAGTAGGGGAAGTATTGCATTCCACCCAAAAATTCGATACCGAGATTTCACCGGAAATACATGTTTTGAGAATCACTGAATCCAAAAAAAGCATTTTTGGAAACATGTCCGTGTGTGTGTCTGTCTGTGTGTCTGTGTGTCTGTGTGTCTGTGTGTCTGTCTGTCTGTGTGTCTGTGTGTCTGTGTGTCTGTCTGTCTGTGTGTCTGTGAACAGCATAACTCAAAAACGAACAGTCGGATAAACACCAAACTTGGTATTTAGGTTCAGTATCTTCCAGAGATGCGACACGAAGGTTTTCAAGAAAATCTCCCCACCCCAGACTACCCTTTACATGGAACATATTTCGAGAATTTTAATTTTCTCAAAAACGGCTCTAACGATTTTGATTAAAATATCATATGTTTAAGATATTGTCATGACAAATAAAATGTATATCTCGAATTTTCTGGGAATGTCTCCAAAAATATTCTTCATTGTGAACGACTTTTGCATAACTGGTAAACCATAAGAGATAGACAAAATTTTACTACACAAAAAATGTAGATCGCGTTAAAATACACAACTTATGTCATATACGTTTCTTTTGTTGAGTGAACCGTTTTCGAGATATTGCTTGTTATTTCCTTAAATTTTCCAATACTTATACTTTTTCTCAAATTCGTTATTCATTTTTTTATGTCCTGAACATGCAAAGAGAATGGAATTCGCCGCATAGCAACCAGCGTTAAAATATTTGACTATGGCTTAAAGCTACCATATTCCCCTCGCATCTACAAGAAAATTACCAATAAGATTGACATCTCGATATCTCGATTAACATGAAGCATTTGGAGAATAGACGTTTGTAAAAATAGATTGTACAAGAGTAGAGAAAGTCATGTGAGTGTAACACATCAGATTTTTTACTTTCTCTACTACGTATAGTAAGTAGGGGAAGTATTGCATTCCACCCAAAAATTCGATACCGAGATTTCACCGGAAATACATGTTTTGAGACCTCCTGAATCCAAAAAAAGCATTTTTGGAAACATGTCCGTGTGTGTGTGTGTCTGTGTGTCTGTGAACAGCATAACTCAAAAACGAACAGTCGGATAAGCACCAAACTTGGTATTTACGTTCAGTATCTTCCAGAGATGCGACACGAAGGTTTTCAAGAAAATCCCCCCACCCCAGACTACCCTTTACATGGAACATTTTTCGAAAATATTAATTTTCTCAAAAACGGCTCTAACGATTTTGATTAAAATATCATATGTTTAAGATATTGTCATGACAAATAAAATGTATATCTCGAATTTTCTGGGAATGTCTCCAAAAATATTCTTCATTGTGAACGACTTTTGCATAACTGCTAAACCATAAGAGATAGACAAAATTTTACTACACAAAAAATGTAGATCGCGTTAAATTCACAACTTATGTCATATACGTTTCTTTTGTTGAGTGAACCGTTTTCGAGATATTGCTTGTTATTTCCTTAACTTTTCCAATACTTATACTTTTTCTCAAATTCGTTATTCATTTTTACTTTCTCTACTACGTATAGTAAGTAGGGGAAGTATTGCATTCCACCCAAAAATTCGATACCGAGATTTCACTGGAAATACATGTTTTGAGACCTCCTGAATCCAAAAAAAGCATTTTTAGAAACATGTCCGTGTGTGTGTCTGTGTGTGTCTGTGTGTGTGTCTGTGTGTGTCTGTGTGTGTGTGTCTGTGAACAGCATAACTCAAAAACGAACAGTCGGATAAACACCAAACTTAGTATTTAGGTTCAGTATCTTCCAGAGATGCGACACGAAGGTTTTCAAGAAAATCCCCCCACCCCAGACTACCCTTTACATGGAACATTTTTCGAAAATTTTAATTTTCTCAAAAATGGCTCTAACGATTTTGATGAAAATATCATATGTGTAAGATAAAGTCATGAGAAATGAAATGTATATCTCGAATTTTCTGGGAATGTCTCCAAAAGTATTCTTCATTGTGAACGACTTTTGCATAACTGGTAAACCATAAGAGATAGACAAAATTTTACTACACAAAAAATGTAGATCGCGTTGAAATACACAACTTATGTCATATACATTTCTTTTGTTGAGTGAACCGTTTTCGAGATATTGCTTGTTATTTCCTTACATTTTCCAATACTTATACTTTTTCTCAAATTCTTTATTCATTTTTACTTTCTCTACTACGTATAGTAAGTAGGGGAAGTATTGCATTCCACCCAAAAATTCGATACCGAGATTTCACCGGAAACACATGTTTTGAGAATCACTGAATCCAAAAAAAGCATTTTTGGAAACATGTCCGTGTGTGTGTCTGTCTGTGTGTCTGTGTGTCTGTGTGTCTGTGTGTCTGTCTGTCTGTGTGTCTGTGAACAGCATAACTCAAAAACGAACAGTCGGATAAACACCAAACTTGGTATTTAGGTTCAGTATCTTCCAGAGATGCGACACGAAGGTTTTCAAGAAAATCCCCCCACCCCAGACTACCCTTTACATGGAACATTTTTCGAAAATTTTAATTTTCTCAAAAACGGCTCTAACGATTTTGATTAAAATATCATATGTTTAAGATATTGTCATGACAAATAAAATGTATATCTCGAATTTTCTGGGAATGTCTCCAAAAATATTCTTCATTGTGAACGACTTTTGCATAACTGGTAAACCATAAGAGATAGACAAAATTTTACTACACAAAAAATGTAGATCGCGTTAAAATACACAACTTATGTCATATACGTTTCTTTTGTTGAGTGAACCGTTTTCGAGATATTGCTTGTTATTTCCTTAAATTTTCCAATACTTATACTTTTTCTCAAATTCGTTATTCATTTTTTTATGTCCTGAACATGCAAAGAGAATGGAATTCGCCGCATAGCAACCAGCGTTAAAATATTTGACTATGGCTTAAAGCTACCATATTCCCCTCGCATCTACAAGAAAATTACCAATAAGATTGACATCTCGATATCTCGATTAACATGAAGCATTTGGAGAATAGACGTTTGTAAAAATAGATTGTACAAGAGTAGAGAAAGTCATGTGAGTGTAACACATCAGATTTTTTACTTTCTCTACTACGTATAGTAAGTAGGGGAAGTATTGCATTCCACCCAAAAATTCGATACCGAGATTTCACCGGAAATACATGTTTTGAGACCTCCTGAATCCAAAAAAAGCATTTTTGGAAACATGTCCGTGTGTGTGTGTGTCTGTGTGTCTGTGAACAGCATAACTCAAAAACGAACAGTCGGATAAGCACCAAACTTGGTATTTACGTTCAGTATCTTCCAGAGATGCGACACGAAGGTTTTCAAGAAAATCCCCCCACCCCAGACTATCCTTTACATGGAAGATTTTTCGAAAATTTTAATTTTCTCAAAAATGGCTCTAACGATTTTGATTAAAATATCATATGTTTAAGATAATGTCATGAGAAATGAAATGTATATCTCGAATTTTCTGGGAATGTCTCCAAAAGTATTCTTCATTGTGAACGACTTTTGCATAACTGGTAAACCATAAGAGATAGACAAAATTTTACTACACAAAAAATGTAGATCGCGTTAAAATACACAACTTATGTCATATACATTTCTTTTGTTGGGTGAACCGTTTTCGAGATATTGCTTGTTATTTCCTTAAATTTTCCAATACTTATACTTTTTCTCTAATACGTTATTCATTTTTTTATTTCCTGACATGCAAAGAGAATGGAATGCGCCACATAGCAACCAGCGTTAAAATTTTTGACTATCGCTTAAAAGCTACCATATTCCCCTTGCATCTACAAGAAAATTACCAATAAGATTGACATCTCGATATCTCGATTAACATGAAGCATATGGAGAATAGGCGTTTGTAAAATTAGATTGTACAAGAGTAGAGAAAGTCATGTGAGTGTAACACATCAGATTTTTTTATGTCCTGAACATGCAAAGAGAATGGAATTCGCCACATAGCAACCAGCGTTAAAATATTTGACTATCGCTTAAAAGCTACCATATTCCCCTTGCATCTACAAGAAAATTACCAATAAGATTGACATCTCGATATCTCGGTTAACATGAAGCATATGGAGAATAGGCGTTTGTAAAATTAGATTGTACAAGAGTACAGAAAGTCATGTGAGTGTAACACATCAGATTTTTTTATGTCCTGGACATGCAAAGAGAATCGAATGCGTCACATAGCAACCAGCGTTAAAATATTTGACTATCGCTTAAAAGCTACCATATTTTCCTTGCATCTACAAGAAAATTACCAATAAGATTGACATCTCGATATCTCGATTAACATGAAGCATATGGAGAATAGGCGTTTGTAAAATTAGGTTGTACAAGAGTAGAGAAAGTTATGTGAGTGTAACACATCAGATTTTTTTACTTTCTCTACTACGTATAGTAAGTAGAGGAAGTACTGTATTCCACCCAATAATTCCATATCGAGATTTCACCGGAAATACATGTTTTGAGACCCCCTGATTCCAAAAAAAAGCATTTATGGAAACATGTCCGTGTGTGTGTGTGTGTGTGTGTGTGTCTGTCTGTCTGTCTGTCTGTGTGTTTGTCTGTGTGTCTGTCTGTCTGTGAACAGCATAACTCAGAAACGAACAGTCGGATAAACACCAAACTTGGTATTTAGGTTCAATATCTTCCAGAGATGCGACACGAAGGTTTTCAAGATAATACCCCCACCCCAGATTACCCTTTACATGGAAGATTTTTCGAAAATTTTAATTTTCTCAAAAATGGCTCCAACGATTTTGATTAAAATATCATATGTTTAAGATATTTTCATGACAAATGAAATGTATATCTTGAATTTTCTGGGAATGTCTCCAAAAGTATTCTTCATTGTGAACGACTTTTGCAAAACTGGTGAACCATAAGAGGTAGACAAAATGTTAGTACACAAAAAATGTAGATCGCATTAAAATACACAATTTGTGTCATATACAGCTTTTTGTTGAGTGAACCATTTTCGAGATATTGCTTATTATTTCCTTAAATATTTCAATACTTATTTTCTCAAATGGGAATTCGTTATTCATTTTTATGCCTTGGACATGCAGAGAGTATTAATCTGTGGCAAAGGGAATGGTGCTGCACCTAGCAACCAGCTATTAAGAGATATGTATGTGCTTAAAGGCTACTGTATTTCTATATTGCCCTTGTAAATATATATATTCCCCTTACATCTACAAGAAAATTAGCAATAAGATAGAGTCTGCAAATGTTTACCTCGATTAACATGAAGTAGATGGAGAATAAGCGTTGGTAAAAATAGTTTGTACAAGAGTAGAGAAAGTCATGTGAGTGTAACACATCAGATTTTTTCATAAGGGGGGCAACAATGAAATTAAGTGACTCTACATGAAATAGTTTGTAAAAATAGTTTGTACAAGAGTAGGGAAAGTCATGTGGGTGTAACACATCAGAATTTTTATATTTGTGATTACAGTATTAACCATTGCAGCTGTAGATGCGTGTATTTGTTGGTCTGGTCCTGTATAATTATCCTCTGTTTGTTCATTTATTTCATTTTTGTTTATCATCTCTTGGAAATGATCGAGGCATATATTCAACACTTCCAGTTCGTTACCAGGTTTCCGTATTTATCTTTACAAATATTTGACCTTGGTTGAAACCCCGTTTTATATTTCTTAATACCTTCGAAGAACTTTCTACTTTGATTCTTTCCAAATTTCTCTTCTAATTCTTAGTGTGTGTTTTCTTCGAATTCTCTTTTATTTTTCCTACAGATGTTGTTATACACCGGTGTGAGGCCAAAAGGTTTTGCAGTTAAAATATTTAATTTAGTTACCCCAGCATAAACATTGGGGAGCGTAGCTGCAGAGGCAGCGAAGGGACCAGGAACTTAACAGCACAATTCTAAAGCAGGCGTGGGATATTCACAACAAAATACACATGAATTCACATTTAACGCATTACTTGTTTATTAAAATTGATATGATGCCTCTACATTGTTCACAACAGATTATAGGACAAGCATTGGAGGGAGATGCTCCACAGTCACACGGAAACACACGCACTCTTACATATACGTCCACTCGCTCTGAAGATACGCACAAGACTGGCTATTAGACTGAGGAGGTGGGGGAAGAGAGAGAGAGAGAGAGAGAGAGATGCCGCGAATAGCGGGGTTAAATAAGGTTTTCTCGGTATCGGGTTTCTGACTAGGAAAGGATTCGTTTTGCCGACTGCTCAGGTAGAGGGTTAATGGTTGGGTATGAACTCCTATCTCAGGGAGTGTGGATAGGAGGTTAATCACACTCGCATTTCTCCTTCACTGGCCCGTTTATTGTGAAGATCCACACTGCGTTCCTTTTACCGAATCCCCGTCACACAAGACTTGATTCCGCACATTAACTTGACACTAACTTTTACACACATTCTGCCTCGACGCTGCGACACCAAGTCATTTTTGTTTCGACATGTAATCTGCTCCCCTACTCGACACGAATTCTGTCCCACAGTTCGACACGAAGTGATCCATCTTGCACACGTCTAACGCTCCTCTGCATCCTAGATAATTGTCTATTCTCCACCTATTTTCTAGTTTCATTCCTGCTTTTTACTATTCACGTGGCTTTTATAGTTTCTCATTGGTCATTTTTCTAAGTTTTATGCCGTTTCTCATTGGTTCGTTATATTTTAAAGTTGACCTTCACCGCGTCTAACATTACCATCTTATTTCCGCCTGATTACCTTTTCTGTGCGGTTGACTGCATCTGACTTCCCGTCTATTATCTTCGTTTCCTGTGGGTTTCACAAAATTCTATGTAACTTAAGTGCTAGCTAATGTCCCCACCTGTTTGTTCCTGAAACCTTTCTCATTTTTATCGTTTTCGCTGGTCTCTCTTCGCTCTGAAATACGACATTTCCTACATTTTAATTTCTTCTGTTTTATTTTATTCTCGTTCATTTTATTTATTCGTCTCTGTTCTTTACTTAATCTCCGTCGCTATGATTTTATTTCCACCTTTTCTAAACCTTAATATTATCTTTATTCTTCTTTCTTATTATTATTATTCCCATCATTATTATTATGATTATCATGATGATTATCATTATTATTATTTCCCTTCTTGCGGATCTTATCACTTCACGCGCCGGACGAAATTCAAACTCCAATCAAACTAATTAGTTCAACAATGTCATGTTACAAAGCAATAATGTGTCCGACGCGACACACATACACGCTACAATATGTTTTGCCGTTCTCCTCTGATCTCTATAGTCTTACCTTGTCATTCTTTAAAGCATACTCATCCTCAATGAGTTTCTCTTTAAAATAGCATCTTCACATTCTTGATCAAACCAGTTACTTCTGTTGTTATGTTGTTTCATTCCTATAGCCTTTTCTCTGCTGCATGTACAGTCTTTTTAGTAAGGGACCATTCACTTTCTATACGTCTCCGTCTTTGTTTCCTTTATTTATTTCTACTTCAATTAAATGACGTACTCATCTCTATTTTCTTGAACTTCAAGTTTGTACCACTGTTATGAATTTTCTCAATTTTGTTTTAAGGATTCAACCAAAAAATTGATCTGTACAACTGTAGAAGTATGAAAATTATTAGACTCAAAGCAAAGTTTTGGTTATTTACTGCCTGATGCTATGTCTATAAGATACTGAAGCTTTAATATGATAAATGTTTATATAATTTTCCATCAGTCAGAATTAGATGACTGCCTATATGAAGACGAATATAAATAGTGTTAAATCTTTTACTATTCGATAAGTACAGATACTTTTCTTCATTGAAATAAGTTTGCAAACCGTCTTAGATGGGAGGTTATTCTTCTTCTCAGTATATCTGTAAAATTCTAGACCCTACCTGGAAATTACATAGTAGATGTCTGTCTGTGATGTGCACCTTTTCTCCTGTGCAGATTTTTGAGGCCATGATTTGGCAAAATGTTGGTTTACCAAGAAGTTACTAAAATAGTTGTTATATACTGGAGGAAAATAAGCATTCACAATGAAAAACGTCTGATAGGCATTCAAATAAGGTGTTTAGTTGACTTTAGACATTTTTAAATTATCCTAAAACTCAGAACTTAGTCAATTTTACTGTAAAAATGTACTCTGCTCTAATAATTTTCACACTTCTGTACTAATCATGATATTCAAAATATTCTAGTTCACAAATTAAAGCTCCCTTTAAGCCATAATTCAGTGAAAAAATCTTGAAGTATCAACGTTTGACACAGTTTTGAAAAAGTGGCATTTTTTTAAAATTGTGTAACTTTTTTTTATCTGAAAAAGATTTATTTTAAATGCTGTGACATATATTTGTTTTTAGTTGAACTTAGTTATTTTAACTAAAAATTTCATCAACATTGTAGAATTTCTTACCAAACGTGAATATATACCTTAAAACGACATGTGTTGCACTATATGAATTGAAAGTTTATAGGTTTAACAAGAGGTATTTAGAGTAATAAGCTGTTATTAGAATAGTTTGTACGAGTGAGTAGAGAAAATGTAACAATGGAAGTACAATCCTTAGGTCCTAAATGGTCAGTTACTTTTTCTCTTGGACCACACGTTGCTATTTAAAGCGGGCAAGATTAGTACTTGCATTAGACCGAATTGAGGCGTGCTGACATCTGATGGCCGCTCTCTGCAAGCGGGACAGTTATTGAACCTTCATATCCGCTAAATGTTTTAAGTTATTTTTAGAATGTTCAAGTCCCTAACCTGAGGACTCGTTTCTGAAATTGCAGTTCTGTTTGCGACTTGTTATTTGCACATATTACGCCCGAGCCATTAATGGGAGAAGTAGAAGAGAAAACAAAAGCAAAAGAATGAGGAGGGGGTGTTGTGTTACCGACCGGGTCTGGAAGGCAAGTTGGCGACCACTGGGTGCCCTTGAACCCAAACCAACCGCACTCCACGTAATGCATAGGTTCAAGTTTTCATCTTCAATGGCTTGGTATATCAAATTAATTGCCTCGCACACAAACCCCCCTGGTGGTGTTCGAGTAATTGAAACATTACCTAATGCTGGTGGCCATTACCAATACGTGCCTCAACCTCAAGGCTCTCGGTGAGCTTACAACACGTGCGTTGTAGCTTCTTTTGATTGTTTACAAACAGCAATAACACAGACTATGATTGTTTTGAACCACAAGAAGAAATAGCCCGCCGAGGAATAGCAGTTGTAAGACATACGGACTTCTGATCAGAAAGTATTCTTCGATAAAAGTATTCGGTATATCACAGTCACATCCCAAACCCTTTGGACTCTCGTAACCCTACTTAGAATTAATTCCAATATCGGAGTCCCTAGTCCTTACGTGGGAGAAGAAAGAGGGGAAATGTAAATTAAAGAAAGACCTAAATATTTGCTCTATGTCCATGCAATAAATATTTACACGCCTCGCACTAATATTACATCTTTTAACACGAGCCACTCATACCAGAAATTGAAGATAGGAATTTCTAAGCACTAAAGTCAGGACAGATGGAAATAAGGTTAAATGGTCATTGGACTACACGCAAGGAGTCGTAGATAACAAACTACCCTCCATTCAGCGCACAGCCTTTTGGCGTTTGTAGACAACACTCGCACTGTTGTTATTACTTTCTCTACTACGTAGAGTAAGTAGGGGAAGTATTGTATTAGGGAAATATTAATGGAAATATTAATTGACCTAATAGTGGTTGAAACTAAAAGCCCGGAACTTAAGTACTTACAAAGAATGTAAGTCGCCATTCGGGTATGACATCTCAATATATTTGAGATTTCCTTGTGGTTTACCGGGAAAAATTCCAGTCAGCTGGAGAATTCAATGGCGTGCCGGCATGTTGCCATGGTAGCTCAGTGGTTAGAGCAACCGGACGGAGACCGGGAAATCCGTGGTTCAAATCCCGACTATGGCATTGAACCTTTCCAGGTTCTAACAAACATGTTACTTCATTCACATTCTTTTCAGAATAGCTTCTACAAAAATACTAGTCCTTCATGTCCCTTTCAAAATAGGTTCTAACAAACATGTTACTTCCTTGATGTCCCTTTCAGAATAGGTTCTAAGAAACATGTTACTTTCTTCATGTTCTTTTCAGAATAGGTCCTAACAAAAATGTCACTTCCTTCATGTCCCTTTCAGAATAGGTTCTAACAAATATGTTACTTCCTTCATGTCCCTTTCAGAATAGGTTCTAACAAACATGTTACTGCCTTCATATTCTTTCCAGAATAGGTTCTAACAAACATGTTACTTCCTTGATGTCCCTTTCAGAATAGGTTCTAAGAAACATGTTACTTTCTCCATGTTCTTTTCAGAATAGGTCCTAACAAAAATGTCACTTCCTTCATGTCCCTTTCAGAATAGGTTCTAACAAATATGTTACTTCCTTCATGTCCCTTTCAGAATAGGTTCTAACAAACATGTTACTGCCTTCATATTCTTTCCAGAATAGGTTCTAACAAAAATGTTACTTCCTTCATGTCCCTTTCAGAATAGGTTCTAACAAAATGTTATTTCCTTCATGTTGCTTTCAGAATAGGTTCTACGAAAATGCTAATTTCTTCATGTTCCTTTCAGAATAGGTTCTAACAAAAATGTTACTTCCCTCATGTTCTTTCAGAATAGGTTCTAACAAAAATGTTACTTCCTTCATGACCCTTTCAGAATAGGTTCTAACAAAAATGTTACTTCCTTCATGTCCCTTTCAGAATAGGTTCTAACAAAATGTTACTTCCTTCATGTCCCTTTCAGAACAGGTTCTAACAAACATGTTACTTTTTTCATGTCCCTTTTAGAACAGGTTCTAACAAAAATGTTACTTCTTTCATGCCCCTTTCAGAATAGCTTCTACGAAATTGGTAGTTCCTTCATGTCCCTTTCAGAACAGGTTCTAACACACATGTTACTTCCTTCATGTCCCTTTCAGAACAGGTTCTAACAAAATGTTACTTCCTTCATGTTTCTTTCAGAATAGGTTCTACGAAAATGCTAATTTCTTCATGTTACTTTCAGAATAGGTTCTAACAAAAATGTTACTTCCTTCCTGTTCCTTTCAGAATAGGTTCTACAAAAATGTTACTTCCTTCATGTCCCTTTCAGAATGGGTTCTACGAAAATGCGCTTTCTTCATGTCCCTTTCAGAATAGGTTCTACGAAAATGCTGCGTATTTCAAGTCCCTTTCAGAATAGGTTCTAACAAAAAGGTCACTTCCTTCATGCTCCATTCAGAATAGGTTCTACGAAAATGCTATTTCCTTCACGTCCCTTTCAGAGCACACACGTTCTAGTGAAAATGCTACTCTCTACAAGTCCCTTTCGGAATATGTTCTAGCAAAAATGCTACTTCCTTGATGGTCCAGAATTTCTGTTCGAGTTTTTAAACAGAATTAGTATTAAGTTAGTGTTTCATTATTATATGAGGAATAATATGGTGTATTCTGTTTACTTATAATTTCTTAAATTGCGTTCGTGAAATAGGCTCAATATACACATATATGTAGCTAGGGAATTTATCAGAAATTTTAAAATCACTGGGTATATACATTTTGATGGAACATGATATTCTGCAATGAAAAGATATCATGGTTAAACCAAAAATGAGAATCTTATTCGGCATATAGACAAAATATCTATCAGTTAGTACATAATGTATTTTAATTACTCTAAAAATTCCAAGATATAATCCATTTTAAAAGTTTTACTAAAAGATCGTAAGCCGGAGAAAAAATTCAATACTATACATTTTGGGGTTCTAAGAGCCTGAGGAAACTAAACTGAAAACTTATAACCAGATATTTGAATAGACTCAAATTGAAAATAGAAAAATGTTTTGAACTGCAAATCTTAACAGCGATGTGACCAATATTTGCAGGTATTGATGGATATTTACCTTGAAAAAGTTGACAGCCATCAATAAATGACGTTGCAGACGTCAATGTCAACGCCAAGTTTAAAGGAGCCTTGTTTTTCTCATGGCCAGTTATTGGACAATCGACTTATTTGTGATCCAGGTAGAAGAAGTATTGCATTCCATGCAAAAATTCGATATTGAGATTTCACCGGAAAAAACACGTGCATGTGTGTGTAAGGCGGGGATGGGTGTGAACAACATAAACTTACTGTTTGCACAATTAACATCCCAATCACATCAAAATAAATAATACTAATAATATTAAAATAAAACGTTTATTAATAAAATTGTAGTTACACTTATAATTTTGATTTATTTTTGCACAGTCTTCTAAATGTTGTGATTTGAGGCAGTATTTTTAACACTTAAATGATTTCAGTCTAATTATATAATAAATAAATTCAATAGCAGCGCCTTAAAGCAATATGTGTATGTAACAAGATATAAAAAGTGTGTATTACAGTCATTGTATATGTTCATATTTTGTACACTTGTTTAATAATGTTATGTGAATGTATTACGTAATTTGATAATGTAGGAGCTGTGAGAATAATACGTTAAAAGTTGCTAACAATGAGGTAACATTGAGGCAATAATGAATTAGAAAGTTTAAATGGTACTGGTGATTCTTGGAAGCAATAATGTAATTTTTGTGACAGTTTATATATAAAATAGCCAATCAATAACCAGAAAAAGCATTAGTTAAATGAAGGTGTTCTATTGCACTAGGATTTGCCAATCAGAAACAAAGATGGAGCAAAATTTACAAATTCAGGAGTCAAATGCCTCCTCGAGAAGTTTAATACGTATTCAGTGTGAGACGAAAATAGTTTACGTGTTAAAAAGTGCAAGCAATTAACAAATCTATATCAGTGAAGTGTTTAAATCGTGTCAAGCATTGATACAAAGAGTGAAGTAAAATTATAATCTGTGTAAGCCTACATTCTTCAGTCGCACCACTCCCTGCTAAGATATTCATGTCTCTAAAAAATATGAATACTGACAGTCAAAATTACAAAGTTAATATTTTCTAAACTTGGGGCGAAGGCTACCGGAAACTTTTTACCATACGTGCGATTGCAACTACTTCAAGTTCGGCTCCTCAACAGTTGAAATATAATACAACTCCTATAAGAAAATAACCTCCTACAGATTGTATGATAACGTTTTCAGCAATGGTACTATGAAGGTCATAAAACAACGAACTATTTCAAGTCAACATCTTCCAGTGATGCGACACGGAACATAAACATTTCGGTTCTAGAGATATCAAACATAAAATCTGATTTACTTTTGATAAAAGGTCTCTTTTTACCGTTTTTAATTAACAAAAATAATTTTGAAAGCTATGAAGTTTGTTGATTTTATTCTCCTTAAAATTTACAATGATATATTCTATTAATTATCATTTGTGTATCTAGTAAGAATTTAAACGTAATTGGTAAACTTGCACCGTAAACAATAAAAGTCAGATTTTTTAAATTCACATGGCTTTCTCTACACGTTCTTCTACACAGCATTATTACAAAAGCTTATGCTTCTATCTGTTTCATGCTAATCGATATAAACTATTGCAAAAATGGTTTTATTGCATATTTCCTTGTGGGTACAAGGGAATGAGGAATTCAGTAGGGTTTAAGATATTTGTTAAATCTTTTAAGAGCGAGTCGCTATGTGATAGCTTTCAAATCCGTTCTCTTTTCATCACCATGAGAACAAACAATCTCGTTACACTTACATCACCTTCTCTACTCTTGCACAAGCTATTTTTACAAACGCTCATTCTCCATCTACTTCATGTTAATCCAGATAAACATTTGCAGAAACTATCTTGTTTTTAATTTTCTTGTAGATGCAAGGGGAATTGCTAGGCTTTAAGCGATAGTCAAATATTTTAAGAGCTGGTTGCTATGTGGAATATTCCATTCTCTTTGCATGTCCAGAACATAAATTCCCATTTGAGAAAAAGTAAAAGTATTGGAAAATTCAAAAAAAAAAAAAATAAATAAAAAGGACTATCTCGGAAATGGTTCACTCCACAAAAAAGTATACGACAAATTGTGTGTTTAAACAAGCTCTACATTTTTTGTGTAGGAAAACTTTGTCTCTTACAAAAGCCATTCAGAAAGAAGAGGACTTTTGGGGACATTCCCAGAAAATTCAAGACATACACTTTATTTGTCATAAAAATATCTTAAATATATATTTTAATCAAAATCGTTAGAGCCATTTTTGAGAATATAAATGTTTCCAAGAAAAAATGTTCCATTAAAGGTTAGTTTGGGGTGGGGGCATTTTGTTGAAAATCTTCTTCTCGTAACTCTGAAAGATGCTGAACCTAAATACCAAGTTTGGTATTTATTTGACTTTTCGTTTGTTAGTTATGCTGTTCAGACACACACGCACACCTAGCTTTTTCTAAAAGTGCTTTTTTTTTGGATTCTGTGGGCTTCAAAATATGTATTTTCGGTAAACTCTCGGTATTAAATTTTTGGTGGAATGCAATATGTCGATACTACTATATGTAGTATAGAAAGTAAAAATGAATAGCTAATTATGTAGAAAACTAAGTATGTAAAAAATCCAAACAAATAAATAATAGATCTCGGAAATGTTTGATGCCACTAAAATGATATTTGCCATAAATTGTGAGCTTTAACAGGATCTACTTCTTTTTGCAGTAAGACTTTATCGCTTACGGTTTACCAGTTACATAAAATAAATCAGAATGAAGAGGACTTCACAGACCGTTCAAAGAAAATTCAAGACATGCATTTCATTTTTCATGTAAAATATGTTACAAATATGGTGCTTTAATCAAATTATTTTGAGAAAATAAACATTTTTCCATGCAAAGGGTACTTTGGGGTGGAGGTATTTTGTTGAAAATCTGCGGGTTGCATTTTTGAGTAATACAGAATTTAAATTCTCTGCTTGTTTATTTAAAGGACTTTTCGTGTTTAAAATATATTTTTCACGGACAATACGGCACCGAATCTTTGGTGGAACATAGTACTTCCTCTACTTGCTATAAGTATACATAATAGATGAAGTAAAAAGCATTGAAAATATGAAATTATTTTTAAGTAGAGAGAGGTTTTAAATCTCCTCTTCTGTGCAAGCCAGCACTGGAATGATTTAAATACCTCCACAATTACATACCCATCATTCTTAAAACAGTAAAATTTATGAATGCGCAAAATCTATATTAATTGTCCAAAGTTTCGACAATTTTCATAATTTGTTCCCCTATGGGACTTAGTTTGCAGGTGACTGCAAGAAAAAATCTGATGTGTTACAATCACACGACTTCCTCTACTCTTGTACAAACTATTTTTACAAACGCTTATTCTCCATATGATTCATGTTAATCGAGATATCGAGATGTTAATCTTATTGCTAATTTTCTTGTAGGTGCAAGAGGAATATGGTAGGCTTTAAGCGATAGTCAAATATTTTAAGCGCTGGTTGCTATGTGGCGCATTCCATTCTCTTTGCATTACCAGGACAAAAAAAAAAAGAATAACGAATTCCCATTTGAGAAAAAGTATAAGTATTGGAAAATTTAAGGGAATAACAAGCAATATCTCGAAAATCGTTCACTCAACAATAAAAATGTATGACATAAATTGTGTATTTTAACGTGATCTACATTTTTTGCGTAGTATCTCTTGTGGTTTACCAGTTATGCAAAAGTCGTTCACAATGTAGACTACTTTTGAAGACATTCCCAGGAAATTCGAGATACTCATTTCATTTTTCATGAAAATATCTGAAACATATTATATTTTTATCAAAATCGTTAGAGCCATTTTTGAGAAAATCAAAATTTTCGAAAAATGTTCCATGTAAAGGGTAATCTGGGCCGGGGGGATTTTCTTGAAAACCTTCGTGTCGCATCCTTGGAAGATACTGTACCTAAATACCAAGTTTGGTGTTCATCCGACTGTTCGTTTCTGAGTTATGCTGTTCACACACAGAAACACACACGGACATGTTTCCAAAAATGCTTTTTTTGGATTCAGGGGGTCTCAAAACATATATTTCCGGTGAAATCTCGGTATCGAATTTTTGGGTGGAATACAATACTTCCCCTACTTACTACACGTAGTAGAGAAAGTAAAAAAGTGTGTATAAAAGTAGTCTTCCTACGTCTCAAACATAATTAGTGCCTCAGCAGGTGGAAATTTGTGTTTCTTGATTTTGTGTTTCATCTCCTCCAATCCCGCAGTCTGTTCATAAATTTATCGCTACCCGGGTTTCTTTCTGGCAGCCCGCAGCATTTTCTTTCAACTTTTTCTTCTGCGTCTGTTCAAGACAGCATTTTCTTTGTGTTCTCCTTGGATTCCAAGGAAAGTACGTTGTACCCGAAGCATTCCTTCTTCGCTAGTTCTGTGTTAACACTCCATCAACCTGCATGTCCGATTCTTGCATCACTGATAAATTGTTTCATGTCTTTGTATTTTATTGGTTTGTATACCTTGTATTTAAAGACTGCCTTCATTAGTATCTTTGTATCATTTTTTCTTTAATTTACACATTTATTTATATACGTTTTCTTCTTACTAGTTTCTCTACTACGTATGCACCTATTAGGTAAAGAAGGTATTGCATTCCACATAAAAATTCTCATCAAAAATGCATTTTTTGAGGCACCTTGAGTCCAAAAAAGAAACTTTAGTGGAATGTCAGCGTGCTCGCGTCTGTGAACTGCATAAATAAAAAATGAGAAGTCGGATAAATACCAAACTTGGTATTGAGGCAGTATTTTTAACACTTAAATAATTTCAGTCTAAATATATAGTATGTAAATTGAATAACAGTCTGCCTTAAAGCAATATGTGTATGTAACAATATATAAAAATGTATGTAACAGTCATTGTATATATTTGTATTATTGTATCCATGTATAATAATGTGATGTGAATATATTACGTAATTTAATAATGTAGGAACTGTTAGAATAATAGGTTAAAATTTGCTAACAATGAGGTAACAATGAGGTAATTTTGAGGTAAAAATGAATTAGAAAGTTTAAATGTTACTTGTGATTCTTGGAAGCAATAATGTAATTTTAGTGAGAGTTTATAAAAATAGCCAATCAACAATCAGAAAAAGCTTTAGTTAAATAAAGGTATTCTATTGGATTAGGAATAGCCAATCAGAGACTTGAAATATAGAAATTTACAAGTTTAGGCGATTGAAATCAATTCAGTTGTTTGCAGACAGCGTTACTAACCAGACGCAAAAAGTGTCCTCAAGAGATTTAATACGTATTCGTGTGAGACGAAAAATAGTTTACGTATTAAAAAGTGCAAATAATTAATAAAAGAATCTCACAGCTCTCTAGCAGTGAAGTGTTATATAAATCGTATCAAGCATTAATAAAAGGAGTGAAGTAAAATTATAATCTGTGTAACCCTACATTCTTAGTCGCGCTACAACCCTGCTAAGAGAAACGTGTCTCTAACAATAATACTGACGCAGCCGAGGCAAACATAAATGTATAATATTTAAAGAAACAGTTATACGTGCGGTTGCAGCTACTTAAAGTTAGGCTCCCCAACAGTTGAAATACAACACAATTCCTACTTCAAATCGGCTTTTCCATACATGAAGCAATGACTTTCTCAGTATTTAGGTGCAATACCTTCCATAGATGTGATACGAAGACTTTCAAGAAAATCCCACCGCCTCAAACTACCCTTTACATGGAATTTATCAAAATTGTTTATTTTATAAAAATGGTTCTAACGATTTTGATTAAAATAGCATATACTAAAAATATTAACATGACATATAAATGTGTAGCTTGAGTTGTCTGGGAACAGCCTGTGAAGTCCTCTTCATTCTAAAGCAATTTTGTATAATCTAATTTTTTTTAGTTCCATTTATACCCAACCTTTAACTACATTGGCGTTATCGGCGGCCTTTCCTTTGGAACCTTTTGGGTATTGGCAATGGTGTTAACTGTATTCTCCTGTGGGGTTTCTTGCGGTTTTGGGGTTTTAACCATTAGATCATACCCACATTCGCACTCTCATTCTATTTCCAGACTCAGGGGAGGATAGGGAACAATTTTGGCTAAAGAAAAGTTACCTCCACCCAGCCAGGAATCGAAACCGGGACCCCTCGCACAGAAGGCAGGTGCTCTACCGACTGAGTCACTGGGCCAATCCTGTGTAATATTATATAACGGGTAAACTTTAAGAAATATTCTAAAACGTACTAGACAAAAAAGTGGATCTCTTTAAAACACACAATTTATTTCAAATAACTTTTTTTTGTAGCATAAGCCATTTCCGAAATAACCGTTACAAATGGTTCGAATTGTTCAATACTATGCCATTCTCTTAAAAGTCCTCTCAATATCCAGTTGTTTGTCGCAATGTCATGGAAACGCTATGTAATTTAAGGCCGGCGTATAGCGTCCAGTTCTTAAACATTTGACTATCGCCGTTCCCTTTGTATTTATAACGAAATGAGTAATGTATTTACTTCTGCAAAGATTTATCTGGATTAAAATAAAGTAGATATGAAAATAAACCTTCGTTAGAATAATTTGTATATCCACTAATAAGCGAGTGATGATCAAATGAACAACGTGGAAATTTAAGGATATACCCATAACTGAAATTTGGTCAAAATTTTCAAAATATTAGTTTTTTTATATCCAAAAAAATAACTTAAACATTTAGCTTCAATCACGTGCAATGGCTTTTGCTGACTTTAAAGCTTCAACATGTGTCAATTTAAATGCCCAAGAACACAGGACCTAATGATCTGTATTTACCTTGCTCATCTTTGATTCTTCTTACACTTTTTCACATTAAAAGTGTTCAATGCGATGTAATTTGTAACAAAACTTGTTCAAATTTTCAGGAGAAACTTGAAGATAATGTACTTAAAAAAAAACTGGCTATGGTTTTTGCTACGCTTTTGAATTGCTCAAGATATAGCCAAATTAATTCCACAATTGAGGATAAATTGTTAAAAAATTAAACTTTAACATTTAAAATTTTTTACTAAAAAAGCCAGAAGATTGAATAAAATTCTAGCTTTCCATATTAATATTTAAATATTATGTTAAAACTTTTATTTTTTCAAAATTACAATTTCTGCATTTGTAGAATATATGATTAATTGAAAACCTCTCTGGAAAAAGGATGCAACCATCAAAAGCATAATTTTTCAGGAAAGAGAAGGATTATTAATGAATTATAACTGCGATTTATATGAAAAGGCAATCTAAATATACAATAACACATTATATTGAATTGATAAAATTAAATATTATTCGTGCATATTAATATTTCAGAATTATTGTCTGACATTTAGTTGTGATAGTGGAATGAATATGTATGGCCATAGTTTAACATTAAGTACTATAGTTTTCTATTCTTAATCTTATATATCTGGGAAAAAAGCTCATTTATCCTGTATAACTATATCCATTCTGTTATAAAAGAGAATATCTAGGTTGTTACACCCTTATTCCTCTTACCTCACCACAAGGCTGTTTTACTGCTTTTATAATGCCTTTTCTTGTTGTATATTCCTTCCCACTCCGCTTTAGATATTTCCTTTTTATATCGTTGCACTCATTTACATTTATTTTACGTCTACGGCCCTTGTATAACATCTTAAAGACGTCTGGTGAAGATCTAACACAAGTATTGTCAGCCATTGTGAATGATGTTGCACCCTTTCTCCATAAAGCGGAATTTCTAGGTTGCTCTAGTGTTCCATCTAGTTCATAATAGTTATAATTTGATATTACAGTGCAAAATGGTGATCTTACATCCTGTTTCCACCAACATCAAATTTTCTATAAATGTGTCGGTTACATCCCTATTTCAGGAAGGTCTTCAATTAGCATGATAAAAGAAAATATTTTTACGTTCTCTACTACGTATAGTAAGTAGGGTAAGTATTGCATTCCACCCAAAATTCGATACTGAGATTTCATCGGAAATACAGGTATCCAAATAAAGCATTTCTGGAAACATGTTCGTGTGTGTTCCTGTCCGTCTGTGAACAGCATAACTCAAAAACGAAAAGTTGCATAAATATCAAACTTGGTATATGGTTCAGCATCTTTCAAGGATGCGACACTAGGAATTTCAAGAAAATCCTCCTACCCCAGACTACCCTTTACATGGAATATTTTTCGAAATTTTTTATTTTCTCAAAAATGGCCATAACGATTTTGATTACAATATCATACGTTTAATATATTTGTATGACAAATGAAATGTATATCTTAAATTCACTGGGAATGCATCCAAAAGTCTTCTTCATTTTGAATTACTTTCACTTAACTGGTAAACCGTAAGAGATAGACAAAATGTTACTATACAAAAAGTGTAGATCTTATTGCAAGACAATTTATGTCATACATTTTTCTTGTCGAGTAAATTTTCCAGATATTCCTTGTTATTTGTTTGAATGTTCCACAACTTATACTATTCTCAAATGGGAATTCCTGGACATGGAAAGTGAATGGAATGTTCCACATAGCAACCAGGTCTTAAATGATTTGACTTTCGCTTAAACCCTACCATAAATTATCAATAATCGCTTGTAAAATAGTTTGTAGAAGATCAGAGAAAGTCATGTGGGTGTAACACATTTTTCAAGAGTATTAAATATATCTGCGTGTAATTTAAAAGGCGCTTAAAATCATAGTAGAGCAATATGTGGAAAAAAAATTGAAAACATTTAGATAAGATTTGGAAATTTTACCTATGCGTATGCTTAAAGAAAGTATTATTACTTTTTCTAAATACGTATAGTAAGTAGGGGAAGTATTGTATTCCACCCAAAAATTCGATACCGAGATTTCACCGGAAATACATGTTTTCAGACCCCTGAATCCAAAAAAAAGCATTTTTGGAAACATGCCTGTGTGTGTCTGTGAACAGCATAGCTCGGAAACGAACAGTCGAATAAACACCAAACTTGGTATTTAGGTTCAGTATCTTCCAGGTTGATGCAGTAATTTGTATCACAAATTACTTAAATGTAAATAATGATTGTAATATGAATATGCATTTTTATGTGACATTCATTTGAGATGTTTATTGATTGTAATTATTGTTGAGAAGTAAGTTTATACGGCCTTGCTGAAACTGACAATAATAGGGTGCAATAATGCAGCGAGGGGGTGAGCTGTTTATCATTATTGGAAACGAGGAAGTTACGTAATGTTGGCGCGTTTTTCTTAGAATCTTCTAGAACGTTTCCCTAGAGCATATGTATTCATAATTTTCATTGGATATAAAAATAGACGCTAATGTTGGCGCGTTTTATTAGCCAATTGCAGTTCAGTTATAATCTTGAGGCATATCTGGGTGAATGAGTATAAAAAGAGTAGGTTAGAGGTAGATCGCCCTCAGTTCATCGAAAATATTTGTAAAGTACACGTCGCCTTCAGTCAGTCAGTTCGTCGAAAGTATTTGCACGGCACACTTCGTATATCAATTTGCAGGTTACGCGTAACAGAATTATGAAAAATCTCAAGTGTTATAAAGTTAATTATACGAAAAGTTGAAGTACACGAATTAAGAGTTATCAGTAATGAAGTTATTATAACAGTTTCAGTTTGGCGAGTGTCTAGATCAATGTGTAAATGTAATAGTGAAAGTGTTCGACAATAAAAGTATAAAAGAAATTCTTTCATCAGTGTTATCTTTGGATAAAAGATTCCTTTCCGTTTACACAACCTGTATAAAGAGAAGTGCTCGACCCAAAAGCTAGCCGGAGGATAAAGAACCAAACTTAAATAAAATAACTAGCATTTCCTTTAAACAAAAAAACTAATACTGCCGCAAATTGCTAACACCAGATGGAGCTAACAAGCCTAACAAATGAATCACGTCACAAGATGGCTTCAACGCGTGAAGTAAAAACAAATACACTAACAAATACAAATATACCGTACCAAGATATCGACACAAAGGTTTTCAAGAAAATCCCCGACCCCAGATTACTCCTTACATGGAACACATTTCGAAAATTTTAATTTTCTCAAAAATGGCTCTAACGATTTTGATTAAAATATCATATGTTTAAGATATTTTCATGACAAATAAAATGTTTATCTCGAATTTTCTGGGAGTGTCTCCAAAAGTATTCATTGTGAACGACTTTTGCATAACTGGTTAACCATAAGAGATAGATAAAGTTTTTCTATACAAAAAATGCAGATCGCGTTAAAATACACAATTTATGTGATATACATTTTTTTGTTGAGTGAACCATTTTCGAGATATTGCTTGTAAATCCCTTAAATTTTCCAATGCTTATACTTATTCTGAAATGGAAATTTGTTATTTTTTTTGTCCTGGTAATGCAAAGAGAATGGAATACTCCACATAGCAACCAGCTCTTAAAATATTTGACTATCGCTTAAAACCTACCATATTCCCCTTGCATCTACAAGAACATTAGCAATAAGATTAACATCTCGATTAACATGAAGCATATGGAGAATAAGCGTTTGTAAAAATAGTTTGTACAAGAGTAGAGAGAGTCATGTGAGTGTAACACATCAGAATTTTTTTTTTTAGAATTTCATCGTATGGAACTTGGCGTAGGATATTGAAATTGATTTTTGGAATCCAATAACTTTAATACTAAAAACAAAATATCTAATATAATAAAATGTTCAACGTTTACCAAATGATTGAAAACTTTGGTAAATAGCATTTTCAGTGGCATATCCAAGCACAAATACTAATAGAAACCAAGAAGTCATAGTGGAATAATAATAGTTTCTGGGGCATTATGATGATCATAGAAACATCTGGCTATTGAAAGTGTCTTGTTTCTTTTGCTAGTTAGGTGAGCTGAAATGAAAGGTGCTCAAGACTGCAGTTTAGTATAATAAAAATCTGCATGGATATAAAACGCTGCAGTTTCCCGGTAGCAGAGTCATAAAGATGTTCTGTGATACAAAGTAAGTGGGAAACTAGTCATAAACAGTGCGACCTTAATGAGTGTGCAGCACATTCTTCGTGGATGTTCTTAACGACATTGCTCTGAGCACGAGGTTTTCGTTCCGACTCGTTTATAACATGCTGCCACAAAAGTATCTTTCATTTTTAACTGGAAAACCAGCATTCTGTAGCATTTTTGTTTGTAAGGTGTCTCTGTCGAGCACTGGACTACATTTGTTGGTAACAAAGGATACGTATAAACTTCGTGCTTGGTATTTTTACATTGCACTCCACCCAAAATTAATGTGTTGAGTTTTCATAGAAAATACAGTATTGAGACCCCTTGGGTCCGCAACACAATAGTATTTTTACTTTCTCTACTATGTATAGTACCTAAGTAGAGGAAGTATTGTATTCCACCCAAAAATTCGATACCGAGATTTCACCGGAAATTCATGTTTTGAGACCCCCTGAATCCCAAAAAAAAACATTTTTGGAAACATGTCTGTGTGTGTGTATCTGTGTGTGTCTGTGAACATCATAACTCAGAAACGAACAGTCGGATAAACACCAAACTTGCTATTTAGGTTCAGTATCTTCCAGAGATGCGACACGAAGGTTTTTAAGAAAATCCCCCCACCCCAGATTGCCCTTTACATGGAACATTTTTCGAAAATTTTAATTTTCTTAAAAATGGCTCTAACGATTTTAAATTAAAATATTATATGTTAAAGATGACAAATAAAATGTATATCTTGAATTTTCTGGGAATGTCTCCAAAAGTATTTTTCATTGAGAACGACTTTTGCATAACCGGTAAACCATAAGAGAGACAAAATTTTACTACACAAAAATGTAGATCGCGTTAAAATACACAATTTGTCATATACTTTTTTTTTCTTTTCTTTTGAATGAACCATTTTCGGGATATTGCTTGTTATTCCCTTCAATTTTCCAATACTTTTTCTCAAATGGGAATTCGTTATGCATTTTTGGGGGCCTGGACATACAAAGAGAATGGCACATAGCAACCAGCTCTTAAAATATTTGACTATCGCTTAAATACTACCATATTCCCCTTGCATCCACAAGAAAATTAGCAATAAGATTAACATCTCGATTAACAAGAAGCGTATGGAGAATAAGCGTTTGTAAAAATAGTTTGTTCAAGAGTAGAGAAAGTCATGTGAGTGTAATACATCAGATGTTTTTTTTTCTTTTCATGTATCTTATTTCAGAAGATGTTATTTTCAGGTTTGTCAAATGAATGTTCAGTGCTTTCTATTCAAAAACATATTTTTGGTTATGCAATAAATAGTAAGTCTTTCATTTAGAAAAAATGTCCTTAGCCTATCCGTTTGCCCCGTCTGTTTTAGCTTGTGGGTGGGGGAAGACCTTTCAAGCAGTAGGAATTTAGCTAATTGAAGGAGGTACAGTTCACTTGGTCTCTGACAGGTTAGGGGGTAAGGACGCGCGACAGTGAAAGACTGCTGGATGATTTCCACACTACGCGCCACCTGCGGCACGAGTTCAGCATACTGCATACCCCTTCCACCACCTAAAACTTTCCCTGAGAGATAATCCACCTCTCCCCACCAGCTAAAACAGCTAGTAATTAACCAGATGGCTCACACACGATTGCTTCTTAAGCCTCAAATGACAATTTCATTTACGCCTCGCGTTTATCTTGAATATCCCAGATATTCACACAAATGGTAAGGGATACCTATTGGCATTTGTTGCAGCTATTTCTGATTTACTTAATCTCTCCCAACAGTCTTTCATTTTCTGGAAATGTAGGTATAGCCTGTAATTATGTTTAGCTGTAAAATTATTATCAAAATGGTTGAGTAATCTTTAGGTAATCACAAGTTAGTTCACAAGAGGGTTGAGAATGCCGATAAATTCACCGACGTGGTGAAACGTTTAAACCTGGAAAGCTCTGCCTCTCGAGTAATGTTTATTAGGACTTTTTAGCGAATAGAATGCGAATTTAAAAATTTCCCTATATTTACTCGGCTTACAAAATAATATAATTATTATTGTTTTATTATTGTATAATGCATACTTTGCCTTTTCAAACCATCTTGCAATAGATGAATGTGTCGGTCTGGGTGGCTCATTTGGTTGGGCGCCGGTATTTTCATCCCAAGGTCGCGTGTTCAAACGCGGCCAAGAGTTTTAAGGTGTGCTTAAAAGCGATAGCCTCATGTCAGATTTACTAGCATGTAAAAGAACTCCTGTGGGACGAAATTCCGGCGGTGCAACAGCGTCGTTAACAAACAAAATATTTCTTTAACAGACGAATGTTATTTAAAAACAAATGCACCTCGCGGCTGTAATCCAGAGAACAAATGCGCGGCAATAAAGGGATTGGTAACTTCATTGCGATGTCCGGCCGTGATTGGTAAAAAATCAACCTTTTCGCTCTTCTCACTGGTCCATATTTTGATGATGTTACGCTAGTCATCGTAAATTAAATTTTAAACCTTTGTAGTACCTCACGCAGAGTTTGTTTACTACTGTGTGTTGTCGTTCCCTTGCAGAACTCTTGTTTTATTTGTCTGGCAATCCTGACTATCTCTCTCTCTCTCTTTCTGTGTGTGTATGTTTGTATCATTTCTTCTTTGCTGGTTTTGAAAACTATTATAATACTGGCCTTGAAGTCCAATGAGGCTGTTTTTTTAAAGTTATTAATTCGAAATTTCGTCGGAAATAAATGCTTTGAATCCAACATCATTACTTTTTTAAAAAGGTTTACGTGTAATGTTTCTACGAACAATATAACTAAAAAAGATAATATTGAACGGTATTTAAGTTCAGTATATGTCTCCCAAAGATGCAACACGATTTTCAAGAAAATCTCACACAACTTACTACCACCATATGCTAAACTTTTCATTAGTTTTGATCTTCTAAAAAATGCCTTGAATGATTTAGATTAAAATGCCATAAATTTAAGATATTTATGTAATAAAATGTGTAATGTAACTTTCTGCAAAATTTTTATATCGATTAGCATGCAGATAACGGAAAAAAAAATTAAACTTTCATAAAAAATGTAAGAATAAACAATAGGGAATGTCACCCATTCGATTTTTTAAAACTTCTAACACTGTGCACACTAGCTAAAAGCTTTAGATTATCACACTTTGATTTCAAGTACAATCTCATGGCAATTACCGGTTGTATTTGCACATGTTTAATAAATTGACTTGGTTTGATTAGGTTTTATTCTTCTTAAGTCTTTTTACATGATTAATTTCTCATGGCACTCGCATTATCTTTCACAATACAAATCGTCATACTTCATTTACTGCAATTCGTTGTACAGTCAACCTATACGTTATATTGGCAGCCTTCTGCTTTCTTTGACCTAAAACGTTCTTCTTTTACCTAGTGTAACCTATATAAAGATTTAATGGCGAATTATTAATTCAGAAGAAACTGAAATGGAAGTGAAATTACAAAAGAAGCAGAAAGAATAACACTAGAAGCATTTAATCGCTTCATTGGCTGGTGTAAGACAAAACGTGGAAAATAATTTCACTGAAAATGACTGAAGGTGAATCAACAAAACATGGGACATCTCGCTTTTTTAACATCATTTCTCTTGTTTGAAGAACCGCGTTCTAAACATGATCTCTGTTAGATTCAGGAATCAATATACTATTATTAACATTTTAGAAATTCAATGATCTCTAAAAAATCTAATGTGTTACACTTACACGACTTCTCTACTGTTGTACAAATTACTTTTACAAACGCTTATTCTCCATCTACTTCATGTCAATCCAGATAAAAAATTTGCAGACTCTATCTTATTGCTAATTTTCTTGTAGATGTAAGGGGAAAATATATTTACAAGGGCAATATAGAAATACAGTAGCCTTTAAGCACATACATATCTCTTCAATAGCTGGTTGCTAGGTGCAGCACCATTCCCTTTGCCACAGATTATAACTCTTTGCATATCCAAGACAAAAAAATGAATAACGAATTCCCATTTTAGAAAATAAGTATTGAAACATTTAAGGGAAAAGCAAGTAATATCTCGAAAATGGTTCACTCAACAAAAAAAAATGTATATGACATAAATTGTGTATTTTAACGCGATCTACATTTTTGTGTAGTAAAATTTTGTCTATCTCTTATGATTTACCAGTTATGCAAAAGTCGTTCACAATGGAGAATACTTTTGGAGACATTCCCAGAAAATTCAAGATATACATTTTATTTGTCATAAAAATATCTTAAATATGTGATATTTTAATTTAAATTGTTAGAGCCATTTTTGAGAAAATTAAAATTTTCGAAAAATGTTCCATGTAAAGGGTAGTCTGGGGTGGGGGGATTTTCTTGAAAACCTTCGTGTCGCATCTCTGGAAGATACTGAACCTAAATACCAAGTTTGGTGTTTATCCGACTGTTTGTTTCTGAGTTGTGTGTTCACAGACAGACACACAGACACACACACGAACATGTTTCCAAAAATATTTTTTTTTGGATTCAGGCTGTCTCAAAACATGTATTTCCGGTGAAGTTTCAGTATCGAATTTTTGGGTGGAATACATTACTTCCCCTGCTTACTGTACGTAGTAGAGAAAGTAAAAAAGTATATGACATGAATTGTCTATTTTAACGACTTCTACATTTCTTGAGTAGTAAAATTTTGTCTATCAAGAGATAGACGGTTTACCAGTTATGCAAAAGTCGCACAGAATGAGGAAAGGTTTTCGGGACATTCCCAGAGAATTCATCATTTACATTTCGTTTGTCATAAACATATCTTAAACATATAATACGTTAATCAAAATCATTAGAGCCATTTTTGAAAAAATAAAAATTTCCAAAAAATGTTCCATGTATAGGGTAGTCTGTGGTGGGGGGGATTTTCTTGAAAATATTCGTTTCACATCTTTAAAAGATGTTGAACCTTAATACCAAGCTTGGTGTTTATTCGACTTTTCGTTTTTGGGTTATGCTGTTCACAGACACACACACGGATCTATTTCTAAATTTTTTTTGGATTCAGGGCACTTCAAAACACGTATTTCCGGCAAAATTCCGATATCGAATTTCTGTGGAATGTATTACTTCCCCAACTTAATCTACGTAGTAGAAAGTAAAAATTGTATACGACAAACGTGATAAAAGTGCTCCTATTTCGCAAACATTCCTACTCGCAAAATAAAAGCCTACTTTTACTCCATGTATCATAATCTACTATTATAGACAATTTAAACCTGTATACTTGTCCACATGTTAGTATTTGAAAATATATTACAATGTTACTTAAACTTTTGTTATAATTAAAACAAACAAAATCTGTATATAGCTATAGAAAATTAAACTCACTACGTCAAAAAGGATGTTAAAACACCAGCTCTTGGGGATTACATTACAAAAACATGCAAAATTCACCGTCTCTTTCTTGCATGTGAGTATTATAAATGTATATAGCTACTAATGCGAAAACCTGTCCTCGTGCTTGTTAAAATTCTGAAAATGCTCGCTTCTAGTTGATAAATAGCGGAACTCAATGTCTGCTCTTAATTTATAAAAGTACTGGTAACTGCAGTTGACAACCGCCCCGGCAGCTGTGTCGAGAAACCCGCATATTATATGGTTAAAACATGGGAACGTGTGGTAGTAAAATTATTGCTTTTATCTTATTTGGCGAGCTTTGGAAATATTCTAATTCCACTTGAATTTCGGCACCGTTGTTGCTAAGAAATTAATGCAGGTGAGGTTAACTTGTTTACTACTTATGAGATTAAAAATGCCACACCTGCTGTTGTTCAGTTTCACACCTGCAGATAACACAAGTAACTACAGAAATAATTGCTCTTAGGGCCTTTATATTGACAACTTGAGACAACAAGGTGGGAATCCCAATAGGTCATATGAATAAAAATCTGATGCGTTACATTCACATGATTTTCTCTACTCTTAAAAACGCTTATTCTCCGTCTACTTCATGTTAATTGACACTATCTTATTGCTAATTTACTTGTAGATGCAAGGGGAATATGGTAGGCTTTAAGCGATAGTCAAATATTTTAAGAGCTGGTTGCTATGTGGAGCATTCCATTCTCTTTGCATGTCCAGGACATAAAAGAAAAACGAATTTCCATTGGAGAAAAACATTAAGTATTGGAAAATTCAAACCAATAACTAGAAATATCTCGGAAATGCTTCACTCGACAAAATAAATGTATACGACATATATTAGGGTCTTAACGAGATCTACATTTTTTGTGTACTAAATTTTGAGTAGGTATCTCTTACGGTTTACCAGTTATGCAAAATTCATTCAGAATGAAGATTACTTTTGGAAAAAAATTAAAGATATACATGAACGTATCTTAAACACGTGATATTTTAATCAAAATCGTTAGAGCCGTTTTTGAGAAAATCAAAAGAACATAAAAAATGTTCCATGTAAAAGGTAGTCTGGGGTGTAGGGATTTTCTTGAAAATGTTCTTGTCGCATCTTTGAAAGAAGATATTTGGTATTTATCCGACATTTCGTTTTTGAGTTATGCTGTTCATAGACATATATTCACACAGACACACACACCTGAATCCATGCTTTACTAAACATGCTTTTCTTTACTCTCTCTGCTATGTATAGTAAGTAGGCGAAGTATTGTATTCCACCCAAAAATTCGATACGGAGATTTCACTGGAAATATATATTTTGAGACCCCCTAAATCCAAAAAAAAGCATTTTTGGAAGCACATCCTTGTGTGTGTCTGTGTCTGTGAACAGCATAACTCAGAAACGAACAGTCGGATAAACACCAAACTTGATATTTAGGTTCAGTATCTTTCAAAGATGAGACACGAAGCTTTTCAAGAAAAATCCTCCACCCCAGATTACCCTTTACATGGAACATTTTTCGAAAATTTTAATTTTTTCAAAAATGGCTCTAAAGATTTTGATTAAAATATCATATGTTTACGATATTTTCATGAAAAATAAAATGCATATCTTCAATTTTCTGGGAATGTCTCCAAAAGTTGTCTTCATTGTGAACGACTTTTGCATATCTGGTAAACCATAAGAGATAGACAAAATTTTAGTACACAAAAATGTAGATCGCGTTAAAATACACAATTTGTCATATACAGTTTTTTGTTCAGTGAACCATTTTCGAGATATTGCTTATTATTCCCTTAAAATTTCCAATACTTATATACTTTTTCTCAAATGGGAATTCGTAATTCATTTTTTTTGTACTGGTAATGCAAAGAAAATAGAATACTGCAGACAGCAACCAGCTCTTAAAATATTTGACTATAGCTTAAAGCCTACCAATTCTCCTTGCATCTACAAGAAAATTAGCAATAAGATTAACATCTCGAATAACATGAAGCATATGGAGAATAAGCGTTTGTGAAAATAGTTTGTACAAGAGTAGAGAAAGTCATGTGAGTGTAATACATCAGATTTTTTTTATTCAGGGGGTCCCAAAACATGTATTTCCGGTAAAATTTCGATATGGAATTTTTTGGTGGAATGCAATACTTCCGCTGCTTATACGTAGTAGAGAAATTAAAAATGTGTACATTCCTAGTATATGCTTCACTTTATTGCGTTTAAAGTCTTGTTTGGTAAAAGTACCTATAGAATTTTGATTACACACCCAAATAATGTCGTTTCTAACGCTCTCCATGTACGCTATGACCCTCGGGAATACATCATACCACCAAGTAATGTGGATATATCTGAGGTGAAGTCAGGCAGCGGGCGGAGTCGGTTGCCTCCGATGGTAGGCTGATGATAAGGATGACTGTGAAATGAGAAGACCTACAGCTTTTACCTTGGAGATGCTACGTATGAATCACTCGGAGGTGAAGCCGTGGACAGGGCAGATTAAAATCGCCACCCCGGAAATCGAACCCAGGGCCCTCATTTCGAGAGCCGGAAACGAAACCACTGCATCACCTCGGCACCTTACTCAAACATATAAATAGTATGCACTCATATGAATAAAAGCTAGCATATTTTAAGTTTTACAAGTTCATTCTCTGCTTATGTTGAGCATGGTTAGATACACACACGTGTATATTAAAGCCTTTTCACTAAAAATCTGAAATGTACTACTGTGTGATCATTCAAGGATCATTTCAAAAATCCTACATTGATTCATAAAATCATAACTTAGAACTATCATAGAAATCAATTCTATTAATTAGTCATAATATGTAAAATATTAACTTAAAGGTACAGTTACTTAAATCTTTATAAGAAAACTGTTTCATAGTACAAAGTATAAACGTAGTGAAACCTTTATCAAGCACCTCGTGAGTTATATCTAGGGTTTTTAAATTTGCTTTAAAATACCTATAAAACACCTTCAAATATCGCAATAAGGATATAGTAACAACTGGGAGAAGCAATGCAAAAGTGTAATGCAAATTAATATTATTAATAATTTTAATTACATATTTAAATAATGAGTATAACCTTAATATTAGGCAGCAATGTCATTGCATTAGCAATCATTAACAGGAAAGATATCATCATCCCCAACTGTATTATTTATGGATTGCTTATATAAATTAATACATACCTACCTATTAATTTACGTAACACCCAAATATTACTGCTTACCTGCAGTAAGTAAATGAAGCATTCTACCCAATAATTCAATACCGAGTTGTTTTAGAAAAAGGTCCCCTCGTTGTGTCCGCGGATCTGTAAACAGCATAACCCTAAAACAAAAAGTCGGCTAATACTATACCAAAGTCTTCCAAGAATGATACGTGTACAAACTATTTTTACAAACGCTTATTCTCCATATGCTTCATGTTAATCGAGATGTTAATCTTATTGCTAATTTTCTTGTAGATGCAAGGGGAATATGGTAGGCTTTAAGCGATAGTCAAATATTTTAAGAGCTGGTTGCTATGTGGAGTATTCCCATTCTCTTTGCATTACCAGGACAAAAAAAAAAAGAATAACAAATTTGAGAAAAAGTACAAGTATTGGAATATTTAAGGGAATAACAAGCAATATCTCGAAAATGGTTCACTAAACAAAAAAAAATGTATATGACATAAATTGCCTATTTTAATGCGATCTACATTTTTTTTTTTTGTGTTGTATAATTTTGCCTATCTCTTATGGTTTACCAGTTATGCAAAAGTCGTTCACAATGAAGAATACTTTTGAAGACATTCCCAGAAAATTCGAGATATACATTACATTTGTCATGAAAAAATCTTAAACATATGATACTTTAATCAAAATCGTTAGAGCCATTTTTGAGAAAATTAAAATTTTCGAAAAATGTTCCATGTAAAGGGTAATCTGGGGTGGGGGGATTTTCTTGAGCACCTTCGTGTCGCATCTATGGAAGATACTGATCCTAAATACCAAGTTTGGTGTTTATCCGGCTGTTCGTTTCTAAGTTATGCTGTTCACAGACAGACACACACACACAGACATGTTTCCAAAAATGATTTTTTGGATTCAGGGGGTCTCAAAACATGTATTTCCGGTGAAATCTCGGTATCGAATTTTTTGGTGGAATACATCCCCTATTTACTATACGTAGTAGAGAAAGTAAAAATCTTATGTGTTACGCTCACATGACTACTTTCTACCCTGTATAAAAATTATCTTTAGAAAGGTTATTTTTCTACATCATTTTAATCGAGATAAACCGATACAGAAATATTTGCATTACATATTTCGTTATAAATACAAAGGGAACAGGGATAGTCGAATGTTAAAGAACTGCACGCTATATGCTGCCTTAAAATTCCATACTGTTTCCATGCAATCGCGAGAAACAGCTGAAACTCTTTAAAAGAATGACTAAGTATTGAACGACGCGAACCATTAATTTTCGGATATCTCGGAAATAGCTTATGCTACAAAGCAGTTATTTGAAATACGTTGTGTGTTTTAAAGAGATCTACATTTTTGTGTAGTGCGTTTTCGTCCACCGCTTAACGTTTACCAGTTACACAAGATTATATAAAATTTCTTCCGAATGAAGAGGACTTCACAGGCTAACACCAGAAAATTCAAGATATCTATACATTTTATTTGTCATTTAAATGTCCTTAATTGTGGTATTTTAGTCAAAATCATTAGAGGCATTTATGAGATAATACATTTCGAAAATATTCCACATAAGAGGTAGTTTGGGGTGGGGAATTTTCTTGAAAATATTTGTTACGTTTTTGGAAGGTGCTGGACCTAAATATCAGGTTTTGGTATTTATCAAACTTTTCGTTTTTGACACACACGCGAACGAGGACCATTTTTAAAAATTGCTTTTTTGGAGGGTGAGGGGTCCTTAAAATATGTATATTCTATGCAATCTCGGTATCTAAGTTGTGGGTGGAATACAAAGCTTCCGCTACTTACTATACGTAGTAGAGAAGATAAGTACATGTTTATAGCATTTTGCTTTAAAAACAATAAATCAAAAGATGGATTTTTTACGATAAATATGACTGAAATAAAACAATAAAATGCAATAAAAGTAAGTAAAGTCTCGTAAACCTTAATTTAAACATAGGTATCTATATTTTATCCCAGAGAAATTGTATTACCCAAGTAAAATACTCGAAAGGACTGCCATGCCACCTGTTGGTACTCTAAAACGTGTTTTTTTTTAAAAAAAAAAGATGAATATATTTAGCAGTAATTGGGAAATTCATTTGTTATTTGAAAGAAATATAATTAATTTGGTTGATTAAATATTAGGGGGGCCAAGAATATTTTGATGAGGGCATGCCCCCATTTCCACTCCTGGTTACGGGCCTATAAATCATTTTAAACTGCCCATTGTAGTCATATCCGATAACCATTTGTTTTTGTCTTCTCCCGTATACAGTCTACATGCTTTCTGTTTGGAAAACAATGCAATCCATCTCTGTGTTCAATACACAAGAAGTGAAATTTGCAATCGTTATTAAATGTCTTGTACCTCTGTACTTATGCCATAGCTCCCACTGCTATTGTTGTATTGTACATCCCTATCATTTTGTATGCCATACTAAACTGGGCGGAATAAAGCTCGCGCCCTGAGATGCATTGCGGTCTTGGTTAAAAGTAGGCATCTATTGTTTGTGAGAACATTTATTTGCTCAAAATAAGTTCTATGATAAGAAAAACGTATGAGACGTGTTACATTCATATGACTTTCTCTATGGTCTATCGCTTATTAGTGTGTATAAAAATTATTCTTACGAAGTTATTTTCCTATCTGCTACATTTTAATGAGATAAATCTTTCTGGAAATAGCTGCAGTACATACTTTGTTATATATACAAAGGGAATAGTGATAGTCAAATGTTTTAGAACTGGACTCTATTCGCTGTCCTTAAAAGTCCACCTTACTCTTCCCATTCCATCGCGAGAAAAAAAAAACTGCAAATCGACGGACTTTAAAACAATGATTATTTTTAACAATGCGAACCATTAATAACGGCTTAGGGTACAAAAAAAGTATTTCAGCTAAATTGTGTGTTTTAAAGAGATCTACATTTTTTATGCAGTACGTTTTCGTCTATCCCTCAACGTTTACCAGTTGTACAAGATTAGGTATATAAATTTTCTCCTGAATGAAGAGGACTTCACAGGATATTCACAGAAAATTGAAGATATTCGTTTTATTTTTCATGTATGTGTGTTTAATATATGTGATTTCAATTATAAATTTGATCATCTCCAATTAAAGATCCAGGTTGACCTATTTTATCATATTTACAGATTTATAAATCTAATGCACTTCTCTTTCTGCCAAAATAGTTCTATTAATAAAATTCTAACTAAAAAAAATTAGACATTTTTCAGAAAATCCAAAATTTTGAAACATTTTCCATGTAAAAGGTAGTTTAGGGTAGGAGGATTTTCTTGAACGCCTTCGTGTTGCACCTTTTGAAGGTACTGAACCTAAATACCAAGTTTGATATTCATCCAAACTTTCGTTCTTGATTTATGCTGTTCTGAGACACATGGAACTTTTTCTAATGTTTTTTTTTTATTCATGGGGCCTTGAAACCATACCTATTTTACTGAACTCTTGATGTTGAGTTTTTGTATGGAATGCATTACCTTCTCTACCTACTATGTGGAGAAAATAATAATTACACATCGTTGAACCAAACTCCGATTTTCATCAAGTAATTACCTACATAAACCAAAGAAATACAAATGACTCCCAAAAACATCTTGTCACTTAAGCCTGCAAAACACAGTTTAAAATGTATGTAGCGAATATTTAACTGCAATTTGTAACCAAGGAACTTCAGGACTGTGGAATGTGACGGGAGAGATAAGAGAGATCTAACAATGGGTACTGCATAGTTTAGATTCCGAATTTGGAGGTTAAAAGGATACAGAGAAAGGACTGAAGAAGGTGTCCCCCATATATGTCGTGATATAGAGAATACAATACATATTTTATTAGAACAACTGTTTACATTGTGAGCCAGACGTTCAGTATTGACCAATCCAATACACAGCCAGCCTAAGTTTCAACCATGAGGCAGTATTTTATATCACAACACTGTGAATGCCAGAGTGATTGTAGTGTAAATTAACATTATTGTATGACAATGATTTGAGATGTTTGTTAATTATAAGCATTGTTAGGAAATAAGTTTACACGGCCTCACTGAAACTGACAATAGGAGCGGATAACAATGAAACGAGGGGGTGAGTTGTCTATCAATTAGAAGAGACAAGCAAATGACGTAAGAGTAGCGCGATTTTGTTTAGAAATGGAGGGAATATCTTCCCTAGAGCATATGTGTTCGTAATTTTGATTGGATATAAAAATAGACGCTAATGTTGGCGCGCTTTATTAACCAATAGCAGCTCTGTTATAATGTTTAGGCATATCGGGGTGAGGGAGTATAAAAAGCTAAAGCCAGAAACAAGTATTGCTCAGTTTAATAGAATCCTTCACAGGTTACACGTCGCGCAGTTCTACAGAATCTCTCGCGTCGTAAAGCTAGTTATAAAATGTGAAATAAGCGAATTAATAATGTGCGGCAAATAAGTGATTATAGTTGCATTCAAAAATATAACAGTTTCAGTCGGGCGTGTATCAAGAGTAAATATGTGAAATTAATGAAATGTGACGGCAATAAAAGTGTAAAAACAAATTCTTTTATCAGTGTTATCTTTTAGTAACAACTCCTTTCCGTTTACACACCCTGTTTAAGAGATTTGCTCGACTGGGTAATAATAGCTAGCCGGAGGACAAAGAACTCAAAATTTAAAATAGTAAAACAATAACAGGCGCTCAGCAAATAAGATAACACGACGTTACCGCGACAACCAGTCAAGGTAGACTATTGAAAAGGTTTGTTCGTAATTGTTTGGAGATCGTCGCAGCTGATTCGCAATTGTTTTTGATTTGTAAGCTAAAGAAGCGAAGACAACTTTCTGAAACAGCAATAAACCGAGTTAAATTATATTATATAAAATACTTAGGTTATGTTCGTTTAATGTTTGTTTTATTAAACGTTCCATTCAGTAAAAGTCTACTCTTGAGTTCGATATTAGCCAAATTGTCCGAGCGCTACGAGTTCCGGCAACTATCGACAATATCGAACTCGCTCGTGAAAATAGTGGAGCGGGTGGAAAGAACCAATTACTGAAAATAAATGACTGATTATTCCAAAAGCTGTAACAATTTGAAAACAGATTGATCAGCAATTTTAAATGAATAACTTGGGCAGTAATATATATTTAGAGCCAAGATGAATTGAATTGATGTGTTAAATAAATAAGTAGGGGAAGTATTGCATTCCACCCAAAATTTTCTACCGTGATTTCACCGGAAATACATGTTTTGAGGCGCCCTGAAACCAAATAAAGTATTTCTGGAAACATGTTTTTTGTGTGTGTGTGTCTGTGAACAGCATAACTTAAAAACGAGAAGTTGGATAAACACCAAATTGGTATTTGAGTTCGATAGCTTACATGGATGAAACACGAAGATTTTCAAGAAAATCCAACTCCAACTAGCATTTAAATGGAACATTTTTTCGAAAATGTTGATTTTCTAAAAAAAATGGCTAACGATTTGATTAAAATACCATATATTAAAGAGATTTAGATGTCAAATAAAATGTATATCTTGAATTTTCTGAGTATAACCTTTGAAGTCCTTTTCATTCTGAAGGAATTTTGTATAACTTTTTATAGCTAGTAAACGTTAAATAATAGACGAAAACGTACTCCAAACAAATTTATATCTCTTTAAAACACACAATTTATTTCAAATAAGCTTTTTTGTGGTATATCCGTTATTAATGGTTCGAATTATTCATTTCTTGGTCATTCTTTAAAGCCCTTTCAATATTCAGTTGTTTCTCACAGTTGCATGGAAACAGTATGTAATTTTAAGGCCACTATATAGCCTCCAGCTCTTAAACATTTGACTATCGCTGTTCCCTTTGTATCTATAACGAAATGTGTAATGTAGCTATTTCTGCAAGGGTTTATTTGGATTAAAACGTAGTAAATATAAAAATAAGCTTGAGTAAGATTGTTTGTAAACTCACTAATAAACGATAGAGGATAGAGAAAATCGTGTGAATGTATCACATCAGAGTTTTTAATGTAGTGGCGGTGAAAGTATAGCATTAATAATACCGTCAAAAGCATAAATAAAAATAAGTGATCATAAAACTTGGATAAAATTTACAGAATAACTTGCTAAAATTATTAAATCACAAATTAAAAATCTCGACAGATATACGAAATCATAGATTATAATTTACAACTATACTAAGATATGGAAAATAACATGTTAAAAACTAACAGAAGACGAGAAAAGCAATTTTATATACCTACCTGTGATTTTGTATGGCTTAGAATAGATATAGCTACCTGCAAGCCATAAGCTTATAGTAAAATAAGAAAATAGTATATGGTAAAATAAATACATACATAAATAAATAAAATAATGTCCATTACCGAGTCTGTTGATTAGTTTAATTATTATTCTATAGATTACTTTTCAAAAATAGCAATATTTTGCAGTGGGTACAGGCGGCAGAAGGTGATACCACATAAAAAGCAACCCACTTAGTACGCAACGAACAGTAAAAGATTTACACCATGTGTCTCGTTCAACCAGCCAAACTTGATTCGTGATGCATACTTATTTTCTTGACTTAATTTCTTAAATGAAATGTTCGTTTTCAGTTAAATAGTGTAAACCAAAACTTAATACCAACAATAAGAGACATTTAAAACAATCACAGCAGAAAATAAACAAGAAGGTGTTGATAGAACGCATCCTAAATGGAAGGACCAAGAAAACGATGAAGTGTTCTCGACTCGAGCTTTCACAAGCCTAATACTTGAAGACAGAAGACAAAAAAGAAGCAGAACATTCAAAGCATTCCCACTGTAGGCAGGTAAGCACCACTTGAATCTGGAAACATCCTTACTTGTGGCTACTATTTAGGTATCTGTAAGTATAAACTTTCTGAAAATATTACGTTATGAGTCTTAAATACTTAAACATATGCCAGCATTGTTTTAACTTAATCGTGAAATATTGCTGGAACCTTTCTTGGTGGGGACAGATGAAAGGAAGTGCGTCATATGTCTCTGCCTTGTTCCGCTACTTCTGAGTAAACAGTTGAATAGCTTTCAGTAAGGCAATCTCCACCTCGAAAGCTTCTAACAACTTGATAAAATTATATCTATTGTCTAAAACTTATTATACCTACCTCTATGAAATATTCCGAGGATTTTCTGAGGCAAAGATTATTTTAAATAGCGTTATTTTAGTAATTGTTATAAGGCAATAAATTCATAGATGTTTTAAAGTGAATTTCGTGAAAAATACATAACTGATGCACGCACACAACGTCTACCCCCAGATATTGAGAAAGAGAAAAATAATGAAATATCGAAATAAATTAAAAAAGCATTACATTAGTAATATAATGAAGCATTTGATAATTATTAGCAAATTTACCTATAGCAAATTACAAAAATGTTTTTGCAAGTAATAAATTATGATAGTGTTTAAATGTAAAGAATTTCAAGTAATTAATTGAAATTCATTGAGAGATAATGGCAACGTCGGTTGTGATCTAATGCTACTATGTAATAGTATTATTTTATAATTTCCATAGTTAGAATTTACAACTTTTTAAAGGTAATTTTACAGATAACCAGAAGCACACTTCAGAAATGCTGTAGAGTTAAGACAATGAATGTGTGAAAATAAAAAAATCTATAGTTTTCTTCCGATTGCTTTAACTATTTTACCATAGATACTCAGAACATAAAACATATAGTATACCTACAATAATTTTAAAGAGTTTTGTTAAACCGTTAAGATATTAATTTACTATTCATAATTAATCACTTTTTGATACCCATGGTAATATAAACTACTCCTTGGACCATAGAGCTTATCGTATCGCTCCCAAAGTTTTAATTTGAGCTAAAGAATACAAACTTAAGGAAGCATTTTCTGGGGGCATGACTTAATTTTAATGTATAAGAGAAAAAAATCTGTGTTGCATTCACATGACTTTCTCTACCATCTATAATTTATTAGTGGTATACAAACTATTCTTACTAAAGCTTATTTTTCTATTTACATCTTTATCCAATAAACCTTAGCAGAAATACCTACATTACACATTTTGTTACAGATACAAAGAGAACAGCAACAGTCAAATGTTTAAGAACTGGACGCTATATGCTAGACTAAACTTCCATACTGTTTCCATACAATCGTGAGAAACAACGGAAAGTTGAAAGGACTTTGAAGAGAATGACCAGGAAATCATAATTCGAACCTTTAATAAGGGATATCTCAGAAACGGCTTATGCTACAAAAAATATTTTAAATAAAATTAGTGTTTTAAAGAAATGTATATTTTTTTGTGTGGTAGGTACGCATTTACCTATCGTTTGTTTACCAGTTATACAAGATTATACAAAATTGTTTCAGAATGATGAGGACTTTATAGGTTACTCCCCGAAAATTCAAAATATACATTTTATTTTTTATGTAAATATCTCTCATATATGGTATTTTAAACGAAAACGTTATAGCCATTTTATAGAAAATAAAAAAATTCGAAACATATTCCACTTAAATGGTAATTTGGGGTGGGAGGAGTTTGTTGAAAGTCTTCGGGTCGCATTTCTAGATGATGTTGAACTTAACTACCAAGTTTGGTATTTATCCGATTTTTCGTTTTTGCTTTATACTGTTCACGGCATATAGACACATAGGCACTCGCACGGACAGTTTTCCAAATGCTTTATTTGAGTTCAGGGCATCTCAAAACATATATTTTTCGTGAAATCTCGGTATCGAATTTTTGGGTGTAATGCAATACTTCCCCTACTTACTATGCGTAGTAGAGAAAGTAAAAATTATATGCAGGTACTATCTAATAATTTTAAAATAGTGCGCAACAGTTTTTAAGTTCGTAATTCCTGAAGCAAATTAATAAGTCCAAAATGGTGGTTCAAGGAGCACTTTAAATAGAGAGTGAAAAGTACTGAAAAGAAGAAAGTGAAAAAAAAGAAGTTTAAAGTTCAATGGTAAAGGACTGATTAAATAGGCGTTTGTAACTATAAAATTGATGATACTAAAAAAACAAATTGTTTAGTATAAATGTACAAGTTAGGTATAAGTGGATACAATAAAAACTAAAAAAAAAAAGTCGAAAATGTTAATATTTTTACTTTCTCTACTACGTAGAGTAGGTAGGGAAGTATTGTATTCCACCCAAAAATTCGATACCGAGATTTCACCGGAAATACATGTTTTGAGACCCCCTGAATCCAAAACAGGCATTTTTGGAAACATGTCCGTGAGTGTGTCTGTGAGTGTCTATCTGTGAACACCATAACTCAGAAACGAACAGTCGGATAAACACCAAACTTGGTATTTAGGTTCAGTATCTTCCAGAGATGCGACACGAAGGTTTTCAAGAAAATCCCCCCACCCCAGATTACCCTTTACATGGAAAATTTTCGGAAAATTTAAATTTTCTCAAAATGGCTCTAACGGTTTTGATCAAAATATCAAATGTTTAAGATATTTTCATGAAAAATGAAATGTATATCTCGAATTTTCTGGGAATGTCTCCAAAGGTATTCTTCATTGTGAACGACTTTTGCATAACTGGTAAACCATAAGAGAGACAAAAGTTTACTACACAAAAAATGTAGATCGCGTTAAATTACACAATTTATGTCATATACATCCTTTTTTTTTGAGTGAAGCATTTTTGAGATATTGCTTGTTATTCCCTTAAATTTTCCAATACTTATACTTTTTCTCAAATTCGTTATTCATTTTTTTTATGTGCTGGACATGCAAAGAGAATGGAACACTCCACATAGCAACCAGCGCTTAAAATATTTGACTATTGCTTAAAGCCTACCGATTCCCCTTGCATCTACAAGAAAATTATCAATAAGATTAACATCCCGATATCTCGATCAACATGAAGCATATGGAGAATACGCGTTTGTAAAAATAGCTTGTACAAGAGTAGAGAAATTCATGTGAGTGTAATACATCAGATTTTTTAATAAATTTTACAAATGCATTGCTTTGAAATGTTCGACGCTCGGACACGTGACTCCAGAATGTATTCAATCAGCCAGATAAAGTCAGAGAAAATTAATTTAAATCCTACTCTGAAGAACATACGATATATATCTATTACTACACTTTATATTACGTTCTGATACTTTTCTGAATTTTTCATGTTATTTGTTTTGTAATGTTTTTCATAATTGCGCCCATTTTTTAACTTTTTCCGTGTTTGTCGTCACTGTTTTATATTCAGAAAAGTAGAATCAGACGACTGGAAAATTCAATGCCATAGCGGGATTTAAATCACGGATGTCCCGGTCTTCGTCTGTTGCTCTAACCACTGAGCTACCATGGCAACATTCCGGCACGACCCGGCGATGGCATTGAATTTTTCAGTCGTCTGATTCTACCTTTCCAACCTTGTCCAACACATGGCTTGTATGGAAGAACATTAATTCTAATTTATATATTCATTTAGCAGAAACGTTTTTACTTTCTCTACTACGTAGAGTAAGTAGGGGAAGTATTGCATTCCACCCAAAAATTCAATACCGAGATTTCACCGGAATTATATGTTTTGAGGCCCCTGAATTCAAAAAAAGCATTTTTGGAAACATGTCCGTGTGTGTGTGTGTGTGTGTGTGTGTGTGTGTGTGTGTGTGTGTGTCTGTGAACAACATAACTCAGAAACGAACAGTCGGATAAACACCAAACTTGTATTTAGGTTCTATATCTTCCAGAGATGCGACACGAAGGTTTTCAAGAAAATCCCCCCACCCCAGATTACCCTTTACACGGAACATTTTTCGAAAATTTTAATTTTCTCAAAAATGGCTATAACGATTTTAATTGAAATCTATATCTCGAATTTTCTGGGAATGTCTCCAAAAGTATTCTTAATTGTGAACGACTTTTGCACAACTGGTAAACCATAAAAGAGAGACAAAAATTTACTACACAAAATATTTGGATCGCGTTAAAATACACAATTTATGTCATATACATTTTTTCGTTGAGTGAACCATTTTCGAGATATTGCTTGTTATTCCCTTAAATTTTCCAATACTTATACTTTTTCTCAAATTCGTTACTCATTTTTTTTGTCCTGGTAATGCAATGAGAATGGAATACTCCACATAGCAACCAGCTCTTAAAAGATTTGACTATCGCTTAAAGCCTACCATGCTCACCTTGCATCTACAAGAAAATTAGCAATAAGATTAATATCCCGAATAACATGAAGCATATGGAGAATAAGCGTTTGTAAAAATAGTTTGTACAAGGGTAGTAGAAAGTCATGTGGGTGTAACACATCAGATTTTTTATATAATATTTAATCGATAATGAAACATTAATAATTTTAACAAAGGGAGAAATTATTTCTTAAATGTTAAAACTGCCATTAGATGTTTTTTTATCCACCCACCAAAATCCATTTTCGTCGCAATTTCTGGTAGATGTTATACCAAAGGTCTATTCTACTAAATGAATGTAAAATAATTTTGTGACCACCACAGGAAAATTATAAGACTAGAATAACAAAAATCTCTGAAAAAAAAACAGCAGAACACGTAAACTAGGTATAATATTGTTTGTTCTTTCTGGTGTTAAAATAAGAATCTTCTCTCCATTAATATAGATAGCCACCTATAGTTTTTTAAATGGAAACGATTACTTTCTGAGATATTCTCTCTAAACACTGTAGTAAGGCCTGAAAAGATATCACAGAAGGTTGCAGCAGGTATTCTACTGAATACAAATATTAATAGAAATTGTTAGAATATTTAAAAAATCTGATGTTTTGCCCTCAAGATGACTTTTCTACTCTTGTACAAACTATTTTTACAAACACTCATTCTCTACCTACTTTATGTTAATCGAGATAAGCATTTGCAGATTGCTGCTAATTTTCTTGTAGGTGCAAGGGGAATTGGTAGGCTTCAAGCGATAGTCAAATATTTTAAGAGCTGGTTGCTATGTGGAGTATTTCATTCTCTTTGCTTGTCCAGTACATTGAAAAAAAAGAAGAAGAAATTTGCGAAAAAGTTTAGACATATATTGTGTGTTATAAAGAAACCTACATTTTTACTTTCTCTACTACGTATAGTAAGTAGGCGAAGTATTGTATTCCACCCAAAAATTCGATACCGAGATTTCACCGGAAATATATGTTTTGAAACCCCCTTAATCCAAAAAAAGCACTTTTGGAAACATTTCCGTGTGTGTGTGTGTGTGTGTGTGTGTGTGTGTGTTTGTGTGTGTGTGTGTGTGCGTGCGCGCCTGTGAACAGCATAACTCAGAAACGAACAGTCGGATAAACACCAAACTTAGAATTTATGTTCAGTATCTTCCAGAGATGCAACACGAAGGTTTTCAAGAAAATCCTCCCATATCAGACTAATATTTACATGGAACATTTTTCGAAAATTTTAATTTTCTCAAAAATGGCTCTAACAATTTTAATTAAAATATCATTTGTTTAAAATGTTTTCATGACAAATGAAATGTATATCTGGGAATGTCTCCAAAAGTGTTCTTCATTGTAAACGACTTTTGCATAACTGGTAAACCAAAGAGATAGACAAAATTTTACTAGGTATACAAAAAATGTGATCGCGTTAAAATACACAATTTATGTCATAAGCGTAGGTACAAGTTTTTTGTTGAGTGAACCATTTTCGAGATATTGCTTGTTATTCCCTTAAACTTTCCAATACTTATACTTTTCTCAAATTCGTTATTCATTTTTTTATGTGCTGGACATGCAAAGAGAATGGAATACTCCACATAGCAACCAGCGCTTAAAATATTTGACTATCGCTTAAAATATTCCCCTATTACCATATTCCCCTTGCAACTACAAGAAAATTAGCAATAAGATCGACATCTCGATATATCAATTAACATGAAGCATATGGAGAGCTTGTAAAAATAGTTTGTACTAGAGTAGAGAAAGTTATGTGAGTGTAACACATCAGATTTTTTTTGTAGTAAAACTTTGTCTATCTCTTAGTCATTCAGAATAAAGAGGACTTTCGGGGACATTCCTAGATAGTTCATAATCTACATTTCATTTGCCATAAAAGTATCTAAACATGTGATATTTTAATCAAAATCGTTGACATTTTTGAGAAAATCAAAATTTTGGAAAAATGTTCCATGTACCTAAATGGTAAGCTGTGGTGGGGGGATTTTTTTGAAAATCTTTGTGTCTCAAGTTCGGTATTTATCTGACTTCGTTTTTGAGTTATACTATTCACAGATGCACAGACACATACATGAACCTTTCCTAAAAATACTTTATTTGGATTCACGGTATTACCTTAAAGCATGTATTTACCCTATTTGCTATACGTAGTAGACAAGGTAAAGAAATTTATTGAATAATGTAGATAGGGAAATTAAAAGCAGGTTTTGTAGGGTTAAATCGTAATCGAAACATTAACTTGAAAAATGTTCACAAGGATTATCAATTATTCTAAATATACCTAGATTTTAAATCAAAAAGTTGAAACATAAGCAGTTAAGTTAAAGGTTAGTCATTAACACTACGTTTTTGGTTCGCAGTACCGGGCGATGAATGGCTTTTCATCGCAAAACATTTACAACTTTGATATTCTTTTGTTTGAGGAGATACGCAGACAGTCTCGTTGACGAGCAGCGAAGCGCGACTGTTTGTAGAGCGGCTTCTGAAAGTTAACAAACGGGTTTATTAACAGAAGCGTTAAGTTAGCTGCTCGCCACATCCCTCGGTTTTGATAGCTGTTTGTTCTGCATGGACATAGAAGCGGTAATAACATCAACGGTGATAAATGGGCAGACGTTCGGCGTTCGGTCGAACCAAAACGAATTGGTGTAGGAGACCGGGTTACGTGTGCTATCTCTATTGAAGGGTTCCGATACCCACAGCGCGTTTATCAGCTTCGGACATACACACACACACACACTGGTACGGCCGCTGCCAGCCAAAACCTATAATATCCTATAATACTGTACATCAAAGCCCCCTGTTAATATTTCATCGACACACACATAGCCTTACCATGAAATGAAATCCTATCGAACTCTGCCCTCTCACTCGCTCTTCAAATCTCTATTCTGTTCTGGGGCGGGGGAGCTGATTTTTGTTTTATGGTGCCCCGGTCTTTATCAAACAGCTCAATCTGTGACTCCACCCACCCGAGTATCGACCTCTTCTCCTCCAGCTGCGATCCCACCAATCCGCTGTGCTGGGCTGCCGGTCCCTGGCCCCTCTGGGGCACGCCCACCGAGGAGCTAAAGCACTTGTAACGCTTCTCGCTATTGGCTGACAGCTCCCAGCTCAGGCGGAGTGAGCTGTGTTGTGTAGGGACAGGGAGGGGAGAGTTGGACCTGCGTTCCTGGGCTCGGGTCTCTGGAGGGGACAGGGGAGGTGTTTCGCATGGTTAGATAGAAATGTTTGGTTTTGGTGAGCTTGCCCTCATGAAGACTTCAAACCAGACAGCTTAGACAGGTTTTCTCAGTGACTTTTCGGGTCCAGCTGACATCGGTCACCAAGAACGACGATGGACTCTGACCGTTGTGCCAACATTGAGGAAGTGTTAAAAACAAGAGAGTATATGTAGCGTTTGTGAGGCTCAAGGGTGGTTTACTAGGCAAGAGGGAACTGCAAGGGCTTCCGGGTATAAGTTTCTGCACGTGTTTGTGATCAGCGGCAGGAACTGCAGGACAGAAACCGCTGTGGAAGTTACCGAACTGTCGGGACATTTCATTAATAATTATATCAAGCTAGAAGTGTCAGCGGTCTTCAAGTGGCTCAAATTGAAGTGTTCTGTGAGAGGGATGGTGGAGGGGTTAGGGACGTGTGTGCGTGTGTGTGTCAAGAGAGGGGAGGAATAGAGCTCTCTCCCTCCCTCCTGCCCCGCTCCGGGACGTCACCGCAGACAGCCCAGCTTCATGAAGTTGTTCCAAGTCTCAACAAGAAGTGTGACATATGACAGGTCACCTCGTCCCGGGTTTCGAGCCTAGACTATCGCCAATGATGAGCCAAGCCTTTTGAGTTTATAGGGTATCAGTCTTTGGCTAAGGTTAGTGCTGCGAGTCTGTAGCAATCGGCAGTCCTAGCCGATAGGTATGTCAATTTGACTGTGTTCGGGCGAGTGAGAGACTTGGTTGGTTCCTTAGAGGGTAGTGTCCGATGGCGCTGGAGACAGATCGCAGTAGTCCTAGCAGCGCCTCGAGTCCGGGGCCCACATCCAACAATCGGCCGGGTAGCGACCGTTCCTCTCCCGCCAATCGCACCTCGGGATCCCCGGACACATGCACGAATATCTGCTGCACCGGGACTCAGCAACAACCGCCACCACCGCCCCCCATCCTGCACCCGACTCCGGTGTTGCTCCACCACACGCCGTCTCCTCTGGCACTACCACCGCCTCCGCAGCCGTCGTCCACGTCTCCACCATGTCACTGCTGCCGGCCGATATCGCCACCGCATCCCATACTCCCACCAGCCGTTTCCTTATCCCCTTCTTCGTCTCCTAGTCACATTCAACTGGCACACGTCAGAACGCCATCCTTTTCTTCTTCGCCGTCTCCACCGAGGCCCTCGTCGCCGTCGCCTCTGGGACGACAACTCCATCACTCCCCACCGAGCAATGCCTCGGCATCATCGCCGTCCCCACAGTCCTCGCTACCGCCATCCCCTAGTCAACATGGCAGTCGCGTGGTTCAAGTATCTCCCGGGGCAGCGGAACCCTCTGCATCTGCCCCGCGATCACCGCTTCCCAGCAACGACAGGGTGCCTCCACCAACGTCATTACCCTTCTCCGTCGCAAACATCCTCAAGCCCGACTTCGGCAGGAGAGCCGTCATCTCTTCGCGACAACGGGAGAGTCTCTTCAGGCCGGCTACCGGCAGTATCAGGAGAACGGTAACTCCAATATGCGACTACCAGAGACTCTACCGGCCGCACGAGCATCTTCCCGGAGTGCAGCCTCTACAACCTGTTCCCATCGTCGCGGCGCCCAAGCCGGCACCTAGGAAACCGCCCACCACGTGGTCCCCGGCATCCAGTCTCATCAGCTCCAGAGAGGAACCCGGGAGTCTCTTCAAGCACACGCGGACAGAGTCTCAGAAACTACCTCTGGTGGTGCCGCCCCAAGGAAACGGACAGCCACCGCCCCCGAGCAGCCCGCCTCCTTCGCCTGCGAGCAGCACCGTCTCCGCGACATCGTCCTCGGCGGCGGAGGACCAGGGCAAAACCACCACGAAGTCGTCTACCTCCAAATCAGAATCCCTCAAGAGCCCCACGCTCTGGCCAGCCTGGGTCTACTGCACCCGATATTCGGACAGACCCTCTTCTGGTAAGTACCACACTTTCTAATCTTAGATATTTATTTCTAATCTTAGATAGCTGCAAATTCTGCAAGAAGCAGAAAAAATATTTTTAAAAAAGTAAAAAAACATTTGAGAAAATCTTAGGTTATAATATATTTACTAACAAGAGAAGTAATAAGGTACTATATATTGCAATATCTACTAATCCAGAGAGCAGAACAGCATATAAACATGTATTAAACTTCACTAAAAATACTATAACTTCCTTGGATTTCACCACAATTGATGAAACCGAATAGGTACTATGCAAATCCAACAGATGCGTAAATACAATTGGCCAAAATTGCTGTAGTTATTTTTTAATATTTGTTTCACTTGGGTACTACTTTTACAAAAATCACCATATGTACATGAAACTTTGGCCATTTTATTCTGCTATATAACGTGTCAGATATTGTGCTTGTGACGTTTGGAATAGTTTTAAAAAATTGCTTTGTATTAAAGTAAGTTCTTCTTTCACACGAAATGGTAAACAAGTGTGTCATATTTGAATTGAATCGATTAAACAGACTTTGATAACATGGGATACATGATTAACAAAAATAAAGATTTTGAAAAATCTTGAATAAATACACCACTTCAAAATACGTATTTTATTACTTTGTTTATCACGTATATTGTAGTAGAGACTCCCTGAATTCAAAAATAAATAAATAAATAAATAAATTAGAAAAAGGTCCGTGTGTGTGCGTTTGTGAACAGCATAACTCAAAAACGAATAGTCGGATCAACACCAAACTTGGTATTTAAGTTTAGTATTTTCCAGAGATGCGATACAAAAATTTTCAAGAAAATCGCCACTCCAAACTACCCTTTAAATGGAAGATTTTTCGAAAATTTTGTTTTCTAAAAAATGGCTCTAGCGATTTTGATTAAAATAAAATATATTAAACATGTTTGCATGACAAATAAAATGAATATCTTGAGGTTTCTGGGAATAACCAGTAAAGTCCTCTTCATTCGGAAGGAGTTTTGTATAATCTTGTATAACGGTAAGCGATAGACAAAAGGCACTACACAAAATATGTAGATCTTTTTAAAACATACAATTTATTTCAATACGCTTTATGGTGGCATAAGCCAATTTTGAGATATCCGTTATTAATGGTTCGAATTATTCATTTGTTGGTAAAGTTCTTTCAAGATGCAGTTGTTTCTCGCGATTACATGTAAACAGCATGGTCTTTTAAGGCCGGCATATAGCGTCCAGGTCTTAAACATTTGACTGTCGCTGTTCTCTTTGCATCTATAACGAAATGCGTAATGTAGCTATTCCTGCAAAGGTTTATTAGGATTAAAACCTTGTAATGAGAAAAGTAAACTTAGTGAGAATAGTTTGTATCACCATTAATAAACGATAGAGGTAGAGAAAGTCATGTGAATGGATTACATCAGAATATTGCGTATATATAGTGTTCGCATACGGAAACCGCATGGTAACGTATTTACACTAGGTGTAGCAAACAGATGTGTATGAAAGAAATAGTAAAGGAAATTGTTATTTTTGGGGTAGTAACTAGGGAAACTAGGTAAAACCCCTTTTTTATTTCTTTTCTAACAATGAAGGAATAAATGCGTAAATGATCTTGGTGACCTAGAGAGCTAAGGATAAGGACCGAGAGAAAACCGAGCATAACTATCTCAGCATGGAGGCTTGAAAAACCGAGTTTTTAACCTGGGTCTGCAGCGTAAGAGTCAAAAACGCTAGTCAAGATCATTGTTGTATCTAACATCGGTTGTGGGAGAAAAAATACTTCAATAATATTGAACATGCTTAAGAATTTTAGATTTAATTTATACATCGTTTTCATTAACCTTTCATTTCACCCAGTGTGTCTATTATTGTTTGGCAGTTCCAATATAATTTCTGTAATTAATTGCTGAAATATTTATATGATTTATCGCATGTCTACTGACACATTGGTATTATTTGCTGTAAAATATTCGTTCTCGAAGTCCCAGCAACAGTAGTGATAAAACGGCGTATTTAGGAAATACCGGCCAATATGCATCTTTAAACGTGAAAAAATCTGATGCAGTACATTCACAAAACATAACTTTTTCTACCGATTATATAATACGTTATTCATGATGCAATTTTGCCTAAAAATGATTTCAAATAAGCAATAAGATACAAATGAGGACAAAGCATTCAAAATCTTGAAGAAATAAATTTGGAAATCTAATTACAGGCTCTTATAAAGGGAAAAAATCTTATGTGTTACACTCGCATGACTTTCCCTAACTATTTTTACAAACGCTTATTCTCCATATGCTTCATGGTAATCGAGATATCGAGATGATAATCTTATTGCTAATTTTCTTGTAGATTCAGGGGGAATTGGTAGGCTTTAAGCGATAGTCAAATCTTTTAAGAGCTGGTTGCTATGTGGCGCTTTCCATTCTCTTTGCATGTCCAGTACGTAAAAAAGATGAATAACGAATTCCCATTTGAGAAAAGTATGTGTTGGAAAATTTAACGGAATAACAAGCAATATCTCGAAAATGGTTCACTCAACAAAAAAGAATGTATATGACATAAATTGTGTATTTTAACGCGATCTACATTTCTTGTGTAGTAAAATTTTGTCTATCTCTTATGGTTTACCAGTTATACAAAAGTTGTTCACAATGAAGAATACTTTTGGAGACATTTCCAGGAAATTCGAGATATACAATTCATTTGCCATAAAAATGTCTTAAACTTATGGTATTTTAATTAAAATTGTTAGAGCCATTTTTGAGAAAATTAAAATTTTCGAAAAATGTTTCATGTAAAGGGTAATCTGGGGTGGGGGGATTTTCTTGAAAACCTTCGTGACGCATCTCTGGAAGATAGTGAACCTAAATACCAAGTTTGGTGTTTATCCGACTGTTCGTTTCCGAGTTATGCCGTTCACAGACACACAAACACGGACATGTTTGCAAAAATGCTTTTTTGGATTCAGGGGGCCTCAAAACATATATTTCCGGTGAAATCTCGGTATCGAATTTTTGGGTGGAATGCAATACTTCCCCTACTTACTCTACGTAGTAGAGAAAGTAAAAAAGAGAGAATCGGAAACTTTTAAACGTTCGTCAGAAGATACCTGGGTAAGTGTAAAAATACAAGATGCAATATTTCGAAAACGGCTAATACTACGGGGAAAAAGGTTTGCACTTCAATGTTCGGTTTCCCAGTTATATAAAATTATATAGAATTCAACCAGAATGTACAGATATAACTACATTTTAATACTGCTCTCAATATATCAGGCATGTTTTAGTCAAATCGTTATATCCATTTTAGAAAAAATAATAACAATAAAAAGTACTGAAATGGTTTCCATTTGAGGGGTAGTTACTGATGGAGAAAATGTGAAAATCTTTGTGTTGCATCTTTGAAAGATGCTGGGCTTAAACACGGTTTGGTATTTATCACACTTTTCGGTTTTGAGTTATGCTCTCCAAAATTATTTGGGATGAATGGTCCTCAAACCGTGTACCTTTAGTAAATATCTCATTAGGTAGGTATGTAATTTTTGGGTGAATAAAATGCCTCCTCTAACTGCTAAAATGAAATGTAAAGTAAAAATTGAAGTTGGCTCTAGAATTCTTATTGAACTATTGTGTTGTGTGCGTCTGTTTTTGTAAATCTAGGATTAGTTAAATTGTATTGATCTCCCACTAAGCCATAGGTAGTTAGCATCACCGTGAAAGCTTCAAATCTGCACGGTTTGAATTGTTGTATTCGCCTCTCCAAGAGGTGCAGTCATTATCAACTATTTTGGACAATGTTTCAGAAAATACCTAAGTCTCTTAATGCTCCGTAATTTAATGCACGTCATGAATTCAGAACATAAGAACATTTTTGGTGTAGCCTAATTTTTGTCTAGGCGACGTATAAATTTTATTATATTTTGTGGTATTATATTATTAATTCTTTCATTTAATAACTTTGGTTATTAGATCCTGTTTTAAGAAAAAAAGTAAGGTATTACAATTGCAGCTGAACTAGTAAATGAATTTAATTTCTTAAATTCTGAATGTTTTATGGCGAAAATTGAGTTATGTATTTTTTTTTATTTAGAGAATTTAGTGGTTCTTTTGCAGTACCCTTCAAATATTTTGTGATGCATTATAATACTTTTATTCATGCTAACAAGTGCTTTTTCTGTTAGTTAAAAATGGATGAAAAAGAGGCTGTTAATATACATAGAATTAAGATATATGTTCACGATATTAATTACTTTCTCTACTACGTATAGTAATTAGGGGAAGTATTGTATTCCACCTAAAAATTCGATACCGAGATTTCACCGGAAATACATGTTTTGAGACCCCCTGAATCCAAAAAAAGCATTTTTGGAAACATGTCCGTGTGTCTGTCTGTGAATAGCATAACTCAGAAACGAACAGTCGGATAAACACCAAACTTGGTATTTAGGTTCAGTATCTTCCAGAGATGCGACACGAAGGTTTTCAAGAAAATCCCCCCACCCCATGTTACCCTTTACATGGAAAATTTTTATTTTAATTTTCTCAAAAATGGCTCTAACGATTTTGATTAAAATATCGTATGTTTAAGATATTTTCATGACAAATGAATTGTGTATGTCGAATTTTTTGGGAATGTCTCCAGAAGTATTCTTCATTGTGAACGACTTTTGCATAACTGGTAAACTATAAGAGATAGACAAAATTTTACTACACAAAAAATGTAAATCGCGTTAAAATACACATTTTATGTCATATACGTTTTTTTTGTTGAGTGAACAATTTTCGAGATATTGCTTGTTATTCCCTTAAATTTTCCAATACTTATACTTTTTCTCAAATTCGTTATTAATTTTTTTTGTCGTGGTAATGCAAAGCGAATGGAATACTCTACATGGTAACCACCTCTTAAAATATGTAACTAAGGCTTAAAGCCTACCAATTCCCCTTGCATCTACAAGAAAATTAGCAATAAGGTTAACATCTCGATATCTCGATTAACATGAAGCATATGGGGAATAAGCGTTTGTAAAAATAGTTTGTACAAGAGTAGAAAGTCATGCAAGTGTAACACATCGGATTTTTTTTATTATTGTATCTACGTTTAGTATAAGTTTAATTGAAGTTGATTCAATTTAATAATATTTTAATGCAGAATTGTCCCTAAAAATGCTATTTGGTCAGAACTGAAGGTGACAAACTGCAACCTTGTCGTTCCAGAATGGATTTTTAATTTCATTCTGTTTTAGATTATAATTAATACCGTTAATTCTTGCTCGGCCAAGGTCTTCATGCTTATTTTGATATTAAACGCACTCGTCGGTATCGATTATTGAAACCAATAAATAATTTCAAACGGAGTTAAAAATGACATCTCAATATCCGGACCTTGTTCCCGAAGGACGCCTGGAAGTAAACATGACATTTAAAACAGTGTTGTAATTAACACCTCATTCAACTCGCACAACCAGCACGGTATATACCGATTTCATCGCGAACCTGTACGACTCTTACCTGTCTCAAATTGAAAAGAAGTCTGGAGTGCTTGGCTTATGTAAAACTGACATTGATGGATGACAGACGTGCTCGAAGAGCTTTCTTCAGCCCTCCTCGCGTCTATTTTCAGCGCACTTTGGCGTGTTTCTTTTGTTTTGAAGATGACAATTGCGTACGACTTGTAATTGTTTGGAAAAGCCTTACAACTTATATATAGATCGTGCATTGTAAACATATGCTAGCAACGGGTGAGTGAGAACCACGCAGCTCCCGTGGTAACCAAAATAATACAATAAGCAATGCTATTTCTAACAGGATGGCGCTCCCTGGCATTTTAAATAGCCTTATACATTCTTGTGTTTCAGACAGTTTTATTTATAACTAGCAGGTGCTGCAGCTAAGCTTGCGCTGTCCCTTTATCTGCTCAAGCCTTTCTTTCTTTTTTGTTTTCTTTCTCTCCCTCTGCATCATCATTTAGGTTAAATTGATATCTCAAAAATCAATAGCACTGTTCATTATCTATGACACCCGAAAGATCACTTCGTAATAATTATGTATTAAGGTTTGCTGTTGTTAAATTATACAAAAGTAACAATAATGTTAGAGATTGTTTAGAACTTCAACATAATTTAGATTCTTACGGAGCAAAGCAAACAAAAGGTCCTTCACCAGAAGCAAAAAATTCTTTTAAATATCTTTATAACATCAATAGGACACTCTTTGAAGTAGTTGAAAATAAATATTTAGGAATGCATTTTACAACAAATCTTAAATTTAATGGACACACTGAATTAATCGTAACAAACTCGTTAAAATGTCTAAGCTTCGTTATTAGGAATTCATACAAAATCTCGAATACTCATCTATTATTTGGAAGTCTAGATCATAATGTGTGTCAACTTAATATAAAAAACACAATCGAAATTTTTAAAATATTACTATTTAAAAGAATTATGAAACCCTCTTAGATGTATTTAAACTTAAAGATTTAAATTTTAGAAAAGACATTGTGGGATTTATATTTCTGTATAAAGTGTTAGATTCTATTATTGATGATATTAATATTATCGCAAATATATTATATTATGTACCAAATAAAATAAGTAGATTTAAGAAGTTTCTATTAATCCCAAAAGCAAACACAGAAATCCATAAAAATTGTATATATAATAACAAACTTTATTATTTCGATGTATATATTTTTAACATGTCTGAAACTCGGTTCAAAAATTACATAGTCAATAATTATTCTTTCGTAGATTAATACAAATATTTAAATTAGAAATAATTGTATAATTGCTATGTCACCTTCTCTTTTCTTTTCTTCTCTAGCTGTTTTTATTCCTTAATATTTTTTCTTATTTCGTTCCCCTTCTCTAGAACTTTTATTGTTATTTATAATTTTTGTTTGTTTCTGCTGTATAAGTTAGACTTATGAATGAATGCACGTTACTGTAATTTTCTAACTGGGCTTAAGCTTGTTAGTTCAGAACACATAAATCAATTCATTAATTAATAACCAACAAAGTTAAGGAAGAAAGGAAACAGACATTGTCATCCACAGATAATATATTATTTAACATTCCTAAACCAGAAGTCACAAAAGAAAATTAATTAAAATATGAAATGAATGTGCAATGAGCTCGGGTATGTAAAGCACTAAAATTATTATATTATCATCTTAAGGACTTAGGAAAATCCAAAATAAAAATCTGGACTGGTTATTTTGGTTCAAGTTCGAACCCAGGCACTTGGGTTCTCAGAACTATACCGGGAGAAGCAAAGAGTGTGATTTCAACGTGCTTCAAAATGCAACATAAATCGGTTGCTTTTTATGTTGAACTGTTTTTTGTTCATTTGTAGCTCAAAACGCCCGAAATGTTTACAGGACCTGTCAGAAAAATTTGCAGTGACTAGCAAGTATGATTTTCCAGTTTAAAAAACTCTAGCAGCCAAATTAATACGAAAAGAATTCAGTTTTTAATCTGATACATAGAAAACAAACGATAAAACTTGTGTTCTGTGTTGTTTTCTGAAAATTGCACTGAATGTTTCGTGTTTAGTGTTTACATAATTATTTTTACACGCATTTAATAGAGAAAAATATTTGGTATATTAGGTGAAATTTGTTTAAAACGGTTTTGATCTGAATAAAGAAGTCAAAAGTCAGGAATGATTGATTTTAACTGGTTTCCTTATTAAAACATCAGTATTTAGATTTCACAGATTTATTTCTCTTGAGGATATTGCTAAGTATTATATAAAACTTTCACTCCTAAATGCAAATAAAATAATTCTATAAGACCCACAAGCGAACAATCGATGCCGATGAACAGGTTTATCTCCGTTTATTTGCCTGCTAGATCTTTTTAAAATCCTTTTTTCTGCTTTGAAGAGGGTATTCTATGGAGTCACTGTAGGAAGTTACCATGAAGTAAGCACTTAAGATGTCCAATAGCTTATTCTCTAAATGTAAATTAAAGTGTGTTATGTTCCTGCTCTGCTAGTATCATTTATCTAAGATTGAAATCTTGCCGGGAGAATTTGATGTGATACGTTCACATGGGTTTCTCTACACTCTATCGGTTGCTAGTGGGTATTCAAATTATTCTTACAAGCTTATTTTTCTATCTACTACATTTTAATCCAAATAAACCCTTGCAGAAATAGTTACATTACCGTTTCGTTATATGTACAAAGGGAACAGCGATAGTCAAATGTTTAAGAACTGGGCGCTGTATGCTGGCCTTAATATTCCATACTGTTTCCACGCATTCGCGAGAAACGACTGAAGTTGAAAGGACTTAAAGAATGACCAAGAAATGAAGGATTTAAACCTTCAATAAAACGAATATCTCAGAAACGGCTTATACCCCCTAAAAATTTATTTTAAATAAATTGTTTGTTTTTAAAGAGATCTACATATTATATGGTACGTTTTCGTCTATCGCTTAACGTTTACTAGTTATACATGATTGCACAAAATTTCTTCGCAATGAAGAGGACTTCACAAGCTATTCCCAGGAAATGTAACATATATATTTTATTTGTCATTTAAATGTCTTTGGTATATGATATATTAATCAAAATCGTTAGGGCCATTTTTTTTAGAAAATTGTAATTTTCGAAAAATGTTCCATATAAAGGATAGTCGGGGTGGTCCTTCAAGGTGTTAGATTCAAATACCAAGTTTATGAGTTATGCTCTTCACAGACAGACAAACAGACGCACAGATATGTTTCCAAAAGTGCTTTATTTGGATTCAAGGCGCCTCAAATCATGTATATTAGTGAAATCTCGAATTTTTAAATGGAATTCAATACTTTCAAAATAGTGCAAACCCATTCCAAGTATCACAATACAAAAATACTCATTGCAAGACAGATTGATCATCTCGTATAAGAATATTTAATTGTGGTGTTTAATGAATAGCTTGAATTTTTGTGTATTTTGATACTTATTTCTTAGAAACATTGAACCTATTCTAGATAGAATTATTTTATATTAATTGTCTGTATAAATTAAACAAGATGTGTACAGTAAATATTCTTCCAATACTCAGCAATTGCAATTTACATTTTGTTTATAATAACATAGCATCTTTTTCATATCTATGTCAGCTTTTGGTTTTTGAACAACTTTGTAGCATTATAATGAAAAGAAGAACCTAGCCTAAAAATAATTATTTATAAAGAAGGAGTATATATAATAAAACTCCTGGGACAACTTATCTATCTACTTTTAAATTATAAAGCTAAAAGGAAACGAAAATGGACCAAAACAGAGAGTGTAAAATTTAGAAACTTAAGACTGAAGTGTTTTCATGTCATTCTCCTAAATTTCTATGACTATTCGGTGTTGAAAAAGATTTAGGGTATACTCCCTTATATTTAATTGAGTCTGTTTTTTTAAATAAGGGCATATCCTGTGAAGAAAATATTTAAGGACTCGAGAATAATATTCTAGGCTACAATAGAAATTCTAATGTTATAATAACAAAATGCACTATCTTTCAAAACGATAATTTTAAATCCTTAAGCTGAGATTGTATTATATTGAAAGATTTTAACCATATAATACAAACATTTTACTTCAACCTAACCCATTTTTATGAATTTTAAATTCATTGGAAATATTTTTTTTTAAATATGCTTATGTTTATGTAATATTTCCGTAAAGTTTTAACTACCTCAGTAATAGTTTTTAGAAAAAAGCAGCCAAATCTTAAAAACAAAATTAATCAGCGTTCATTAAAATTTGATAATTATATCAACATTACAGTAATGTAATCTAGTTTTGTTTAAAAATTATTTAAACTTAATCAATAAGTACTTGCGGGAACAACATTCAAAGGCACAAAGAAATAAACTAAGAAATCATAGTAACATCTCTTGTGAAGAAAGGATAAAAGAAAAATCGTAAACTTTCAAGCATCTATTCTCTGATAAGGGCCTTACGTTTGAAACATACCGCATAAAATGTTTCGAAAATGACTAATGCTACGAAAACATTATTTGACCAAATTGTCTAATTTAACAAGCTCTACATATTTATTGCAGTAGTTTTTATCTATCTCTTATGGTTTCCAGGTTATGTAGATATACAAAATTAATTCACAATGAGGACTTCACGGGATATTCATAGAAAATTCAATAATTCCTTAGAGCCACTTCTGAGTGATTGAAAAATAAAGAAAAATAAATAATAATTTGTAGTAAAGAATGGTTTGTGGTGTGGAATATTCTTGAAAATCTTCCCTAGCAGGTATGAAATCTATTTACTTTCGTTTCTTAGTTATGTTGTTCAGACATATATACTGACATAACCACATCTACAACCACCGATCGTTTTCTAAAAATCTGATGTTTTACACTTACATGAGTTTCTCTGCTCTTGTACAAACTATTTTTACAAACGCTTATTCTCCATGTGCTTCATGTTAATCGAGATGTTAATCTTATGGCTAATTTTCTTGTAGATGCAAGGGGAATTGGTAGGTTTTAAGCGATTCCCAAATATTTTAAGAGCTGGTTGCTATGTGGAGTATTCCATTCTCTTTGCATTACCAGGACAAAAAAAAGGTTACGTTTCAGAAAAGGTGCAAGTATTGGAAAATGTAAGGGAATAACAAGCAATATCTCGAAAATGGTTCACTCAACAAACAAAATGTGTATGACATAAATGGTGTATTTTAACGCGATCTACATTTTTTGTGTAGTAAAATTTTGTCTATCTCTTATGGTTTACCAGTTATACAAAAAGTCGTTCACGATGAAGAATACTTTTGGAGACATTCCCAGAAAATTCAAGATATACATTTCATTTGTCATGTAAATATCTTAAATATATGATATTTTAATCAAAATCGCTAGAGCCATTTTTGAGAAAATTAAAATTTTCGAAAATCTTTCCAATGTAAAGGATAATCTTGGGTGGGGGATTTTCTTAAAAATCTTCGTGTCGCATTTCTGGAAGATACTAAACCTAAGTACCAATTTTAGTATTTATCCGACTGTTCGTTTCTGAGTTATGCTGTTCACATACACAGACACACACACGGACATGTTTCCAAAAATGCTTTTTTTGGATTCAGGGGTCTCAAAGCATGTATTTCCGGTGAAATCTCGGTATCGAATTTTTGGGTGGAATACAATACTTCCCCTACTTACTATACGTAGGTGAGAAAGTAAAAATTTGTGTGTTACATTCACATGGCTTTATCTTCTACAAACCATTCCTACAAGATCTTATTTTTAATATCTATTTCATGTTAATATAACTGACCGTTATTCAGAAATAGCTCATTACACGTTTCGTTGTGGTTGAAGCGATAGTCAAATCTTTAAAAAGTCGGTTGCTATACGCTGACTTAGTAATTATGTACATGTTCCTTGAATGACCACGAGAAACAAACGAATGGAAATTTAGGACTTGAAAATGGAGTATTTGAAACTTCAAACCAATAAATAACAATATCTCGGAAATGGTTAGTGCCACAAAAAATTATTACACATAACTTTGTGTATGCTAATGAGATCTGCATTTTTTTATTTAGTAAGCCTTTGTCTATTCCTTATGGTTTACCACTTATCTATAAATTCTATATACAAAATTCATTCCGAATGAAGAGGACATCACAGGCCATTCGCAGAAAATGTATATTTTATTTGTCATACAAGTAACTTAAACATGGTATTTTAATAAAAACCAATAGAATAATTTTAGAGGGAATGAAAGATAACGAAAATTTCCAAGCAAAGGACAGTTTAGAGTGACAAACTTACTTTAAAATTTTCGTGTTGCACGCGCGCACACCGACACACACGCGCGAACCTTTTGAAGGTTCTTTTTTTGGATTCAGGGAACCTCATAACATGTATTTTCGGTAAAATCTCCATATTGAATTTTTGGGTAAAATATAATATTTCCTCTACGTATTCAGGTAGATGGCACAGGAATTAAGAATTGTAACTAGGTTTCATTATTTAAATTGCGTCAAAATTCTCCGCTCTCAAAAGAGCAAAACTATCGATGTGGAGCTGTAAAATTCAATACGCTTTAATTTCTCCGACCTTGGTAGGAATTTGTTAACGGCCATCGACGAGGCTACTGCGCATCGTAGAAGTAGGTGTTCCCGGTAAGGGATTCAAATAGCCTTACTGTAGTAATCGATGATTTTGAAGGAATAAGACTTGCGGTGTTAAGGTGAATGCACGATCTAACAGGTTTCTCCACCCTAGCGGAAGTATAGCAAGTTTGTGATAAAGGCCATGAGCTAAATGCTGTAATTACTAGGTAAACGTGACAAGTAGCAACACCTCATGTTATTATACTAATTAGTATAAGTGATTTTAACGGCTAAACGCTCATTATCTGTGCAGCAGTTATTTAAATACACGTATGAATGATTTCGCTAGCGTAATGACAGCCTAGAAACGTGAAATAATAGGTCTGAAAATTTAGTAAAGCGGAACAACATGGAAACGTTCGCTGTCCAATAATGAGCTTTAAATTGCGTCTAAACAGGACAGCATGCTCCCGTACTTTTCCTTAACTGTAATCTCCAAGTCATTACTGTGGTCATTCTTCAAACGTTAAGTATTTCCTGCCTTATTCCAAAAACCCAATTGATAATTAATTGAATGGACAGTTGCAAGAAGGTAGTAGATCCATAAACTGTAACCTCCTGTAGTTTTTTATTGCAACAAATTAGCTTTTAATGAACACTTCTAATATTATTGTGATAGTTTTGCAGTTTATGGTTAGTAAAATTCAAAAGAGCTAATAGCTACATTTGTTGTTTTTTACTTTCTCTACTACGTATAGTAAGCAGGGAAAGTATTGTATTCCACCCAAAAATTCGATACCGAGATTTCACCAGAAATATTTGTTTTGAGACCCCCTGAATCCCAAAAAAGCATTTTTGGAAACATGTCCGCGTGTGTTTGCGTGTGTGTCTGTCTGTGTGTGTGTGTGCGTGTGTGTGTGTGTGTGTGTGTGTCTGTGAACAGCATAACGCAGATACGAACTGTCGGATAAACACCAAACTTGGTATTTAGGTTCAGTATCTTCCAGAGATGCGACACGAAGGTTTTCAAGAAAATCCCCTCACCCCAGACTACCCTTTACATGGAACATTTTTCGAAAATTTTAATTTTCTCAAAAATGGCTCTAACGATTTTGACTAAAATATCATATGTTCAAGATATTTACATGATAAACGAAATGTATATCTCGAATTTTCTGGGAATGTCTCCAAAAGTGTTCTTTATTGTGAGCGACTTTTGCATAACTGCTAAACCATAAGAGATAGACAAAATTTTACTACACTAAAAATGTAAGTCGCGTTAAAATACACAATTTACGTTATATACATTTTTGTTGTTGAGTGGACCATTTTCGAGATATCCCTTGTTATACCCTTAAATTTCCCGATACTTATACTTTTTCTCAAATGGGAATTCGTTATTCATTTTTTTTTGTCCTGGACATGCAAAGAGAATGGAATGCTCCACATAGCAACCACCTCTTAAAATATTTGACTATCGCTTAAAGCCTACCATATTCCCCTTGCATCTACAAGAAAATTAGCAATAAGATTAACATGTCGATTAACATGAAGCATATGGAGAATAAGCGTTTGTAAAAATAGTTTGTACAAGAGTAGAGAAAGTCATGTGAGTGTAACACATCAGAATTTTTTTTTATTTATTTGAGAAAGCTATTGGAGATTAGAACTTTTATAATTATGTTGCTCACAGTACTACATGTACATAACACTCAAACCACTGCTTATGTAGTGGTTAGAATTCTGGCTTCTCTATCTAGAGTTCATGCATTCAATTCCCGACTGGGGCGAAGGAATTTTTCTTTAATTAGAATCTCTCCCTACCCACTGTAGATTCTGGAAGTATGAATGTGGGAGCGAATGTGAGTGTGTTCCATCATAAAAAATCTGATGGGATACATTCACTAGACTTTCTCTATCCTCTATCATTTGAGGCAGTATTTTAATACCTGAATAATTTTAATTGTAATTTAAAATAGGCAAATTCAATAACAGCCCGCCTTGAAACAATATGTATGTAATAATTATTTAAATTGTATGTAACAGTCATTTCTAATGCTTATTTTTATTGTAAATATGTTTTATTAATGTTATGTGTATACATTACATACTCTAATAATGCAAGAAGTGTGAGAATAGTAAGTTTTAGGTTGCTAACAATGAGTAATAATGAGGTAATTGTGGCAATAATGTGTTTAGAATTTAAAAATGTACTGGTCATGATTAGAGTGACGAGGACGTAGTTTCAGTGACAGTTTTAAAATTAGCCAATCAACAGCAAAAAAAGTTTTAAGTTAAAAACTACTTCACCCAGCTAAATAACATCTTCACTTTATTAGTAGGAACACAAACGATTCTTACTAAAGCTTATTTTTCCTTCTACTATAAACCTTTGCAGAAATAGCTACATTACACATTTCGTTATAGATACAAGAGAACAGCGATAATCAAATATTTAAGAACTGGACGCTATACGCTGCCTTAAAATTCCATACTGTTTCTATGCAATCGCGAGAAACAACTGAATGTTGACAGGAATTTAAAAGAACGACCAAGTAATGAAAAATTCGAACCATTAATAACGTATATCTCTGAAATGACTTAAACTTATTTGAAATAAATTGCGTATTTTAGAGAGATCTGCATTTTTGTGCAGTTATGTTTTCGTCTATTCCTCAGCGTTTACCAGTTATGCAAGATTATACAAAATTCCTTCCGAACGGAGAGGACGTTATAGGCTATTCTCATAAAATTCAAGATATACATTTTATTTGTAATGTAAATATCTTTAATACTTTAATCAAAATCTTTAGTCTTTTTTATAAAATCCAAAATTTCGAAAAATTTTCCATATAAAGGGTAGTTTAGGGTGGGGGATTTTCTTGAAAATCTTCGTGTCGCATTTTTGGAAGGTACTGAACCTAAATACCTAGTTTGGTATTTATTTCACTTTTTTTGAGCCGTACTGTTCAAAGAGGGACGAAATTTAAAAAAAAAATGCTTTATTTGGATTCAGGGGACATCAAAACATATATTTTCGTTGAATTATCGGTATAGAATTTAGGTTTGAATGGAATACCTTCTCTACCTACCAAGTGGGTAGTAGAGAAAGTTAAAAAAAATAAATAAAAAATAAAATCTAACGTTAAGGAATCTACAATGAAAGAGTTGTTTCTAAAGCTAAAGCTCCCGATATGGCCATAGAAGTTAGGGGGCTATACAAAGCTGCACAAATGAAACAATAAAAAAGAAAGAAAACATTCGAACATTTTTGGAAGTTGTCCATTCTGATTGTTTTAATTGCTTTTATGTTCTCTACAGATGGATTTTATCTTGCTGATATTAGTCCCGCAAAATAAAATATAGGTATTCAACGTTTTGATATTTATTGCTTTCTTCCAATTGCCGATTCGGTTAATGATTATTACGAACAAACGAGATTAGATAAGCAGACATAGTCATGCCAAATTTAAGTAAGGAATATTGCTTTCAGAAAGAATTAACATGGCCTGCGTTTGGATATCGCGTCGAAGAAATAAATAACGTTTGCAATAGAAATAATATATAATTAAATTATATCTAAGTATGTAGGTATAATGACAAAGTGCAAGAAATAAGATATTTTTATATGTGTATTAGATAATGCTTACTATGGTAATAAATAATTTGTTGCAATTTTTAAACAGTGGGAGCGATCAACTATTTAAGATCTATAAATATTCGCTATATTATTTCACCTTCTTTGTCGAGCCATTGAGAAACAAACTAATACTCAATATTCTAAATTTTGATACTTAAAATTTTTAAAATGAAAGGAAACAACAATGAATATTTGGGAAATTATTAAACAAAAATTTTATTTTACATATATTCTATATTTTCAAGAGATCTGACTTTTTCTCTTACTACGATTTGTTGTTTACCACAATTTCGCAGATAGGAGACTGAAGGGAATTTTACAACACTATCCTTTTTCTAAAAGTTCTGTGAAATATCCAATTGTAATTGTGTTTATACAGATGGATCTTTGATAATAAAGAAGGTGCTGGAGCAGAAAAAATATGCGATTCTTTTTCCTTCTATAAACATGCTAGAAATAACAGTACAAGTTTTGATGGGGAAATCGAAGCTATATATACATCAATCAAAACACCTTTAACTGGTTAAATAGGTTCAATAATTTTGTAATACTGTCAGATTCTGTAGCATACACGGATTATCAAAAATGAAAAAGATAAAAGAAATACAAGTCACGATTTTACAAATTCAAAATCTCAATCAAGAAGAAAATCATACTGCAGTGGGTCACAGTCCACTGCGGGGTAATTGGTAAGAAAACGATAAAAAATCTTATGTGATTCATTTACATGAGCCTGCCCTTTTATTAATGGAAACAAACATTATTCTTACGAAAGCTGATTTTTCTATCTACTTAATTTTAATCGAGATGTACTTTTGCAGAAGTAGCTACATTACACATTTCGTTATAAATGCATAGGGAATAGCGACAGTCAAATGTTTAAGAACTAGACACTATATACTGGTCTTGATATTCCTTAACTGAATATCGAAAGGACGTTAGAAGAATGATAAAAAAAACTTCAACAGTAAAAAATATTGATGGATATCTTTGAAATGGCCGATGCTACGCAAAAAAGTTATTTGAAATAAATTGAGTGTTTTAAAAAGATCTACATTTTTTATGCAGTACGTTTTCGTCAATCATTAAGCGTTTACCAGTTATACAAGATTATACAATAGTCCTTCCGAATGAAAAGGACTTCACAGGATATTCCCAGAAGATTCGATAGATATCTAAAAAAATGATTATTTAATCAAAACATGATTAATATATGGAATTTTAAACAAAATCATTAGCCATTTTTGAGAAAATAAACAAATTCTAAAAATGCTGCATGTAAAGAATAATTAGCGGTGAGGGATTTTCTTGAAAGTCTTCGTGTCATATCTTTAAAAGGCATGAGTAATTTTAGCCAACTCAACCATTGATATTATTCTTCATAATACTTACTATGTAGTAGCCAGAATAGTATTTTTATTTGCCTATGCTGTTCTACGTTCTGTTCCTAATAAATTAGGCGGAGTAATTGCTCTCCTATAGGGGAAAAAATTAAAAAGGTCTTAATAATAAATACGTATGTACCTGTATTCCAATTATTTTTATTTAACTCAATAAGAGGCATATATATTATTACATTTATTATTATATACTAAAGTAATTTTTCTTACAAGTAGACAGATTCCATTTTTTTCTGAATCTAAATGCCAAGCTTGGTGTTTATTCGAGTTTTCATTTTTAAGTTGTGCTGTTCACAGACACATGCATGGATTTTTTTCTAAAGACTGATTCAGGGGCCTCAAAACATGTATTTCCCGTGAAAGTCCGGATAGAATTTTGGAGTGGAATGCAATACCTTCTCTACCTGCTATGTATGTATAGAATTTAAAGCACAAAAAAACATTCCAAGTAAAATTCGTGTCTGAAAGTTAAGGAGATGCAATTTTTCCCCTTTTAGTTATGGTTGCTGTTATAAATGAGAGAATGTTTACATTCATACTTGCCCTTCACCTCAGATTGAGTCATTAAAGGTTTTCAGATTGCCTCGCTATGTGTGCAAAGGTGGAAGTAATTGATTCAAACGCTTTAACGTAACTCTCAACACAGCGGAAAGAAAATTGGCTTGCAGTTGCATTACAGAACTAAAACGCATAGTCACGGAAGGGTTATATACTAAGCGACGTGCTTGCGTTGTCCCCAAAACAACCAAAACCACACCTGGCTTAACTCTGCCAACAAATTATAATGTACTCCTTGTAGTATTTGGTTTCCAACTCGCATCTTCTCCAAATGCTGCTTTAAGTGCAGTTAGAAAGAGCACGAATTAAAAAGAGTTGATTCTTATTTGAAACATTTCCTGGTTTATTAGTTTTATATAAACACAATTTGATTTGCAATTCTGAGCCTCCACAAGTGTATAAATGCAACGTATTCCATTATAGTTTTAATATAAATACCACGAAGGAATTTTATCTTATTGAGGATTTCGCAAGTGATTTATGTATATTTTAACGTTTATTAAAATTGAATCCTCTATTCACGTAAGTACTTGATTACACACAATATTTATGTCAAAGCGGTACACTTTATCTTTTTACTTTCTCTACTACGTTTCGATATCGAAATTTCACTATAAATACATTTTTGAGGCCTTCTGAATCCAAAAAAGTAAAAAAGGTGCGTGTGTCTGTGTGGCTGTGTGTCTGTGAACAGCATAACTCAAAAACAAAAAATTGCATAAATACCAAACTTGGTATTTAGGTTTAGTATCTTTCAAAGATTTTCAAGAAAATCCCTACACCCCAGACGGCCCTTTACATCGAAGAATCTCCACAAAAGTCCTCATTCTAAATGAATTTTGCATAACTGGTAACCCGAGATAAACAAAATTTTACTACACAAAAAATGTAGATCTCGTTAAAGCATACAGTTTATATCATATACATTTTTTTTCTCAAGTGAACCATATCCGAGATATTTCTTGTTATTTCTTTGAATTTTCCAATACTTATGGGAATTCGTTATTCGTTTGTTTGTTTTTTTATGTCCTGGATATACAAAGAGAATGAAATGCTCCACATAGCAACCAGCTTAAAAGATTTGATTATCACTTAAAGCTACCGTATTCCCCTTGCACTTATAGGAAAATTAGCGATACGATAATTTCTGCAAACTTTTATCTCGATTAACATGAAGTAGATAGTGAATAAGCGTTTGTAAAAATAGTTTGTACAAGAGTAGAGAAACACTTGCGAGTGTAACCCATAAGATTTTTAGAAAAAGGTCGATGTGTGTGTGTGTGAACGGCATAACTGTCGGATAAACACCAAGCTTAGTATTTTTAAGTTCAGTACCTTACTAAAATGCGACATGAAGATTTTCAAGAAAATCCCCACCACTCCCAATAACCCTTGACATTGAACTTTTATGAAATTTATTTTCTCAAAAATGGCTCTTAACGATTTTAATTAAAATAAAATACATTAAAATATTTACATGAAAAATAAAATGTGTATCTAAAATTTTCCGGAAATATTCTGTGAAGTCCTATTGATTAGGAAGTAATTTTGTATAACCCTTGTATAACTGGTAAACGTTAGTGATAAACGAAAACGAACCACATAAAAATGTATATCTCTTCAAAAACATACAACTTATTTCAAATAACTTTTTGGTGGCATAAGCCGTTTCCGAGATATCCCTATTAACGATTCGAACTATTCAATACGTTGTCATTCTTTTAAAGTCCTGTCGACATTCAATTATTTCTGGCGATTGCACACAAAGAGCATGAAATTTTAAGGCCAGCATATAGTGTCCAGTTATTAAATATTTGATTGTCTCTATTGCCTTTGCATTTATAACGAAATGTTACTGCAGCTATTTCTGCAAAAACTTACCTCGATTAAAATGTGTAGATAGAAAAAATATGCTTTCGTAACTATAGTTTTTATACGTATTAATAAATGATAGGGGATAGAGAGAGTCACGTAAATGTTGGCCATCAAATTTTTTTTTTAGGTATTATTACTTATGGACTTCTGCTCTGGGAAAATTGTACCCATAATGATGGATGTTTGTTTTGCAAAAGAGAGCCATCAGGTTACTGGTTAATGCTAAGGGGAATATTCATTGTAATTCATGAATACAGCACTATAAATAATACAAGATTGCAGGTAATTACCAAATTGGAGGTTCTCGGTGAATGCCAACAACTGTCATATTATTGCTTTTAAATTGTTCGATAACATTCCACCCCATGTAACTTAGTTGATAAATGCACCTTTAAAATAATTGTTTGTGAGTGAGAGTGGTAATGCATTTTTATAATATAAATGACTACCTTGAAACTTCGTATGTAGAATTCTATTTCTGATGTCATTTACTTGTATTGAGTGATACCTATTATGCTTTATGTTCTGTATTTTTAGATGCAACATCTCAATTGCAATATATATTGCTAAAAGACAACACTGGAATAAATAAATGAATATGCTGAAACAACGTTTACATTTTCATCGGAAGCACGCAGGAATAAATTCAGAAGTGTAGTCACGATCTCTTGCGAAAGAAATAAAGGGGAAAAGAAGAAAAAGAAGAATAGTAAACATTCAAGCACCTACCGTCAAAAAACCCTTACTTTTTAAACATACAGCATGATATATTTCGAAAACTGATAATGCTACGAAAAAGTTCTTTGACACTAGTTGTGTGTTTCACTGAGCCCTGCTTCGTGTGTTAGCCAAGATTACTACCATAAGACTAGATACATGTTAAATTTAGCAAACTTTATAACTAGAACAAACTTTAGATAAAATTTCAAGGTGATAGGGCTAATCTAAGGATTAGTGTCCATGAAACAGTTGTTGCACATTTCCATTTCTTTTCAAAGAAAACCATTGTACATACCTGATCTACAATTATTTTTTGTTATCATCTTATCTCTTAATGTCTTCCTAGTTATAACAAAAGAGAACTTCAGAGACTGTTCACATAAAATTCAATATGTAAATTAACCATGTAAATGTCTTTAAACACATGGAGGGTATCTTTATAGAAATCGGTAGAGCTATCTTTTTAGAAGACAAAGAATAAGGAGAATTGTTTCCATGTAAAAGATAGTTTGGTCTCACTTTTTGCTTTTGAGTTACTCTCTCTTTCACACGTTTACGCACGTACCTACATACATATGGATTTTTTGGGGGTGAAAAATAATAACTCTACCTATAGTAGGTGGCAGAGAAAGTAAAAATGAATACATTAGTGCTGTATGGTATAATTTGTGTTTTATTAAAAATGTCCAGTAAACAATATAAATAACACAATATAAATATGAAAGTTTGTTTCTTTGGGAACGCCTTAAGTGCATTCCATCGAGTAATACGTTTAATTCAACAAAATTCGGAGATGTGACACAAATCGTTGAGAATTTTGTTTTCGTAGTTTCCCTTAGCTTTGGGGTAGATAGTGGACCTAGATAATTCAGTACCATGATCTAACAGTCCAGTCTAATCGTTGCAGAGTCGCCTCATAGATAAAGCGACCTAAATTAGCGACTACCGACCTAATTAGCTAACCTTGGCTATAACAGGGACGAGAGTGAATTGGGTGCAACACGATTACTATGAATTCAAGAGGATACATAAATTTCTCAATCGCAGATTAGGCAAATCTAAAGCTGTTATAAAATTATGTGAAAACATATTTATACACGTGCATACACAAAATCTAAGGATACCACGTGTAAACTTTTTAAGACGCAACTTTCTGAGGTTGCAAACATAATGTCCTGAGATTTAACACAGAGCTCGACTCGTTTGCATACAAGTTACACGTTTTTGTTTGTTTTTTGTTTTCAAACACAAAGTTTAAGAGAAATAACATTGCTAGATTTGTAAGCCAACTGATAAAAGAATTCTTTAAATAGCTTTAATTCAGCTGGATAAAATGTTCTCAAGTGCTTGATTCATACAGATAATTCTTAAATTCAGAACTTAAAGTTTGAATTTCAACATATATTGAAACATGTGTGCGCGTGCGTGCATGCGTGTGTGCGTGCTTGTGTGTGTGTGTACAGGTGGCAACTGAAATTACCATAAAATTAGAATATTAAAGCCAAGGCTTAACAATAACGTCTCGAAAGCGTCGATATTTTTCAAGAGGGAAAGTATATTACAAATAAAAAATAAAGCAACGTAAAATCTTCTGGATATTAATCTGTGAGCTCAATCATATCCATAACAGAGAAGCACAAACTGCAAAATAACAATGGGATGAAGTTATATCATAATACAACCAAAGAGAGGACAAGATACAAGTGATTAATTATTGTTGTATGTGATATAATGATAATAATAATAATAATAATAATAATAATAATAATAATAATAATAATAATAATAATAATAATAATAATAACATCAACGTCAATATAAGTTGCATGTTTCATCCATACATCCCCTGGGGAAGAGTCGGTAATACAATGCCGCAGGTTCCGACAAAAACCATCTGCTGAATTGAGACCACATCTGCAGTTTGGGGTAGGTAAGTTTTCCGCGAACGTATCGTATAAACAGTCTGATATGACATGACTTTCTCTACCCAGTATCGTTTATTTTTATAGCTTTTACAAACGATTCTTATAAAGCTTATTTTTCTATTTACTTCGTGTTATTCGAGATAAACGTTTGCAGAAATAGTTACATTCCACATTTCGTTGCAGTTACAAGAGGATATGGGAAATAATCAATAGTCTATGTTTTAAAGTCTGTCTTGCACTCGTATGACTTTCTCTAATTTTATACAAACTATTTTTATTTTTACAAACGCGTATTCTCCATCATGTTAATCGAGATAAACATTTGCAGAAATTTATTGCTAATTTTCTTGTATGTGCTAGGGAATATGGTAGGCTTTAAGCAATAGTCAAATCGTTTAAGAGCTGGCTGCTATGTGGAGCATTCCATTCTCTTTGTACTTCAGGACATAGAAAAAACGAATAAGGAATTCTTATTTGAGAAAAAGTATAAGTATTGCAAAATTCAAACAAATAACAAGGAATACCTCAGAAATGCGTCACTCGACAAAAAAAAGTATATGGCATAAATTGTGTGTTTTATGGAGATCTACATTTTGTGTGTAGTAAAAATTTGTCTGCCTTTTATAGTTTATTAGTTATGCGAAAGTCATTCAAACTGAAGAGGACTTTTGGGGACATTCCCAGAAAATTCAAGATATACACTTCATTTGCCATAAAAATATCTAAAACATATGATATTTTAATAAATATCGTTAGAGCCGTTTTTGAGAAAATTAAAATTTTCCAAAAATGTTCCATGTAAAGGGTAGTCTGGGGTGGGGGGGAATTTTCTTGAAAATATTCGTGTCCCATCCATAGAAGATACTAAATTCAAATATCATGGTATTGATTCGACTTTTCGTTTTTGAGTTATACTGTTCACACACACACACACACACACACACACATACACACACGGACATTATACTTTATTTGGATTTAGGGCACCTCAAAATACGTCTTTCCGGTGAAATCTCGGTATCGAATTTTTGGGTGGAATGCAATACTTCCCCTACTTACTATACGTAGTAGAGAAAGTTAAAGTTAGGCAAAAAAATAACTGAATAGTGACAGCATATAAAAAAAGAAGTATTGAAATATTGAAACTAATAATAATGCATATCTCGGAAATGATTAATGCGACAGTTAAAATATAATAAATAAAATTGTAGTAATATTTTATAGAGGGATACAGTTTCGATAAGTATGTTTTTGTCTCTCTATTATGGTTTACCGGTTTAAAAATTCCTTCCGAATGAAGAGGACTTCAGAGGCTGTTCCGCAAATTCAAAATGTATATTTTAATTATCATGCATATATCTTAAACATATGGTATTTTAATCAAATTTATTAGAGCAGTTTTTGAGAAAATAAAATAATAAAAAAGCTTATTGATAAATGTTCCATGTAAAGGGTTGTTTAGAATGGGGAAGATTTCTTAAAACTTCGTGTCGGATATTTGGATGACACTGAACTTAAATAAGTTTTTTATCCGTCATTTCATTTTTGACTTATGCGTCCAAACAAATACACACACACACCTTTTTCTAAAATTGTTTTTTTATTTGGTGGAATTCACTACTTATATTATTACGTATTGGGTGGTTGGTAATCAATATTGGAGGCGAAGATTACCAATACTTTATCTACATGTGCTATAAAATATACAAATAGTATAGTTTATTTCAAGCAATCACAGATAGGAATCACTTTTGGGGATAATATAAAATACAGCTATAATTGGTTTAATATAATATTTATCTCTAATCTAACACACAAGCAAATTAATGTTTCAATTATAAGAAACACTCAAAGAAAGGAAGTAATCTTTTTGTTTTCGAAGTTGGTTTTCAACAGACTGTACTACGTCGTTAAAACAAGCGTGTATACGATCCAATTGCGAAAGATCCGCTAACACAAAAGCGCTACTTCGTTTGTGCAGCCTTTATTGAGCGATCTTGGCAAGGATTTTATGAACGTCAGTGCAATTACATTCCAGAAACATCGCGGAGGGAGCACATAAAATATTGCAAGAAGAATATTAAAAGTTGGCTGTATTTTATTCGGTAATGGTTCTTAGAAACCGTTAAAATTTACAGCTGCGCACTGAACGATAGTCGGATTTTATAACGCGATTTTGTTTCATGGAAGCGGGTTCAAGTTGTCCATTAAGGCCCGCAGGAATCATAGGTCATTGCATATGGTTCTCCAAGACAGGAGTTATAAAACAAACCGCTGCCAATGGCACAGCATAGAATTATTTATTTATGCATACTTAAGTATACCTACCTATAAATATCCCAAATTACAAAAAAGTTCCATACTGTGGTCTTAGCGTATACGATACACCTGTGAAATTTGGAACATATACCTAGGTACAGAAGGTATGCCAGCTGGATTATACCCACGAGTTTATATATATATATAGGTATATATATAATATGTAATACTTTTTCAAACTTATTGGTGTATGATTATTTAAAATTTAAATTATGCTAATCAAAATGATTTATACCTACGCATTTTTAATTCCTCTACCACGTATAAAATTTTGCACCCAAAAATTTACAGAGATTCCACTGCAAAAACATGTTTTGGTGCCCCTAAATCCAAAGAAAGTATTTTTAGTAAAAGCCCCGCACACGCATTTGAGTGTGTGAACAGCATAACTCAAAAACGAAACGTCGAATAAATACCAAACTTGATATTTAGGTTCAGTACTTTCTATAGATGTGACATGAAGATTTTGAAGAAAATTTCTCCACCCCAGACTACCATTTACATGGAAATGTTTTCGAAAGTTTTCGAACGTTTTGGGGTTCTCAAAAATGGCTCTAGCGATTTTAATTAAAATATCAGGTGTTTAAGATATTTTCATGGCAAATGAAAAATATATCTTGAATTTTCTGGGAATGTTCCCAAAAGTCCTCTTCATTCTAAATTACTTACGTGCAACTGGTAAATCGTAAGAGATAGACAACATTTTACTATACAAAAAATGTAGATCTCGTTAAAACACACAATGTATGTATTTTCCAATACTTAAACGTTTTCTCAAATGCGAATTCGTTATTCGTTTTTTTATGTGCTGGACATGCAAAAAGAATGGAGTGATCCACATAGCAACCAGCTCTTAAAACATTTGACTATCGCTTAAAACCTACCATATTCACCTTGCATCTACAAGAAAATTAGCAATAAGGTAGTTTCTGCAAATGTTTATCTCGATTAACATGAAGTAGATGGAGAATAAGCGTTTCTAAAAATAGTTTGTACAAGAGTAGAGAAAATCATGTGAGTGCAATACATCAGATTTTTACTTTCTCTACTACGTATAGTAAGTAGGGGAAGTATTGCATTCCACCCAAAAATTCGATACCGAGATTTCACCGGAAATACATGTTTTGAGACCTCCTGAATCCAAAAAAAGCATTTTTGGAAACATGTCCGTGTGTGTGACTGTGTGTGTGTGTCTGTGTGTGTGTGTGTGCCTGTGAACAGCATAACTCAAAAACTAACAGTCGGATAAACACCAAACTTGGTATTTACGTTCAGTGTCTTCCAGACATGCGACACGAAGATTTTCAAGAAAATCCCCCCACCCCAGACTACCCTTTACATGGAACATTTTTCGAAAATTTTAATTTTCTCAAAAATGGCTCTAACGATTTTGATGAAAATATCATATGTTTAAGATAATGTCATGAGAAATGAAATGTATATCTCGAAATTTCTGGGAATGTCTCCAAAAGTATTCTTCATTATGAACGACTTTTGCATAACTGGTAAACCATAAGAGATAGACAAAATTGTACTACACAAAAAATGTAGATCGCGTTAAAATACACAACTTATATCATATACATTTTTTTTTGTTGAGTGAACCGTTTTCGAGATATTGCTTGTTATTTCCTTAAATTTTCCAATACTTATACTTTTTCTCAAATTCGTTATTCATTTTTTTATGTCCTGGACATCAAAGAGAATGGAATGCGCCACATAGCAACCAGCGATAAAATATTTGACTATCGCTTAAAAGCTACCATATTCCCCTTGCATTTACAAGAAAATTACAAATAAGATTGATATCTCGATTAATATGAAGCATATGGAGAATAGGCGTTTGTAAAAATAGATTGTACAAGAGTAGAGAAAGTCATGTGAGTGTAACACATCAGATTTTTTTCAATACTTCTGCCATTCTTTTTAAGTCCCTCGATTTTCAGCTGTTTCTCGCGATTCCATGGAAGCACTTTGGAATTTTCAGGCCACATATAGCGTCCAATTTTTTAAACATATGGCTACACTGTTCTCTTTGCATCTATAACGAAATTTTTAATGTAGCTATTTCTGCAGAGGTGTAATGTAGTTATTTTTGCAAAGGTTTATCTCAATTAAACTCAAGTAGATAGAAATGTAAACTTTCGTCAGAATAAGTAGCATTAGATAGCGATCTGCTTATTAAAACATTTATCATTTGGCCTTCTTATAGGTACAACGGAGTGTAAAATGTGTAATGAAAGTGTGTTTGGATTAGGAAAAGTAGATATAAGAATAAGATTTTGTAAGAAAACTTATAGAAAAGTGACTAGAGAAAGTCATGTGTTTTTATAAAGGAAATTGGTGTGTTGCATTCATATGCCTTTCTCTATCCTCAATCGCTTATTAGGGTATACAAATTATTCTTACCAAGGTTTATTTTCCTATCTAATTCGTTTTAAACCAGATAAAGAGATAAATATTTGCAGAAATAGTTACATCACACATTTCGTTATAGATACAAAGGGAACAGCGATAGTCAAATGTTTTAAGAACTGCACGCTGTATGCTGGCCTTAAAACTCCATACTGTTTCCATGCAATCGCGAGAAACAACTGAAAATCGATGGAACTTAGAAGCATTGAAGCAATGGATTAATAACGGATAATCTCAGGAATGGCTGATACTAAAAAAAAAGATTATTTGAAATAAACTGAGTTTTAAAGAGCTCTACCTTTTTTTTGCGTGGTACGTTTTTGTCTATCGCTTAACGTTTACCAGTTATAGGAGATTATAGAAATTCCTTCCGAAAAGAGGGCTTCAAAAGCTATTCTCAGAAAATTCAAAATATGCGTTTTATTTGTCATGCAAATATAATATGTGGTAATTTAAAATAAAAAAGTCGTTGGCCATTTTTAGAAAATAAAATGTTTCGAACATTTTTCCAATTAAAGGATAGTTGGAGCGGTGGGGTTTTCTTGAAAATCTTCGTGTGACTTTGTTGGAAGACACGGAACCTAAATACCAAGTTTGGTATTTATCCGACTTTACGTTTTTGAGTTATACTATTCAAAGTAACACACAGAAGAACGAAAATAAAATGATTTTTTTGAGATTCAGGGGCCTCAAAACATGTATTTCCGGTGAAATCATAGTATAAAATTTTTGGGTGGAATATTATACTCTCCCTACGTAATACAAAAAGTAATAAGAGACATAAATTTGAATATTTATATATTTTGATGAGTAGAATATATTTTTGTCAACAGTAAGAACTATAAAACATAGTCAGGAGGGTTAGGCAGCAGCAGATTTATGTGGAAAATAAGTTAGAGGCGAACTGCTACACACATCTCATGTCATTCTCCTCGATCATTCCAACATATAATTATTACCTTTCCAACATTCCAACACGGCGTTATTTACTGGTGTTCATTTCAGTATGCTAATAATGCGTAATGAAATCTTAACCGGCCATCATAAAAACGATTGCTTAATTAACTCTTGTCGATGAGTGGCGTTCAGATGGCGTTACATCAGCGTCAGGTGACGTAGACAAATTGTTCTAGCACAAAACATATGTGTAAACTAAGCTAGCTAATTTTATGAGCGATTGTTTCAAGTCGTCGCAACAAATCACAACAATGGACCTATGTTTAATGGGAGATTAAATGCACACCAATGTTAAATTTACTAAACCATGGAACTGAAATGTTTAAAAGATTAGATGAATTCCTTCTAAATTCTCCACTTTACGTTTATCAAATAAGTGTTTATTAAGGAAGACAAGTTTTACATTCTATATCACCTACCTAATGAGTAGAAAAGGTACTACACTGCACAAAAAATTCTATACCGAGACTTCACCCGAAATACATGTTTTGAGACCACTTGAATCCAAAAAGAAAGCATTTTTAGAAAAAGATCCGTGTGTGTAAAAGGCATAACTCAAAAATAAAAATAGAATAAATACTAAACTTGGTATTTAGGTTCACTACATTCCAAAGATGCGACACGAAGATTTTCAAGAAAATCCCCCACCCCAAACTACCCTTTACATAAGACATTTTTCGAATTTTTGTATTTTCTAAAAAAAGGACTCAAGTCACGAAGCAGAATGTACACGGCCTCACAGGTAAACAACACTCCATGCACCGCCTCACTCACCCTACTCGATGCACAGTATACTTCACTTCACTATTAAGTTGTCCCGTATCCTTAGCCTGGTAAGGAAATAATAAACCGCCTCTACTACGCCCAGTTCTCAGCCTTTACCTGGTTCTAGCACTCCACTTAATGTGCCAGACTTTCGACATCAAACCAATACGAGACGGATTCGTACACGGCTTCCAACCACTCAAGTGAAATTTTTCCACACCACTCCTCTTTCGTCACTCTCCTACACCTGACTTCCGTTCATGAGCTAATGCATGTGTATTAAGACTTGAATCAAAGCTGTAAGAGAGGGTCACCCAGCATTGGTGTGGAGCAAAGATAATAAGGAAAGTCTGCCAACATTAAATAAAGAAAAGCACTATAAGAAACCAGAAGCATCGGCACGTTTCCGTATGCTCGATTGTACGAAGAGCGCCAAAGAAAATCTCACTGTACCTCGCGTTTATGTCACATTATTTATCGTTGTACGTGGCCTTGCGAAGCCATGGCCATTTCATTGGTTGCTTTAAGCCACGGTACAAGGGTGCGCCAGTTCTTCTGCTGAATAATTACACCAATGACCACAACAAAGTTTACAAAATGGCGTAGAAACGAAATATATGTTTACGCTCTTGATCGCATTGGCTAAAAGAGAGAGAGGTAGAGTGCATTCAGTTTGTCATGCAGACCTCTTATCGTGATTGGTAGCCCATACTTTATCGGCTAGTGCAGGACACACCTTTGAAAGGGTTAAAAGCTAAGGGGAAAAGTTGATGAGTGCCCAGATTAGCGAAATGTAGAATGTGTAGTGTGAGAAGATTTTCAGGGGTGCAAATTAAAGTTTGAATGGTATTCATTAAATACATAGCAAAGCAGCACTTTATAACAAAAAATAAACAGAAACTGTATTCTCACAGTAGTATCAATCCTTGTTGTTGCATAGAAGCAAACATAACTAAATAATAAATAATTAAAGCAGCATGTTTTCCCTCTAATTTAACTATAATTGGTTAATATACCTTTACTGACATATTGCTGATCGTAGGAATACAACAGGATTATAGGCAAAAATATAACCCAATTTTATCGCCATAATATGTTTGTCATATACAGTAACATTTATCTCTAGTTGCTAAACGTGATCTGTCTTTTATAACAAAAGAGTAATTTGCATTTAGTAAGTGAATATCATCTGCGGAAGTTTTACAGGGAGTGTCTACTTTCTGACGAGTATGTAGACCGTCTTCCCCACCGTCCTGGAATATTTTTATCTAGTAATTTTCTATAAAAACACTTTTATGCACTGCCATTGCAATTTCTGTAACGGCCAGCCTCCCACATACCCACGGTACCTCCACGAGTAATTCCGCTAGTATAAAATCTGCGGAAGAATTTGTAAAGTTTAAACTTTTAAGTTTTGTATACTTTTCTTCGAATTTTTTCTTTACAATCGAAGATTTAACTGTTGGAACTTCTAAGTTTCTCAAAATCAATCAATATTTGATATTAAAAAAGGCTCTTCAGACTTATTCGTGATTATTTAAAAGAACGTATAATCAAAATCAGGTGAATAAAAATTAGGTACATCATGGGAGCATTTTAAAATGGTAGAAACTTAAGAAAATAAATTTATTGGAAAATCACTGCTATTTGCACAGACTTAATTACGTGCATTTTAATATCCCATTTTGTTATTAAAATGACAAGAAAAAATAAATAGAAATTGTACTCTTGTTCCATTGAAGGAAAATTTAGAATCGGGTACCCTTAAAGGTATTAAACTGGAAGCAAAGCTTAGAAATGAAGACGCGAAGTGTGAAGAAAATAAATACATGGCCTCAAGCTGTTACAATTACTTTAAATTGATGCTTCCTTAACGCTCATTACGATAAAATGACTCACTTGAAAGTTATGGTAGTGAATAGTGAATGGAACACCGAGTTTTCGTGTAAATCGGCATGAAATTTGCAGGCGATATTTGGATAGCCCCTGGCTATACAGGTCATTAGTATGCCGATGGAGATATCCTCTAGTCCTTGTTATGACGTGTAACCATATAGGGGGGAATATATGTGCGCGAGGCTTAAACCCGGAATGTGAACTGCGAGGAAAATTAGCATCAATTCTCGGACCTTCCTAACGACAGCACGCAAGCTAGAAAAAAATACAGGTACTCCTGGAGCTCGCGAAGCCTACTTTGCTATTTACTAGGCAGAATAAAGTGGAATACAAAGGTACAGCGCGGCTGTAAGCCACAGACCGGCTATATGCTCTATATACACCACTCATAACAAGGTTAGTACTCATTGTAGTCCATATTACTATCATTCGTGAGTAACGCCGAAGTTGCGCAACGAAAAACCCCCAGTGTGATAGGCAGTCTGCGGAGTACACATACATGCAATCCGTGGCCTCGCCATAAAACGACCGCACTGTAGTATGTTCATATATTAAATGTTAGTATAAAATTAAACATTTTGCTGCGAAAACAAAACGAATAGTCACTCCAAATCCTGATTGAAATGTTGTGAATCTAGACAAGGCAAAGAAAAACAAAACACTTTTATTTGTGAAGTAATAATACATGCAACTATAAACAGTTCGCTGTAATATAAATTATATAAAATGGTGTATTAAGAGTATTTTACATAAAAAAACGAAATAAAGTATACAAATACTACCTGAATGTATCTCATGTTTCATTAAAGGTTGCATTCTCTGATTATTTTCCACAGACGTATCAGTTTATATATTATTTCTAGGAAAGCTTCCCAGATATGTAACAATATTCTTACAAAGTGACTAACTCTACTAAAATGTTGCACTTTGGAATATACGCCATACCTTATACCACCCACTGAAATCTGTTGTAATAACTAAGGAATTAAACGAACATAATTCCCCCCAAAAAGTAGTTTTAAAACTTCTAATTAAACATATAATAACAAACAGGTTGAAAATTAAGATTAGGGATCTGTGAGAAAATACTTAATGACAATTATATTTAGCTCAGGATATTAACAATTATTTCCATATCATTGAGCGGAGTTTTCACAAAGTTCTCTCTCCAAAACAGAACATTTATCAGCAAATGAGGTTTCTTAAATCAAAGTTTAATGCAGCCAATCGTATCCATTCCGCTGAAATGTAATCCCAGTCTGATGTATATATTGTATTTGCTATTACCACACTTGTATGCTGTGAGAATACAACACTGCCTCACTTCCGAAGTACTCTAAACGACTGGTTACTTACTGGCTGTAGTCCAATGCATCATTCGCATCCGTTCGATATTACGCTCAAACAGAAACAAGGGGATTTAGGATCCTAAAAAGGAGATTTGCATTCCCAAATCTAGGGAATCCCTATCTATTTCCCAAAAGGTTAATAAAATCTCAATATCGATATTTGGTGTCGAATGTAACAAAGCACAGAAAACATTTTCTCGATATTTACTATCTGTACTGCTCTAAGTTCCAAACTTGAACATCCTGAGACTTTGGCTGCTAGAAAATCTATTGTTGGAGTACATCCGAAATAACTACCAGATTTTGTTTACTGCTTGCTTATTACTGTACAGATATCCCGTGTGCATCTTTTTGACAAGATTCTTTGAAAAATATTATGTTTAGTTTATTACACTCTGATGTTTCAAAAGTATCAGTGAAGTCTGTGTAACATAAAATGAACTAGGTCGGTTATAAATGCAGATATTTCGAAACTATCGATCCCCGAATAGTTTATAGTCTACTCTGTTCTAATTAATGAATTTCGGGAAAACTTATAGTGAACACTGTCAGTAAAGTATGTTTTTCTATGTACTTTTCTGAAGTTAAATAACGCATTTCTCTTTTGTCACCGTTTGGATTTTTACATGGAACTATACAGCGGAACAGGGGAATCATTTATTTCTCGTTTACAAGGAAAAGCAGGCTGCAAATAGTTGGAGGTAAAATTTCATTTGCCATTTTTAAAGCGGCTTCCACAGCTGATGTCGGCCGCGGCAAAGAATGTACCATTGTTTGTGGCACTGCCCAAGCACCAGGTGCCCGGAGCAAGTTTTTTGTTATTTATTTTTCGCCGCAACTTATTTGGTATTGTTTTGAAAGCTGACACGTAAAAGCCGGTGCAATGAATTAAAGAAAAGAGAGGCCCTCGAACACGAATTAATTAAATTCGTATGAAACAGGCATGCTTTTCTTTGTATAGATTTGTTAAGGCTGCACTTGGCCATAACAACGACTTCATGCCCGAGGATTGCGGTCTTTATTGTGGTAAATCCAATAAAAATAACTAAAGGATTGCGTAGGCTGTGTTGCAGATACTGAAAAATACACTACGTGATCAAAAGTATCCGGACACTGGCTGAAAATGACGTACAAGTTCGTGGCGCCCTCCATCGGTAATGCTGGAAGTCAATATGGTGTTGGCCCACCCTTAGCCTTGATGACAGCGTTCATTCTCGTAGGTATACTTTCAATCAGGTGCTGGAAGGTTTCTTGAGGAATGGCAACCCATTCTTCACGGAGTGCGGAACTGAGGAGAGGTATCGATGTAGGTCGGTGAGGCCTGGCACGAAGTCAGCGTTCCAAAACATCCCATAGGTATTCTATAGGGTTCAAGTTAGGACTCTGTGCAGGCCAGTCCATTACAGGAATGTTATTGTCGTGTAACCACTCCGCAATAGCCCGTGCAGTATGAAGAGGTGCTCGATCGTGTTGAAAGATGCAATCGCCATCCCCGAATTGCTCTTCAACAGTGGGAAGCAAGAAGGTGCTTAAAATATCAATGTAGATCTGCGCTGTGATCGTGACACGCAAAACAACAAGGTGTGCAAGCCCCCTCCAGGAAAAGCACGACCACACCATAACACCACCACCTCCGAATTTCACTGTTGGCACTACACACGCTGGCAGATGACGTTCACCGGGCAATCGCCATACCCACACCCTGCCATCGGATCGCCACATTGTGTAACGTGATTCGTCACTCCACACAACGTTTTGCCACTGTTCAATCGTGTAATGTTGACGCTCCTTACACCAAGCGAGGCGTCGTTTGGCATTTTCCTGCGAGATGTATGGTTTATGAGCAGCCGCTCGACCATGGAATCCAAGGTTTCTCACCTCACGCCTAACTGCCATAGTACTTGGAGTGGATTCTGATGCAGTTTGGAATTCCTGTGTGATGGTCTGGATAGATGTCTGCCTATTGCTCTTTACGACCCTGTTCAAATGTGGGCGGTCTCTGTCAGTCAACAGACGAGGTCGGCCTGTACGCTTTTGTGCTGTACATGTCCCTTCACGTTTCCACTTCATTATCACACCAGAAACAGTGGACCTAGGGATGTTTAGGAGTGTGGAAATCTCGCGTACAGACTTCTGACACAAGTAACACCCAATCACCTGACCACGTTCGAAGTCCGTGAGTTCCATGCAGCGTCCCATTCTGCTGTTTCACGATGTCTAATACTACTGAGGTCGCGGATAATGAAAACCAGGCAGTAGGTGGCAGCATAATGCACCTAAGATGAAAAACGTATGTTTGTAGGCTGTCCGGATACTTTTGCTCACATAGTGTATATGTAAGTATTAAAGTGGTAGTAAAGCGTACTTTAGGATGGTTTTCTGAGTCGAAATTTGACTGCGGTTTAATTCTGTAGCATTCAACTAACCTACAAAAAAATGTTACTGTACAATCGACTGGAAGACTTGCATTCGCCCACTCACTCCAAACTAATACGAGTCGTTACATAATAATTCGCTTGGTGTTAACTGAAAAGCGCTTTCGAAAGATATGCTTCTCTCATCTTCAGCTCAAGTCGACTGATTTCTCATTCACTCCCATAACCCACAAGAAGTAATTCAGTAGATGATTTGTCTGACCTCTGCTGGGAAAAGTTGTGATCTTGTGGTCTTGAATTTGCTGCCATCTGTAGTGAAGATTAGGAACTCATCTGTCTTCTTTCTCCTCTCTTGTAATTTGATTGGATAAGCTGCATCAAAATATTCTTGATGTTAAGATGAATGAAAATCTTTTTTCAAATTTCCAGTTGTGAAGGAATCTGTAGGTTTAATAATTTTATCTCTTATCCTACTACTCCAAAAATAGCTAGCAACTGCTGATTTATCTACTTGTTTTAGTTTTATATTTCTCTGATGTTCACTTAGCCGTACTTTTAAATTTCTTTTTGTTCCACCAATATATGAGCATTGTGATGTGAATTAATATGTTACGGCTCACTTCAATTCATAAAATGAGAACATCACAATTAACAATACTTCTGTCCATTATAATCTAGCAGGTATGAGAATGTTCTTCAGTCCTAAGAATACTTTACAGCTCATGTGGGTACTTGGTCATGAAGGTATCACAGAAAAGAGAAGGCGGGCAATCTGGTAGGCAACCCTCTTTTTATTTCCTCTACCACGTATATAGTCGGTAAAGAAGGTAACGATATTTCACGGAAATACGTGTTTTGGGGTCACTGAATAAAAAAAGTATTTTTAGAAATACGTCCGACTGTGTATGTGTCTGTGAACAGTATAATTCAAAAATAAAAATTCGGATACTTACCAAACTTGGAATTTAAGTTCAGTATCTTCCAAAGATGCGACAAGAATAGTTTCATAAAATTCCCGCCACCCCAACTACGTTTTACACGGAAAAAATTTCGAAATTTTTTATTTTCTATAAGTTGGCTCTAACATTTTGATTAAAATACCATATATTAAAGATATTTACATGACAAATAAAATGTATACCTTGAATTTTCTGGGAAAAGCCCGTAAAGTTCTCTTTATTCTGAAGGAATTTTGAATAATCTTCTATAACTCGTAAAGTTAAGTGATAGACGAAAACTTACCGACCCTCGTAGACGTAGTCGCTGGAGTGTGTAGCTTCGGCGCTCCGCGAAGCTGAGGGTCGCGGGTTCGAGTTCCGCCTTGGGCATGGGTGTGTGTGTGTGTGTGTGTGTGTGTAATTGCGGTAATGGAAAAATAGTGAAAACACAGTAATGATAGCCTGGGTAAACAAGGAATACTATTGTACCGAAACACCCTTATTCAAAGAAAGTACGTATTTTACAAACTGATGAGAATTACCTACACAAACGCTTATATATTTGTTATAAACATAAAATAAATGTATTAAAAACTTGAGGAAAAAAAACCAAAGTATAACCCCTAAAAAAATACTATCCATAGCATGTTTAACTTTTTGCAGGATAAATATAGCGCTTAACATTTGAGCAGAAAAGAGGTTTAAAAAAGGGGGAAAAGCACACTCCACACAAAAAAATATTCACTTTAAAATACACAATTTATTTCAAATAACTTTTTTATAGCACCAGCCATTTCCAAGATATCCATTATTAATGGTTTGAATTGTTCAATTCTTTGTTCATTCTTTTAAAGTCCTGTCAACATTCGGTTGTTTCTTTTGGTTGCATGAAAAAGTATGGGACTTTAAGGCCAGCAGCATAAAGTGTACAGTTCTTATACATTTGACTGTCGCTTTTCCCTTTCTATCTTAATGAAATGTGTAATATAGCTACTTCTGAAAAGGTTTTAGAGGCTTATGAATAAATTTTGTTTTTACATGGACGGGATACCAACCCAGACGCACAGCCCCCCAACCTGGAGGGCCAGGGAGATTTCTTTTAGGGCCTCCTATCCTTAGAGGATTACTTTCTCCCAGTTCACGAGTTTCCTCTACCCGGGTTTATTATGGAGTATTCTTCTCCTAATGTGCCCCTTCCGCCATATTCACGTACCGATGATTCCTTCTCCGTTGTTATGCCGTTGAGGTCTTCGCCCGTAACCCTGGGCAAGGGGGCCCTAACCAAATACTATCCTCCGAGCCAGAGGATCGTGCAGCTCACTTGGGCAGGGTCGCTACTCCCTGAAATGGGGCTATCTCTAAATTGAGAGTCCCCACCCGTTACCCACGGAAAAGGTTTGTTTCGATTAAAATGAAAAGATAGAAAAAAATCAGATGTGTTACACTCACATGACTTTCTCTACTCTTGTACTAACTATTTTTGCAAACACTTTTTCGCCATCTACTTCATGTTAATCGAGATAAACATTTGCAGAGTCTATCTTATTGCTAATTTTCTTGTAGATGTAAGGGGAATGTATATTTACAAGGGCAATATAGAAATACAGTAGCCTTTAAGCACATACATATCTCTTAATAGCTGGTTGCTAGGTGCAGCACCATTCTCTTTGCCACAGATTAATATTCTTTGCATATCCAAGACAAAAAAATGAATAACGAATTCCCATTTGAGAACATAAGTATTGAAAAATTTAAGAGAATAACAAGCAATATCTCGAAAATGGTTCACTCAACAAAAAAAATGTATATGACATAAATTGTGTATTTTAACGCGATCTACATTTTTTGTGTAGTAAATGTTTGTCTATCTCTTATGGTTTACCAGTTATGCAAAAGTCGAAGAATACTTTTGGAGACATTAACAGAAAATTCAAGATATACATTTCATTTGTCATAAACATATCTTAAACATATGATATTTTAATCAAAATCGTTAGAGCCGTTTTTGAGAACATTAAAATTTTCGAAAAATGTTTCATGTAAAGGGTGATCTGGGGTGGGGAGATTTTCTTGAAAACCTTCGTGTCGCATTTCCGGAAGATACTGATTCTAAATACCAAGTTTGGTGTTTATCGACTGTTTGTTTCTGAGTTATGCTGTTCACAGACAGACAGACAGACACACACACGGACATGTTTCCAAAAATGCTTTTTTTGGATTCAGGGGGTCTCAAAACATGTATTTCCGGTGAAATCTCGGTATCGAATTTTTGGGTGGAATACAATACTTCCCCTACTTACTATACGTAGTAGAGAAAGTAATAAGCTCTGGTAAGAATAGTTTTATACCCATTAATAAATGACATAGTATAGAGAAAATCATGTGAATGTAACACATCAGATTTTTATTGGTTCAGAGCAATAAAGTGCCTCTAAAACTATGATTAGATCTATAGTTAATTCTTGGGGTAGGTAAATAAGGCAAGACAGATGAATAAAAATTAGACAAAGTCCTAATTAGCAATCCTTTACTATATAACTCATAGATCGAAGAGATTGTTCATAGTTGATTCGCAAAGCATCTGTGGCTATTGGGTATATACTAGGTGGCCCATTAGCGCCGGCTGGAACGCAAACATTGATAACCATTCCAACAGGAGCGAACACGAAGAGTTTTTTACGCTGAAGGATGCTGCTAGTTGAGAGAAAAATGAATAAAGAAATCTCATTACGCCTTTAAATTCTGCAATTGCTTAGCATGAACTGCTGGTGCAGATGCATCATCTGACAAAAGAGACCTTAAGGCAATGCATCAACGGAAAACTAAAAGCTATAATTTGCTTCAGGTTAACTTGAAATACACGCAGAACATGAATAAAATATTATGGGTATAGAGTAATTTTAGATAAGATTTTTATTATTTAACATTAATAATCTTTTAATCCTTTGTAGGGCCCTTCTGCAACCCTTCTTTTGGAGCTGCGTATAGATAATAGCTAAATCTTACGTAGCGAAGACAGAACAATAAATATCGATCAGCTTAAGTCGATGCATTGCAGTAGTGACAGTTGCCATCATTGGCAATTTGACCTCGGAGCAGAAACCAATTAAAGTTGTCCATATGCTATCTTGCGGAGATGCATGCATCTAACAGAGTCAGATATGATGTCATAACTTTCTGCAAAGATCCTCTGGGTAACAGAATGCGTACTTTAATAATTTGTGCGGCAAACGAATGCATTGAGTCATCTCGATCTGATGTGGTACATTTAACATGACTTTCTCTACCTCTATCTTTATTAGTGGTATGCAAAATATTCTTATTTTTCTATATAATAATTTAATCCAAATAAACCTTTACAATTATAGCTATATTATACATTTCGTTATAAATGTCGGGAGAATAGCAATAGTCCAGTTTAAGAACTGCACGCTATACGCTGGTCTTAAAAGTCCATACTGTTTCCATGCAATCGAGAGAAACAACTGAATACTGAAAGGTTTTTAAAAGAATAAGTATTTAACAATTCAAACCATTAATAACGGATATCTCAGAAACGGCTTATGTCACAGAAAAACTTATATTAAGTAAATTGTGTGTTTTAGAGAGATCTACATTTTTGAGTGGTACGTTTTCGTCTATCAGTTAACGTTTATAAGTTACACAAGGTTATACAAAGTTCTTTCGAATGAAGAGACTTCCTAGGTTATTCATAGAACATTCAAGATATAAATTTTATTTGTCAAGTAAATATCTTTCATATATGATATTTTAATCAAAATCGTAAGAGCCAATTTTTAGAAAATCAAAATTTTCGAAACATTTTCATGTAAAGGGTAGTTGGGAGTAAGGGGATTTTCTTGAAAATCTTCGTGTCGTATCCTTGGAAGATACTAAACTCAAATACCAAGTTTGGTATTTATCCGACCTTTGCTTTTTTAATTACGCTGTTCAGACACACACACACACACACACACACACACACACACACACACCTTTCTCTAAAAGTGCCTGTTTACTTTCTCTACTACGTATAGTAGTAGGGAAAGTATTGTATTCCACCCAAAAATTCGATATCGAGATTTCACGGAATACATGTTTTGAGACCCCCTGAATCCAAAAAAACATTTTTGGAAACATGTCCGTGTGTGTCCGTCCGTCTGTGAACAGCATAATTCAGAAACGAAGAGTCAGATAAACACCAAACTTGGTAGTTAGGTTCAGTGTCTTCCAGCGATGCGACACGAAGGTTTTTAAGAAAATCCCCCCACCCCAGATTACTCTTTACATTGAACATTTTTCGAAAATTTTAATTTTCTCAAAAATATCTCTAACGATTTTGATTAAAATATCATATATTCAAGATACTTTCGTGACAAATAAAACGTATATCTTAATTTTCTGGGAATGTCTCCAAAAGTGTTCTTTATTGTGAACGATTTTGCATAACTGGTAAACCATAAGAGATAGACAAAATTTTACTACACAGAAAATGTAGATCGCGTTAAAATACACAATTTATGTCATATACATTTTTTTTGTTGAGTGTACCATTTTCAAGATATTGCTTGTTATTGCCTTAAATTTTCCAATACTTAAACTTTTTCTCAAATTCGTTATTATTTTTACTTTCTCTACAACGTATAGTAAACAGGGGAAGTATTGTATTCCACCCAAAAATTCGATACCGAGATTTCACCGGAAATACATGTTTTGAGACCCCCTGAATCCAAAAAAAACATTTGGAAACATGTCCGTGTGTGTGTGTGTGTGTGTGTGTGTGTGTGTGTGTTTGTGTGTTTGTGTCTGTGTGTCTGTCTGTGAACAGCATAACTCAGACACGAACAGTCAGATAAACACCAAACTTGGTAATTAGGTTCAGTATCTTCCAGAGATGCAACACTAAGGTTTACAAGAAAGTCCCCCCACTCCAGACTACCCTTTACATAGAAAATTTTCGAAATTTTAATTTTCTCAAAAATTGCACCAACGATTTTGATTTAAATATCATATGTTTAAGATATTTTCATGAGAAATGAAATTTATATCTCGAATTTTCTGGGAATGTCTCCAAAAGTATTCTTCATTGTGAACGACTTTTGCATAACTGGTAAACCATAAGAGATAGACAAAATTTTTCTACCCAAAAAATATAGATCGCGTTAAAATACACAATTTATACCAAATGCATTTTTTTGTTGGGTGAACCATTTTCGAGATATTGCTTGTTATTGGCTTAAATTTTCAAATACTTACACTTTTTCTCAAATTCGTTATTCATTTTGTTTTTCCCTGGTAATGCAAAGAGAATGGAATACTCCACATAGCAACCAGCTCTTAAAATATTTGACTATCGCATAAAGCCTACCAATTCCCCTTGCATCTATAAGAAAATTAGCAATAAGATTAACATCTCGATTAACATTAAGCATATGGAGAATAAGCGTTTGTAAAAATAGTTTGTAAAACAGTAGAGAAGGTCATGTGAGTGTAACACATCAGATTTTTTTTAGTATTCAGGAGGCCTCAAAACATGTGTTTCCGGTGAAGTAGAATAGAATACCTTCTCTACCTACTATGTACGTGGTAGAGCAAATAATTAATAGAAGACTGAAGAGTGTCAGATCTTTAAAGAACGTCCCTGTATGGTTCACTTATACGGTGGCCTTGTTTCCATACACGTTCCGTAACAAGTGAATGATAACCAGACATTGAATTTTATGGCAAATGCCTATTTTGTTCAGGAGAAAACAAATAGTTATGAACATTTACGTTTCATGGTGATTGAAAGCAATTTGTTAGCTGTTATAGTGCCGCAAAATCACTGTTTTAATCTAATTTGTTAATATTCGCTTATGAGTGTTATGAAAAAAAATGATATTGGGGGGGTGCCAATGTTCAAGTAGGTATTGATATTGCTATTCTACCTAATTTAAATGTTTGCTGTTTTCACATTGGTTTCAACAGAAAATTTTCTGCTATCAAGACATTCTCGCAGACAAAAGATAAAGATTAAGTGTGCAGAATTTAGAAAAAAAATTCTGGTGATGTATTTTGCAGACAACTATGTTGAAGAATGAACATGGAACGGAATTTTAATAGCTTAAAATATGTAATCTTGACACCAATTATTATGATTTAATTAATTTAATATACAAAATGTGTGCAGCTGTGTTTATATCAGTATAATAAGATTCTCTACTTTTCTAAACATAGTTTTTGTGCCATTTGTGTACTTTAGTGTTTAACATGAAACTTCAGCGAAAATATAAGTTTTATGCCTTGATTATGTGTGCACAAAATATCTATTATTAATAAAAATAATACTGAAAATTTTGTATGGTAAGCTTTTGTCTATCTCTTATGGTATACCGGTTATAAAAACTATACACATTTCATTCGAATGAAGAGGACTTCATCGCTATTTGCAGAAAATTTAAGAGATACGTTTATTAGTTATGTAAATATCTTAAACATCTGGTATTTTAATAAAATTTCAAACGTAAAGAATACTTTGGGCTGGGGATTTTCTTGAAAATCTTCGTGATGTATCCTCAGAAAATCCAGGGAACTTAAAACACGCATTTCCGGTGTAATCTCTTGGGTGGAATGCAATGCTTTCGATACGTAGGTCTAGAAAAGGTAATAAACAAGCCCTGATTGATAACCATTAATTTTTATTTAATGAAACGCTATTTAAAATAAAGATTTCAAAATTCATACAAAGCTAACGTACATAGTTTGGAGCATGTGACCAAACTTTTACAAAGTTGAGATTAAAACTTAAGACAGATTTTAGTGACCCCTCACCTAATACACCTATATTGCTGTTTCTTAATTTTTAACTAGTTCTTTATGTGAACTGTCCTTACTTTTTCGGATGTTCAGCTTAATTTAACACATTAGAAATCTTTCACGTATATCACAAAAACATTGTAGTATGCAGAGATATGAAGTGAAGCTATTAGGTTCTCTATATTTGTGAATGTGCCTAAAATGATTCATTTGACGTCATTAAAGAAAACATGTTGTGAAAGTTAGCTCATATAGCTGGTATTTTCCCTTAACGAGTCTAGTTGTAATTTTTTATGCAAATTGAGTTAACTAATATGCTTAATAATGTCCTGCCCCAGTTTTCTTAATAAAGTATTCTCTTTTAGAAGGTAACCGCAACTACATTGGACAGCTAGTAGATGGGCGTTTAAGTTGAATTTCTCCTCAGCTCGTGATTACTGAAATGCGTAAAGAAATGACAAATTACTGAGACAGTTGTCTCAGGGATGGCGCATGTTGATTTAGTTTCAAGGACTCATTCGATTTTCAGCTCTCTGCAAAATTGAATAGTACGTATTTGTGCCTGTCTGTCAGGCTGTATATTTTATGCTTCTGCATAAACAAACCTATTATCTCTGACTAGCCATAAAATCTTTAAGGTTTGGTTCCTGTTGTTGTAGGATAACATAGAAGATTGAATCAGACTTTAAAAATCTGTTACATTCAAATGACTTTCTCTAATCTGAGAAAGATGGTTTGTTACGTTATTTGCACCACACTTTGTGAGTCAATTTGAAGTAGGTTGTATTATATTTCAACTGTTGGCGAGCCGAACTTGTAGTAGTAGCAACCGCACGTATGGTAAACAGTTTCCGGTAGCCTTCGCCCCAAATGTACTTTCAGGTGGCATTTGCCCCAAGTTTAAAAAAATATTAACTTTGTAATTAAACTGTTTCTTTAAATATTTAATATTTATATTTGTCTCGGCTGCGTCAGTATTTATTTTAGAGACATGGATATCTTGGCAGGGTTGTGGTACGACTAAAAATGTAGGCTTACACATTATAATTTTACTTCACTTCTTTTATTAATGCTTGATGCGATTTATATAACACTTCACTACATAGATACCTGTGAGATTCTTTAATTAAGTAATTAATTAATTACACTTTTTAACACGTAAACTTATTTTTATCTCACACGAACACATATTATATTTCTTGAGGACATCTTTTGCGTCTGGTTAATAACGCTTTCTGCAGGCAACTGACTTCTAGATTTGTAAAATATTCTCCTTTTCAGTTTCTGATTGGCTAATCCTACTCCAATAGAAGACCACCATTTAACTAAAGCTTTTTCTGTTTGTTGATTGGCTATTTTTATAAACTGTCACTAAAATTACATTATTGCTTTCAAGAATCAAAAGTAGTATTGTTAAACTCTCAAACTCATTGCCTCAAGGTTACCTCATTGTTAGCAACTTTTAATTAATTATTCTCACAGCTCCTACATTATTAAATTACGTAATACATTCACATAACGTTATTACAGCATATACAATGACTGTAATATACACTCCTTATATATTGTTACATAAATATATTGCTTTAAGGCGGGCTGTTATTGAATTTATATAATTAGACTGAAATCATTTTTAGTGTTAAAAATAATGCCTCAAATCCTAAAAAAGCTTATTCTTCTATCTTTGCACATACTTTCCTTTTAGGTATAAGAAGGATATAGTGGTAATGCTATAGTCAGATTTATAAAAGCGGATCGCTATGTGATGGCTTTGGAATTCTATGTTGTTTATATGAACACGAGAAAACACGAATAGAATCTTACCGGTTGTAAAAAGTATAAGTATTTGAGAAGTCAAACCAATAATAAAGAATTTCTCGGAAATATTTAACACCAGAAAATATTGTTTTTCATATAAATTGTGTGCTTAACGAGATCTACATTGTTCGTGTAGTTAGAGTTTGCCCGTCCCTTATGTTAGTAATTATACGATCAGAATGAAGAGGACTTCACAAGCTATTCAATATGTATATACATTCTATTTGTCACGCAAATATCAATGTTATTTTAATCAAAATCATTAGAGCGGTTTTTGAGAAAATAAAAAATATGAAAGTTTTCCATGTAAAGAATAATTTGAGATGGTTGGGAGATTTTCTTGAAAATCTTCTTATTGCATCCTTGGAAGATATGAATTTAAATACCAAGTTTGGTATTTAACCAAGTTCTCGATGTTTAGTAAGACTGTTCATAGGCCCACAGACCTTTTTCTAAAAACCTGATGTGTTGCACTCGTATGACTTTCTCTACTCTTGTACAAACGCTTCTTCTCTATCTATTTCATGTTAATGAGATAAAAATTTGCAGAAATTATCTTATTGTTAATTTTCTAGTGGGCACAAGGGGAATATGGTAGGCTTTAAGCGATAGTCAAATCTTTTAAGAGTTGGTTGCTATGTGAGGCATTTCATTTTCTTTGCATGTCCAGCACATAAAAAAACGAATAACGAATTTCCATTTCAGAAAATTATATCAGAGATAAGTATTAGAAAATTCTCGGAAATGGTTCACTCGACAAAATATATATGGCATAATTTGCGTGTTTTAACGAGATCTAAATGTTTTGTGTAGTAAAATTTTGTCTTATCTCTTACGGTTTACCAGTTATGCAAAATTCATTCAGAATGAAGAGGACTTTTGGGAATATTTCCAGAAAAATCAAAATATACATTTCATTTGCCATGAAAATATTTTAAACATATGATATTTAATCAAAATTTGTTGTACTCATTTTTGAGAAAATCAAAATTTTCGAACAGTGTTCCATGTAAAGAATAATTTGAGATGGGTGATGGATTTTCTTTAAAATCTTTCTGTAGCATCTTTGAAAAATACTGAACCTAATTACCAAGTTTATCCAACTTTTGTCTTTGAGCTATGCTGTTCACAGGCACACAGACACACATACGGACCTTTTTCTAAAAATGCTTTTTTAAATTCAGGGGGCCTCAAAACAACTATTTCTGGTGAAATCTCGATATCGACTTTTTGGGTCGAATGTTACCTATACTTCCCCTGGTTACTATAGGTAGTAGAGAAAACAAAAATGTTCCTTTTAGATTTAGGGAGCCATATAACTTCTATTTCCAGTGAAATCTCTACGTAGAATTTTTGAGTGGAATACAATACTTCCTAGACTGCCTCTGTGGTCTGGTGATTAGTATGCAAGCTTCCAAATCCAGAGATCCTGGGTTCGATTTCCGGTTGGAAGAATTCCTGCACATCTGGAGTTACTTGAAGGACATATGTTGGTATATTTCAAACTGGGTTGGAATTGGCACGAAATTGAGGCAGTTTACGTGGACACCTTCATAAAAACATACAATTTTCCGAAGGTATCCGAAGAATGAGTATTGCAAATGTTACCGCCACAAAATCACCACTCATTAGATTTAATGCTATGTATATATTTCAGAATTTGTTCCTGCTATGCTAATAGCATATTACGGTATTTAATGCTTCTTAACACGAACCTCAAGAATGTTACTCATTATAATGATTCATCTCTTCCGTACTTTCATAGCGCGTTTCTTTTAGGCAGTTATTAATTAATTTTAAAGTGTTCCTGATTAAAATTTTGAAGCAAAGTGTATAGTGTTCTAGAATGAAGAGTACTGCGAAAATGGGCCATTAGTTTAAATTTAAAAGAAATGAATTTTCCAGGAATTACCGCTTAAAATTTAAGGGGCGTATCTATAAATAACAAAAAACGATAAAAGCTAAGGCAAGGACTGAGATCATACAGAAACGCTGCCAGTATGTACAATGAAGCCACATCCTACGGAGTAAATAATTTGGAGTATAATTGTTTGAACAAATATACAAGAAAATATGAATCATAATGCGCATATCAAAACTAATAAAGTCTATAACAAAAAGAAATATTAATCTATTTTTACATCAATTCTGTTATTCCCTTAAAAACGTAAACTTTGTAATTGCTACTCTGAATCGTATAGGATGTTTTAGGAAATAATCGCCAAACATAGTAAAAAATGTAAATCATCCTTATTTTTAAGGCTTTAACCGAATTTGATAGATTTCAATAAAATTCTTCAAACACTACTTATGAATAAAATCACAGCTGTATTCATGAACATACACACAGACAGACCGATAAACCATTGTTAATATTTCGCGTTATCAAATGTACTTCATATTTTTACTTTACTGCGTATAGTAAGTAGGGGAAGTATTGCATTCTACCCAAAGCTTTGATATCGAGATTTCAACGTAAATACATGGATCTCCCAAAAAAACATTTTTAGAAAAAAGGCCACATGTGTGTTCGTGAACAGCATAACTCAAAAACGAAAATTCGTATAAACACCAAACTTCATATTTAGGTTCAGTATCTTTCAAAGATGCGACACGAAGACTTTCAAGAAAATCCCCCACCCCAGACTACCCTTTACAGGAAAATGTTTCGAAAATTTTGATTTCCTCAAAAAGTCGAAGGATTTTGATTAAACAATCACATATTTAAGATATTTCCATGACAAAAAGTGTATATGTTCATCCTGAATGGTTTTTGCACAATGGGTAAACCGTAAGAGATAGAACGAAATTTTTCTACATAGAAAATATGGAGCTCCTTAAAACGATTATCATTTCCGAAATATTCCTTGTTATTTGTTTGAATTTTCCAATACTTATATTTTTTCCCATTTTTTTTTGTATCCTGAACATGCAAAGAAAACGAAATGCTCCACATAGCAACCAGCTCTTACAAGATTTGGCTATCACTTAAAGCCTACCATATTCCCCTTGTATCTAGCAGTTTTTAGCAAATGTTTATCTCGATTAACATAAGTAGATGGAACATAGGCGTTTGTAAAGATAGTTTATACAAGTGTAGAGAACGTCATGTGAGTGCAAACACATCAGATTTTTTTGTTTTGTTTTTGACATGTTAAATAACTGTTATGATTAAATGTGGGGGCCTTGAACCAATGTATGGTCTCATTGAGGCCTTATTCACCACTCAAAAACAAGCTTAATCGATAGTTTTAAGGCATAGTGCTCAAAAACTAATAACTTGTAGCTTTTTTTCTACGACATTCATTTTATTTTATTCCTATAATCTCTTCTCAGGTTTGACTAAGGATCTAGGAAGCCTATTCTCGTGAATTTTCCTTGTTCACTATTGGCGGTTGGTACATTCGAGCAAACTAAAAGAGGCCGGTCTCTTTAGCAGTTGAATTTTTTTCAAAGCGCTTATACTGGAGCAGTGGTTAAGCTACTAAACTTCTACGCAAGTAGCTGGAGTTCGATTCTTTTATTTTTTACAACTCGTTTTAGTAACAGAGTTAAACAATATTGCTTGTATTATTTCATTTTGCTAAAAATATAATTACAATAATAGTAAAATTTGTGCTTATAAAATTAAACTCACTGAGTATGAAGTTACCGTTTACATGTATAACGAACGATTAAATAAACGCCATATACATAAAAATTTAATGTTACATTCACATGCCTTTTCTCTACTCTCCAGCGCTTATTTGTGGGTATACAATCTATTCGTACTAAAGCTTATTTTTCTGTCTACTACATTTTAATCCCAATAAACCTTTCCAGAAATGGCTACATTACACATTTCGTTATAGATACAAAGGAGAATAGAGATAGTCAAATGTTTAAGAACTGACGCTATACGCTGGTTTTAAAATTCCATACTGTTTCCATGGTATCGGGAGAAACAACTGAATATTGACTGGATTTCAAGAAAATGACCAAGAAATGAGCAATTCGAACTTTTCGTAACGGATATCTCAGAAATGGTGTATGCCAAAAAAAGAGCTTATTTGAAATAAATTGTGTGTTTTAAAGATATATTTTTTGTGTAATACGTTTACGTCTATCGCTTAAGGTCATTACGTATACAAAATTTCTTCCAAATGAAGTGGACTTCATGGGCTATTCCCAGAAAATACAAGATACACCTATATTTAATTTGGAAAGTAAATAGGTATCTTTAATATATGGTATTTTAATAAAAATCGTTAGAGCCTTTTATAAGACAACAAATTTCGAAAAAGTTTGGTGTTTATCAGACATTTCGTTTTTGAGTTATGCTATTTATAGACACAGAAACACACGGACCTTTTTTTAAATGTAGTTTTTTGGATTCAAAACATATATTTTCGGTGGCGTTTTGATAGCGAATTTTTGGGTGGAATACGAGCAGTGCTTCCACTACTTACTATATGTAGTAGAGAAAGTAAAAATAAAGAAAATCTATTATATTTTTTCTCTACTCCACGGAAATTTGAACTTGCAATCTCAGGAACAGTAAGCTCATTCTCTACCACCGAACTACGAGTACCGTAGTAAACGTGGCGCTGTAACGAGATTCAGTCATACTTCACTCGAAAACCTTAAATCAATACTGTGTATTTTGGTTACAAATATTCAGTGTTGAAGCACTTGAAACATCTATCTGTTTGGAATCTCGTATATGAATTATTTTCTCGGAAGACTTTTGTGATTGTAGTTGTGTTCCTCGTTATAACTACTACAAGAATATACGCAGTCTTGTAAACAAACCCAATTCGAGTCAGTCCCTCAGACGCCGGCCAGTTCTAAATTGCCTGAGAGTAGAAACTGTAAAAATATTTGGTGATCTGAGAATTAAAAATCTGATGTGTTACACTCTCATGACTTTCTCTACTCTTGTACAAACTATTCTTACAAACTATTATTCTCCATCTACTTCATGTTAATCGAGATAAACATTTGCAAAAACGATCTTTTGACATGCAAAGAGAATTACATTTTACTCATAGCGACCAGTTCTAAAAATATTTGACTATCGCTTAAGGCGTACCATGTTCCCGTTGTTTTGTATTTGCAAGTGCAATATAAGCACAGACATATCTCTTAATAGCTGGTTGCTAGGTGCAGCACCATTCCCTTTGCCACACATTAATACTCTTTGCATATCCAAGACAAAAAAATGAATAACGAATTCCCATTTGAGAAAATAAATATTGAAAAAATTAAGGGAATAACAAGCAATATCTCGAAAATGGTTCACTCAACAAAAAAATCTAGGACATAAATTGTGTATTTTAACACGATCTACGTTTTTTGTGTAGTAAAATTTTGTGTATCTCTTATGGTTTACCAGTTATGCAAAATTCGTTCACAATGAAGAATACTCTGAGACATTCATAGAAAATTCAAGATATACATTTTATTTGTCATGAAAATATCTTAAACATATGATATTTTAATCAAAATCGTTGGAGTCATTTTTGAGAAAATTAAAATTTTCGAAAAATGTTCCATGTAAAGGGTAGTCTGGGGTGGGAGGATTTTCTTGAAAACCTTTGTGTCGCATCTCTGGAAGATACTGAACCTAAATACCAAGTTTGGTGTTTATCCGACTGTTCGTTTCCGAGTTATGCTGTTCACAGATAGACAGACACACACACAAGGACATGTTTCCAAAAAGTTTTTTTTTTATTCAGGGGGTGTCAAAACATATATTTCCGGTGAAATCTCGGTATCGAATTTTTGGGTGGAATGCAATACTTCCCCTACTTACTATACGTAGTAGAGAAAGTAAAAATATAAAACAAGCGATACAGGATCTAACGCCGGTGAATACGAGATGAAAGAGTGATTGTTATATTATAATTTTCTTATCGAGTTACCCCCTTACTTACGATTTTTCTTAAGAAATTTAATTGTCCTTTGAAGCTAATTTCTCGATTCGTTTTCGAAATATTTATCACGACAACAAGCATGTATTAACCTCAATTAAATTACCGATAAAATATCAGCATTTGTGGTATTACTGAGGGTAGTGTATTGAAAAGAAGCACGTAACCGTCATATTAAAATTATCTAAAAAAAATGTAATAAAAGAATTGCCATAAGAAAGAACAGAACCTAGAGGCTATTAAAACTGAGTTGATTTCTAAAGTTACTTATTTTACTCACAGTAGATCAACTGAACGAAAGGGAAGTGCGAGGAGAGATAAATGGAAGCGCTGTTGGTACCTCTAGAAACAGCCACCAGGAGCACTCAAGCGTCACTTACAGCGAAATGTCCAGTGGTCGTCAATAAACACATCGCCTTGTATGTACCAGCGCAACGGTTGTCATGCGGTGAGAAACATCTGAACGAAGGTGGAGCGCTCCTCCATCCTGTGGAAACCTACTGAAGCAAAACAAAGTTGAAACCTAAACATGATAAAACCATACTTAGAAAAAATAGTCGTATACAACCCTACATATATAAATATTGGCGCTTTATGATGCATTTGCATATACCAGGTGGCCCAACCACACCGTATTTGACGTTTGCAGATAACCATTCGTTCGTTAAAAGAGTTGCAGAACTCAGCGGGGCAATTCCAAGTAAACTCAGGTGAGTGAGGAACTGGTGCATTAGTGCCCTAAAAACTCACTGCTGTTGCTCTCAGAAATGTCCATATGGATACACGGAGACAGTTGGAGTATAGTATCAATCAACAGGGGCAAAATTTCGAACACCTATTCTATGAACAAAGTCAGCATAACGGTACCCTTAGATAATAATGATGATACTACTACTACTACTACTACTACTACTACTACTACTACTACTACTACTACTACTAATACTACTACTACTAATACTACTACTACTACTACTACTACTACTACTACTAATAATAATAATAATAATAATAACAACGTATATAATAGCAAAATGACACTGCGTGCTCTCATGTTTGTTGCTTATAATTCGTAATGCTAGGCAAGAAAAGCTAAACACAATTTAAAAAATCTGATGTGTTACACTCACATGACTTTCTCTACTCTTGTACAAACTATTTATACAAACGCTTATTCTCCATCTAGTTCATGTTAATCGAGATAAACATCTGCAGACCCTATCTTATTGCTAATTTTCTTGTAGATGTAAGGGGAATATATATTTACAAGGGCAATATAGAAAAACAGTAGCCTTTAAGCACATACATATCTGTTAATAGCTGGTTGCTAGGTGCAGCACCATTCCCTTTGCCACAGATTATAACTCTTTGCATATCCAAGACAAAAAAAATGAATAACGAATTTGAGAAAAAGTATAAGTATTGGAAAATTTAAGGAAATAACAGCAATATCTCGAAAACGGTTCACTCAACAAAAGAAATGTATATGACATAAGTTGTGTATTTTAACGCGATAGTAAAATTTTGTCTATCTCTTATGGTTTACCAGTTATGCAAAAGTCGTTCACAATGAAGAATACTTTTGGAGACATTCCCAGAAAATTCAAGATATACATTTCATTTCTCATGACATTATCTTAAACATATGATATTTTCATCAAAATCGTTAGAGCCATTTTTGAGAAAATTAAAATTTTCGAAAAATCTTCCATGTAAAGGGTAGTCTGGGGTGGGGGGATTTTCTTGAAAACCTTCGTGTCACATCTCTGGAAGATACTGAACTTAAATACCAAGTTTGGTGCTTATCCGACTGTTCGTTTTTGAGTTATGCTGTTCACAGACACACAGACACACACACAGACACACACACACACACAGACACACGCACGGACATGTTTCCAAAAATGCTTTTTTTGGATTCAGGAGGTCTCAAAACATGTATTTCCGGCGAAATCTCGGTATCGAATTTTTGGGTGGAATGCAATACTTCCCCTACTTACTATACGTAGTAGAGAAAGTAAAAATATGGACGGTTAGGCCACATAAAGACATTTTAATTATTTGTTAGTCTACAAAGTGGCTTATTCCTTCAAAAATAATTCTTTTACGAAGGCATACAAAAACTACAGAGTGAACCAAAAGACTCCGAACGCCCGCGCGGTATTTTTTTTTGTCCGTGTCCTGGGCGCTCGTTGCCGTCTGCTGCTATCATAAAAAGGCGCGGATGAAACCATAAAACTTTTTTAAAACTACTTTTAAAGGCTTTACTTACCAACTTTATGAAAGGAAATGCTGAAACTGTCCACCGTCGTTGTCCATACATTTTTGGCACCTTTTTAGGAAACTATCCATCATGAAATTTTTTTTTTGGGGGGGGGGGAATTTTCCAAACATCATCTAATGTTTCTTCGGTAAGAACCAAACGCAATCTTTTAGATTTCTTAGTCTGAGCACTTCCTGTGGCCTGAAATTTACTGTAAAGTTCATGGATTGTACGGCCTGGAACTTTTACACCTGGAAATCTTTCTGCAAATCGTACTTTAACTTAGCGAGTTGGTAGAGTTAACACATACGAATCATAAATAAATACACGCTGTGCAGTAGAAAACATATACTGAGCCATAATATACTTTGTGACTAAGTACAGGACAAAATAATAAATAACTCGTAATAACTGAACTACATCACATCACCGTCAACTCAAAACTGCACAGCAAATCCACAAAAGCGTGACTTTGTTTATAGCAGCAGTGCGTTATGATGTTTTTATATATTTCCACACGTCCAATGGAAATAAACCGCGCAGCCGGTAATATTGTTCATAACATACCCCTCTGGGGTAACTCAAAACATGAATTTTAAAAGACAAACCCACACACCCTGGAAGAATTAAAACAACATATCCGCCAGGAAATTTCTCAACGTGAATTACGGCGAGTGATGGATAGTTCCCTAAAGAGGTACCAAAACTGTGTGGACAACGACGGTGGCCAGTTTCAGCAATTCTCTTTTCGTAAAGTTGGTAAGTAAAGCCTTTAAAAGTAGTTCTAAAAATCTTGTATGGTTTCATTCACGCCTTTCTATAATAGCGGCAGACGTTAACGATCGCCGAGGACGCGGACAGGAAAAACACCATGCAGACGGTTCGGAGTCTTTTGGCTCACTCTGTAGTTTCCCGTTACGACAAGTGCCTGAATAACGGCGGTGAGTATGTGGAGAAGTAGTGTAAGGTAATAAATTATAATAAAGATTTGGAAAATGATGTTATGTTATTTTTAAAAAATTATCAACACTTACTTTAAAAGCACGCCACGTATTTCTAACGAATATTTATCATGGTCAACAGAAACTAGATGAACGAATAAGTTTTTGTATGAATAAATTGTTGAATAGTTATGAAAATAATGATAATGGGACAGAAAATATTAAAGTGCTACACATTACTTTTCCTGCTTTAACTACTATATTCTTAAGAAATGAAGGGAATTTTAATCTTCTGTCAAAGAAATTGATTTTCACGTTGGTAACTGGTTTTGAAATAATATTGCACCAACTTAGTCATTGTTCTCGTGAATTCTGAGAGTTTGCGACTGGCTCTCGTGTCGTAAATTGTACCGCAATGTGTAATTTACATAATTTACTCGTGTAAGAAAAAATAAGTGAAGGAACGTAATAGGGTCCCTATCTGATCAAACCAGTTCACGAATATTTCTAGAGGAAAAGCAGTTTAGATCAGTAGCTTTATCATAAGAATCATGCCTTTCTTGCTATAGTTAAACATCCTAATTTGGATGATTTCTTCAGATGACCACTTGAGACACACAACAAACATAAAATGTGCACATACCCTCTAAAAGCGTCGAATGAACAATTCCAAGAAAATGCTTTCATATACTTCTTTTTTAAGACAGTTCTTATTTGAGTAGGGTCTAGCTTTAATAACGCTGATGTGTTGTACTCGTGTGACTTTCTCTACTCAATCTTCTTACAATAGCCTATTCTTCTATTACGTTTTGTTATTCGAGATAAACTTTCAATACATACACTACGTGGTCAAAAGTATCCGGACACCTGGCTGAAAATGACGTACAAGTTTCTGGCGCCCTCCATCGGTAATGCTGGAAGTCAATATGGTTTTGCCCACCCTTAGCCTTGATGATAGCGTTCACTCTCGCAGGCATACTTTCAATCAGGTGCTGGAAGGTTTCTTGAGGAATGGCAGCCCATTATTCACGGAGTGCGGAACTGAGGAGAGATATCAATGTAGGTCGGTGAGGCCTGGCACGAAGTCGGCGTTCCAAAACATCCCAAAGATGTTCTATAGGATTTAAGTCAGGACTCTCTTCAGGCCAGTCCATTACAGGGATGTTATTGTAATCACTCCGCCACAGCCCGTGCAGTATGAACAGGTGCTCGATCGTGTTGAAAGACGCAATCGCCATCCCCGAATTGCTCTTCAACAGTGGGAAGCAAGAAGGTGCTTAAAATATCAATGTAGGTCTGCGCTGTGATCGTGCCACGCAAAACAACAAGGAGTACAAGCCCCCTCCAGGAAAAACCTACCACATCACAACACCACCACATCGGAATTTCACTGCTGGCACTACACACGCTGGCACTACACACCGAGCACTCGCCATACCCACACCCTCCATCGGATCGCCACATTGTGTATCGTGATTCATCACTCCACACAACGTTTTGCCACTGTTCAATCGTGTAATGTTGACGCTCCTTACACCAAGTGAGGCGTCATTTGGCATTTGCGTGATGTGTGGCTTATGAGCAGCCGCTCGACCATGGAATCCAAGGTTTCTCACCTCACGCCTAACTGTCATAGTACTTGGAGTGGATCCTGATGCAGTTTGGATGGTCTGGATAGATGTCTGCCTATTACTCTTTACGACCCTGTTCAAATGTCGGCGGTCTCTGTCAGTCAACAGACGAGGTCGGCCTGTACGCTTTTGTGCTGTACATGTCCCTTCACGTTTCCACTTCACTATCACATCAGAAACAGCGAACCTAGGGAAATTTAGGAGTGTGGAAATCTCGCGTACAGACTTCTGACACAAGTGACACCCAATCACCTGACCACGTTCGAAGTCCGCGAGTTCCACGGAGCGTCCCATTCTGCTGTTTCACGATGTCTAATGACTACTGAAGTCGCGGATAATGAGTACTAGGCAGTAGGTGGCAGCACAATGTACTTAAGATGAAAATCGTATGTTTGTGGGGGTGTCCGGATACTTTTGATCACATAGTGTATTTACACATTCGTTGTAGGTATAACAAAAATATGCTAAAGCGATATAAATATTTTTTATGTGATGGCTTCGAAATCGCATAGGGAATTATCACTTCAAAAAGTTTACTGAAGTAGATATTTGAAAATTCATATCAATAACAAATAATATCGGAAATAATTAAGGCTACAAAAAATGTGTTTGAAATAAATTGTGTGTTTTAACGAGATCTACATTTTTTGTTTAGTAAGATTGTATGAATCTCTTAAACAAGTCCTCAGAATGAAGAGGACTATACAGGCTATTCCCAGAAAATTCAAAATACACATTTCATTTGTCATGCAAATATCTTAAAACATGTGCTTATTTTTATCAAAATCGTTAGCCATTTTTGAGAAAATCAAACATAACAAAATATTTTCCATGTAAAGGGTAATTCGGGATGGACGGAGTTTCTTCAAACTGTCGCATCCTTAGAAGGCCCTCAACTGAAACACCAAATTTTATATTTAACCGACTTTTCGTTTTTAAGTTATGCTGCTCAAACACACACAAACACGGGCCTTTTCCTAAAAATACTTTTTGGGGTTCAGGAGACCCCAAAAATGCATTTCTGTTGAAATCTCGGTATCGAAATGGAACAAACATTTTCTGTCAGTCTTCTATATTACTTGAGCACTGCATGGTTACATTCTGTATGGACTAGGGTTAGGAGTGGAGAGGAACTTAGCACCTTGACCTACGAATATGTTTTGAGCCTAACCTCCTGAGAGGGCGCTTCCGGGAGGGAGGGATGAGGTGAGAGAAGACGGAGGGCGGCTCCGGAGGACTGGGTCCCTATCTTTTTCCACATTGAAACTCTCCGTATAGCGGCTTGTAGAACTGGCTCCTCTCCCCTTTGCAGGCTTGCACATCCCACTGAGGGTCCCAGGACTCGGAGACCGCCCCCGTTTCGGGGACAAAGTGTTACATAGAGCATCCTTTTTCCCCACCATGCACGCCGAGACTCTTGCCGACACACTCGCGACACTTCCAATCCCGAAAACAACCAAGCAGATGAAAGTTGAAGAGAAATGAGGTAAAATGGAGGAACAGGAAATTCCGGGGATATAATGGACCTTCCCAGGCGACCCGGGAAAACCTCGAAAAAATCCATGGCTCAGGAAGGTCGGCCGCGGAAATCGAACCCACGAATGCAGGGCACAGACCTTGTGGCCAGGGCCATCGGGTTCGGTTACATTATGTCTGATTTTTCTCCTTTCTTTATTCCTAAGTCACCTCTTAAATTCATATATTGTAATGCATTAGATGCTTTTGTATTTTATAATGTTTATTCAAAGCTCTGCTACACATGTGATAACAGTGGTTGTCAAGTAAGTACAGATTTGTCTCCCCAAAGCAGCATTTAGATTTCTAAAATAAGTCTGAAATATCTATATTATTTTGTTTTATTGAATGTGTTCAATTTTATAATAGTAATAATAATAATAATAGTAATAATAATAAAATAAACTTCATTTATAAAACGTGACAGTGTATTTATTAAAATAGCAAAAATTTTACTGTGAAAAAGTGCATCTACAGTGAATTGGACACTGGCATTAAAGTGAATTGCACGTTAAATAAGTAGCATATTTGCTATAAATTGCACTCTTCCATAATAAAAACCAATCCGTAACTCCTAAAATTGCAAAATGTCCCGCAGTTTATCTACAGCTCTAACTGTAGTACGCAAGTAGATACAAAATAATTATATAGAAAGCTAAATAGCAACTAATTCCTTTTATTTATCTGTTATATTTTGGCACATTAGAAAAATACAGGACGTTCGTGGTCTCTCTTTACCGCAGTTGTGTCAGCCGCAAGATCTGATACTCGCTTATCGTTCACCAACGAAGGCGTTCGTTTTCGGATAGATTATTTCCATGTTTAAGCAAGCATTTGTCCATTATTGAGCTAAGAATTTTGAGTATTAAGCCAAGCATCTTGTGGGAGGGGATGTTATTTCAATCTTAATGAGAGGAAAAAGAAACCTTATATTATACTTAACACCAACAAGCACAAACCATTATAACTGGCACTTAGTAGTGCGAAATGAAATCAGCGTTTGAGGAATTCTTTTCATAAAATCTATTAAAATAAGTGATAAACTTTATATATAAAACATCTCATATAACTACAATAAATCCCCAGTGCATGAAATAATCATTTGACGTAGTCTATTTGATCTCTAAGAATTTTAAAGCCATGTGTGAAGACATAATTTTTTTATCCTATAACTATAAAATATTTAATTTTACAATTGATGGGTTTTAAACTAAACAACAAGAAGGTTTACATTTAAACATCAAATAGCACACAGAAACTTGCACGCATTGTGATATATTTAATTTTAATCGTTTTATTGTCGCATAGCAATATCAAGATACCTTTTAAGAACTAAAAATTGTAGAATTAGGCATATTTTAATAACTAAATGATTTCTGAAAAAAAATGTAGTTAATCTTTGTGTTTTGAAAAGTGCGAGTTATAAAAAGTATTAATTTTTGGAAACCAACTCCAAATTTGCGAGTTAAACGATAAAAACTATCTGAATGAATGAGACCAACTCTGGTGTGTAGTTATCATTAAATTGTCCTTTTTAGGTCGCTGATTGGATGAACGTTTTCTTTAAATAGCATCCACCCACAGATTCTTGAAAGTAAGAAAGCATATTTCAGTTTAAGTCAATATGTTAATGGAATTTGGTGAAAATCGCTGGAAAGTAGACTTAAGCATTGTACGTTTAAAAATAACGTTTAAAGGTTGTAATCTCAAAATTGATTTTATCTTTTCATACTGTGGATATTTTCCTTTGTATGAACAATATGAAGGCGGCGCCGTGGCCGAGTGGTTAGGCCGCTCACTTCTCAACCAAGTTTAAACCCAAGGAACCGCATGTGTTATTTATGGTGGACATGCTCCATCATCAGCTTTCCTTTCATTCATTTCACCGTCATTTCATATCATATCCTTCCTCGCTCTCATACCAGACTTCGGATTTATCACCCATCCTGGCTGTTCTCCCTGATCCCTAGACTGTGCTCTCCGTCAGGCACCCGCTTGTAAGTCCTGGGGGTGTAAGTCCTAACAACGGGGAGAGCAAACAGAGAAAGAAGAACAAGAAATGAACAAGATGGAAATATCAAACTAAGAGTATTTTTAGTGGAATGGGATTCCCAATCCTTGGAAAGGAAGAAGGGGTAGAAGACAAAGATATTCATATCTTAAGATTTGATTACTTTTGAAATTTTTCTCACATTTGGCACGGTGAAAATGATCCACGCAATGGAGTTTTCAGCTCATTCTTATGGAATTTTCCATGCCAATTCCAAAATTTATATAAATAAAAATATTTTGTGTAGCGAGGGGTTTATAAATTATTGAGTTTTAAAGCCAAATGTAAAGTTTGAAATGTTTTAATGAAAAACTTGTGCACTGTGATCAAGTAAGTGACATGGATACATAAAATATATATTATTTTAAAATTTAACCTTGTGAAAGATTTTGCATGTCACAGGCACAGGGCTTTGAAACCGTTTATTTTTGGGCATGACAAACTTTAGATTAAAGTTTCAGCCAAATTAACCGACAAATATATAAAATATGGAATCTACATTTAAACGAAAGCAATGGTTTTCAATGCCCGATATATAGTCGGTCTAAAACAGTGATAGAAAACAACATTATTGAAGTATAACTTCCTAGTGTGCGTTACAAGTGGGTAAAGAAACATATAAACAAAAAGATAATTAAATGTATTTACATGAACGAAACAATAAGCCGAACACTAAAATATAAGGTAAGAATCGATTCAATAATGAGATTATATAAAACAATGCTATTAACACTTACCATAAAACTAAAACACAACCAGTAGAAATGAAATTTCCTAGATCAATAGCAGAATACACGCGCTCAATTTAAATTTTGAGAAATCATCAGTAAATTTAATTATTTCATCTATATAATATACTTTGTTAATAGATACTGAAGTGTGTTTTTTTCCTTGTGCTTTCTTATTGTATCTTTAATTACTTACACCATTTAAAGTGTAAATATTTCTTAATTTGTACTGGTAAGTTTTGTCTTTTTTGATTTTTCTAACAAATGCTGTAAGAAAAACGAAAACAAAAAACATAATTTTGCAAGAGTATTGTGGAAAATTCCAGTATTTCAAGGGGAAGTCCAAGCTAATTAGTCCTTTACTTTACTTTCCAAACGAAAGTGTTGTTTACACAAATAGTCTGCATGATTCTTGCAAGTTTTTATTCACCTGTTTACAATTCTATGTGCTAAGCTGAGACAGTTATATCTAAACAGGAACGCACTGCAATAAAGACATTATAAAAGGGATTTGAATATATTACCAAGGCAGTCCTGACCTCTCGCGGCAGGCTCGGCAACTGCTAGCTCGAAAGTTTTAGTAACCTACAGTTTTTGCTAACTCGTTGGCAGGTTACCATTATAATCGGAAGTGCGCTACTACCCTCCCCCCAGGTATTACCCTAATCTTCTGGTGGCCAGAAGAGAGTTAAGTCTTATAACATTCAATATTAACGATACTGCTGCGCTGATTTACACCTTAATTCTATTAATGGCGACAGAAGTATCAAAAGTGATTTTTATAAGCTAATAAAGTTAGTTACTTCATTTTCGCGCAGATATCACGTTGGTTACGTTGCATAGCCAGAGGTTCGCGCCCCAAAGTAGCAAAAATTTGTTTTTTTATTTTTATTCTTACTTCAAGAAGAATACACCTCACCTCGTTGGGTATCCTTGAAGGATGTAGTGGTAGGCTTAGAGTTATGCAAAAAATAGGTATCAAAACTGGTTAAGATATGAAGACAGCATTTTTAAAAAATGATAGACGCCGAGTATCAGAGGTAAAAAAGCAGCTCAAATAATTTTTGACAAGGCTAGGCCCAAAAACAGGAAGAGAGGAACTCAAAATAACCACATTACAACAGCAGAAGTCCACCAGAAAGAAGAAGAAGGTGTTGAAATTGCAATCAGAGGAGGCTAAGAAGAAGGCGGAGGGAAAGAGCTATGTCTCTGGACAATTTTAACCCTTTACACCAGATACATTAGCCTGTATAAAGGTTTTCAATATAAAATTTAAGTTTTCTCAGAACGACATTTTTCAATATGTCAAATGCGGGACAGTTTTCCTTAGTTTTGCATGAAACTTGGCTGAATAGTTCAACTGTTATATCTAAAGAAGTTGTAGTACCACGTTTGGGCTACTACGTAAAACTTGGACACAGTGGGCTAATAATCCTAAAAATGTTTACTTTTTAGACTGTAATATCTGCATTAATGGTTATAATTAATAATTTGTTATTCAAAGCACAAAATGAAAAAAGAATACTAGGATAATTTGTTAGGAGTTCAAATATTAATGTGACAAAGTGGTTCCCGCAAGGAGTATTTCATAATTTTCAAATATCGTGATATGAAAAACAGAAAATAACTCGTTTCTGAAAAACTGCTTCATCAATTTTATTGAAATTTACACATAATTCTATTTAGAATGAGGGGAACCAACATACAAAATATTAAAATGATTGAAAAACAGTGTAGAAAATCATATAATCTGTCCTAGGTGTATGTAGGTGTATATATATATATATATATATATATATATATATATATATGGAAATATTTTATTGAATGTATCTCGCAAAGTGGAAAAATTGCAGCAAAAAATTGAGCATAATTAGGATTTAATTTTTTAACGAATCCGATATTTTACATTCACATAACATTCTCTGTCAATTCTTCAACAAACTATAATTACAAAAACTTATTCTTCTATCCATTTCATGCAAATCGATATAAACATTTGAAGAAATGCTTTTATTGCATATTTCCTTGTAGACTTAGGCGATAGTCAATTCTTTAAAGAGTTGGTCGCTCTTTGATATGGTTGATGGCTTTGAAAGTCTGTTTGTTCTCTTTGCGTGACGAAAACAAAGGAAGATCGATTTTCAATTTGTATTTGACATCAAACCAATAACAAAGAATATTTCGGAAATGGTTAGCGCTATAAACATGTTAATTGCAATAAATTGGGTGCTTTAACGGGATCTGAATTTTTTGTTTAGTAAGATTTTGTATATCTCTTACGGTTTACCAATTATATAAAAGTAATTCATAATAAATGCTTTTTCTAACGCATTTTTATTAATAAAGATAATAAATAGACGGAAGTGGTTTAAGTTGGCTAATATCACGGCAGTAATAATTTACTAGCCTGAGAAAATACTCGAGTGTTAGCCGGTGGTTACATCCTAGCCATACTCTGCACGAGTTCGTAACAAAATATCGAACCCTCATGTTTCAAACTGTACTGCTTAAAATTCGAACGAATTTTTTAGAAGTATTTCAGAAATTGTTACCGCCAAAAACACATATTTCTGAATTTTTATTGAATATTTAATTTCTTTTAACCTGTCTTGCCTAAGGTTTCTCAGATATACGAATATAACATTCAAACAGAATTCAAAAGGATCTTCAGAGGATGAAATATATATTTTATTTATCATTTACCTATCTAACACATATGATATGTTAATCAAAATCGTTTTTAATTTCCCTGCCGACTCTTCTAACTGTTTTAACAAAAGCTTATTTTATTTGTTTCTGTTAATTGATATAAGCTTTACGCAAATGCTTTAATTACACATTTCTTTCTAGGTACAAGAGCAATACAACAATAGTTAAATGTTTAACAGGGGGTCTATCTAGTCATCATATGTGATAATTAGACAGACAAAATATGAAGAAAAAAATTGATGTGTTACACCCGCATGGCTTTCTCTACTTCTGCACAAACTATTTTTACGAACACTTATTCTCCATCTACTTCATGTTAATGAGATAAACATTTGCAGAAAGCCTACCAATTCCCTTGCATCTACAAGAAAATTAGCAATAAGATTAACATCTCGATTAACATGAAGCATATGGAGAATAAGCGTTTGTAAAAATAGTTTTAAAAGAATAGAGAAAGTAATGTGAGTGTAACACATCAGATTTTTTTAACATATACAGCTGACTTATATAATGAAATGTCTTTATTAAATCATTAATGCAAATTGCTACGTCACAATGTGCACATGCATAAGATTGCAATGAATTACAACCGGTAAATTTGTATCCTGTAGTTTTTATAACTGAATATCGGCAGAAATAAATGCCGCACATAGTTCTTTATTAAACGTTTGATTTGATGGAGGTGACTCTTGCTGCAGCTTATCCCTACATTTTGCAATACGCTTGTGTTTTTCAGTGTTGACATATCTTCGCACATTACTCGATCTACTATGCGCAGAATCAATTGTTCTAATGCACGGTTGCAATAAAAGTTTTCATTAATAATATTGAAACATCCTCCCCATACTCCAATATATAGTATTTCAACGTTGTGGACTTTCGTACACTTTACTTTGGCATTTCGTCTACGTGAACAATGTCACACGCGTTACACTTGACTCTACTGTACAGGTAACCCTCTTGTTGTAAACAGTCCGCTACAGTCGCCTATAAACAGACTTAACGATTCCGATGTTGCAGGTCTAGTCAATACATTGAATGACATGGAAGAAAATATCAAAAGCCAATAGCGTCTTAGCACTTGAGAGAAAGTGTAATGCATTTGCAAGTTGAAACCAATAATAACGAATATTTAGGAAATGGTTACTGCCACTAAAATACTTTGACATAATTTGTGTTTTAACGAGTTGTGAGTGCATTTTACAGTCTATTTACAAAATAATTCAAAGTATGCATTTTATAATTCAAGTAAATATCTCAAACATTTGGTATTTCAATTAAAATGGTTAAGAGGTATTCTTTAGAAAATAAAAAATTACATTTCCTTTTCATGTAAAGGATCCCTGCTTCAAGTTAAGTTTTCTTGAAAAGTTCCTGTTGCATTTTTGGAAGGCTTGGATTTAAATACAAAGCTTGGTATTCGTGGACCTTTAAGTTTTTGAGTATTGCTGTGCACATTCATACACACGAAGCTGATTTTCTAAAATACTTTTTTGCATACAAAGGAGCTCAAAATATGTGTTCATGGTGAAATCTCCATATCAAATTTTTGAGTGGAATGCAATACTCCCTTTACTTACTATGGATACATAGCAGAGAAAGTAAAAATTGTATGTAAAGAATTGATTTGAGGTGTTACAAATGTTCTACAAAACTTTTACACTTTTCTGTATCTAAGTTGGTATTTACCAACCTTTAGTTTCTTTTTATAACTATGTGGTTCATAGACAGGCATACCGTTATCTAAAAATTAACTTTTCTTTCGCATTCAGGTAGCCACAAAACGATGAAATGTTGATACCGAAATTTTTGATACGATGCTGCAATACTTTTTTTATTCTTGGTGTACAATGGAATAAGTAAAAAATCCTATGTGTTACACTCGCATGACTTTCACTTCTCTTGTACAAACTATTTTTACAAACGCTTATTCTCCGTATGCTTCATGTTAATCGAGATGTTAGTCTTATTGCCAATTTTCTTGCAGATGCAAGGGGAACTGGTAGGCTTTAAGCGATAGTCAAGTATTTTAAGAGCTGGTTGCTATGTGGAGTATTCCATTCCCTTAAGTATTGGAAAATTTAAGGGAATAACAAGCAATATCTCGAAAATGGTTCACTCAACAAAAAAATGTATGACATAAATTGTGTATGTTAACGCAATCTACATTTTTGGTATAGTAAAATTTTGTCTATCTCTTATGGTTTACCAGTTATGCAAACGTCGTTCACAATGAAGAATACTTTTGGAGACATTCCAGAAAATTCGAGATATACATTTAATTTGTCATGAAAATGTCTTAAACATGTGATATTTTAATCAAAATCGTTAGTCATTTTTGAGAAAATTAAAGTTTTCGAAAAATGTTCCATGTAAAGGGTAATCTGGGGTGGGAAAATTTTCTTGAAAACCTTCGTGTTGCATCCCTGGAAGATACTGAACCTAAATACCAAGTTTGATGTTTATTCGACAGTTCGTTTCTGAGTTATGCTGCTCACAGACACAGACACACACACACACACAGACACAGACACACGGACATGTTTCCAAAAATGCTTTTTTTGGGGATTCAGGATGTCCCAAAACATGTGTTTCCGGTGAAATCTCGGTATCGAATTTTTGGGTGGAATACAATACTTCCCCTACCTATTATACGTAGTAGAGAAAGTAATAATTACCGAGCGAGATGGCACCGCGGTAACGGTGTGACTCGCATTCGGGAGGTCCCAGTTCGATTTCCGGTGACCACCCAGTCTCTTTTTTTCGGGAGTTTTACGAGTAGTCAGACGAATGTTGAAATGGTTTCTTTCAGCCACCGAATTTCCTATTCCTCCTTTCGTTTCATTCATTCTTACCCGTTAGGTCTGTTTCAGGTTGGAAGTGTACGCGATGGTGTTTCGGTGCGGCGTGGCAGAGGAAAATGATGCTCTCCTTGGAACTCTCTCCCTCCCTCGTTTTCGGCTGGTTGCCTATGTGAGTCTCGTCTGCCTGTTCCGGTTATCGGGGTGTCTCAATTTTGGAAACTTTAGGGACCCGTGCCGTCGTTCCTGGCTCCGACCGCCTGGTGTCTCCTCTCACCTTCTCCTCCCACCCGGGGACGCCCCTCCTTGTGGGGTATAGGTACAATATCCTCACTCGAACAGTGTCTAGTCCTTCCAATAATCGGGCAAAAAATAAAACAAACAAAACAAAATATTCAGCCAGTTACAGCTGCTAAGTATTTGTAAATAATGGATGATTATAGGAATAGATTGCGTGCACCTGTTCAACTGCTATATATGGTGTTTATAGCCCCTTTTGTGCCCCACTCTTCCGTCTTCTGCTCTCCGTCTCCAACATCTGTAAGGCTTCTCTTCGTATTGCGTTCTCCCACCCGCTTTTGGTCTGCGGTTTGGTCCTGTTTAAAAAAAAATCATCTAAAATTTTCTTTGGGATTCCGTTTGTCTTTTGTTCTTTGGACATATACTATCTCGTTATTTAATAGGGTTTTTTTATAAGTATGTCCTATCTCAGACAAATTTGCCAATATGGAGTAGTTAAAAATTCAGAAGACCACGAAATTGAAAACGCAATTAATATCTTAAATTTTATTATGTGCTGGGCTGGTGAGGAGATGAAGGTTAGAACACGGCAATATGAACAAGAGTGATGAATGATTCGATGAAAAATGTAACATAAACAAAGGAAATGTAAAGGAAAAATTGGTTAAGTGGAGAGAGTTAGGAGATATAAATTCTAAAGAGGACTATTTGCAGACTAAACATTTATATAACGAATTGCTAAATGGAAAAAAAAAACTCCTTTGAAGGGAAAATAAAGCAAAAAACCTAACTAAAATTATTGGAGAGGAAAGTAAAAAATAAATGGATATGGACGGTTAAAAGAGGAAAAATAATGTAAATAAAAATAAATATAAGAACTATTAAATGTATCAACATGTAACTGTAATTCACAATGACTGCTCATCTTAGTGGCCAGAGCCAAATAGAGCAGGCAGTGCTCAAATAAATTATTGTTGTTATTATTATTATTATTATTATTATTATTATTATAAATATGTGTCATTCCATTTTCTTCAATCGGTCCATAAATTCTTCCCAGTATTTTGCTTTCAAATATTCATAATTTCCTCCATGGCTTGAGTCATATAACAGCAGTTCAAAGAATAATAAAATACGGCATTCTGTTAAAATGCTTAAGAATAACCGAAAAAAAACAGAGTGACGGAGCGGGATGGCTCAGGGGTAACGTCTGCGGCCCACATTCTGGAGGTTCCGGGTTCAAATCCCCTGGGCGGACCAATCTTAAGTTGCCAAGGTAAATAGCGGATTGGATATTTCATACCAGACACAAAAATTCCACCTTAAGTCTAAAACAACAATAAATTCAAAATAGGGAATGCTCTGGCATCTATATACAGATAATGAAAGCAGGTATGAGGCGCCCAAATTTCATCTGCCCGACATGTGTGGAAGCAGAGGTGCAGTTGTACACGTATCGACTTGCACTAAGGTCTCTGTGGACACGTGACGAAGTGAGGTGGTACGGTACTGGGATGAGACCTAGAAGACTGTCCACCACACACCGAACGGATCCGTCGCGATATGACCGTGTGGTTAAAGTGACGAAAAATAATAAATAGAAAAAAAAACAAAAGTATGAAGACGGAGTAAACGTTGACAAGATAAAATTTCTTGCTGCAGTTTTCGATGATGATAATGATTATGGTATTGATATTAATGTATCGGATTTTGAATTTAGATGCGTATTTTGGGCTTGCTTCTGTTTCTCTGTTACCTGTTTCTGACGCAACAGCGCTATTATTAACTGTTTTTGTATTACGTTTTGTTTTGATTACTTTGATTTATCATTGCCAAGCACCCAGACAGTCTGATACATAAGACAGCAGGAGTTTTTAACCATGATTCAGCCTTCCGGAATGTAAACGAACCCCTTCGCCCAAACTGGAAACCTAACTCATTTCTTAATGCTGCCATCTACTACCAACAAGCCACTGGATGAAAAAGACAAATTTTCGACCTCTCTTCCTCCCCCGTTTCTTTTTCTTGTTTTTAAAAGAGAAGGCATCTCTTTTTTATCTCCGCGGAGGGAATAATAGAAGGTTATTAACCAGATGTGCTCATTGTCTCCTAAAGTAGCCGGGTTAGTGTTTGGTGTATTTTATCAACTTCTCTCGTATCAGCTTTACCTTCTTTTGTTCGGTTTTTCCCCTCCCTTGTAGCTTTGTTCGGTCGTCGACAGCAGAAGCAGCCAGAGAAAAGAAATAAAAACGCGGTGAAGCTGAAAAAATATTACCACTAGGGAAGTAACACACGCGAGGTCCAGTAATGGCCCCATGATGATGACGGTAATGAGGTATTGAATTATTAACCCTGGTGTGATTTCGACTCGGAAGAATGCGACGTAATGGTTACCGGTTTTATCTTCTGGCTTCTTTTCTCTGGATTTCGTTTCTGTGTTACTTTATAGGCTTTCAAAAGCGGCCAGGTAAAGATCACTAATATATTATGGTCTAATGTCAATTTACGATCTAAGAAAATCATTTTAGACGCATTTGATCGGGTGAATTTGTATTCCTCCAACGGAATATACACGAATGTCCATGGGCTTCGTCCCTTTTTCTACCGTTATTGGAGCTTTTTACGATCTCTGCCACATACGCAGTAGATAACCGTATGATACCGATATTTCGCCGGAAATACATGTTTTGAGGGTCATTGAATTCAAAAAAATATCCCCCACCCCAGTTACCCTTTACATGGGTAGTTAAGCGAAATAAGAGGTGGAAAAAATCTTAATACACAAAAAAATGTAGCTCTGGTTAAAGCCACAGTGTGTCATACAGTTTTGGTTTATGGAGTTGACTATTTCAGGGTTATTCCCTATTATTGTTTGAATTTTCAAAACTTACACTTTTCTCAATTGGGATTTTTACTTTTTCTATCACGTGCACTTTATTTGTAATTAAATACATTTGATATATGACATTTAGAATAAAATATTTTTAGAAAAAGGTTGTGTGTGTGTGTGTGTGTGTGTGTGTGTGTGTAGGAGAGAGGGGTCAGAGTAAGATAAAAACTCTGTGTTACACTCACATGACTTTCTCTACTCTTGTACAAGCTATTTTACAAATCCTTATTCTCCATATGCTTCATGTTAATCGAGATATCGAGATGTTAATCTTATTGCTAATTTTCTTGTAGATGCAAGGGGTAGACTTTTAGCGATAGTCAAATATATTAAGAGCTGGTTGCTATGTGGAGTATTCCATTCTCTTTGCATTACCAGGATAAAAAAAATGAATAACGAATTTCCATTTGAGAAAAAGTATAAATATTGGAAAATTTAAGGGAATAACAAGCACTATCTCGAAAAGGGATCAATCAACAAAAAAGAATGTATATGACATAAATTGTGTATTTTAACGCGATCTACATTTTTTGTGTAGTAAAATTTTGTCCATCTTATGGTTTACCAGTTATGCCAAAGGCGTTCACAATGAATACTTTTGGAAACATTCCCAGAAAATTCGAGATATACATTTCATTTGTCATGAAAATATCTTAAACATATGATATTTTAATGAAAATCGTTAGAGCCATTTTTGAGAAAATTAAAATTTTCGAAAAATGTTCCATGTAAAGGGTAATCTGGGATGGGAGAATTTTCTTGAAAACCTTCGTGTCGCATCTCTGGAAGATACTGAACCTAAATACCAAGTTTGGTGTTTATCCGACTGTTCGTTTCTGAGTTATGCTGTTCACACACACACACACACACACACACACACGGACATGTTTCAGGAGGCCTCAAACATGTATTTCCGGTAAAATCTCAATATCGAATTTTTGAGTCGAATGCAATATTTCACCTAATTACTATACGTAGTAGAGAAATAAAAATGTTTCATTTTATAACAAAATTTCCATGTAAATGGTAGTTTAGTGTGGGAGATTTTCTTTAAAAGAAAGGAGAAGCCAAAAAATTAGCAAATTTGGTATTTAAGCTCAGTATCTTCCAAATGTGCGACAAAATCTTACTATATAAAAAATTTTATTTGCGGGGATAATTTATAGATATTCTTTATTATTTGGTTTGAATTTTCAGATACTTTATTATTTTCTCAACTGCAAATCCGTATTCGTTTTTCTTTCTTTCATTTGCGTGTTTGTGCAAAGAGAATTTCAAGGTTATCACACAGCGACTGGCTTAGAAAAAGCTGACTATCACTTTAGCTTATTGTATTTCTCTTATATCTACAACGAAATGTTTGAGTAATGAAGGTTTATTTGTATTAACAAGAAGCAGATAGAAGAATAAGCTTATGTAAGAATCGTTTTTACTTTCTTTACTGCTCTTACCGAGATTTCACAGGAAATACGGGTTTTGAGGCACCCTGAATACAAAAAAAAGCATTTTAGAAAAAAGTCCGTGTGTCTGTGTGTTTTGTGTGTCTATGTGTCTGTGAACAGCATAACTCAAAATTCAGTATCTTTCAAAGATGCGACACGAACATTTTCAAGAAAATCCCCACACCCCACACTGCCCTTTACATGGAACATTTTTCGAAAGTTATCGTGAATTTTCTAGGAATATCCCCAAAAGTCATCTTCATTCTGAACGGCTTTTGCATAACTGGCAAACCGTAAGAGAAAGAAAAACGTTTCTACACAAAACATGTAGATTTCGTTAAAACACACAATTTATGTCCTGTACAATTTTTTTGTGGAGTGAACCATTTCCGAGATATTCCTTGTTATTTGTTTGAATCTTCTAATACTTATATTTTTTTTCTCAAATTGGGAATTCGTTATCCGTGGACATGCAAAGAAAATGAAATGCTCCACATAGCAACCAGCTCTTAAAATATTTGACTATCGCTTAAAGCCTACTAAATTCCCTTTGCATCTAATTAGCAATAAATGTTTATCTCGATTAACATGAAGTAGACGGAGAATAAGCGTTTGAAAAAATAGTTTGCAAAAGAGTAGAGAAAGTCATGTGTCTGTAAACACATCGTATGTATATTTATCTATGCACGTGCCCATATTCATTACTCTGTTTCCAGATAAAACTAAATGGCAGGTTTCAGGTCACCAATTCCCTCAGAGTTTGAATACAGACGCTGCTGGATAGGGGACTAGTAACTGATGATTAACTTATTCCGCCTTCAGATCTTCGCTGTTCCAGGAGTCTTGTTTGTTAATGCCTTCCACCCTCTAGCATTCTCTTTGTGCATTAGTGTCGTTCCTTTAAACTATCACAAATGTTAAATAATTTAAGGTATTCTGCGACCATTAGATACAAAGACAAAGGGACTTTGAAGCACAGAAGACGATGTTCTTTGTATCCCGTTCCGAGAGATAACGGAAATAATGGAGGGGGCCTGTAAAAATCGCTGCCCCCTCAAATGTGTTAGATGTATCAACGTCTGGGTCGATAGCAGAGGGACATTTATATCGACTGTCGAAGTGACGACATAACAGTGACAAATAGCCGAGGTCCAGCAGTTTTCGTCTTTCAAACAATAGGTGCTTACCCAAAATTCTCTGTTGTTTCCGAAAGAAAAGCTTGGACGTTTATTGCTAGCAGTTTTATTGGTACAGTTAGGGGAGGTCTGTTTCTGGGAGTAGGATAAAGTGGTGGAGTAAATCTACTTGAAAGGTGTGGAATGCAAGCATGAAATGTGTACTTCGTGAGAAGTAGGTAAACAAAGTGGTTAATTTTTAACAGTAAATACTTTTAAACTAGACTTGCATTTTCTATATACTTCATCAAAACTAGTATTGTCATTAAAAACGAAACCTGATCATTAGCTATCCATATGAAGCTGAAACAATAGACTCATTTCTCGGTTCCTATCTTCATGGTGTATTGGTTTGTGTATGCGCATGCCACGCAAGAGAGAGGATTATAACTTTTATTGTATCAAATTGAGCTTTAAATGGATTAAATATGTTTTAATCATCTCCACTGGCACAAAAAAAAATATTTTTATTTTATATCTGGGACTTTTTTAAAACATCAGCTCTATTGACCTGTGCCCAGAAATGTCATGTTTTCGAGGGTAACCCTTAAGTTGTTTTCACAAATAAAAAAAAAAAGAACATCCTATTGCAGAAATGAAAGTAGGCTTGCTAAATGTTTACTGTTTATGTTGGTATTTTTACCTTCTAAATTGAGTTCAAACATTCCGATATTCTAAATTCCTTGTTTCTTTCCGAACTCTTTTGGAGTTTATGGGTAATATAATTTTTACGGGGAAGGTTTGCTTACGCGAGAAAACATACATGTAAAAACAATAGTAACATACTCTTGAAGTAGTGAACGGAGTCCGCTGTTCAAATTCCGTCAGGGCTGTTCTCTGAAGGTTTTTTTATAGGCTTTCTTGATGGTATCCTAAATTTAGGCCTTCCCAAATGTGATTTAATTGCGGGTATCATCCGTTTCTCCGCATGTGGAGCCATATGCAGTAAGAACGGTTGTTGAATACTACTAAAAAAAATCTTATGTATTACATTCACATAACTTTCTTTACCGTATAATATTATTAATGGATATAAAAACTCGTTATTAATGAAAAGGTAACAGCGACATTTAAATGTTTAAGAACTGGACGCTATATGTTGGCCTTAAAATTCCTTACCGTTTCCATGAAATCGCGAGAAACAACTGAATGTCGACAGCATTTTAAAAGAATGAGGAAGTATTGAGTTCTAACCGTTAATAACGGATATCTCGGAAGTGGCTTATGCTACAAAAAGGTTATTTGAAATTGTGTGTTTTAAAGACATCAACTTTTTTTTTGTAGTGCGTTTTCGTTTATTGCTTAACGTTTACCAATTATACAAAATTCCTTCATTGAAGAAGACTTCACAGATTATTCCCAGAAAATTTAAGATATGGATTTTATTTGTAATGTAAATACCTTTAAAATATTATATTTTAAACAAAATCTTTAGGGAAAGCTTTGATAGAATGAAGAACTTCGAAAAACTATGCGTGTAATGGGTAGTTGGGAAAGGAGAATTTTCTTGAAAATCTTCGTGTGACTCTTGGAAAGTTACTGAACTGAAATATCTAGTTCGGTGTTTATACAACTTTTAGTTTTTGAGTTAAGTAGTTTACAGACACGCGCCCCAAAACATGTATTTATGGTGAAATTTCGGTATTGATTTTTGGTTGGAATGCAATACCTATATGTATGTGAAGGAAAAAGTAAAAGAGGTAAAAGAACGGTTGGAAGACCTATGAAAAGATGATTGGAGCAAGGCTCTGAAGGAGCGGTAACGAGCCAATAAGCCATAAAGTTTATGATGATGCTAATGTTGGTTTATTTGTAAATAACGACAACACAATGAAGCTGCAATGTTAAAAAATTTCAAGCAAATGCTTTTGGATGTTATTTGTTTGAAATGGATTTGAATTTAGAATTGGTTTATATGGAGATACCGATAAAAATGTACGATTTTTGGGATTGTTGGTTAAAATTCCTAACAAACCATAATATACTACACACACAATACTGTGAATGTATCTGAAATTTAACACTCTGCGTGTATTTACGATCTTTGAACTTCTTGCGAAAGCTTGGTGTTTACCATTTGAAATGTTAATGTTAAAAATATTTCCATTTGCGTCCAACACATGATAACACAAATTGGACAGATCTCATTCAGCACAACCATCCATCAGAAGAACGGCTTCTGTCAGCAGGTCCAATTAACAACAGTTGAAGGATAAGGTTTATCATTGTACATAACAGGACTATGACAAATTGCACTTCCTACATTAACGCCTCATTAACGTCGTGCTCAGTTCCGTTAAAGGCTTTTCATGTCCATGTCCATTGTAAAAGAAACCAACCAACCAACTGTCATTCAGACCGATCTGGTGGTCAACAATACATTAGCGATTTCTAGAACGAGCAGGTCGATTTAATTACTTAGGTAATCACCTCTCTGCAATTATTGAGGATTTTCCTTTTATAAACTTAAAAGACGGTTGTTGAAGCATAGTTCATAACAAAGTGACTGTAATTTATAGCTCGTTATCTCAAAAGCCAAATAGGTGGGATAAAATATCAGTTTTGTTGTAAATAAACAGTAGCCTGAAAAACTGCACATGATTTTCTCTACCCACTATGGTTTATTGCTTTCTGTACCAAGCACATAATAAATAGAGAAGGTATTATAAAGAAAATAAATGTTTTGAGACCCAAATAAAACATTTTTGGAAACATTTCCCTATGTCTCTGAACAGCATAACTCAAAAATCAAAAGTAGGATAAATACCAATTTAATATTTAGGTTGCAACACGAAGATTTTCAAGAAAACCCCTACCCCAGACTACCCTTTACATGGAAGACTTTTCCAAAGTTTTGATTTTCTAAAAAATGGCCCTTAAGAATTTGATTAAAATACCGTACATTAAAGATATTTACATTACAAATAAAATGTATACCCTGAATTTTCTGCGAATAGCCACTGAAGTGCTCTTTATTCAGAAGGATTTTTTTTAGTTCCATTTATATCCCACCTTTAACTACATTGGTCTTATCGGCGGCCTTTCCTTTGGAACTTAACTCCTATTCTCTTATCCTTGGGTTTCTTGCACGTTTATATCACACACACACACTCTCATTCATACTTTCAGACTCTGGGGAGGACAGGAAATAATCTTGAATAGAGAAAAATTCTCACCCCAACCGGGAATCGAACCCGGGACCCCTCGCTCTACCAACTGAACTGCGAAGTCATATAATCTTGTATAGCCGGTAAACGTTAAGCGATAAAATGTAGATGTCTTTAAAACACACAATTTATGCCAAATAGGTTGTTTCGCGGCATAAGCCATTTCTGAGATATGTTATTAAATGTTCGAATTGTTCATATCTTGGTCATTCCCTTAAAGTCCTGTCAACAATCAGTTCTTTCTCGCGATTGCATGGAATCAGTATGAAATTTTTAAGGCCAGTATACACGTCCAGTTCTTAAACATTTAACTATCCCTGTTCCCTTTGTATCATAAAGAAATGTGTAATGTAGCTATTTCTGCAAGGGTTTATTTGGATTAAAATGTGGTAGATAGAAAAGTAAGCTTTAGTAAGAATAGTTTGTATACCCACTAATAAGTGACGGGTAGAGAAAGTCATATAAATGTATTACATCAAGGGTTCTTGTATGCGGCTTCTAAGGACTTACCTTACGAATACTTATTACTTTCTCTACTACGTATAGTAAGTAGGGGAAGTATTGTATTCCACCCAAAAATTCGATACCGAGATTTCACCGGAAATATATGTTTTGAGACCCCCTGAATCCAAAAAAAGCATTTTTGGAAACACATCCGTGTGTGTGTGTGTGTGTGTGTGTGTGTGAACAGCATAACTCAGAAACGAACAGTCGGATAAACACTAAACTTGGTATTTAGGTTTAGTATCTTCCAGAGATGCGACACGAAGGTTTTCAAGAAAATCCCCCACCCCAGACTATCCTTTACATGGAACATTTTTCGAAAATTTTAATTTTCTCAAAATGGCTCTAACGATTTTGATTAAAATATCATATGTTTAAGATATTATCATGAGAAATGAAATGTATATCTCGAATTTTCTGGGAATGTCTCCAAAAATATTCTTCATTGTGAACGACTTTTGCATAACTGGTAAACCATAAGAGATACTTTTTTACTGCACAAAAAATATAGATCGCGTTAAAATACACAATTTATGCCATATACGTTCTTTTTGTTGGGTGAACCATTTTCGAGATATTGCTTGTTATTCCCTTAAATTTTCCAGTACTTATACTTTTTCTCAAATTCGTTATTCACTTTTTTATGTCCTGGACATACAAAGAGAATGACATGCGCCACATAGCAACCAGCTCTTAAAAGAATTGCGTATCGCTTAAAACCTACCATATTCCCCTTTGCACCTACAAGAAAATTAGCAATAAGATTAACATCTCGATTAACCTGAAGCATATGGAGAATAAACCTTTGTAAAAATAGCCATAGAAATTCTCGTAGTGAGTGACGGGTTAAAATGGCGCCCAGATCTACGAACACGGTCGATTTAGTTTTCATACTCCCTACTCACGGAACGCCTAAATGATACTGACACGCGAAAAGTTTACATTTACTTTCTTGATAGTACATCGCCTGTGGTGCTGTAAGAATGTTCGTGGAACACTATTAAAACAGAATCTAATGACGATAATTGCAAATAAATACTTGTATTTTCAGGATAACATCGATATTTGCCTCATAATATTGCTTTCTTGCTTTCCCTAAAGCTCTGTTAACGTCAACATAGAACATGTAACAAAAGGAAGAAGAGAGTAGATGCAGCTAAGAACTGCAATGGAGTTGAGATGCAGCATCTCCCACATAGGGATATCAGATAAGGGAGCGGTGTGCCTAGAAATGGAGGTGCGGACATCCCTCATGGTGTCCTGGTGGATAACATCGCGACCCGGAGACAAATTGCTAGAAAACTCTGCCGTCCTGACTTCACTATGTCAACATAAGTTACCTTCGTCTCTACGGTATACATCATCAGGAAGGGATCTCGAATTAGCATCTTACCAGCCGTGCAGCTCTGGGCCAGTAGTTCAGTATCAAAATTCTAAACTCTGGGGTTGTTTTGATGATGTCGGGGATTAGCGTATAAAATATTATTGCTGTTCTCGTACACTTTGTTCTTCTATTGCTTCAAGGACAGATAGGAGCATTCGTAAAGTTGGTTTTGTTGAACTAGGCTTAGTCTTCACTTCACTCATTGCCTTAAACAAGGGCTAATAACCAGTCCTTGCGCAAGCAATAGCACTTGCTCCCAATCAGAATTTCTTTCCATGATGTTCAGATACATACAGGGTTATTCAAAAAGAAGGAACAGAGTTTACGTATTTATTTCTAATAAACAACAATAGATGGCGACACATACGATACATCACTGAATAGAGAAAAGTTCAAAATTGAATTTGTTGTGTTCAAAATGAGCACCATTTGTTAAGCGAGGACGAAATGCACGCTGCAATAGAAAAATGGATTCACTCTTTGCATACTGCAGCACACAAAAGGACTTTTCCTGTAGCATCGCCATTTTCTCGTAAACAAACACAGCGCCGCTGTAGGCACTGAATGAAACTAATAACTAAGGCTTAAAACTTTGAACTTTCCTCTGTTTAATGATGTGTCTATGTATTGCTATCTATTGTCGTTCATTAGAAATAAATATATAAAGTCTGTTCCTTCTTTTTGAATAACCCTGTATTTTACATTGTTTCTTAAATATACAACTTTTCCATATAATGAGAATTTTATGATCAGCTGAGATGCATTATTTCAGAATATATACTCTTGATGACTTATGCTTTAACATGCCTCTACGTTATATTTCACAGTCAGGTGAAATATACACGCATTTCTCAGAAAATTAAACTTTTTACTCGTCTCACAAAATGGGTACACTCAAACAACTAAACAATTACCTACCACCAAGGTTTACGTGATTTTTCAATTACATTTTCTTATTGGATTATATTCAGTTATTCGATTTATCCACGCTCTGATGTCAGTAAAACGTAACACGACGAATTATCAATAGCCGTTAGGCTTAACTGCTCTCTGCTGGATAAAAACAAAAGGAATTTGTAAGTTCATAAGAAAAATCAACAAAATTAAATGAAATTAAAGTATAACATATAATATAGAAATGGTAATGCAGTATTTAGGCATTTATAAGTACTTATTAGTGCTATTAGCAATTATGAACACTAGGATTTAATACAATACATAAAATGGATATGTAATCTAAATGCCTGCACTTTCAGTATAAGGATTAAAAATCTGATGTGTTGTATTCAAGTGACTTTCCCTACCCTCTATCTTTTATTAGTGGGTTTACAAACTATTCATACTAAAGCTTATTTGTCTATCCACTACATAATTCAAATAAGCTCTCACAGAAATATATGTATTAAACATTTCATTATAAATACAATGAAAACAAACATAGTCAAATGTTTAAGACCTGGACGTTATATACTGGCCTTAAAATTTTCATACTGTTTCAATGCAATCGCGGAAACAACTGAAAGTTGAATGGACTTCAAGAGAACGACCAAGAAATGAACAATTCCAAACTTTAAAACGTATATCTCAAAAATGACTTATGCTACAAAGTAACTTGTTTAAAATAAATTGTGTGCTTTAAAGAGAGACACAGTTTTTGTGTAGTACCTTTTCGTCTTTCGCTAAACGTTTACAGTTATGCAAGATTATACAAAATTGCTTCCAAATGAAGGATACTTAATACGCTATTCATAAGATGTACATTTTATTTGTCATGAAAATCTTTAACTTTGAGGCAGTATTTTTAACACTTAAATGATTTCAGTCTAATTATTTAATATAAAATATAATAACAGGCCACACCTTAAAGCAATATGTGTATGCAATTATATATAAAAATGTATATTACAGCCATTGTATATGTCTGTATTATTGTATACATGTGCAATAATGTTATGTGAATATATTACGTAATTTAATGATGTAGGAGCTGTGAGAATAATAGGTTAAAAGTTGCTAACAATGAGGTAACAATGAGGTAAGCTTGAGGCAATAATAAAGTTTAAAGTTTAACAATACTACTAGTCCTTATTGGAGCAACAATAATGTAAATTTTGAGACAGTTTATAAAATAGCCAATCAACAAACAGAAAAAAAGTTTAAGTTAAATAAAAATATTGTATTGGATTAGGAATAGCCAACCAGAAACTTGAAAAGCAGAAATTTACAAATTTAGGCGGTAGAAATCAAGTCAGTTGCTTGTAGACAGTGCTCATAACTGGACGCGTTGGTTGTAGACAGTGTTCCTAACCGGACGCGAGATGTTCCTCGAGAAATTTAATATGTATTCGTGTGAGACGAAAAAAGTGTTAAAAAGTGCAAGTATTTAATAAAAGAATCTTACAGCTCTCTATATCAGTGAAGTGTTATTTTAATCGTTTAAAGAATTAATAAATGGAGTGAAGTACAAATTATAATCTGTGTAAGCCTACATTCTTAGCCGCACTACCCCCTGCAAAGAAAGCCATGTCTCTAACAAAAATACTGACGCAGTCGAGGCAAACATAAATATATGATATTTAAAGAAACAGTCAAATTACAAAGTAAATATTTTTTAAACTTCGGGCAAAGGCCACCGGAAAGTACATTTGGGGCGAAGGCTACCGTAAACTTTTTACCATACGTGCAGATGCAACTACTTCAAGTTCGGCTCCCCAACATAAGAACTACAATACAACTCCTATTTCAAATCGGCTTTCCATACGTGAAGCAACAACCCACTTCAAATTGGCGCCAAAGCGTGGTGCAAACAACGTAAAAATATATACTTTTTCAACATGTTGTATTTTAATAAAAAACATTAGAGCTTATTTTAGAAAATCAAAATGTTCCAAGAATGTACCATGTCAGGGATAGTTTGTGTTAGGAGAATTTCTTTGAAAATATTTGTAAGATACTGAACCTAAATACTAAGTTTGGTACTTATTCGACTTTTCGTTTTTGAATGATGTTCACACACACACACTTACACACACACATACACACAGAGACATTTTGCTAAAATTCTCAAGTGTTGCACTCGCTGACTTTCTCTACTCTTGTACAAATTATTTTTACAAACGTTTATTCTCCATGTACTTCATGTTAATCGAGATAAACATTTGCAGAAATTGTCTAGTTGATAATTTTCTTGTAGGTGTAAAGGGAATATGTTAGGCTTTCAGCAATAATCAAATCTTTAAAGAGCTGGTAGCTATGTGGAGCATTCCATTGTCTTTGCATGTCCAGGACATAAAAAGAAACAAAGAATAAAAGAATAACGAAAACGTTTTGAGAGAAGGTATGTGTTGGAAAACTCAAACAAATAACGAGGAATATCTCGGAAATGGTTCACTCGACAAAAAGAAAAAAAAAGTATATGACATAAATTATGTTTTTTAAATATTTTGATTAAACTATCATAGGTTTAAGATATTTTCATGACAAATGAAATGTATATCTCGAAATTTCTGGGATTGTCTCCAAAAGTATTCTTCGTTGTGAACGACTTTTGCATAACTGGTTAACCATAAGAGATAGACAACATTTTACTACACAAAAAATGTAGATCGCGTTAAAATACACAGATTATGTCATATACATTTTTTTGTTGAGTGAACCATTTTCGAGATATTCCTTGTCATTCCCTTAAATTTTCCAATACTTGTACTTTTTCTCAAATTCGTTATTCATTTTTACTTTCTCTACTACGTATAGTAAGTAGGGGAAGTATTGTATTCCACCCAAAATTTCGATACCGAGATTTCACCGGAAATACATGTTTTGAGACACCCTGAATCCAAAAAAAGGATTTTTGGAAACATGTCCGTGTGTATGTCTGTGTGTCTGTCTGTCTGTGTGTCTGTCTGTGTGTGTGTGTCTGTGAACAGCATAACTCAGAAACGAACAGTCAGATAAACACCAAACTTGGTATTTGGGTTCAGTATCTTCCAAGGATGCGACACGAAGGTTTTCAAGAAAATCCCCCCACCTCAGAGTACCCTTTACATGGAAGATTTTTCGAAAATTTTAATTTTCTCAAAAATGGCTCTAACGATTTTCATTAAAATATCATATGTTTAAGATATTTTTATGACAAATAAAATGTATATCTTGAATTTTCTGGGAATGTCTCCAAAAGTATTCTTTATTGTGAACGACTTTTGCTTAACTGGTAAACCATAAGAGATAGACAAAATTTTACTACACAAAAAATGTAGATCGCGTTAAAATACAAAATTTATGTCATATACATTTTTTTTGTTGAGTGAACCATTTTCGAGATATTGCTTGTTACTCCCTTAAATTTTTCAATACTTATTTTCACAAATGTGAATTCGTTATTCATTTTTTTGTCTTGGATATGCAAAGAGTTATAATCTGTGGCAAAGGGAATGGTGCTGCACCTAGCAACCAGCTATTAAGAGATATGTATGTGCTTAAAGGCTACTGTATTTCTATATTGCCCTTGTAAATATATTTTCACCTACATCTACAAGAAAATTAGCAATAAGATAGAGTTTGCAAATGTTTATCTCGATTAACATGAACTAGATGGAAAATAAGCGTTTGAAAAATACTTTGTACAAGAGTAGAGAAAGTCTTGTGAGTGTAACACATCAGATTTTTTTTTATGTCCTGGACATGCAAAGAGAATGCAATGCGCCACATAGCAAGCAGCGTTAAAATATGTGACTATCGCTTAAAACCTACCAATTCCCCTTGCATCTACAAGAAAATTAGCAATAAGATTAACATCTCGATATCTCGATTAACATGAAGCATATGGAGAATAAACGTTTGTAAAAATAGTTTGTACAAGAGTAGAGAAAGTCATGTGAGTGTAACACATTAGATTTTTTATATATGATAAGTTTCAAAAAGAAAATTCTGGTTGATGTTTGATTTAATGCGAATGAGGTATGATGTGTCACATTTGCTTCTCTGTTTGTGTCCCTCTTAGTGGCACATGCTGCTGTTTCAGTTTATTTTTAAGGGGAAGCCAGGCGCTTGAGGCTTCACCCCAACACGTTTAAATAGCACTTAACGTAACACGTCGCGAAGCACGCTCCGGAAATTGTTTGCATAAGGTCGTCACAGCAAGAGCAGATCATGTCAACAGCTGTGAAGAGTGCTGGAGGATAGTGGATCCCTCGTCACCCCTTCTCAACACAAGCCGGGATGTCAGTTGTACAGCAGATCCTATTGCTTTGCTCCTTTACACTACAGCTTCTGCCCGTGTTACTGGCTAGGAGGGTGGTGTGGCCCTTCCATGAGAAATACTTCATAAAATATTTGATAAACGTATTTGTTTAATCTACCAGCTATCCAGAATGTTGCAGAAAATTAATTAGACAGAAGGCATCGCAATAAAAACGTCTGATGTAATACATTCACATCATTAAACGTTTGCAGAAATAGCTGCATTACACATTTCGTTATAGATACAAAGTGAACAGCGATAGTCAAATGTTTAAGAACTGGACGCTATACGCTGGTCTTAAAATTCCATACCGTTTCCATGCAATCGCGAGAAACAACTTAATGTTAAAAGGGATTTTAGAGAATGACCAAGAAATGAACAACTCTGAGCTTTAATAACGGTTATCTCAAAAACGGATTATGCCACAAAAAACTTATTTAAAATAAATTGTGTATTTTAAAGACATCTAAGTTTGTTGTGTATACGTTTTCGTCTATCGATTAAGGTTTACCACTTATACAACATTATACAAAATTCTTTCCGAATGAAGAGGACTTCGCAGGCTATTCCCAGAAAATTCAGGATAAAAATTTTATTTGTCATGTAAATATCTTTCATACAGTATTTTAATCAAAATCGTTGGAGCCATTTTTAGAGAATTAGAAATTTCGAAAAATGTTACATTAAAAGGGTAGTTGAAGTGTTTATCCAATCTTTCCCTTTTTACTTTCTCTACTACGTATAGTAAGTAGGGGAAGTATTGCATTCCACCCAAAAATTCGATACCGAGAATTCACCGGAAATACACGTTTTGAGGCCTCCTGAATCCAAAAAAAGTATTTTAGTAAACATGTCCGAATGTGTCTGTCAGTCTGTGTGTCTGTCTGTCTTGTGTGAGTGTGTCTGTGTGTCTGTCTGTGAACAGCATAACTCAGAAATGAACAGTCGGATAAACACCAAACTTAGTATTTAGGTTCAGTATCTTCCAGAGATGCGACTTGAAGGTTTTCAAGAAAATCTGCCCACCCCAGATTACCCTTTACATGGAACATTTTTCGAAAATTTTAATTTTCTCAAAAATGGCTCTAAAGATTTTGATTAAAATATCATATATTTAAGACACTTTCATGACAAATAAAACGTATATCTTGAATTTTCTGGGAATGTCTCCAAAAGTGTTCTTCATTGTGAACGACGTTTGCATAACTGGTAAAGCATAAGAGATAGACAAAAGTTTACTACACAAAAAATGTAGATCGCGTTAAAATTCACAATTTATGTCATATACGTTTTTTTATCTTGTCTGTTTGTTTAGTGAACCATTTTCGAGATATTGCTTGATATTCCCTTAAATTTTCCAATACTTATACTTCTTCTCAAATGGGAATTCGTTATTCATTTTTTTTGTAACGCAAACGCAAAGAGAATGGAATACTCCACATAGCAACCAGCTCTTAAAATATTTGACCATCGCTTAAAGCCTACTAATTCCCCTTGCATCTACAAGAAAATTAGCAATAAGATTGACATCTTGATATCCCGATTAACATGAAGCATATGGAGAATAAGCGTTTGTAAAAATATTTTGTACAAGAGTAGAGAAAGCCATGCGAGTGTAACACATTGGATTTTTAGTTATACTACCCCTCACTCATATTTCGGTTTCAGGGAACCTCAAAAAATGCATTTTCGATGAAATCTCGACTCTGGACGTTTGGGTGCAATAGATATTTCCTCTACCTAGCATATGTAAGCGGGGGAGAAATAAGAATATGGGTTGGAAGAGCATTTCAAGGTATAAAGAGCGAATATATTGTATACCGCAGAGAAATAACTATTTTAAAAGGCTTACAATCATTTTTGTACACTCTGTATTTTCTACTGTTTATAGTTACATTTCACTTCCTTTGAAAACACAGATGGCATGTAAAGAGTTGCGATGTAAATTTTTTTTGACTTAATGTTGTCGGAATATTAGCTGAAATGTAAACAGAAGTAGAGAAAAATATCGCCGGTTAAACTTTCCTATATCTTGCATGTGACTATTGCAACTTTCTGCAGAACTAACGGTCAGCACATAAAATAATTTTCTTTCATCTTATCCGGAATTTCACGTTTTTCCTTCTCCAAACCAGTATGTCATATTGAACCTCTGCGTTCAGTTGTTTTCCATACTCCAACACCAACTTCACTTCAACTGTTTAATCAATAACTTAACCGTTCGCCCAGCAATGAGCATATGAAATATATGACTGCGTCCATGTCTAATATAATACGCAGTACAATATATAAACATTCCGACATAGTATGAAACAAAATATTTTACGTAACTGCAGGAAAGTGCTTTTTACGGGACTCGTTTCAAAATTCCCAACTCAACTTCGCTTCGGCCGCAAACATCTTACTCCCCTTTCCCACACATTTACGTAAATAACTAAAACACTTGAAGGGTAGTTAAAAGAGATAAAACTTTGTGCCCCTCCCTTCGACTTTCCTTCTGAACAAGTTGAAAGGCTTTTCTTTCGTTTTATGTTGGTGGACCTCAATACAGGCTTATTGGTCATTAGAAAGAAACCGCTATGGGGGTACTTCGCCAAGGCTTAATGGGCCAATGGCACATCATCCCTCATTACGGCCACTTGAACAAATCCACCCCACACACTTTCCCCATTTACCCCTTATGAAATATTAACAGCAGCACGAGACGGAACCCTTCTGATAGAGAAAAGGTCTGGACTTGGCAACGAGTTTGAAGTTGTTTGTAATTCGCTTTAAACTCTAAGTGAATTCAAAACTAAACGACGTTTAATTGGTGGGTTGCCCTAGCAGCATTCCTTCGCAGGCATTTGAAATTCTGTTTGTGAAACAAAACATGTCATTTGGGGTAGTAAATAATACTTATTATCGGCTACCATACCTTGCTAATGCTAAATGAACCTGGTGATTAATGATAGAACTGAGGAACAAAAGGTACCTTGATCAGAGAATATCTAATGATGAGAATTCGAAGTAACATTGTTAAGCTTGAACAAGTATAAACTGCTAAGTGATTCGTTGATTGAGTTTCTCTGGTCAATAGAATGTTATATAATAGTGTATTTATGAGCAAATTAAAACCCTTTTAATATGTGTGGCGTAAAATATCAGTAATATTATATTGACTCCTGCAACTAACAGAGATCACGTCTAAAACGCGTTCTTGAAACAAGAGAATGACGTTAAAAAAAACAGATGCTATATGTTATGTTGATTCGCTAGCAGTGATTTTAAGTGAAATTATTTTCCCATGTTTTCCCTTACACCAGACAATGGAGTGATTAAATTCTATATCATACTGCTTTCTGGATTTTTGGATAAGTATTTCTACTGTTATTCTTTCTGCTGCTTGTATAATTTGACTTGACTCTTCCATTTCAGTTTCTTCTGAATTTGTAATTTTCACCATTTAATCCTTATGTAGGTTACGCTAGATAAAAGAATAACGTTTTAGATAAAAGAAAGCTGCTAATATATTGAAAACAGACAATGCGAGCGCGATGAGAAATTAATCAAATAAAAAGACATAATGAAAAGTAAAACCTTTCTCAACCTTCTCCAACACTCGCCTTGTGTGGAAGAATAATAATTCCAGTAACCAAGCCAAGTTAAATTATTAATCATTTGCGAATACAAAGGATAACTGGAATGTGATTGGACTTGAAACCAAAGTTGGTCACAATATAAAGCTTTTATGTAGCTCGTGTGCACTGTGTTAGAAGTTCTAATTTTAAGGAATGCTGTTTAAAAATTACGTGTAGAGCCAGAAAGGCTTTTTTATGTTTTGGGTAAAAAGGTCATTAAAATTTGTTTGTAACAGTCAGACAAGTTCTTCATTAATTAAATTTATCAACAATGAACACGGATGAGAAACTAAAGGTTGTCATTGATAAATTAGAATAGTAAGCAAATATAAGTATTTGGGATCAATAAAAGAAGCAAATGGAACTAGTAGATTAGAAAAAGAAAAAATAATAAGTGAAGAAAGAAAAACAAAAACAATTAGAATGTTGTAAACGGTTTTAAACAAAACTAAAAAGCCCATTTATAACTCAACAGTAGAAAGTATACCGCAAAACTTAGTGTCGACACTAGAATGTGACGCATCGCATGATTACAAGACATATGCAATCATGTGATGCGTCTAATCATAATGTCGGCACAGCAAGCTTTATGGTAAACTTGGCATCACTTTGGATATTTTTCTTGTGATTATAAAACACAAAGTTTTATTACTCTTGGAGCAGAAACGTTGGCAATGAACGGGCCAAATAAATAAATAAATAGAATTATTAACACTGATAGATTTTTGACGGAGGGCTTCTCAAATCTCAAGAAAGGATAAAATTAGAAATTAAAAATTAGGAAAATGATGGATTAAAAAAGAAGGTATTCGAAATAATAGAAGAAAAACAATTAAACTGGCTTGGCCGTGTGAAAATAATGATGCTAGAATAGGAAGCTGCAGGAAATAGAGGACGGGGAAGACCAAGAGAACAATAGATGAACGGGGTCCGAAGAAACATGACGTTTAGAGGACTAACAGATGAAGATGAAGGGGATAGGAATTTATGGAGAAATGAAATTATGATTGGGTTGCAGGAAAATTATTGTATGGTAGATAATTTCTAAATGAAAAAATAATATTTCATAGCAACTTTGCAGACGCTTATGTTTCTATCAACCTTGTTAATCATGGCAAATATTTACTTGGTAGGGATTGTAGAAATACACACTTTGTTGCAGACATTAGAATGAGAAAGTGGTCAATTATTTATAAAACGAGCCGATATACGTTAGTTAAAGAACATTCTGCTTTTAAGCAGATTTGAAGACGTCGAGGAATATTTCGAAGGCGATTAATTTTGCAACAAAGTCGATCTCTTACATCCACATGACTTTCTCTAGCCATTATTGTTTATTTTTTCTCTATTCTTACAAGATTTTATTTTTCTGTCTGCTTCATGCTAATTGGGATAAATGTTTGCAGAAATTCTTTCTAGATATTTTGTTTTATGTGCAAGAGGCTGAAGAGATAGCGAGATATTTTATAAGCTAGCTTCTAAATTCATACCCTTTCAATGACATCACGAAGAAAGAGCTAAATGGTGCCTACTTCAAAAACGTAACAACATTTTGGAAAACTGAAACTAATAACGAAATCTCCTAAATGGCTGATGCCGTTAAAATTGAAATAAATTGTGTATTTACACAAGATTTAAGGTCATTTTTGTGTAGTGAACGTTCTTCTATTTCTGTTTTAGCAGTTTAAAAATTTATTCCAGTGAAGAGAGTTTCACCAACATTCCAATAACATCAAATTTGAAGATGTTTGTTGCTTCAAATTTTTGTTATTTGCCCCATGTTTTGGGAGCCAATCTGAAGTAGGAGTAACCGCACGTATGGTAAGTCAGTTTGAAGTAGGAGTTGTATTGTTATTCAACTGTTGGGGAGCCGAACTTGAAGTAGTTGCAACTGCACGTATGGTACCCGGTAGCCTTCGTTCCAAAAAATAAATATTAGAAATATTAACTTTGTAATTTTACTGTTTCTTTAAATATTATATATTTATGTTTGTCTCGGCTGCGTCAGTATTATTGTTAGATACATGGATGTCTTGGCAGGGTTGTGGTGCGACTTAAGAATGTAGGCTTACACAGTTTATAATTTTACTTCACTCCTTTTATTAATTCTTGATACAATTTAAATAACACTTCACTGATATAGAGAGCTGTGAGATTCTTTAATTAATTATTTGCACTTGTTAACACGTAAAACTATTTTCGTCTCACACGAATACGTATTAAATTTCTTGAGGACACTTTTTGCGTCTGGTTAGTAACGCTGTCTGCAACCAACTGAACTGATTTCAACCGCCTAAACTTTTAAATTTCTGTATTTCAAGTCTCTGATTGGCTATTCCTAATCCAATAGAATACCTTCATTTAACTAAAGCTTTTTCTGGTTGTAATTCGGCCATTTTTATAAACTGTCACTAAAGTTACATTATTGCTTCCAAGAATCACAAGTAACTTTCTAATACATTATTGCCTCAAGGTTACCTCATTGTTAGCAACTTTTAACCTATTATTTTCACAGCACCTACATTATTAAATTACGTAATATATTCACATAACTTTATTACACATGGATACAATAATACAAACATATACAATGACTGTTATATATACTTTTTATATATAGTTACATACACATATTGCTTTAAAGCGGGCTGTCATTGAATTTATATATTATATAATTAAACTGAAATCATTCAAGTGTTAAAAATACACCTCTAGATGTGTGTTAGTATTCATGTAAACACAGTATTATAACCAAAATTCGTGGTGATTCTGAGAAAATAAATTATCATCAAAATCTTTGTGTCAGATCCAAAAGATTCTGAACTTCAAATACGAAGCTGGTATAGAGAGATACAGACACTTTTTTTCTAAAGATGCTTTTTTTGAGGCAGGCTCACTGACTTTAAAAGTGTATTTCTACCTACTATAGGCGAGTGGTACATAGGTAAAAAGGAATATTATAGACTCGCATACGAACAGTGCATCCAAATATAGTTTTAATGTAAGCCAAAATGAAGGCTTAGCTTGGAAGAGATTGTACTAATGCACAGAGAACAGTTTTAACATAAAAGAGAATTATGACGATGAGAGTCTTAATCTATAGCCCCTCCCAGTGCTACGGTTTTTCTTTGGGTGCTTTTCTCAAGCCTGTTTAATAATTTGTAAATAAAACTATTTGTCATATAAAATGATATCCTCAAACTTCTCCGCTTCAGTATTTATTTGCATCACTATACACTAAAGGGTCGATAAATAATCCGAGAAAAGCATTTTATAAGACGTTTATTTCATAAATAATTCTCACATAATTTCTCAACGTCATCTCCCGTGTACAGGATATCTGTACTCTGGCAACGCCTGTGAAGGGAGTTGGGGGGGGGGAACGCCACTTCAGTTACACCATTTCTAAAACCTCTTGCCCAACTCCCACACTTGTTCCTACTTCATCATATGGTGGCTTCACCCTGCGATTAATTTCATCTGGTTTTTTACCATCACTTATAAAAGCTTCCCATTGTTGTTCCTAGTATTTGTCATTCTGTCATCTTGTATCTGTGGTAAATTAGGATTTCGAAATTAGTTATAAACTGTTATAAACCCGTTTCCAGACGCCTTTGGAATATATACATCTTGCATATATTTTCAGGATACGGAAACAATAGTTTATATTTAAAAAAACCAATATTTTTACAAACGCTTATTCCATCTACTTCATGTTAATCCAGATAAACATTTGCAGAAACTGTCTTATTGCTAATTCTCATGTCGGTGTAAAGGGAATATGATAGGCTTTAAGCGATAGTCAAATCTTTTAAGAGCTGGTTGCTATGTGGAGCAATCCATTTTCTTTGCGTGTCCAGGACATAAAAAATGAATGACGAATTCCCATTAGAGAAGAAGTATTGGAAAATTTAAGGGAATAAGAAGCAATGTCTCGAAAGTGTTTCACTCAACAAAAAAAATGTATATGACATAAATTGAGTATTTTAACGCGATCTACATTTTTTGTGTAGTAAAATTTTGTCTATCTCTTATAGTTTACCATTTATGCAAAAGTCCTTCACAATGAAGAATACTTTTGGAGACATTCCCAGAAAATTTGAAATATACATTTTATTTGTCATGAAAATATCTTAAACATATGATATTTTAATCAAAATCGTTAGAGCCATTTCTGAGAAAATTAAAATTTTCGAAAAATCTTCCATGTAAAGGGTAGTCTGGGGTGGGGAGATTTTCTTGAAAACCTTCGTGTCGCATCTCTGGAAGATACTGAACCTAAATACCAAGTTTGTTGTTTATCCGACAGTTCATTTCAGAGTTATGCTGTTCACAGACAGACAAACACACACACACACACGGACATGTTTCCAAAAATGTTTTTTTGGATTCAGGGGGTCTCAAAACATATATTTCTTGTGAAATCTCGGTATCGAATTTTTGGGTGGAATACACTTCCCCTACGTAGTAGAGAAAGTAAAAAAGCAATAACGAATTTCCATTTGAGAAAAAGTGTAAGTTTGGAAAATTCAAACAAATAACAAGGAATATCTCGTAAATAGTTCAATCCACAAAAAAATGTGTAGGATATAAATTGTGTGTTTTAACGGGATCTACATTTTTTGTGCAGAAACGTTTCGTCTATCTCTTACGGTTTACCAGTTATGCTAAAGTCATTCAGAATGAAGAGGACTTTTGCAGACCTTCCCAGAAAATTCAAGATATGCGTTTCATTTGCCATGAAAATATCTTATATATATTTTAATGAAAATCGTTAGAGCCATTTTTGAGAAAATCGACGTTTTCGAAAAATGTTCCATTTAAACGGTAGTGCGGGGTGGATGATGATGATGATGATGATGATGATGATATGCGGCTTAAGGGCGCTAAACTGCTGAGGTCATCAGCGCCCTTACAAGGAATAAAATATAAAGTCAAAAAATAAAAGACAGGTAAAAAACCGCATAATTAAAAAACGGGACACAAACCCGCGATGTCAAAAAGCTAAAACTAACAATATAACAATAACAAATATAACAATAACAATAATAACAATAACAACAATAACAATAAAAACAATAATAACAATAACAACAATAAGAAGAACAAGACAAAGATCTGAAAAACAACACACTAAAAGCATAGGCAGTAAAGGATTAAAACGTGTCAGGAACTGTAGAATGCGAGGGACATGAGCGTCATATGTCCACTGGGGATAAGAGTTCCCATAAAAAAACCGACAGGATAAAAGTACGAAGCTAACAGACGCTCAACGCATTAAATGCGCAGATTAAAATCACTGTCATGAACAAAACGTAAAACACATTCCACAGCATGCGTGTCGTCTGCCAAAACGTTGGCTAGGCCAACAGGCAGACCCACACGAGCACGCAATGCAGCTAAAACCTGACACTCTGTTAAAATGTGACGCACCGTTAAGGGCACGTCACACTGCCCACAGAGTGGCGCGGGGTCACCACTCAGCAAATACTTATGACTAAAAATGCAATGTCCGATACGAAGGCGCGTTAAAATTACCTCTTCCCGACGAGAAGCACGGGAAGAGGTAGCCCAGACTAACGGGAGAGGCTTAACCTCCCGCAACTTGTTCCCCCGGAGGGCCGTCCACTCATCGCTCCAAAGCGAGAGGATGCGGCGACGTAAAACAATAAACAAATCCGACGAGGGAACAACAGAGGTAAAACGTCTGGGTGATAAAATCGCCGACTTGGCAGCGACATCGGCAGACTCATTACCTGAGATGCCCACATGACCTGGAATCCACAAGAAGGAGACGCTGATGCCAGAGACATCAAGCGAGTGGAGCAGGTCATGAATGCGCTGTACGAGCGGGTGGTAACTGTACAGCGAGCTAATACTTTGAAGAGCACTCAGGGAGTCGGAACAAATAAAACAGTGCCGTGTGTCGTGCCGCTGAATATATAAAAGAGACTGATAAATGCTAAAAAGTTCGGCGGTAAAAATCGAACATTGCTCTGGTAAACGGAAGGTAAAACTATTTCCACCACAAAATAAGGCACATCCTACTCCAGCATCAGTCTTAGATCCATCAGTAAAGATAAAAGGCAAGTCCCCGAATTGCGACTGAAGTTCTAAAAACGCTGATCTAAAGACCGAAGAAGGGGTCTCATTCTTCGGCATTGACGATAACCCAAGGTGACAGAGGGCCTCAGCGCGCGACCATGGAGGAAAACGCGTTTCCCCCCTTGGAAGGGCCGGCGCTGGCGTAACGTCCAAATGCCGAAGGAGCAGTCGAAATCGAACCCCTGGAGGGAGCAATGCAGAGGAGCTAACTAAATATTGCCGGTCAAGTGAATCCTCGAAAAATGCCGCGAAAGACGGGTGGGCAGGTAAGCTTGAGAGTCGACAGGCATAGCTGCACAAGAGCATCTCACGCCTGGAGGACAGCGGAGGCTCTGCAGCTTCAGCATAAAGACTGGGCACGGGGCTAGTTGGAAAGGCCCCTGTAGCGACTCTAAGACCACGATGATGAATGGGATTCAAACGACGCAACACAGATGGACGTGCCGACGAATAAACTATACACCCGTAATCAAGTTTGGATCGGACCAGAGAGCGATAAAGGCGAAGAAGGACGGTCCGATCAGCTCCCCAGGATGTGCCACTTAAAACACGTAAAAGATTAAGAGAACGGTCACACTTTGCTTTTAAAAAGGAAACGTGCGAGGTCCAACACAACTTCCTATCAAAAATCAACCCCAAAAATTTCGCCTCGTCTGCAAACGGAAGTACCCCTGGCCCAAGATGGAGAGAGGGCGGAGGGAAATACTTCCGGCGCCAGAAGTTGATGCAGACGGATTTCTCGGCGGAGAAATTAAAGCCGTTGGCGTTACTCCAGGCGTAGAGACGGTCGATACAGCTCTGGAGACGGCGTTCGAGTAGACAGGTCCGCCGTGAACTGCAATAAATAGCGAAATCGTCAACAAAAAGGACGATGAAATGCCAGGTGGAATACAATCAACAATGGGGTTGATAGCAATCGCAAAAAGTGTGACACTGAGTACAGAGCCCTGCGGTACTCCGTTCTCTTGAATAAAACGACGAGATAAAACCGAGCCCACACGTACACGAAAGACGCGGTCCGTCATAAACTCCCGAAGAAATATGGGAAGACGACCGCGGATATTCCAATCGTGAAGTGTACGTAAAATGCCGCCCCTCCAACAAGTGTCATAAGCTTTCTCCAGGTCAAAAAATACAGCCACGGTTTGACACTTTCTCAGAAATCCATTCATAATATGCGTCGACAAGGACACCAGATGGTCGACGGTAGAGCGATAGCGACGAAACCCGCACTGAGCGTTCGCTAGAAGTTTCTGAGACTCAAGCCACCATGTCAACCGCCCGTTGATCATGCGCTCCATCACCTTGCAAATGCAACTGGTGAGGGAGATAGGGCGGTAGCTGGAAGGTAGTTGGCGATCCTTCCCAGGCTTAAGTATAGGGACAATGGTGGCTTCGCGCCAAACGGAAGGAAAAATGCCGTCTTGCCAAATACGGTTATAGACCTGTAAGAGAAATAGTTTACTGTCGGCTGAAAGGTTCTTTAACATCAGGACATGAATGCCGTCCGGCCCGGGAGCGGAGTGCCGAGAGCAATGAAGAGCGTGCTCCAGCTCCCTCATTGTGAATAGTTCGTTATAGCATTCAGCATTAGCAGTCCGAAAAGTATATGATGCGGAATCGTGCCGGTCTTTAATAGAGCGAAAGCCGGCGGAATAATGGTCTGAACTGGAAACCGCCTCAAAGGCAGAACCCAGAGTGTTAGCGATGGCAGCCGGATCCACTATGGTGGCATTAGAAACCTGAAGGCCAGAAACAGTACAATGTGACACTTTACCTGAGAAGCGACGAAGTTTATCCCAAACAACGGATGAAGGCGTAAAACGATTAAAAGACTCGACAAAACGAGCCCAAGATGCCTTCTTGCTATCCTGAATAATGCGACGAGCCCTGGCGCGCGATTGTTTAAAAGTCACCAAATTATCAAGTGTAGGGTGGCGCCGAAACACCCTAAGTGCAGTCCTACGGGCACGAACGGCGTCCCGACAATCCTCGTTCCACCACGGAACAGGTGGCCGCCGAGGTTGGGAGGATGAACGGGGTATTGCACGTTCGGCGGCTGAGAAAATAATAGACGTAAGGTGCTGCACTAGTTGATTAATGTCGGAGAAGGGCTGGTCGTCAAAATGCACGAGGCTGGAATACAAGCTCCAGTCGGCTTTTGCGAATATCCAGGTAGGTACTCTGGAATGCTGTACGTGGTGCGACAGAAGAGAAACGATGCAGGGGTAATGGTCGCTGGAGTAGGTGTCAGAGACGACGTTCCACTGAAGACGACGTGCAAGCTGGAGTGAGCAAATGGCAAGGTCCAGGTGAGAAAATGTACCAGAAGAATCAGAAATAAAAGTAGGTGCACCTGTATTGAGGATGGAAAGATTGAACTGATAAAAAATGTCGGAAATAAGAGTTCCCCTCGCACAAGCCCTTGGCGAACCCCATAGTGGGTGATGGGCATTAAAATCTCCCAACAGAAGAAATGGTGTTGGGAGAGCGGACAGGAGAGATCGAATGTCCGCGGGAGCGAGGGGAGACGATGGAGGTGTATACACAGAACAAACAGAAAAGAAAAAACCGGGTAACTGCAGTCTAATGGCAACAGCTTGCAAGTCGGACGTAAGTGTGATAGTTTGAAAATGAACGTCAGTACGCACCAAAATCATGACACCACCATGAGCAGGAGTACCCTCCTCCGGTTCAAGGTCGAAGCGAACCGGAGTATATCCTCGGAGATCAAAAGGATCGTGAGGGCGAAGCTTAGTCTCCTGCAGACATACGACCATAGGCGAATGGGAACGCAATAAAAGTTGCAGTTCCGCCCTATGCGATCGTACACCACGTACATTCCAGGTCAGGATAGCCATTAAGAATAAGGGGATAAACTCTCTATTTAGAAGGGCGGCTTAAAATTACCTTTTGTTTAACCTTTGGGCTCGGGCTTTTTGTATGGAGTTGGTCAGACTCCATAGCTTCCTCGGAGGGAGGGCCCACGCGCTCAGTGCCAGAAACCGATTCAAGCGCCGTGAATCGGTTCTGGGTGGCGATGGGTGAAGTGTGCCGCTGAGCGCGGCTTGTCCCAGGACCATCCTGGGACAGCGACCTCCGAGGAGGAGAAGGTGAACTTTTGTTACCGCGCGCACGCGGAGGGTCTTTCAAAAAATCTTCCCGACGAAGTTTCTGCTTGGGCTTCTTTTCAACGGCTTGCGACTTCATAGACTTGGGACCAGGTTTATACGGCTTGGTAACTGTAGCCTTAATAGACGGCCGGATGGTAGTGGCGGTTAATCCAGTCAAGGTCCAGGTCTGAGTTTCGGCATCTACTCGTGGTACCGGCGAGGCAACAACAGAACTAAATGTGCCAGATCGCAGGAGTGAAGGTTGGCGCGCATGGTAACGCCTCCGGGCTTCAGCGAAGGAGAGTTTTTCCTTTACCCGGATGTCCTGGATCGCCTTCTCGTCCAAGTACCGCGGACAGTCGGCAAACGAAGCAGAATGAGACCCTTTACAATTAACGCAGACGGGGGCTGTTGAACAGGTACCTTCGTGTGAGGGCTGGCTACAGGTTGCACAGATGTTAACGGCACTCTTACATGAGACTTGCGTATGCCCAAAACGTTGGCATTTAAAACAACGCAGAGGTCTAGGAATATAAGGCCTCACAGAAATCCGTTCGTACCCTGCGGAAATGCTCGTGGGCAGATCGACGCCATCAAATGTAATAAACAGGGTACGAGTGGGTACCAATACGCCGTCGCGTTTGGCCTGCACTCGATGCACTGCAGTCACCTTTTGATCGGATAGATATTCTACGAGATCCTCGTCCGATATACCATCGAGGCTATGGGTGGTAACGACGCCCCGACAGGAGTTCAATGTGCGGTGCTTCTCAACACGGATGGGGTAACCGTGGAGAAGCGTAGCGGGCAACAAGGTCGTACTTTGCTGATCGGACTTAGTTTGTGCCAATAAGGAACCATTCCGTAGACGAGTGCATGATTGAACCGCACCAGCAATAGCATCTATGCCCTTCTGAATTATAAAAGGGTTCACCTTCTCAAAGTTTTGTCCTTCTTCTGTTCTCGAAATGACCAAGTAACAACCAGATGACGGCGGTGCTACTTCTGTTACAATGACTTTTCGGCGCTTGTTGTTAATAATGGAGAAAGGGTGCTCCATAGCGAAAAAAATCCTCCACCATTGCAACCGTCTCCGACCTCGGGCTCTGACTTCTCGGGCGTTACCCCGGCTTGGGTGAGTGGCCTATCTATACCAGACTCACCCCAGGGTCACACCTCCCAGAACATAGACAGAGGGACCCAATCGCCGTCAGAAGTCAGCAGCTCATGCAATGGCCCCCCCGCGGGACTGCAGTTGAACAGCGGATACGAACACAAACCCTACATGACGACCCCGGGTGGTGGGGATGACGCCATTACCCACTCACCCAGCTGCGCACGCGGTGCGCGGGTATCCGTCAGGCTGTGTCCACGGAGGATTTAAATAAAAAGATAAAAGAAACTAAAACTGTGTGGGCGTTTCGCACGCAAGGTAGGCCGGCGGGGAAGAAAAAGAGGTATGCGAATGGCGTGGTGCGAAATGGCCGGAAAGTGATAAGGGAAGAAAGAAACGATGGTGAGGTGCGGTATGAATGGAATGCAAAGAACGCACGAGAGCCTACCTTGGGTCCACCGGTCACTTGAAGAACCCACCTCGACCGGATGGGGGTGAGGGGATGAATATGGCGATGATTGGCTCGGGAACCCCCGGGTGCGCCAAAAACCCGTACTCACAGAAGGTGAGCCCCTGAGGGGGTGCGGGGTGGAGAGATTATTTTGAAAATCTTCGTGCCGCATTCCTGCATAACACTAAACTCAAATAGCAAATTTAGTGTTTATCCGACTTTTGGTTTTTGAGTTATGCTGTTCAGAGACTGGCAGACAGACACACACACCGAATTTTCCAAAAAGAAATGTTTTATTTGGATTCGAGGCACCTCAAAGCATATATTTATGGTGAAATCTGGTATGGAATATTTGGGTGGAATGCAATAATTCCCGTACTTCCCCGTAGTAGATAAAGTAAAATCTTTTCTTGCAATCCAACCTCCCAGTATTTTATATTTTCCATTGAAGTCACACTTACATTGCTCGTCCAGAAAAAAGCATAGAATTGACGCCAATGAAATACTGACACGCAGAAGTAGACTTTTCAAAGGGCTTGGTTGCACTATCTGGATGAGCTTTCGAGTCCCTCCCAATTGGAGCTGTTGTGATTGGGTTGAACAGTATTTGGGCAGTATTATTTCTCTATACCTGTTACAATTAATAGTACCTTGTGAAAAGCGAACGTCACGAGGGATGCGATTTTCCTTCCAAAAATATTCCAGATAGCTAGGTGGTCGATGCTGAATTATGCTGCCCCCGTCAGTAGCACCAGAATCTCTTCCTGGATATCTAATATCTACACGCGGGGTGCTCATAAAGCATAAGAAATCATCCTGTTGAAAATCTTAGGATCAGAGGCGCCAGCTACTTGGTTCCTTTGCAAAATTTGAGAAGATATCCCGGGTTTGGACATTATACCTAGTAAGACACTTTTAAGAGTCTATTACTACTTATAGATGAATAGGACTCCTTAGGACTAGAATTAAGAAGCGTTAGATGCTTCTTTTTGTTTTTCCTTGCAATTTAAGGATCCTTCTAGAATTCACATAACCATTCTAGTATAACAATTTCAATACATTATGCGCAGTCTATTTACATTTATGAATATGGGGAATTGTGGGAGGAGGTTCTTAAAAACTTGTTGCACGCCTTGAAACATTCTAAACGTTTGATATTTATCCAACGTTTCGTTTTTGAGGTGGTTGTTCACATACACAAACATATGCAGGAACCTTTTGTGAAAAGGGATTATTTTTTTTTAATTCAGAGGATCTCGAAACACGTATTCTTTGTGAAACATCGATAGAAAACTTTTTGGGTGGAATGCAATAACTCCCCTACCTACTATAAGTATGAGACAGAAAGTAATTAATATCGTGCGTTTGGAAAAATATCTGCTAATTTTCAATAATGTCCATGCACATACGAAATATCATACTTGAAGACAAAGAATATCTTCAGTGAATTATTAATTTTGCCTTTAAAAGTAACTCGTGAGTTTAATTATTCTCTTTGTGTCTATAAATTGATTGTTTGCTAGAATGTAATGAATCGCCCCTTATTAAAGAAAACAATAACAAATTCTTTGTCTAATGACACCATCCAATGTTCTTCTGTCACCATTGCTCCCTCAAATACATAATTATTCCCCCCAAAAATGTATTAAAATGCTAAGTATGTGTGATTCTGTACCTGCTTTTGTAACGTAATAGAATTTGGTATTGGTTTCCATACAAATACAACATTAAATTCCATTTAGGGTCGTCGTCTTGTTTCCCAAACCTTCATATATGTAGCTATACGATAACATATAAATCCTTGATGTGGAGTTTTTTCTATTTCTTGTTATCTCGTCACTTTTCTTCCAACTATTACCAGCCAATACAAGAATTCAGCTTCTTATGGGGCTAGTTTTGCAGTATCTTTGAACGTTATTTATATTTATTAAAGATAGATCCATAATTCATGTTCACAATAATTTATGCATATTCACTTAAAATAAGCGATTGCAATGAGAGAGAGAGGAGAAAAACAAGAAACGAAAAATATACACTGACATAAATAATGCTCGAACGCAGTAAACTTTTATATTTACATATTTCATCGTGGAACAGAACCAGTAATTGTGTAATGATGTTAACAAGTATTTATAATTAAATTACCTGTGTCTTTTTTTCTTTCGTTTTTGTTTTTGGTTTACTTACATGTAGGACAACACATTCTTCTCTAATACTACTATACTTGATTTAATACAAACAAATTAAGGTAAATGTCAGCCTGTATTAATATAAACAGCTGAAGAGAAACGTAAATATGACAATTCTGCACATTGAAGAAGTTTGTTGCTTCACGTATGGAAAGCCGATTTGAAGTAGGTTCTATTGAAGGAGTTGTATTATAGTTCAACTGTTGGGGAGCCGAACTTGAAGTAGTTGCAGCCACACGTATGATACCCGTATGGCCTTAGTCCCAGATTTAAAAATATTAACTTTGTAATTTCACTGTTTCTTTAAATATTATATATTTATGTTTGCCTCGGCTTCGTATTATTGTTAAGAGACATGGATGTCCTAGCAGGGTTGTGGTGCGACTGAAGAATGTAGGCTTAGATTTTAATTTTACTTCACTCCTTTTATTAATGCTTGACATATTTAAATAACACTTCACTGATATAGATAGTTGTGTGGAACTTTTAATTAATTAATTGCACTTTTTAACACGTAAACTATTTCGTCTCACACGAATACGTATTAAATCTCTCGAGGACGTGTCTCGCATCCGGTTACAAACACTGTCTGCAGGCAACTGAACTCTAAATTTGTAAAATGTTCTCTTTTTCAGTTTCTGATTGACTAATCCTACTCCAATAGAATAGCTTCATTTAACTAAAGCTTTTTCTGGTTGTTGATTGGCTATTTTATAAACTGTCACTAAAATTACATGATTGCTTCCAAAAATCACAAGTAGTATTGTTAAACTTTCAAATTCATTATTGCCTCAAGGTTACCTCATTGTTATCTCATTGTTAGCAACTTTTAACCTATTATTCTCACAGCTCCTACACTATTAAATTACGTAATACATCCATATAACATTATTGAACATGTATACAATAGTATACAATAATATAAACATGCATAATGACTGTACTATACACTTTTTATATATTGTTACATACACATATTGCTTTAAGGCGAGCTGTTATTGAATTTATATATTATATAATTAGACTGAAATCATATAAGTGTTAAAAATTCTTCCTCAACATTAACTCCAGAATATTGCATTTCGTCAAAGGAGCAACACTAATGCCAGCGCCACCTAAGCTGCAAGTGGCATAATTTAATGCATAACTCATGTAAACTATATAACCTTATAGGAAGGACCTTATTAAGTTGGTGCTGGGGGGATTCGAACTGCGAACTTTCGCTCACAGTCTATTATTATTGTTATTGTTGTTGTTGTTGTTATTATTATTATTATTATTATTATTATTATTATTATTATTATTATTATTATTATTATTAGTGTTTACTTCAGCAAGAAAAATATCTGTGCTAAGTTTTATAGCAGGATCTAGAAAAAAGACGCCTATTGGACCCACAATGGCTGCTCCTCTTCAGCTCTTTTCATTTTTACGTTCTCTGTCACATACATAGTAGGTGGAGAAAAATTTGATATCGAGATTTAACAAGAAATACATGTTTTGAGACCATCTGAATCCCAAAAAAAAACATTTTTAGAAAAAGTTCTGTGCATGTGTCTGTGAACAGCATAACTCAAACTCCCCCACCCCATACTGCCCTTTAAATGGAACATATTTCAAAATTTTGATTTTCTAAAAAATGGCTCTAACGATTTTCATTAAAATATTATACGTTTGGGATGTTTTCTTGACAAATGAAATGTATTTCTTGAATTTTATGGGAATGTCTCCAAAAGTATTCTTCATTGTGAACGACTTTTGCATAACTGGTAAACCATAAGAGATAGACAAAATGTTACTACACCAAAAATGTAGATCGCCTTAAAATACACAATTTATGTCACATATATTTTTTTTTGTTGAGTGAATTATTTTCGAGATATTGCTTGTTATTCCCTTAAATTTTCCAATACTTATACTTTTTCTCAAATGGGAATTCGTTATTCATTTTTTATGTCCTGGACATGCAAAGAGAATGGAATGCGCCACATAGCAACCAGCTCTTAAAATATTTGACTATCGCTTAAAGCCTACCAATTCCCCTTGCACCTACAAGAAAATTAGCAATAAGATTAACATCTCGATTAACATGAATCATATGGAGAATAAGCGCTTGTAAAAATAGTTAAGAGTAGATAAAGTCTACTAGAGTTTACTTACATGCAATAGTAAAGGTGCAGCCATGACTTTGTAAAAATGTACATATATCATTGCTAAAAGTAATGGAAGAAATATTGCGAACATTTAATATTGAGTATTATAAAATACAAAAAAGAACACTTGAGAATATAAACTAAAAGGGTCTGAGCTACCACCTGGAGTATTTATGTTTGAAGAGAGGGAGATGGGGGAGGAGGAGGAGATGGTGATATGAAAAATTCCGTTTATGTACTGAATCCAAAAAGGGATCTTCAACTTTTCTCTGGGTTCTCTTTCAAGAGATACGATAATGTGTAAAGTTCCTCGAACTAAAATATACAAAAAGAACAATAAAAATTATCTTTATTTAAAATCTAAATTATTTAAAATCAGAACCAAGAAAAATATGTACATTAACATTATTATAAATAAAATTCTTGAATATTCACTTTAAAAAAAAGTGCAAAATCTCCTCTCCTATAGCCGATTTCCTAATCTTAACCACGAATCTTAGAGTTATCAGGATGTGCAGCATCAAACGAGGATTCGTGATTAGGTAGAAAGGTAATTGTCACGGAAAACGAGCGCTCCGTCGTGATTCGAATCCCGGCCGTGAACCGAAAGTTTAAAATCTGATTTTCCTTTCCAGCGTTTGTCCTAAATAAAGCTTGGGTGAGAATGTAGCAATATATGCCAAGGTGGCGTGTTATCCTTTTGATGAGTATTTTATACCAATAGAGCGTTGCAAAATTAACTGTCGGGTACAAAAACCACGCAGCAAAATATTACAGTTTTAGGCAGGCACATACAAACGCGGTTATGTTGCTTGCACAGATTTCGTTAACGTGTTTGGCTTTTGCGCTAATAAAACAATAACAGAGAGAGAGAGAGAGAAAATAGGGCAAAGATGGCAAGAGTGATTAAAATGATTAACGCCAGAGGGGAGGAAGAAGAGGTTTTGTTTTTTCTTGATAGGAAAAGGAAAAATAAAATAAAAGCATTTTCTAGGACGCAGTTGAAAATTTTCTTCTGTATTCCTTTTTACTTATTTGTATATTTCTTCCTTCCCTTTATTCTCCAGCTCTCATCTTTTTCTTCCGTATGCTTCTGTGCGGTCTTTATACCACATTTGTATTACTTCGTTTTCTTTTTCTTATCCTTTTTTCTTCATTCTGTAAGTAACTGCTTTCCTTAGTAAAGAAACTTCAAAATACATTTAAGTACCGGTTTTGGTACAAAGCGAGAAATTCTTAATAATGAACATTCATTATGGAAAGAGATCTTGTTTTACGACCTGCGAAAAGAATCCTGCTCTACAAGTGTCTACTTTAATTTACTTTTACAATCATGGAAGTGTGTATTTTCCAGACCTGCTACATAATGCTAATATGTTAAAAGGAAACGGTTCTTAATAGTTTTCGATTTTATTTACAGTGATATTTTGAAACAAAGTAAAGTTTAACAATCAGCACCAGTTTCTTTTAAGCTGACTTTGAACAAGTCCGCACTTCTCATTCTTTCCAAATTAAAACAGATAGGTACAATGGAGTGCAAAAAAAAATCTGATGTGTTGCACTCACATGACTTCCTCTACTCTAGTACAAACTATTTTTACAAATGCTTACTCTCCATATGCTTCATGTTAATCGAGATATCGAGATGTTAATCTTATTGCTAATTTTCTTGTAGATGCAAGGGGAATTGGTAGGTTTTAAGCTACAGTCAAACATTTTAAGAGCTGGTTGCTATGCTGTGTATTACATTCTCTTTGCATAACGAGGACAAAAAAATTAATAACGAATTCCAATTTGAGAAAAAGTATTGGAAAATTTAAGAGAATAACAAGCAATATCTCGAAAATGGTTCACTCAACAAAAAAATGTATATGACATAAGTTGTGTATTCAAACGCGATCTACATTTTTTGTGTAGTAAAATTTTGTCTATCTCTTATGGTTTACCATGCAAAAGTCGTTTACAATGAAGAATACTTTTGGAGACATTCCCAGAAATTTCAAGATATACATTTTATTTGTCATGAAAGTATCTTAAATATATGATATTATAATCAAAATCGATAGAGCCATTTTTGAGAAAATTAAAATTTTCGAAAAATGTTACATGTAAATGGTAATCTGGGGTGGGGGGATTTTCTTGAAAACCTTCGTGTCGCATCTGAACCTAAATACTAAGTTTGGTGTTTATCCGACTGTTCGTTTCTGAGTTATGCTGTTCACAGACAGACACACACACGGACATGTTTCCAAAAATGCTTTTTTTTGATTCAGGGGTCTCAAAACATATATTTCCGGTGAAATCTCGGTATCGAATTTTTGGTTGGAATACAATACTTCCCCTACTTACTATACGTAATACAGAAAGTAAAAATGTATTCTACTAATTCTCGCATGTTTATATTCTTCAATAAATATAGGATTAACTCTGGAAAAATTATTTCTGTCATTGAATTTAATATATGTACTTGTACATTTAAATAATAGCGTCAATGAATTTACAGTGCAATGAATGTGCAATTTAAAATTAAGATAAAATCCTTCGAATGAATTTGTCGTTCTGTGAGAAGTAATTGAGTGCGAAGCTCAAATCTTGGAAATAAATAATGAATCGGATGTAGTTAAATTATATACTAAATAATCAGTCACAGTTTGGTTGAAGGCTAATCGTACTCTCAAGAAAAACATCTTCAATGTTACCACCCAACTTGAAGTAATTTTGTTGTATGTTATCTGCCTCACGTTTTGGGAGCCAGTTTGAAAAAAATGTATTATATTTCGACTGTTGGGGAGCCAAAAACTTGAAGTAGTTGCAACCTCACGTAAGGTAAAAAGTTTCCGGTAACCTTCGCCCCAAATGTACTTTCCGGTGGCCTTTGCCCCAAATGATTAAAGAATATTAACTTTGTAATTTTGACTGTTTCTTTAAATATTATATGTTTATGTTTGCCTCGGCTGCGTCAGTATTTATTTTTAGAGACATGAATGTCCTAGCGGGGAGTGGTACGACTGAAGAATGTAGGCTTACACAGCTTATAATTTTACTTCACTCCATTTATTAATGCTTGACACGATTTAAATGACACTTCACTGATATATATATATATATATATATATATATATATATATAGAGAGAGAGAGAGAGAGAGAGAGCTGTGAGATGTTTTAAATAATTACTTGCACTTTTTAACACGTAAACTATTTTTCGTCTCACACTGAATACGTATTAAATTTCTCGAGGACGCATCTCGCGTCCGGTTAGGAACACTGTCTATAAGTAATTCGTCTAGTTAGAAGCGCTGTCTACAAGCAACGCGCCCGGTTATGAGCGCTCTCTGCAAGCAACTGAAATCTGAATTTGTAAATTTTGCTATATTTCAGTTTCTGATTGGCTAACCCTACTCCAATAGAATACCTTCATTTAACTGAAGCTTTTTTTTCTGGTTGTTGATTGTCTATTTTATAAACTGTCACAAAAATTACATTTTTGCTTCCAAGAATCACCAGTAGTATTATTACTTTCTAATTCATTATTGCCTCAAGATTACCTCATTGTTACCTCATTGTTAGCAACTTTTAATCTATTTTTCTCACAACTCCTACATTATTAAATTACTTAATACATTCACATAACATTATTACAAATGTATACAATAATATAAACATATATAATTGCTGTAATATACACTTTTTATATATTGTTTTATGCATATACTGCTTTAAAGTGGGCTGTTGTTGAATTTATATATTATACGATTAGACTGAAATCATTTAAGTGTTAAAATACTGCCTCAGACTGTGACTGATTCAACTTCTCAAACTAGTCGATAGTACAGCCTCAGTATCGGTATGATTAATGAAGCCAACACATTCGATGAAAGCTTTCAAACTGTTTAGTGTTACCTCACAAGTACTATCCATTCAGTGATACAAATGTCTTCGCGTGTAACTGATATACACCCTATTTTCAGAAAATTGGCCCTGAATTCATTGAAGACTTAATGAATATGGGTGTTAAACATTAAAGGTTTAACTTAAACGTTTATATTACAATTTTATTTGCAGTTGCTGTCGCATGTACGACAACCCAAAGCTATCGGGTCACTTCTATTATTTACAAACGCTTTGTGTTAATTTTGTTCCTGGCAAGAAGTTTGCCTCTTCACCCGCAATTCGTCTTAAATATGTATCATACAAATCCAAAAGTGAGTTTCTTTGAAACCTAAAGTCTTTTTAAATTCAAGGTACATAAAGAGCTGGAATCTTAATGAGCAACTTCCACCTTTTTTACGAGTGTGTGCAAGAGGAGAGAACAGCGTTTTAAAAATTCTGTATAACATCAAAGGAAAGGTAAAGAACAACAAAATTATTAGATTTCAAGTTTTGGAATGTTTACGAAAACTAGTATTAATCTATATAACTTGAAGCTACCATAGAGCCAAGGAAACAATGTGGCATAGAATTTAAATATGCTTTACTTTTTAAAATTATTTATAGTAATTAAACATTTTCTGCAATATCTTCTTCGTAGTTGATGAGATCCACCGAATAAGCTATACACGGGAGAATCTTATTAAACATTTACACTAATTAAATTTACACAAACAACTACAATTAATTGTTCTCTAATATTAGGGTAACGTCGGATAATAATTGCAGCTTTATTCCTTTATTCCCAATTAATTTATGAAACGTCAATAAAAGCATTGTATTTAAAATGTTCAATTTTCTTGTATATATTATTTCAAAATATAGTAGTTTAATTTTAATGTAAGATATTAATTTGGGGAATGTTTAATTTTTTTAAATTAGAAATTAAAACAACACGTAGTAGATATAAATTTTAGGCCTGTGTACTTGTATTAAAATCCTTATATTTCCTTTTTTTAAAAAAATCCATTTTTCAGAAATTTTAAGGTCGAAACTAATTTAAAAGCATTGAATAGCACAGTCAAATTGAAACTTTAATTTACAATTTAAAGAAATTAGCAATCTCATTAGATTGCGTTATGTAAGGAGTTTGTTCTTCTCCACTTATTTATATTGGAAAAAGTATGCTAAGATGGACCGACGGGATGGCTTAGGCGGTTACGTCTGTGGTCCGCATATGGGAGGTGCCATCTTCCTTGTCATCTGGGTTTACAAGGGTTGTAGGACCAGGGTTTTAGGACCAGGCGACGGTATTCGGTGGCTTGTGCTCTGTAAAGGTTTCTTTCCGGGCGTCGCTGCGGTACCGCTCAGTTAGGTCTCGCTTCAGCGTGGGGCTCCGCTTCGGGGAAACCTGGAGGTTGATGGCTTGTAGGCAGGGACCGTGAGGCGTCGGATACGTTCTATCTGGAAACGTTAAGCTTGCGACCGTCGGCATACGGATCTGTTCGCTCTTCGCGTCTCTCCCTCACAGGGGTCACTTTGGAAGCACAATGGACCGATTAGCCGCGTGCAGTGCTCTGCCCCGGTTCCGGGGGCCCCTCCGTTTACCTTTATGCCAAAATGGGATTTTTGTTTTACTGACGAGAAAACTAAGTGAGTTGAATATTCAATAAGGGTGGTATGATTTATTAGCGTTAACATTAATTCGTGTGCTTATTTTGTGCACCTGATGGGCTAACCCTGATCCAAAATCCGGGCTGAAGAGCCTGGTTTCCTGGACCGGCCAAACTAACGAGAAAAAGAAAGGAAGGAAGGAAGGAAGGAAGGGGAAAGGACATTTAGGTGTTAAGACGCTGAGATGGCAATGAAGTAAATTAATTATACCATAGCTTCAGACGGTACTGAAATCTCGTTTGTTTGTTTGTTTGTTTGTTTGTTTGTTTTTAATTCAGAATAAATTTATAAGTATATATATTCATAGTTGAGCTTGTAAGAGACGAATTTACGTTACCATCTGCCAGATGAAACCAAGTAGTTTGACAAAAATAGCAGATATCGTTTAGATCTTGTTTTCTGGTGAATATTACATCTAGGAGTTACCACAAACACTGAAAGAATGGCTAAACTCCTGTGTTTACACAAATTTTACAGAGTTTATAAATATATGCCGTGTTTTCTCCCCCCCCCAACCAACATTTATGTGCCGCGTTTAAATCTTAGCTGATATAGGCGGTTTTACCTTTGGAACAATTGCTCATGGTAGTGGTGTTCACTCATTGGCTATTGGGTTAATCTTTGAGTTGTCTTTAAATTCACACACATTCAGACTCTCTCACACCCCCAGACTCTAGGAAGCTTAGGGAATAGTCCTGGCTATAGAAATATTACCACCCTCCTGCCGGGAATCGGACCCGGGTCCTCTGGATTTGAGGATCAGCATACTAACCACCAGACCAGAAAAACAGTCGTGCTGTGTTTTTTCCTCTGTTTAAAATGCGTATTTTATTCGCGTTTTGTTTTGCCACGAACCTTGAGAATTACTTTATTCTGTATACAAAAACCTAATTAGTCACTCACACACAAATGTTTAGTAGTTCCGGACCTCAGCTGTCATCATTAAAGCTTAAATAGTCCTTTATGAAGCATATTGATTAAGACTGCTATTCTGTATTTATCAAGAATAACACTTTTTAATTAAATATTATAAAAAATATAAACAGAAACAAAATCACATCTTAAGTTATTTACTACTAGAGACCTGGTTTTTAAACCTTCAGAAGTACCTTACCGAGAGAAGTGTAAGACTCGCCTTCGGGAGGTCTCAAACCCCCGGGATCGACCAACATGACCGAAGGCTTTTTTGAGGTTTTCCACTATCGCTAGGCGAATACTGGGTTGGATAACTTGAGCTGCAAATTTTCTTATTATCTCTTTCATCACTACATTGCATTTCCTTCTTCACCGGCATACCAGGCACTGGACTGATCACCATCCTGGATATGCTATGATCCAGAGTCTGCTTACTCCTCGACAGACTACTGATTCAAGACTTTGGTCTGATTACCATCCTGAATGTACCATGATCCAAAGTCTGTCTGCTCCTAGACAGACTACTGACTCAAGGCTTTGGGGTGATCACCATACTGGATATGCTATGATCCATGGTCTGCTTACTCCTCGACAGACTACTGATTCAGGACTTTCGTCTGATTACCATCCTGAATGTACCATGATCCAAAGTGTGTCTGCTCCTAGGCAGACTACTGACTCAAGGCTTTGGGCTGATCACCATACTGGATATGCTATGATCAAGAGTTTGCTTCCTCCTAGACCGACTACTACTCAAGGTTTTGGGCAAATCACCCATCCTAGATATGCTAGGATGCAAAATCTGCTTGCTCCTCTACAGACTACAGACTCAAGGCTTTGGACTGATCATCAACCCGGATATGCCAAATTCCAGAGTCTGCTTGCCCCTAGACAGACGTTTTGAGCTGATCACCCATCCTGGAAACGCAATAATCCAGAGTTTGCTTGCTCCTCGACAGGATACTGGGTCAAGGCTTTGGGCTGATCACTCATCCTATATATGCCATGATCCAGAGTTTGCTTGCTCCTCGACAGAGTACTGGCTCAAGGCTTTGGGATGATCACCCATCCTAGATATGCCATGATCCAGAGTTTGCTTCTCCTCGACAGAGTACCGGCTCAAGGTTTTGGGATGATCACCCATCCTATATATGCCATAATCCAGAGTTTGCTTCTCCTCGATAGAGTGCTGGCTCAAGGCTTGGGGCTGATCACCCATCCTAGATATGCCATGATCCAGAGTTTGCTTCTCCTCGACAGAGTACTGGCTCAAGGTTTTGGGATGATCACCCATCCTAGATATGCCATGATCCAGAGTTTGCTTCTCCTCGACTGAGTACTGGCTCAAGGTTTTGGGATGATCACCCATCCTATATATGCCATGATTCAGATTCTGCGTGCTCCTCGACAGAGTACTGGCTCAAGGTTTTGGACTGATCACCCATTCTAGATATGCTGTGATCTGGAGTTTGCTTCTCCTCGACAGAGTACTGGCTCAAGGTTTTGGGATGATCACCCATCCTATATATGCCATGATTCAGAGTTTGCTTCTCCTCGACAGAGTACTGGCTCAAGGTTTTGGGATGATCACCCATCCTAGATATGCCATTATCCAGAGTTTGCTTCTCCTCGACTGAGTACTGGCTCAAGGTTTTGGGATGATCACCCATCCTATATATGCCATGATCCAGAGTTTGCTTCTCCTCGACTGAGTACTGGCTCAAGGTTTTGGGATGATCACCCATCCTAGATATGCCATTATCCAGAGTTTGCTTCTCCTCGACTGAGTACTGACTCAAGGTTTTGGGATGATCACCCATCCTAGATATGCCATGATCCAGAGTTTGCTTCTCCTCGACAGAGTACTGACTCAAGGTTTTGGGATGATCACCCATCCTAGATATGCCATTATCCAGAGTTTGCTTCTCCTCGACTGAGTACTGGCTCAAGGTTTTGGGATGATCACCCATCCTATATATGCCATGATCCAGAGTTTGCTTCTCCTCGACAGAGTACTGACTCAAGGTTTTGGGATGATCACCCATTCTAGATATGCTGTGATCCAGAGTTTGCTTCTCCTCGACAGAGTACTGGCTCAAGGTTTTGGGATGATCACCCATCCTATATATGCCATGATTCAGAGTTTGCTTCTCCTCGACAGAGTACTGGCTCAAGGTTTTGGGATGATCACCCATCCTAGATATGCCATGATCCAGAGTTTGCTTCTCCTCGACTGAGTACTGGCTCAAGGTTTTGGGATGATCACCCATCCTATATATGCCATGATCCAGAGTTTGCTTCTCCTCGACAGAGTACTGACTCAAGGTTTTGGGATGATCACCCATCCTAGATATGCCATGATCCAGAGTTTGCTTCTCCTCGACACAGTACTGGCTCAAGGTTTTGGAATGATCACCCATCCTAGATATGCCATGATCCAGAGTTTGGTTCTCCTCGACAGAGTACTGACTCAAGGTTTTGGGATGATCACCCATCCTAGATATGCCATTATCCAGAGTTTGCTTCTCCTTGACAGAGTACTGGCTCAAGGTTTTGGGATGATCATCCATCCTATATATGCCATGATCCAGAGTTTGCTTCTCCTCGACAGAGTACTGACTCAAGGTTTTGGGATGATCACCCATCCTAGATATGCCATGATCCAGAGTTTGCTTCTCCTCGACTGAGTACTGGCTCAAGGTTTTGGGATGATCACCCATCCTATATATGCCATGATCCAGAGTTTGCTTCTCCTCGACAGAGTACTGACTCAAGGCTTTGGACTGATCACCCATCCTATATATGCCATGATCCAGAGTTTGCTTCTCCTCGACAGAGTACTGACTCAAGGTTTTGGGATGATCACCCATCCTATATATGCCATGATCCAGAGTTTGCTTCTCCTCGACTGAGTACTGGCTCAAGGTTTTGGGATGATCACCCATCCTATATATGCCATGATCCAGATTTTGCGTGCTCCTCGACAGAGTACTGACTCAAGGTTTTGGACTGATCACCCATTCTAGATATGCTGTGATCTAGAGTTTGCTTGTTCTTCGACGGGCTACTGACCCAAAACATTAGCTTGTGTATCCTTGTATTTGTAAGTTCTACAAAGAAGAGGGCAATTCGTTAAAGAAGAAGAACAAAAATGCTTTAAAGCTAATCTTATTTGGATGGTGACTCTATAATAAATTCCTACATTTGCTTTAAATGAAGTTCTGAAGACCTTTATTTACGATGTTCCACTTCAACAGATAAGATTTGATTTCTTGACGGCCCAAAAATCCAAAATTTATAAATCATACACCTCTATGTACATAATTATAAATGACTGCTTCCGTATAAACTCTTACGTACATACGTTTCCGTTGGCATTACCGCGCAAAACTTTCGCTATTCAGAATGATAAAACACGTGCCGTATCATCAAAGGCAATTAATAACTGGCTTTTAAAATGCTTCATTATATATCACTATCAATAACATTAAAGTAATGAATGTGCCGATGTTAGGCGAATATAATGAACAATAGCTATTCTGTTGATAAATGAATGCGTATATTAGCGGATTAAAAAGCACACACATCGTTGGTAGGTCAAATTAGCATTGGCAAATATCACTTCGTTACTAGTAGGTCGCTATTTTATTTGGTAAAGTCATACGAAAAAAATACAATTAGTTTGTCTACTGAAATTTGGCTCTGGCCACTCATTCAGTGGACACTATTGCAATTTACGAAATTTAATAACTAAGCGTTATCACCCACAATTAAATTGTCTTTCTCTTCAGTCCATTTATACTTATTTGTACTTTTTACTTTCTCTATTACGTATAGTAAGTAGGGGAAGTATTGCATTCCACCCAAAAATTCGATACCGAGATTTCAACCGGAAATATATGTTTTGAGACCCCCTGAATGCAAAAAAAAACCATTTTTGGAAACATGTCCGTGTGTGTGTGTGTGTGTGTGTGTCTGTGAACAGCATAATTCAGAAACGAACAGTCGGATAAACACCAAACTTCGTATTTAGGTTCAGCATCTTCCAGAGATGCGACATGAAGGTTTTCAAGAAACTCCCCGCACCCCAGATTACCCTTTACATGGAAGATTTTTCGAAAATTTTAATTTTCTCAAAAATGGTTCTAACGACGTTGATTAAAGTATCATATGTTTAAGATATTGTTATGACAAATAAAATGTATATCTTGAATTTTCTGGCAATGTCTCCAAAAGTATTCTTCATTGTGAACGACTTTTGAATAACTGGCAAACCATAAGAGATAGACAAAATTTTACTATACAAAAATGTAGATCGGGTTTAAATACACAATTTATGTCAAATAATTTTTTTATTGAGTGAAGCATTTTCGAGATATTGCTTGTTATTCCCTTACATGTTTCAATACTGGTATTCTCAAAGGGGAATTCATTATTCATTTTTTTGTCTTGGATATGCAAAGAGTATTAATCTGTGGGAAAGGGAATGGTGCTGCACCTAGCAACCAGCTATTAAGAGATATGTCGATGCTTAAAGGCTACTGTATTTCTATATTGCCCTTGCAATTACAAAACAAGAGGAACATAGTGCGCGTTAAGCGATAGTCAAATATTTTTAGAACTGGTCGCTATGTGTAAAATGTAATTCTCTTTGCATGTCAAAAGATTGTTTCTCTCGATTAATATGAAATAGATGGAGAATAAGGGTTTGTAAAAATAGTTTGTACAAGAGTAGAGAAAGTCTTGAGTGTAACTCCTGAGATTTTTCTACTATGTACATAGTGGGTAGAGAAGGCATTCATTCTACACAAAAATTCAATACCGATATTTCACCGGAAATACACGTTTTGAGGCCCCCTGAATCCAAAAATACATTTTTAGAAAAATGTCCGTGTGTCTGTGAACAGCATAACCTAAACACTTTGTTCAGTACCTTCCAAAGATGCGACATGAAGATTTTCAAGAAAATCCCCTCACCCCAAACTGCCCTTTACATGAAACATTTTTAGAAATTTTTATTTTTTTCAAGAATGGCTGTAACGATTTCTATTAAAATCCCATATATTAAAGATATTTACATTGCAAATAAAATGTATATCTTGAATTTTCTGGGAGCAGCCTGTGAAGTCCACTTCACTCGGAAGGAATTTTTATAATCTTATTTAACTGGTAAACGTTAAGGGATAGACGAAAACGTATTACACAAAAAATGTGAGTCTCTTTAAAACACACAGTTCAGTTCGAATATTTTTTTTTGTGGCATCAGCGATTTCTGAGATATCCGTTATTAATGGTATCATCTCGATATTCGGTTGTTTTTTTGAGATTGCATGCGGAGCATGAAATTTTAAGGCCAGCATATAGCATTTATCTCGAATTAAAATGAAATAAACTTTCGAAAGAGTAATTCGTTTAGGTATACAATTAATAAGCGATAGAGCGTAGAGAAAGTCCTGTGAATGTATCACATGAGATTTTTACATTATATAAATACTGATCTGTTTAAAACTAATGTTTTTTTTCAAAACAATGCGATAAAGTTGTTCTTACCTTTACAATAAAACATTTTGGGCTCTACGACTTTCTCTCCGCTATATAATGAACACTCCCCCTATATAAAATCATTTTTCTGAACTTATAATTTCCACACTCCAGTTCCTGCCCATGCTATGCCCTCTCTTACCTCTTTGTTTAGCTTATCAATATATTACTAGTAAGAAAATATTGCATAGAACACAAACACAAAGAAAAAATTAATTTTTTGAACAGCTGACTCTAAACGTAGAGCTTTTAACTCGACATACTTATTAGAAACTGAAGATTGTAACACTCGGAGGAATAAAGGTTATGTAACCCTCCCTTGCTACCACGCTTGTTTCTTGCGATTGAAATTATATGTATTTTAAGCGGAGGCCATGTGTGGATTAATGAATAATCACAGATTCTTCATAGGTTTGTTCCAATCCAAACAATAGAATCTATGATGTTATTAATACTAAAACTGTAACAATTGACAGTCAACATCAAAAGTACATCAAAGGAATAATAATAATACATGAAATATATGTTTATTAATAATATTATTGTTACACTTATTATGTTGATTTATTTTGACACTGGCTTCACTGGTGCTATGAAGGTCAAACAACAACGAAGGCCAAACAACAGCATATTAGCGCTTACCATTTCGCTTGTTCGAGTTCCCACAGAGATTTCAGTTGGATGCCTTATAATTCAATATTGAGAGCTGTCTAAAACAATAGTAAATGACAACATATGTTAAACGTGACTTTGTACATCTCGTAGGGTTTACTCCTAAAATAAAACTCCACTTTTAAGGATTTAAGACAATCAAAGCGATTCGTAACAGCACACCGACACTGAAAACGAAACTTTACACTTCAAAAAAGTTGACACCCACAATGTGTAATTCCCTAATTGGTATTCCCATTTCTCTCAGGGTGAAGCGTCATGTTACGGTTGAAAGATTGTTGGATCTTCCTTCATATGTTTGGCACCTCTTTCTAATTTAAAGCCCCCCACCCAACAGCTGCGGTTTCGGACGATTTGCTTGATCCTAGAGCTCCAGCAGAAAACAAACTAAACCAGTAGATGGCATTTGAAGGGAGAAACGTCCATCTAAGCTGTCAACATTCAAATTAAAATTCCCTTTCGGAATTTTAAAGTTTTAAAAGTATTTTCTTTCAGGTCATAAATAAACAGTCATTAATTAGGGATATGTGGGGGGACAGAACAGACGCCAAACTTCTCCAAATGCAAATGAGCTGGAGAGAAGTCGCGCCGCTCCGAGGTTTGTCAACAGTCCACCAGAGTTGTGAAGAGGGCGGCAAATTGCCCCTGAGATGGACGAATTACCTCTACTTCTCCGTTGCTTCTCGTTAATTTCATACCATGCAACTGTAGGTTAGAAACTATGTTAATATTAGTATATTAAACAATTATTTATTTTTGTTTTACATTTTATTGCTCAACAGACATTTAAAATAATTCATGTAGTTCCAACAATCTGTAAATTAAGCTACTAAAGTACAGAAATAAGATATTAAAATGAAATAGAATAGTAAGGAAGACTTTGTAACTATATTTCTTCAACTATATTTCTGAAGTGTGAATTAAGTGGGTGCAAAATAAACACTCTACAATGCATAGCTTTTATTACAGTCCAAACAAACAGATAATACATTTTTAGACGTTTCACAATAACGATTTTCAAATATTTTGCATTGATTTTGGCATCCATATATTAGCGTGCTTAAATAGTTACAATAACTACAAATGTTAGCGGAGTTTTATTTTGCGAGTAGTTCTTTTATGTTGTTGAGAATAATTTTCACTTATTGTACTTAAAACGCTATCCTACGCAACTTGTTACATAAGTAGCTATTGCATGTAAGATTTTAATATATAATATAGCTTTCTTGTAGTTAAGGATTATGTTGATTATGAATTTTGCGAAAGAAAAACAATCTGATGAGTTACGCTCACATGACTTTCTCTACTCTTGTACAAACTATTTTTACAAACGCTTATTCTCCATATGCTTCATGTTAATCGAGATGTTAATCCTATTGCTAATTTTCTTGTAGGTGCAAGGGGAATATGGTAGGCTTTAAGTGATAGTCAATCTTTTAAGAGTTTGCTATGTGGAGCACTCCATTCTCTTTGCATATCCAGTACGTAAAAAATGAATAACGAATTCCCATTTGAAAAAAGTATTGGAAAATTTAAGGGAATAACAATCAATATCTCGAAAATGGTTCACTCAACAAAAAACATGTAAATGACATAAATTGCGTATTTTAACGCGATCTATATTTCTTGTGTAGTAAAATTTTGTCAATCTCTTACGGTTTACCAGTTATGCAAAAGTCGTTCACAATGAAGAATACTTTTGGAGACATTCCCAAAAAATTCGAGATATACATTTCATTTGTCATGAAAATATCTTAAACATGTGATATTTTAATCAAAATCGTTAGAGCCATTTTTGAGAAAATTAAAATTTTCGAAAAATGTTCCATGTAAAGGGTAATCTGGGGTGAGGGGATTTTCTTGAAAACCTTCGTGTTGCATCTCTGGAAGATACTGAACCTAAATACCAAGTTTGGTGTTTATCCGACTGTGCGTTTCTGTGTTATGCTGTTCACAGACAGACAGACACACAGGCACACACACGGACATGTTTCCAAAAATGCTTTTTTTTGGATTCAGGGGTCTCAAAACATATATATATGTATGTATATATATATATACATATGAAATCTCAGTATCGAATTTTGGGGTGGAATACAATACTTCCCCTACTTACTATACGTGGAAGAGAAAGTAATAAAGAATGTTTTCCATATAAAGAATCTTTAATATTTTTCTTTCATATAAAAGGTTTCTAGTATTTGTTGAATTAAAAATGTTTTATTAGGGATGGGTAGTATGTAGTATTGAAGTATGTCTAATATTTTGAGCTAACCTTGAATACCTTATCGATACTTTCAAATTATTAAGTTTTGCATTATTAAAAGTTGCTGCGTTTAACTTTCGATAAGGAATGAAATGAGTCGAGACTTCACGTTATTGCCTCGCACTTGTCCCCAAAGAGTTGCTAGACTATAGTTCTCGATAAATATTGACTGCGTTTCCTGTGAGTGATTGAATGCAACATTTCCTTAGATACTTGTGTATAAATGAAAACTTGCAAAACAATGGTGAAAGGAGTAGAGATACACTGCAACATGAAGCGTTAACTGAGATGCAAATGGAGCCTTTTTTTTACTGTTACACTATATCACGTTTCTGCAAGAGTCTGGCTTGTTGACTCCCTCTCGGACATTGCATTTACCAACTTCGGTGACCAAAATCTGGGAATCCAGCAGAAACAAATCATAACTTAAGACGTGAATCAAGAATGCGTAGCTTACAAGTATATTGCACGATATACAATTTCCATAATATGGAGAGAAAATCCTTTAAAAGAAGGTTTTCAGTACAAAATACAGTTGCATAAAATGAAGTCAAAGACATTATTATTATTATCATCAATATTATTATTAATTAGGCTTGACTAACAGTAGGGAATATATAACCTATGCCATTATCAAGATACACGAATTGCTGCCAATTGGAGAACGCCAACAGGAACGATTTAGAAATTAGCATACAATACAAAATTATATCATCAATAAAATCAATGCCATCTAGTTATTATTAAACAAATTGTTGTGTAAATTTGCATAGTCTAATATACACCCTCACGTTTACATTCTAAATAAGAGACTAAAGTATGGTTATACCTTATGTTATATAAAATGTTTATCTAAATGTTGAGTTATTCGTTCAGCGGCTTCGTTAAATATCTAATTACATCCGAGCTGCAAAGAATTAATATAGTCTATTAATATGATTTTTTCAAAAAAAGATTTCTCTACAGCTTACCTACTGAAAATGTTGCATTCCACTCAAAGTTCCTGTTCTATATTTTACTGAAAACGCAAATTCTGAGGTTCCTTGGGCAAGAGAAAAAACTAAAAAAGGGGAGGGATTTGCGTGTGCCATTCAGTTCTGTAAACAACTGCAAGGTGAGGACATTCAGGATATTTTCCCACAAAACCCTTTGTTTTAAAATCGTTTATTATTGATTATTTTCCGGAAAGTATCCCAAAATATTGTTACATGCTGTATAGATAGCCTAAAAGTTCACATGAAGATTAAATTAACTTTAAGTACCCAGCACTTAGTATGAGATGGTGCATACTTACTTGGCTGCGGAGTACCGAAACGTGATATGGAGGTTCAGAGGAAGGCGTGGGTTTTTACGGTACAAAATCCGTAACACAAATCTACTCACACATTCCTAGATTTATTTCCCAAACTTTTGGGGTTCCTACATTATTAAAAATCTTATGTGTTACACTCACATGACTTTCCCTACTCTTGTGCAAACTATTTTTACAAACTCTTATTCTCCATCTATTTCATATTAATCGAGATAAACATTTGCAGAAACGATCTTTTGACATGCAAAGAGAATTACATTTTACACATAGCGACATATTCTAAAAATATCTGACTATCGCTTAAGGCGTACTATGTTCCCCTTGTTTTGTATTTGCAAGGGCAATATAAAAATAACGTAGCCTCCAAGCATAGACATATCTCTTAATAGCTGGTGGCTATGCGCAGCACTATTCTCTTTGCCACAGATTCATACTCTTTGCATATCCAAGACAAAAAATGAATAACGAATTCCTATTTGAGAAAATAAGTATTGAAAAATTTAAGGGAATAACAAGCAATATCTCAAAAATGGTTCACTCAACAAAAAAAATGTATATGACATAAATTGTGTATTTTAACGCGATCTACATGTTTTGTGTAGTAACATTTTGTCTATCCCTTATGGTTCACCAGTTATGCAAAAGTCGTTCACAATGAAGAATACTTTTGGAGACATTCCCAGAAAATTCGAGATATACATTTCATTTCTCATGACAATATCTTAAACATACGATATTTTAATCAAAATCGTTAGCCATTTTTGAGAAAATTAAAATTTTCGAAAAATGTTCCATGTAAAGGGTAGTCTGGGGTGGGGGGATTTTTTTGAAAACCTTCGTGTCGCATCTCTGGAAGATACTGAACCTAAATACCAAGTTTGGTATTTATCCGACTGTTCGTTTCTGAGTTATGCTGTTCACAGACACACACACACGGACATGTTTCCAAAAATGCTTTTTGGATTCAGGGGGTCTCAAAACATGTATTTCCGGTGAAGTCTCGGTATCGAATTTTTGGGTGGAATACAATACTTCCCCTACTTACTATTCGTAGTGGAGAAAGTAAAACGGAAGGTGAGAGGAGATGCCCACCGATCCAAAGCCCGACTTACACACGCGGTCCGTTCCTCACGGAATCCTGACTGAGACAGACGCTATCCCCCACTACTCGTGGCTAGCAAAAGCTACCAGACAAGAGTGACGTAAACAACAATGTGTCTGGTAATGACAATGTACAACAATAATTTTCCCTATCTTGAAACTACAAAAGATACGCAAGTATTTATTGTGGAAAAACACAGGGTTCTTCATACTATTTAAGTTAATAACGCTTTTAACAATTTCCATAATAATTGCTGTTTTTCTTCAGAATTGTTCAATATCTTAAGCAACACACTTTAAAATGTTTTGTGATAGTTCTTTTGCCTCTCAGGCAAAGACGCATTTTATCGTGTGCTTTTCTATCTCCACTTAATGATCTTGTGTACCTAAAACAAATGTTTCTAAACAACCTCTATCTATATAGAAATGAACATCATAAAAAGCGGCAGGTTTCAAGCTTATCTGCAGTTTGAAAACGACCAGCGGAGTAGAGGTGATTCTGCTTCTTCTACGTTTACACAAGCACGTATAGATGTCAACACCCTGCGGCTTTGCACTAATTTGATTGAGGAAAAATATATGCTATTACAAGCATCAGTTTTCTGTTATTTATAATATATTCGGAAGCATATTATTATGCATATTATTATGCTTTTACGATGTGTGCGTCATCTGCTTTTAGTGGTCACTGATGTACCCGGATCACTGAATGGATGATTGTTAACGCCAAAATAGCATTAAAGCATGCATGATCGGAACACAAACACACCTAATTGATTCTAAAAAAAATGTTTTGAGGCTCCCTGAATCAAAAAATCTGATGTGTTACACTCACATGACTTTCTCTACTCTTGTACAAACTATTTTTACAAACGCTTATTCTCCATATGCTTCATGTTAATTGAGATATCGAGATGTTAATCTTATTGCTAATTTTCTTGTAGATGCATGGGGAATTGGTAGGCTTTCAGCGATAGTCAAATATTTTAAGAGCTGGTTGTTATGTGGAGTATTCCATTCTCTTTGCATTACCAGGACAAAAAAAATGAATAACAAATTTGAGAAAAAGTATAAGTATGGGAAAGTTTAAGGGAATAACAAGCAATATCTCTAAAATGGTTCATTTACAAAAGAAATGTATATGACATAGATTGTGTATTTTAACGCGATCTACATTTTTCGTGTAGTAAAAGTTTGTCTATCTCTTATGGTTTACCAGTTATGCAAAAGTCGTTCACAATGAAGAATACTTTTGGAGACATTCCCAGAAAATTCGAGATACACATTTCATTTGTCATGAAAATATCTTAAACATATGATACTTTAATCAAAATCGTTAGAGCCATGTCTGTGAAATTAAAATTTTCGAAAAATGTTCCATGTCAAGGGTAATCTGGGGTTGGGGGATTTTCTTGAAAACCTTCGTGTCGCATCTCTGGAAGATACTGAACCTAAATACCAAGTTTGGTGTTTATCCGACTGTTCTTTTCTGAGTTGTGCTGTTCACAGACACACACACACACGGACATGTTTCCAAAAGTGCTTTTTTTTGGATTCAGGGTGTCTCAAAACATGTATTTCCGGTGAAATCTCGGTATCGAATTTTTGGGTGGAATACAATACTTCCCCTACTTACTATACGTAGTAGAGGAAGTAAAAGTGCACTTCTAGAAAAGGTCCGTGTGTCTATGAATAGCTTAACTCAAAAACCAAAAGTCGGATAAATACCAAACTTTTTTGTGGAGTGAACCATTTCCGAGATATTCCTTGTTATTCGTTTGAATTTTCCAATACCTATACTTTTTCTCAAATGGGAATTCAAGAATGGAACGCTCCACATAGTAACCAGCTCTTATAAGATTTAACTGTCGTTTAAACCTACCATATTCCCCTTGCACCTACAAGAAAATTATCAATAGGTTTCTGCATAATGATTTATCTCGATTAATATGAAGTAAATGGAGAATAAGCGTTTGTACAAATATCTTGCACAAGAGTAGAGAAAGTCATGTGAGTGTAACACATCAGATTTTTTTTCAGGCTCGTTACCACTTGGATTACTCCTAGCAGTGCAAACTTTGTTAATTACTTTGAAAAGGAGTCTTAAGCTAATAGTAAATAAAACGTTTGGCCTAAAATCTTCAGGAAAGTAAAAATGACGAAGTACGTACATTTACAAATCCTTTTTATTAATTAAAAAAATAAAAAGAACAAGAAGTGTGTATTTTTGAACTTATTTTGTAAAGTTAACCTTTTATTTGAAACTCGTGTTATAAGAAGCACATGTTTGAAACACAAAATTAAAATTTGGTTCCACAATTTTTAAAATGCACACAGAATTTCCCTGTAGATAATTAAAAAAGAATACATTAAAATATCTGTTAAACAAATCAAACTAATTGCGTAAAAAATACAGAATTTCCAAATTCACATTTTTCCCCTTATTTGGTCCTTTCTTGGAATTAATGACACCAGTTCATTGTTGCTTTGAAAAGCAACATGGTAATCATAAGGGCGATACTTGTAGGGTGTAAATTAACAATGCTAATGTGTTGGTGCTGCGGGCCGGTATCGCTCCCACTACAGGCGACTGGATACAGTTGAAGTATTTTCGTAGCAAAAAGAGAAATAATTGTAGTGAATACCAATACGATTGGAAATTAAATAAGAAATTTTCTGCTTAATGATGAATACATGGCAAGAAATACTATCAACAAAATGGAGAAATAAAGAAAATCTTGTTGAATTAACTTTAAACTTTCTAAGTTTTTGCCGTGTTATAACTACTGTGGAAAAGACAAATAGACAAACTTTCATTTAAAACTAGTGCAAACACATCTACTTAATTTGAGAAAAAAGTCTTCTACAAATGAGATCATAGAAATTCTAATTTAGGGTTGCAATCCACAATTTGAGGTTCAATGCAATGAATAACATATAGTGGCTTTTGTAGCGCGGGACAAACTCGGAACTTCAAAAGTAGTTAGTAGAAACAAATAACAGTCCACTTTTGAACCAAACACTGTTCAGTAGTGCGGTCCTGAGTGTTTTGTAACGTTGACCTTGTTACTGTTACCACTTCGCAACCTTGACGAATCTATTATGGTAGATTATGTGGTGTTTTCAGAAAAATTCTTACAGTTTATATAATAGGAATATCTCTCATTTTATTTTGCATATCCTGAAGATCTCCAATATTAAATCAACAGTGAAAAGATTTATTTTCTAAAAGGCGAACTGAATAGCTGCACGGATACTTTAGATCTGTGTTGCACTATAACACCTGGCTATTTAACAATTATGGCAAGCTGAGGGTAAAATATCTTAAAAAAATAACAATCTTTTTCGCTTTAGGTATATTCAGTTAATATTGCATACCATAGTTATGCAATTTGCAGATTGTAATGCTGTCATTTAAATATTTAACGGTAGCAAACATGCCACTTTTAGCACTTGACAAACTTAAATCATATTGATATATTTCATAATTTTCACTATCTGCTGATATATAAAGTATGATTAAGCTTTTGCAAGAATGATTTGTGCAGAAGAAGGTAGAAAAGTTGCCCAAATTCAGCACAGAGGCTATAGGGGAAAGTCGGCTAATTTGGGGAGGGTTTTTAGGAAGTTATGCAAGAAAATTAAAACAAAAACACAAACACTAAATATCTTTTACTTAATACTTTAGAATAATGATGCATGCACAGTTTCTTTTCTTTTTATACACTTACATAAAATATGCTGGAAAACAAACAATCCGTTTCTTTTGAAAATGGGTTCCTAATTTGGGAGGTCTTGTGTCCATTATATAGAAACCAAATATTCAGATATTTGACATCTTTATCACTCCTAATGGCACCTATTACAAATATAACTCTTACTTGGAGAGTCAGCACATGCTGTATGTGTGCATTTCATGCATTTTGAGCACCGAATCTAGTTATCTGCATTGTGATCGTTTAGACGCAGCCTTGAATGCCATATCATAAAAGGTATTTTAATAGTACAAAGAAAGTACTCTGTTTCATAATTAATAGCAAAATAACACATACAATTACAATGAATAATTTGGGTTCCCAATTTTCCAAATTAGGAATCCCAGACTTCCCCAAATTGTGGCATCTCCATGTGTTAACGTAACATATTAAAACATTGCATTTTATGTAATGTATAAGCTGAAACAGCCTATGCTTAAAATATGTATAATTATTTAATCAGATTCTCATCCCTTTTAATATATTTGTATCTTTCTAACAATAAACAAAATCTTCAGAAATGCGAAAAAATGTTTCCAGCTTCTAACGACACGTGACAATGTCGCTCAATTGAAAACTACTTCTTCCAGAGTCAGTTACATAATGTCTTCTAGTACCAATGTTCATCGCATGAAGGCCTCACCTTCTTGACAGAGAAACATGACCTCCCCAAATTTGGTAATCTGCCCAAAATAAGGGACTTTTCCTACAAAAATAAAGAATGGCGACTAGAGAAAGTTATGTGAATGGCATAAATTTTTACTTTAGCCTCCCAAATAACGTCTCAGGTCTACAGCAGGATGTTTGAAAAGTTGGTTAATAAGCATTCAAATGAGGCCGGAGATCAAAGACCAGAATTCCTCAACATTTACCGTTTACTTGAGGAAAAAGCAGAGAAGAAACCCTAATCAGATATCTAATTAAAGCGCGATTCCCTTTCGGATTGTAATTTCTATACCGGCTTTCATATCCCTTTCACAGGCTCCACAACAAGAACAATTCGAATAGCCGTGGCCGTTAAGGGGATACGAAATGTACTGGTCATCCATCCAAGGTCAAACGTCGTGAGTTTGAATCCCAGTGACTGTAGTCAAATGTGCCTGTAGAAAAGGACGGGGAGGGCTCAAGCAAAATAAACGGTAGATGGCACGTTTGAATACTGAGGGGTTATATTGACTGCAGCTGCATGGATATTGCTTCTTATTTTTTAAAAAAAGGAACTTTACAATTTTAATGAAAACCTTTAATGCTTTTACAATATGAAATTACTAGAAATACTTGTATTAGATTGTTTATGGTTAGTATAATATCAAATTTAAAAAAATCTAAAATATTAACAAAACACCTTTTTGTAAAATATATGCACTACACTAATCTGAAGAAGCAATGCCTGAAACTTGTGATACATATTAAATAAAATATGAAAACTTGAAATGCACACATAGTATTAATGTTGGTGAGAACTAAGAAACGATATAATTCAAGAAGCGACGAAAGGGTGTTGAGGGGAAAAAGGCATGAAGAAAAAAAAGATGATAAAAACAAAAGTAAGAGGAACCTTTGGCGTCCCCTTGCTGCAGCAGTGGTGACATGGAATG